>JAPTYO010000009.1:5199755-5874755 GCA_036873135.1 Clarkia xantiana subsp. parviflora
TATTTTTAAAATATTTTTTTTTCATGGAATATTTTTACAAAAAAAAAAAAAAAGAACTTCAATGACTAAATTTGTAATGGCAAAAAAAAAAAAAGACTAACTTTTGGCCAAAAAAATAAAATATTTCCGGACTAATTTTCTTCATTTCATTTCATTTTGAAATTGAAATTGTAGCGCTCCCTCTCTATCTCCCGTCCGACTCTATAGCTACAGTTTTTCACTTCTCTCTGCAATATCTCCTCCGCAATTTGCAGTTCTCATACATTCTCGCAAAGAGATTTCAAGTTGAATCCTCAGAGCAAGGTAATCTTCACTTCACCTCCACTACTTTTAGGTTTCCGATTTTGATTACGTTTTCATCTCCCTCATTCCTTCACTTGTTTGATCTGCTCTCCTACAAGCTCATTCATGCAAGTAAGCTACAGTTCTCAGTATTTGAAGGACACCGACTAGATCTAGGCTGCTACATTGAGTTTTCATTCATCGTATTTACTTCCAAAACCTGCATACATTGAGTTTATCCTCAGAACTATGTTCTCTTGTCAGTACTTTATTATAATCCCACGGATGCTGGTGTATGTTCTCTTGTAGTATTTTAGGAATAATGTGCTTCCACTCTTCTTCCTAATATGACGGCAGAAGGTTAAATCTATTTTGTTCGGCGATGCAGGTGGGCAGCATGGGTCTTGAAGATTACCATGTTATTGATTTAGTAGGGGAAGGTTCTTTCGGGAAAGTTTACAGGGGAAGGAAGAAATACACGAGCCAGGTTGAAGATACTTGACAATCTTTGATGTTTATTAAATTAAATAATTTTTCTGATGTCTACTGTTGTTGCAGACAGTTGCCTTGAAATTTATACCTAAGCATGGAAAAACTGAAAAAGACTTGCATAACTTAAGACAAGAAATTGAGGTAATTTTTTTTCTCAATAGCCTCAGTAAAATGTCTTTTATATCTTTTTTGGATTGTCATTGTGATATTTCTTTTAAGCTGTAGTTTTCTTTCCAATGAATTTGCATGTATGGCTATTCATGTCTCATGTCATTCTGCATCTTCTTACTTCTCTATTTCAATTGAAAACAGTATCTGGATTTAATACACTTTTTTTACAAATGGACGCCATTCAGTTTTCTGCTCCTGATATTGAACTCTTTCGATTTGTTCTAGATTCTACGGAAGCTGAAGCATGGAAATATTATTGAAATGCTTGATGCATTTGAGAGTCCGACTGAGTTTTGCGTTGTGACAGAACTTGCACAGGTGGAGACTTCTTTCTTACTCATGTATCTATTCTAGTGATCCTAGTTTCCCATCTTACTAGATGTCATGTCTTGTATGTAGGGAGAACTCTTTGAGGTTCTTGAGGATGACGAATGCCTTCCTGAAGAACAAGTCCAGGCAATTGCAAAACAATTGGTATCTCAGATTTGAGAAGCAAATTACCTAGTATCTCATACTTATATATTCCGCTACTTCGGTTATTTTGTAATCTTTATCTGCCGTGCACATTGTTTAGGTGAAAGCTCTGCATTACCTGCACTCCAATCGTATCATTCATCGTGATATGAAGCCTCAAAATATTTTGATCTGTTCTGGCTCTGTTGTCAAGGTTGGTACTTTTATGTTATTGCTCGATGTCCAAATGCACTGTTTCTTCCAATTTGACAATTTTCCAATTCCAATTTTTGTTTTCTTTTTCTGTTTTTTCAGTTATAATGATTCTACGTATAAAGTTGCCTTTGACCACGATGATTAATAAAGTCAATAAAATCTACCTCACTTAATAGTCTTTATCCAGTTTGTTTAGATCTTCAGTTCTTATGGGGCTGACTTAAAATGTGTTTTCTTTTACTGGATGCTACATATCCAGAATTCCTCTGAAAGTCTTTGCTAATTTCTACAGTTCTTTAGTTCAAGTTATATTTTTATTTATATCTTGACTTGCATCTACTCTTTGCTTGACACAGCTATGTGATTTTGGTTTTGCTCGTGCGATGTCCATGAATACAGTTGTTCTACGATCAATAAAAGGTTTCATTAACTCTCAGAAAGAACACATATATATATATATATATATATATATATATTATATATATATTTAAATAGATTTGTTGCTTCGTTTTTAATGTGAAAAAGCTCATCGATTAAGTACTTGTCTTCAGGTACTCCACTCTACATGGCTCCAGAGCTAGTACGTGAACAACCGTACAACCATACTGCTGACTTGTGGTCCCTGGGAGTTATACTGTATGTTGGATCCAATATATGCTATTAATTCAATATTGTCATCTTGAACAGAGTGAAAATCATTTTTATTTGCATGTTGCTAGTCTTTATATTTTCTTGTAAAAAATGGTTGATATTTTCTTGACAGAATCATAAAGTATGTAAGAGCTACGATATGTTCCATCAGTATTGACATTGTTGTTTTGTTGTAAACTACCTGATACATTGCTTAAATTACTGTTAATAGGTATGAGTTATTTGTTGGCCAACCTCCATTCTATACCAATTCAGTGTTCGCTCTTGTTAGGCATATTGTGAAGGTACATCAGCTTCCGACTCTTTCATAACTGGATTCTGTACATCCAAGGAAATAAGATTATGTTCTTTACTGCAGGATCCTGTTAAATATCCTGACAACATGGGTGCAAGTTTCAAAAGTTTCCTCAGAGGGTTGCTCTGTAAGGTAGCATAATCTATCCTAAACAACTACTTTCATATTTTATATCTTATTAGTTAAGATTCTAACTGTATAATAATTTTTTTACTGTGCAGGAACCACAGAAACGACTAACATGGCCTGCTCTTCTTGAGCACCCATTTGTAAAAGAAACTAAAACTGAGGTGGAACCGAAGGTATTATCCTATTTTGTTGCTACTACTTGATATTTAATATGTTAATTCCAAATTTCCAGCTCTTAAAGTTTAACTAGTATGAAAAAATAAAGCCGGTTTAACTGGTATGTCAGCCCTTGAAATTGGCTTTTGAAAGGCCTATCAAGCATCTAGGGTTTTTAGATATTCACCTACTGTACTCCGGTTTGCCAAACTCTCCCAGCTATGATACTTAAGATGCTAATTGTAAAATCTTTGTAGAAAATCTTTAGGGTTGAATCTGTTTGACCTTGTATTTCTGTAGTATACTATGTATAAAGCTACTGCAAATACAGAAAATCAAGTTCGTTACACCTTTAAGAATGGTGGTTATTATGCAGAAGTAAAAAAAAATGACAATATAAAGTTCTTGTATAATATTCCGTATTTTTATATTATTAATTGAAGAAATTAGTGTATAACTACGAAGAGAGAGACATCAGCAGGTGGCTACTGATAAGAGATAGGAAAGAAACAATACGATGCCTGAGAGGGAGTGACAAACTTGATTGTCTTTTTAATTTTTATATCTCTGTTTGGTACTGACCCTGGCAGGTTTTAGTTCCTGGTCTTTTGAGTATCAAACTATTGATCTCTTAATATCTATAGGAAATGCAAGCTGCAGCACTAATTGGGAATGAAAATGGTTTAGCAACTATTTCCACCACTGATTGTAAGTCATTCCCCATTTGCATTGAAGTCTATGCCTTGGTTAATGATCTTAGTCCTTTTTGGATGATCTTCCTCCTTTCTGTAGGATTCTGCAAGACACAAGACTCCATTGAGTTATCTTAGCAACTTTTAGTTAGACTTCTCTATAATGAAAGAAAAAGTTTAATTTAGTCACTTGTGAACTTTTGAAAAATGCACGAGTTTTTCTAGCTATGTAGGCTTATTAACATAGTCATCAACGATTGCAGTCTTTGTTCATACGTGGAGTATTTTTCTCTTTTGTCTGAAATTTGAATCGTGTCACTATGCAGGTTGCAGTCAGTTAGACAAACTGGTTATCAACTCGCAAACTGCAAAAGGTGCAAAATTGATCGCTCAAGATAATGAAGCACTGGCAGTGGTGTTGCAACCTTTAAGGAGATGGTCTAAAGGATGCCAAATCTCTCACAGGTTCCAGATACAACTTTTTCTATAAAAAAAATTAGCCTGCTTGTTGAAGCATTCTGATTTCTTGCCCTCAACACAATAGTTTTTGTTTGTTTGTTCTTCCTAGTTCCTTGTAAGCCAAAATAATGATATTACAATTTGCAACATAAGAAGGAATTCAAGTTGGTTATTTGTTAGCTGTTTCTCATTTTTAAATATTTACATCTTTGCAGCACAACCTGAGACGATAGTTAGTTCTTAGGCCATAAAAGTGCATAATTTTCAGACATTTAAGCATGCAGATCTTACCTTGTGCAGGGACGAAGACATCCTTGGCTTGACAAGGCAGTCACTGAAAATCCTGTCCAACATAGTTGCAGTTGGAGTAATCCATTCCAATGGGATCTATGATGAAATAGTTGCTGATGTTCTTGGTTTCACGGGAACGTTAGTTACCCTAAAGACTGTTGAAGTTAATGACTTAATACTGAAGGTAAAAAGTCTGCATTTGTTGGTCTCATGCTATTTCAGACAATTTCTGTCTGGTCCTATACAATATCGTAGTTTCTTCCGTGTCCAGTTGAGTTGTTACTGGACATTTTGTTTGGTTGACAGATTCAGGTCCTTTTGGAGGGCGGCTAACACAGTTCATTTCTAATGGCAGGGTCTGCTGCTTATCAAACTGCTGGTTGATAATGCTGGAAACGCTGTTACCAGTTCATATTTCAGGCACTGGGTTGCTGTTGTTGAGATGTTCTCTAAGGTTATATTCTGTGTATCATTTTCTTGTATGGCTAGTATGCACAGAACTTTCAGGATACCCTGAAGTTGATCTAGTCCAAGTGGTGCCAGCTTTTCTCTCGTATGTGTCCAGGCTTGACCAGACCTGGCTATTGAACAGAAGTTTTTCCAAGCTCACTATATGAAGAAAAATAAATATCTTTTACAGATCGTAGTCTTGACAGGATGTTTGGTCGTTGATCAGATAGGCTGCGATTATCGCTTCATATTCTGTTTTCATTTTACTTTTGGTAGATGACTTTGTTCAATGCCTTACTGCCTTTTAGCTTATCTTATTTTGTTGAATACACAGGTTATTAATTGCAATGAAGACACGTCGGGGAGAATCTTGCTAGAATCTTGTGCCTGCATTACAGTCATGCTATCTAAGGTCTCTGATGCTGTCAATGCTTCATCTAATAAAAATAATGAGGAAGCCGTGAAACGCATGATGGAACATGCCAAAACTTCTGGTTTGGTGGAAAATTTGTGCATCTGCTTAGCAACAGCTGGTTCTAGTCTAAGTTCAGATTCATCAACTTTACTGCCAGTGGCTTTTGAAGGATGTAGTGCTCTCTGGTCACTGGTTAATGCTCTGGAAATACTCTATGTGAAGGGTAATGCTTATTTATTTCCTTTAGATGCTGTACGAAGTATTGCTCTCCACCGACTTGATATCCGGGATAATGAACAACCTTCTCCAATCGGGAAGGAGTCAACAAAAGTAGTTGATATAGTCACAAGAGCAATACTCAAATCAAAGTTTGTGCAAGTTTCCATTAGCTATTGCATTAGTCAACATGCTAAAGCTGCTGTTTGTGCTGCTATCCAGGTTTTCTTCAGATCCTGTTCTTCCTGCAATTACTTTTAGAGTTAATTTTATACAGAATCATCCTTTTCATTATATTGAAGCAGAATATCAGGGGAGAAACATAACTCGCTAAAGTTTTTCCTTCAGTTTTTAACAGTTCTCCGTTTCAAGAAATGTACTTAATAGAAGTGTGATCTGTTAGAAAAGTGGTCTCCCAGAAATAAAACAAAAGTGTGGAAATGATATAAACATATATAATTAATTTTTCTTTTAAGTTCTAGAAACATTGAAAGGAAGAACTGAATGATAGTTTGTTTATTCTCATATAGGAATTATTAAGTATTGTCTATGTTTCTTCATTGCAAATACATTTCTGAATGGTAATAGGGTTTTCTCTACATGTATATTCAGCTTTTGCTAAGATGTTGCCTGCAAAATAGAATTATTCCCAGTCTTCTTTGCGGTCTGCCCAGCTCCTTGCCGGTCACAACTCTTGTCAGTGGTGGTGGGGACGGTACCATAATTTCAGAAATTTTCTCCCTCTTGGATTCACAATCTGGAAACTCTCCCAATTCAATTTCCTTCACAGTGCATTCATGCCTTATTATAGCAACTGTAGCACAATGCTTGAAGTTTTCTGGAAGAAACTCTGCCTTGTTCATGCTCACAACCTCTCCAAAGAAGCAGCTTTCACGGCTTTCTATCCTTGCACACCATTTTTCTGCTACGTCATCTGCCATGCTAGCATTTACATCGATCTTATTCCTTGAGAGTGGCACTCCGCTCAGGTCATCTATCTCCGAAATTGCAGCACCCCTAATTCCTCATGCCTCTACACTTTGTGATTACCTAAGGGGTAGTGGTAAAACAATTGGCCCCCTCTCTTACTGGCATGGCTTAAAGGATGGTTGTGTTGGTCTGGTGGAATCAACATTGAAATGTTCTGGAAAGGCAAATGTGCAACAGCTTTGTGCAAGTGAGGCTCACTTTCTATTCCTTGATATGTTATCCTTCAGCAGGGACAAAGCAGAAGACAGAGCTACCGGATTATTATCCCCAGTTGGAGTTTTATGGGCTGTCTCTTCGTTATATTATTGTTTCTCTGGAGGAGCTACACTGTTTAGGCAGATCTTAGTCAAGACTGATCACATAAAGCTCATTGGTGGGTTAGTCTCCGAGGTGCATCTAAAGCTTGTGAAACACTGGAATGGGCCTGGAGGGGGAAAGGATGGTGTGAAAGATATAATCAATGCAGTTATTGATCTCTTAGCTTTTCCATTTGTTGCTATTCAGAATGCTTCAGGAATGCCAGTGGCTACAGCTTCTGTAAGCAGTGGTTTTCTTCTCAACATTGGTGGTGGCAGGGTCTGCATAGAAGATAGAGATATATTAAGAGCAATAGAGGAGGACATGGGGAAGTACATTGAGATTCTCGTTGAGGTCTCTCTCTTTCCCACCATTTTATTTTATTACCTTGAACAGATTATGCTATTGGTGACACTTTTTTTACAACTAATCGTTATCATTTAAAAAATTTCTTATTCGTTTCTTCTTAAATATGACTATATCAATCACCATCAGTTAGGAACTTTTGCCTTGTAAAATGAAAGTAAAAACCAGAAATTCCAAGCATTTAAACATTCAGAATGTGATAAGCCAAGTAAAAGTTCTAGTGGCAACTTTTTCATAGTTAAAACCGTTTAGGTAGGTCTTCGAATAATTTAGGGTTAAGAACCTATGAAAGGTCTGAACTATCACCCATGTTAACGGGAGAGGTCTGAAATTTAAAAAGTTAATAACAGGAAGACCACCACCACCCGACTCCGGCGACCACCACCTCGACTCCGACGACCACCACCTCGGCTCCGGCGACCCGACTCCGGCCACCACCTCGGCAAAAAAGCTCCGATCGGGGCCAAAAAAGCTCCGATCGGAGCCAAAAAAGCTCCGATCGGAGCCAAAAAAGCTCCGATCGGAGCTTTTTGGCTTCGATCGGAGCTTTTTTGGCCCCGATCGGAGTCCAATCGGGGCCGGTGGCTCCGATCGGAGCTCAATCGGGGCCGGTGGCTCCGATTTTGGCCCAATCGGAGCCTTGGTGGTGGTCGCCGGAGTACGGTGGTGGTCGCCGGAGTACGGTGGTGGTCGCCGGAGTACGATTGGTGGTCGTCGGAGTACCGTGGTGGCTTCAAGGGCATTTTGGTCTTTTCACTCCATGCATGTGAGGGGCACACTTGATAGAAGGGCACTTTTGGAATTTTATTTAATTTCCCGTTAACATGCGTGATAGTTCAGACCTTTCATAGGTTCTTAACCCAATAATTTACTCTTTAAACTTTAAAGGATGAAAGAAAGAATCTTTGGGATCTCTCATTCTGTGAGAGATTGCTTGCAAGTAAAATTGAATCTGTGGTCTTCCTGAGTTTATCTCCAGTATGTTTGTTCTTCAAAGAAAAATGAGCATCATTTCATGCGTCGATGTATTGACACATAACTAAAGAGCAAGTTTTGCATAATGTATCTGCATATGGCAGTCATGTGAGTGTTAGATGAACTAAAATATATGTGTATTATGGATGACCTTGAGAGTAGTTCCAATTGTCTCAATTTCATTCACTCAGCTTATTCTTGTACAGGTGGGACTTCCAGGGATTATATTGCGGTGCTTGGAGCAATTGGAGCCAAAAGATTGTGGAAAACCAGTGGCCCTTCTTGCTAAACTGGTCAGTTACCGGCCTCTAGCAGTGCAAGTGGGAAAGGGCTTGCTTGATCCAAAAAAGATGGAAAGATTGCTTAATTGCTCAAGCCCAAAAGAGGTCATAGTAGATATTCTGATGATTATCTCCGACCTTGCTCGCATGGACAAGGTGAGGACTGAGGTCACAGTAACAATGAATTTAATGGCTAATTTCACCGGAAACTTGCATTAGAATAGGTCAATCGGCTATAGCGTACATTGCTTAGCTCACTATTTTAGCTTCGTATATTTTTTCGATAGGATCTCAATAATAGGTGATCTCAGTCTTGTTCTATTCTAACTATGAGAGATATGTTGCAGGGTTTCTATGAATTCATCAACAGGGCTGCTATACTGGAGAAACTGAAGGACTTTCTCACCCATGAAGATTCGGATATCCGTTCAAAGGCTTGCAGTGCACTTGGTAACATGTGTCGACACAGTTCTTATTTCTATGATTCACTGGTAAGTTTGTATACTAACAAACAGTGGATGTAGGAAGCAAAAATAGTACATTTCCGTGCACATATATCATTCAGACCGACTAGTCTAACCCTTGGTTTTCTACAATCTTTCCTTTTTAGGCAAGGTGCTCCATTATTGGCTTGCTAACTGATTGTTGTGCGGATCCTGACAAACGAACAAGAAAATATGCTTGTTTTACGGTAAATCAACTCATCCAATATTAATTACATTCTTTTAAAAGAATTATTATTATTGCTCTCTAAACTATTAAGGATGTTTTTGCTTGCACCTTAACCAATTGTCTGAGCTCTACCTTAAGTAAAGTTGTAATGAAGAACCCTACCTTAAGATGTGAACTGAACTTTTTGAAAAGATTGTTTGCTTTGGCACGGTGGGATCTGCATCTATATAAATAGTTTATGGTGCACTAATGTACTTGGCCGTATCTTCGGTTAACCAACGTGACAAATAATGATAAATCATGAGGACTTGAACTCATGATATCTATATTCACAAGTAAAGATATCAACCACTAAGCTAAGTCAAATTCCATGTATATATCATACAATTTGTAAGATTACTTAAATTTTATCGCTAAACCAATAATGTTATTGTTTTGTAAATACTGTATTCACAGTGAAGTGCTGTTTGTGTCTCTACTAGATCGGTAATGCTGCGTACCACAGTGACGCGTTGTATGAAGAGCTTAGGAGGTCTATTCCTCTATTGGCTGGTTTGTTGCTTTCGACGGACGAGGACAAGACAAAAGCGAATGCTGCAGGTGCTCTAAGCAATCTTGTCCGCAACTCCAACAAACTCTGTGAAGACATCGTATCTAAAGGAGCTATGCAGGTAAAATATGACTTTTGCACTTAGTCCCTTGCCTTTTCTGTTCATCTGCATTTTTGCAGTGGAGTTTGAAAATCAAACTGAAATGAACCCTGGTGCCATTTTGCCATTCTTTTATTAAATGGATTTTTTCTTTGCAAGGTGGCCTTTTAAAGGAAAGTGTTTGTTTTGCTAATTATCGAAAGTATGTGTACTTTGTCTAACTTTATAAATAACCAATTTCCATACTGAACTGTGGTCGAATTGTGAAAAACATACAAATCCATTTTTGACAAATAACAAACTGATATCAAGTAAATCTGCAAACACCATACCATGTTACTTTTTATTATTAAATTTGGGGTTAAGAACCTTAAAACTGTCCCAGGTTTGAGTAATGTGTTAGTTTGATGTCTCAGGATTAATTTGTTGATATTTAGTGTCCCGAGTTTCACTATTGTTGCAATTTGGTTTTCCGTTAGATTTCGGGGTTAATTTTGATAGACTGAGATGAAATGACTACTTTGTCCCCTGTTTGATTTTTCTCGTACACACGTGCCACACACGCAGTCTTTTCATATTGTCTCCCAAATTTGAACAAAAAAAATTCGCATGTGACTGGCACGCTTCAATTTGGGGCTATTTTAGGAATTTTCATAATTATTCACTCACGTGACCATAACCTGTCCAACTTAACTGCAAAATTTGACGGAGACACCAAATGCAATGTAAAATTTCACATTTGGCCGTGTCAAACCGGCCGGCCAACATAGAGCAACCATTTTTACAAGTGGGGGTGTCATCCTAAAACCAATTGGTAATAGGAGGTAGCTCACTTGCTTATATGGTGCTTAAATACCAAAACACTACCAGTGTGGGACTCACGGTGGAGATACCCCATCATGAAACAAAGATGAAACTTGGGACAGTCTGTGACAGTTTTTTAGGGTTTAACCCTTAAATTTGACTTATTATGTTAAAAAAGATAGTATTCTTGTTTTTTAGAAACAAAAATACAAAGAGTATAGTATAGAAAGGAAAGAATGAAATGAGCATGCGTTCAAAATTGAAGAATTCAGGTGATAAATTGGTTCCAAAGTTTGGTATGCAATTTAGGTGTTATGGTTGTAACTGAATGATTGGGGTAATGCAGGCGCTGCTCAAGTTGGTAGCGGATTGTTCAGGGCTAGCCTTGGAGCCTAGCAGAAGTGGAGCGGTGAATGAATCGCCACTGAAGATAGCTCTGTTTTCGATAGCCAAAATGTGCATGCACTCCCCATGCAGACGGTTTCTGCGGTCTTCTGAGCTTTTATCAGCGATTCGGAGGCTCACTCAATCCACTGAGCCCACTATCGCTAATTACGCCAATCACATTATTAACCAGGTTTCTGCTTCATGATGTCGTCTATACTATTCTTTCTAATATTCTACGCGTATCGATAAGGACGGAACTTATGAAATTCTTTCATCTATGTATATCGCTTGTTGCATCTATGTCATTGCACTGATCACAAAAGGCTTTCCTCGGTATTGTTGTGCGACTAGAAATAGAACAGAACTAAGTATTGCCTCGCGAGGTTCAATATTTTATGTAGTAGTGATTATTATTATTATTATTATTATTATTATTATTATGTAGATGATGTTTTGTAAATATTGCATATTATTTTGTGTTATTTTTAATATATAGTCCCTAAAAAGTTGAAGAGATTTAATTATTTATGTATAGGGTTACATGATCTTTTGGTGTCATATATTTCATCAAAGTTAGATTTTAGTATCACATCTTTTTTTGTAGATTTTAGGGTCATACACTTGCATTTTGTAGATTTTGCGCATAGTCACTTGACTTATTTTATAGGGAAAAGAACTTATTTGGTGTCTCAAGTTCCCCATGTGTCAATTTGATGTTTAAAAAAATTTGTTAATATTTGGTGTCTCAGGTTTCAATCTTGTTGCGATTTGGTGTCTCCGTTAAATTTTGGGTCGAATTTAACAGAATTCGGTCATGTGACCAGCACATTACTAAATATAATTGAAAATGCCCAAATTACCCAATAAACCCTAAATTAGGTCACTGTACCCACTTTCATCAGCTGCTCCACCGCCGGAACACTTAATTCTAAATTGGAATCGGCCGGAAACTGGTTCTCGTGTGACTTCTTCTTGCCTTCTATTTCAAAATTTGTCGGAGTCGGCTGCTTCTTCTAGCCTTCTGGTTCGGAATCGGCCGAAAACTGGACAACCGCGGCTCGACCTACACATATGTCGCCGGAGTGGAAGAAGGGTGGTCCAGGGCGGCGGGTGGCCGGAATCGAACGGGTGGCTTTGCAAAAATAAAAAGAATAAGGGGCAAAATCGTCTTTTCATCTGACTCTGTCAAATTTAACCCCGAAAATGGACGGAAAACAAATCGTAACAAAGTTGAAACTTGAGACACCAAATATTAACATTTTTTTAGACACCAAACTGACACATGGAGTAAATCTAAGACACCAAATAGGTTATTTTCCCTAATATACTCTTGATTTTAATTAATTTAGTCCCTCTGGTAATCTCCTAACTTTTTTTTTAAGCTTAATTCTAAAGTTTTCAAATTGAACCACTAACTTAGTGGACCTAGTCCCGGGTTACAGCTACGCCCTAACTAGGTCAATTAGACCTAGTCCAGTTAAGTGAAAATTGTCCCTAATTGACCAGTCCGACCTTACCCTTGGCTAGGTCAATTGGCTAGGTCTGTCGAGTCAAGTTGTTCGATTTGAAAACTTTAGGACTAAATTAAATTAAACAAAAAAAAAGTTAAAAATGTATTAGAATAACTAAATTGAATAAAATAAAAAATATAGAACAAATCACGTGCAACTTAACAAATCAAATTATTGAAAAGCTAATGCATAAAATCAAAAGTTTACAAAAAAAAAAAAAAAAATTGTACCAAAGCTAACTTTGATAAAATATAATCTAATCTTGATATATGTACTTGCAATCATGATATATGTGCTCTGTCATAATATTTTTATACATATTCTCGTGACATAATCACTGAACTATGTTTTACGTTGAGAGTAACCAGATAAAACTCATCTAACGTAAACCTCTCATTTATTTGTTGTGTAAATTAATAAAGAAGCAGCAATTGTCAGACAGTACATGTGTAAAACACAAAAAATGAAAGCTCCAAGTATGAACAGAGCCCGCTACATAACCAACCATATATTATATATGATATATAAGAAGAGAAACTTGGTCAACAACCTCATAAAAGTTCAACAGTTGCATAATTCAGCAGCACCTATTATCCAGATTGCCTTTTTCCCTAACCCAATCAATTTAATACTCCCTCCTCTCACCAGTTTCCCCAATTGAACCAGGTCCTGGGATGGGACCACTTTACTTGCAAACAAAATCATCAGGGAGGGAGCAATTGTAGAGGCATGAGCAGACAGGTGCCACCCAATTCTGAAGAACCAGCAATGTCTCTCACTTCTATTTTAGTAGCACCTTCCATATCTTCCTCATATAAACAATCAATGACCAGAGTGCAAGTCCTGCTGATATATAAAGCAAACCCACTCCACAACCTACTACTGCAGTTCCACCCACACTGCCCAAGTATTAACAAACAAAATGGTCAAATTAGTCTTACAACTTCTGCTATACCACATGACCAAAACCACAAGACCAAAGTAGACAGTTTTCTTTCAAAAATTGAATTTTCTGTTCAAAATAAGTAATTGCATTTTCCAAAGCACCCACAAATACAGTATTGGTCTGATGTTTTAGCCTTACATTCAATTTTCATATACTATAAATGTTACACTGTTGGTTAAAAAACTACGGTTTCAGAGACTCTTCCATGTATACAGGACATAAAAAGCTTGGTCTGGGCTTCTGTAAGTTGCCAGCTTATATACAAGTTTCTGCTCCAAAACAAAATCAAACGTAAATTCATTTCCAATATATTTACATGTCATCCTACTTCCTATGTTTCAAAGTTGAAAAGGCAGTTCCCAAACTTTCTTACTATAAGATCCTTGCTACAAGACTGAACCAGTAGTTATGTAATGAGACATAAATAAACTAGTGATGTACTGAAATGAACCAACCTGCTATCTCGGCTAGCTAGCAAAATGGTCAGTGCAGTCATCTGTGCAGCTGTCTTCCACTTCCCCAGATTATTTACAGCAACAGCCTGAGACAACAACTCGTGTTACGATAATGGATAATCCAATCATTTGGATACAGAAAATCTGTAAAAATCTAGAACAAGGAATATTAGAGAGATAACCCACCTCTAAAAGCTTTTTATCCTTAGAGGCAGCCCATTCCCTCACTGCTGACATAGTTATCTAGTAAAAAAGATGTTAAGCCAATTTAAGAAGCATGTTTAACCATAAAAAGGATTTAACATAACATATTCCTGATTTTTCCGTATACAATAAAACATAATAGGATATTGTCATATGCGAGCAGGATAAACAAAGGAAAACAATCGTAATATATTCAAGAAGTGCAGTTAGAGAATGGCCAAGAAGTCTATTGAAATTTAAAAGGAAGAAAGATCAGATGCAGATAGACAGATACTTGAGAGGGATCCCATGGAAAACTAACCCAAAGCTATTTGATAACATTAATAATCATTGAGCACCATTAAACTACTTTGAACATTCACTGTTGCCACCTGAAGGAGCACATTAGCTTTATGAATGAATGAAAACGGTAATGTACCAACAGAAGCAGCTTAAGGAGCTCCACCCAAAGTCATATTATTATTTACTTTCTGCCATTAACGACTGACTATCCTTCCTCACAGTGAGCGTAGAACTATTGTTCCACTTATAACTAAAGAATACTGTGTGCGTGCTGTTTCAAGTGCAATACTCATTTTTTAGGGTTCTCCTTGTTAGGATAGGATGGTCCAAGTAATAAACCGGACCACAAACACATAAAATAATAATTCTGAAAGCCCAAAACCTGACAAACTCGTTCTGTTAGAGCACAAGCATGTACGACACTACATGGAGGGAGAAGGGGGACGTGACCCCTCTGACCTCCATGGAAACACAGCTGCAATAGAATGGGATACTAGGAAGTTTTAATTGAGTTTCTGCTAGTTAGGTAGGTATGATGAAGACAAAAGAAGTAGAGAGAGAAGAAGTAAAGTTAGAAATATAATGATTAATTTTCCTATATGTGTACTTAATAGACATGCTAAAGTACATGTATAGTTACCTCTTAAGTAAATGGATAGCTAAAAGTTCAGTTTTTTCCCATAAGCTAATAGATGGCTGAGAAACTATCTTTGCTAAACCCTGTGAAAATATCTTAACATTATGAATATATAATTAATTGTATGCTAACAAATCTTGGCTTTGAGCATACGCATTAGGTAAGATTCTACAGTCCCACGACTCCCGGTCCTCAAAACCTCTAACATGATGTATCTCAAAATCTTGCACCATTAACATAAATAAAAGCTGGAAGAAAGCAGTAAGATGCTAATAAGGCCCTAAATATGCTCCATTAGCAATAACCAGCATTTAAAGTGAAGAGACGTGCTAACTGTAAATTAGTTCAGTATAATCAAGTAAGGAAATACCTCTCTACCAATTATACCTATTGCAGGTATAGTCATCAGCCACGGAACTTGTCCAATTGCATCGAATTCAAGAGGCTTGGTGCATAGTAAGACTAAAGTCGCAGCAACCATAAGCTGCGTCATGTGCATCTAGTTAAAGAGAAGTCCGACTCAATAAAGCACCTAATCAGATTAAAAGTTGTCAGAGGTACCTTATCGGCTACTGGATCTAAGAATGCACCAAAAGCACTGCCCTGTTTCATCTGAAAAACAGTTGGAAAACAAATGAAGCTTGCTAACTATAAATTTGAGTCTTGCATCCAGACTTCTAAGTTGTAAGAATAGGAAGATTGAGAATCCATACCTTCCGAGCAAGGTACCCATCAAGCCAATCTGTAACAGCTGCGACAATGAAAATGCTTGTTGTAGCAGTAGTCCCCCACCAACTATCCACGAAATAAGCTGGTATGGAAGAGTAATCATGTTAGAAATCAAATTAACCTCTGGAACAGCAAACATACTGTACAATGAAAACTCCAATATGAATCTACATACTGCAATCCCTGCCGTTCGCATTCTTCCAACTTTGAAACCATAACTAGCACTACAAGGATATGTTAAGCTGAAGAACATTATATCAGAACAAAAGCAACACACATAACTCAATGCTGCATGGGGCAAATTGCTTGGTTGAGAAATTCATCGACATATTTTACAATCAACAGTAAAAGCTCTTGTGGTCACGCCAATTTGCTAGGTGCCTTTTTTAATACTATTATTACAACCTGCTACAACATAATCTAGGGTGGAGATCTATTGTCATATTGATTTCACCATACCAGACGATGTAACTGCTTTATAAACACATGGAATAACTAAGTCATCAATGCACAAACTGATGCCCGTTTAACCTCTAGAATTCGCCAGGTTAAATGCTAAATTGACAATCACCATGTTTCGTGCCCCTACAGTGCGAAAGGAAATATCAGAAGGTTATTGCATCAACATACTGCTGACAAGAAGAGGCACCGCAGCAACACGGCCGATGGTCAAAATAGTGGGCAACGTGAGTAATTTACTCGACTGGTGAGAATCCTTTGGGCCACCATCATCACGCAAGAGTCTGTCCACTTCGCCGTTCTCCGACGGCTCCATGGTCCGATCGGCTAGATTGCGTTGGGAAGAAGTCTCACCTCGGTCGTGCGGCTCAACCGTACTGGAATAGGAGAGGCAATTGGGTTTAAAATTGATGCCGCGCCTGATTAACAGCGTTAGGGTTTTAGTGGAAGTGGAAGGGTAAATCTGCGGCCTCAATGGCCGCGGGCGCAGCGTCGGTGGTCTCCTTGTTCTGACGGTGGCGGGAGTCGAAGGTCGCAACCACTTATAGGATATAGCGCCGTGGAATGAGGCGGAGAGTGTGAGCTTGAGGGTGGGCATGGCGGTTTGATGGTGCTTGAGACTAGAAGAACATGTGGCTGGGTCCCGTGCTAAATAAATCTACTGGGGTTGTTGGACTTCTTTTCGGCCCAAATAGTATTGGACTTTCAGCTTAATCAGTTAATCCTTGCATTTGATGTAACGATCTCTCTAAACAAATGTAGTTCAACTTGTTTTAGGCTAAATAATCATCGTGAGGTAATTAATGTCCTTCAAAATACGAACCTATAATGCCTTAGGAGTATGTTACATTCGCCATGCCATCTTAGTAAGAAGCTCTATGTTGAAAGTTTAAACTCCTTAAAACTAAGCCCTCTCTTCAGTAGAGTTGGTAAGATAGTTCTAACTTCTCCAATGAAATTTCCGTCACTTCCCACAATGCCCCACTTAAAATTTAATAATATCAATACATTACTTCCGCACACCAATTATTCGGTAAGTGAAAGAAGCTCATTGTATACGTCGGAATCGTCGTGATGAACGATTTTATATGGACTTCTATAGCTGCATATGATCATATTTGTATAAAATAGTCAATAAAAAGAGCATGGTGAAGTTGTTCAAGACAAGACTTAAGTTGAGACCAATGTTAAGCAGGAGAAAAAATAAAAGGGTTAGAATTGTTTAATATAATTTTTCTAGAATATATGCTAGGATTTGAACATTAGACTTTCTAAGAAATATTAATTCTACAAAAAGGTACTATATGGAAAGAGGCACGTTCAACATTAAAATTGAATACATCTTAAATAATACTTGGAAGCTAGTGAATCTTCCTCCCGTAAACGTATTGTTAGGCTACTAATGGATTTTCAATCGGAAATGAGCGGAGATTGATCAATTAATAAATACGAAGCGTGACTTTAATATAGAGTTACAAGTACAAGTTAAGATTATTTTATACATATTATCATGTGATGATAATTCCATACGGATGATACTTGAAAATGTGGTTCTGTAATTTTTTTGAAGTACATCAAATGGATATGTATTCGGTTTTATTGAATTACAATTTATTAGAAGAACTCTACGAAGAGAACAAAGCTAGTCAAATCACCAAATGACCTGAAACATGTGCGTGATCATTGAAGTCGCCATGTAAAGGAAATAAATTTAAATAACTATTGTGATGAATGCATCTATATAGAAGATACATATGATCTGATGTTATGTTTCTTTATATCGATGATATATGCTAAACAACTAGACCGCAGACGAAGTGAGTCGTGGTCGCAATCTGTGTGGCGAGGGCCTTTGAAATGGTCCTTTGATCATTAAAGAGCGATGAGACACTCAAACTTTAATGATAAATTGTTAACGAGTTTTCGCGGTTGTATGTTATACATATTGAGAGGGGCAATTTGTTTGTTATGCAATTAGATATGCTGCATATTCTCATTTTCCTGCTTTATGCAGCTGACAAATCTTGTACATATAAGACACCTAAGCAACGGTTCCTTGATAATAAAATAAATCATGTATGACTTATCAAGACTCTAATGTCATTATTTTCATACTTTTGATTTCCACATTAGGAATAAACAAAATTTATGATTTAAGGCATTTTACATTATCACGAATTTGATGATCTTATTAAGTGATTACAATTTGGCTGGAACACATAACAAATGCTTGAAAGAATATATATTTTTCATTTATTTAACATGTATAATCACACTCAACTGAACAACTAAGCTTATTTCAAAACCAACTCCTTTTTTTCAATAAATATTAATTAGGTGAGTCATAACTACAAATATATATTTCTTAAAATGTACATGAATATTCTGTGGCAATTTAAAGAATACATAAACTATCTAATACCATTGTAGATGTTATTGCAACCCGATAGAGCAAAATTCTAGCTATCACTCTTTTGTTATCTAAAAAATATATAATTATGTTTGATTAAATTAGATTATCAAACGTGGTGAAATTAAAATTATTTTTGAGTTTCTAACTCAAAATGTATAATATTGCATCATGTGATATAACTATCGATTATGATATTTAAAACACACACAAAAATCAACGTCAGTAAGTAATCTTATATAATTTTAATATTCTAAATATATATCTATTCAATGTTATTTATAATAATATTATTTACTCTTAAATATCGTAATAAAAAATTCATAATTTTTCTACGTTACTCTAATTACAAATAGTTTTTTTTATGTGAAAACATATGTGAAAACTTTTTGATTGACATTTAGTGGAAAAAAACTTTACGAATGACAAATGATATCATGTATTTTACTTTACATACATATTTTAACAAATTAATCAACAATAATATTTATATGTTCTTTTAATATATTGATGATTTTAAAAACAAGCGCACAAGACAATTTAATAACATTTTAACATAACTTTTTATATGAGCTGAATTTCACGCAAATTGCGGGTTTATGACTAGTTTATCCTTATTTAACGGGAGACACGGTTTTTCGTGCATTGTTATCGTGTTGTGTTAAATTATTCAGCTATACATCTCTATACAAGGTCTTTAACTAAAAACCAAGATAATGAACTTCCTATAACAATAAAAAAATATGAATTAATATGTCAATATTCATAAGTTCGTAATCCATGGTTGACAAAGTCTAAAATCAAACCACTAGAGTTTTAAAAGTTATTAAATAAGATTTATTCAAACAAATGTCTTCAACAATTAGAGTGAATAACACATATTTATTGTTCTAATTGTCATGTTGTAATACTTAAATACGATCATAAATAAAATTATTTCATACTATTTATATTTGTGTTAATGTATTATCGTTCTACCATATTCTTATAGGGAATTTTTTTTTTGTGTTTAGGTTAGGAAACAGGTTACTTTATAAACTCGGAAGACAAGGAAGAGTGGAAGATCGAGAAAGCTGCAATTTTTGCATTTTTACGTTTCTAATACATCTCATCTCCCATTGATTGAATAGCAGAAGCACAGCACATGACGATAATCTCGCAAATTCCATGTGCTTCTCTTCCTTCACTCCACCTCACTGCAAGTCCACTGAACTGAACATAAATCTCCCTCTCTCTCTCCCTAAATTTCAGTTGCAGAAAACCAGGGGAGCTATCCAGCCAGCCAGCAGAACTGGAGAGCAGCCCCCGGAAGTTTCTCTGCTGTCCAAACCATTGCCGAGTCTTCCTTAGTCTCAAGTCAAGCTAGCTACCGTTGATCGAGCCGGTCAACAAATGAAGGCCAAAACCGCCGTAAACCCTCTCGTCGCCTTCGATCACAAGAGGTACCACCGTCTCTCTTCCTACTAGTACTCTCTCGTTCTCTACGAGACTCTCTATACAGCCACCGACAATATTCGTCCGTGTTTCAATTACTCGTCTCCTCCCTCGATCTGCCGATTTGAGCGACGCATTACTTTAATGTGGCTCTACTATTGGGATCGTGCGATCTATAATTATGCTGTGTTGAATTTTGAGTCTGTTTCGGTCGATTCAATTGCCGGTGTGTGATCTCGCTCTGGACTGTCCATCCGGCACTGTCCAGTGCTCAAGTATTTTGGTAATTATTGCTTGTTTGGGCTTAAAAGAAATGCGCATTTGTCGGTGGTAAGTTAAGATCCTACTGTTGCAATGCTGAGCGTCATTGGACGTAGTAACCCCATTTTGGAAGGAAAATGTTGTTGTCTACTCTGAGTTGCGGGGTTTTGGAAGCTGATTGCACGTTAAAGTGGGCTTGACTACTTTCTAACTGATGTATCTTCAGATTTACATGTTTAGCACCTTATCGATTGTTAAGTTTTCCGTACACAATTTCTCATCATGAAAGTTTGCTAACCGTAAATCTGAAATCTCTTAATGAGGAGGCAATTGATTGGACTTTGGTGATGCCAGGGATGCCTATGGATTTGCTGTCAGGCCTCAGCACGTGCAGAGATATCGAGAATATGCTAACATCTACAAGGTAATATCTGCTAAGAAGAACCAAGAAGAAAATCAGATAATATGTCTATGAGTATGCTTTATATATTTGTACATCTGCTATTAGAAAATTACATGAGGATATCTTTGGATAGATATCTTCTTGATAATTCTGCTTTGGTAGAGCTACTCTGATTGGATAAGTTACTATACTGCAATATGCTAATGCAGATTGAACTAGACTACATATATGATTTTGGATTAAAAGCGTTCTGAGTAGATATATATATATTTTTTTTAATAATTTGCACTTGTGGTATAGGAGGAAGAGGAGGAAAGGTCAGAGAGGTGGAACAGTTTTTTAGAACGGCAAGCTGAATCTGCTGCTATTTCGGTGAATGGATTAGATTTATTAGCAGATGAAAAGGTTTTGCATGGTAAGGAAACTGAGAATGAAGCCGATGATAATATAAAGCATGGTCCTGCAGCAGACGAAATAGGAAATGATGTATATGGGTCTGAAAAGCTCCATGATGAGTCCACAGAAACGAACATACCCGTTCAAAAGGAAGCGCGGGTCCATAAAATTCAAATATGGTCTGAGATCAGACCCTCTCTTCGTCCTATTGAGGATATGCTGAGTACTCGTGTGAAGAAAAAAACAAGTATATCAAGAAATCAGAAACCAATTGAAAGTGAGAAACTCCCTGAAGATGTCAAATCTTCAAAAGGAGTTTCAGACGAGGACTCAGAAGATGAATTTTATGATTTAGAAAGATCTGAATCCTCAGACGCTATTCTGGATATTGTCACTAGTGACCCTACTCATACACATGAATCTGCCGTTGATTCAACTCTTTCAGAATCTTATGTTCCCTGGAAAGAAGAGTTAGAGGTCCTTGTTCGAGGCGGAGTTCCAATGGCTTTAAGAGGAGAGGTTTGTTGCAGTCTAGTGTAATATATTTTATATTGGCAGTTCATTTTAAAAGTTACAATTGATATTTCTTGTCTTTTTTTCAGCTATGGCAAGCATTTGTGGGTGTGAGGGCACGTCGAGTGGAGAACTACTATAAGGACCTTTTAAGTGAAGAAACCAATCCAGGTAATAATAATGAAAATCACAAGCTACATTCAGATGATCATCACGAGCAATCAGTTGAGGAGTCTGTTTCTCTGCCTGAGAAATGGAAAGGCCAGATTGAGAAGGTTATTTTTCTGCTCAGGCTATCAGCTTCTTGTGCCTGTGACGTTCTTTTTCCACCTTATCCCTTCGAAGTTACATATGAACAATAAACCATTTATTTCTGCAGGATTTGCCTCGAACTTTCCCCGGCCATCCTGCCTTGGATGAGGATGGAAGAAATGCTCTACGGCGCTTATTGACAGCATATGCCCGTCATAATCCATCTGTTGGGTATTGCCAGGTAAGTCACTTT
The DNA here is from genome assembly GCA_036873135.1 of Clarkia xantiana subsp. parviflora. Lineage (NCBI taxonomy): Eukaryota > Viridiplantae > Streptophyta > Magnoliopsida > Myrtales > Onagraceae > Clarkia > Clarkia xantiana. The sequence continues at coordinate 5,221,691 of JAPTYO010000009.1, forward strand.
TGACTGTTGGTGGGTCTTCCATTGCTGAGAGTGCAACTATCTATTTGTCTTGTCAGTATGTATAGTAATTGAAATAACTAATTCTGGCTTATATATTTGTCCTGTCAGTATGCATAGTTCTCTATTTTCATGAATGCTGATCCATTCTTTGAGACTCAAAGTTAATTATTAGAAGCTTACACTTGCTTTTGAAATGTGTACAGAGATATATATATGCTGAGAGTGCAACTATCTATTTGTCTTGTCAGTATGTACAGTAATTAAAATAACTAATTCTGGCTTATCTATTTGTCCTGTCAGTATGCATAGTTCTCTATTTTCATGAATGCTGATCCAATCTTTGAGACTCAGTTAATTAATTAGAAGCTTACACTTGCTTTTGAAATATGTACAGAGATATATATATGCTGAACTTGTTTTTTTTAATGAAACTCCATTTTTTTTTCTGGTGCATGGACTAGTCCTAGATCACGGTACTTTTTGTAGATAGACTTGTTCATACTTTGCGCTGTCAGCTTTGTCAATGATGAAGAATTACTGCTAGCTATCAGCCATCGACTTAGTAGGGACTGAACTGAACCAAATTATTAAACATATATGAAAAAACGTTTTATTGTCTGGAGGTGAACAAAGCACATGGCCAGTTAGTTGTTTAACCAAATTATCTAATTGAGGAGTCTCTAAAAAATACCAGTGGGTGACATAACACCTTTTTAATATGTTGTTGAAAATTCTATGCTAAATGAAGATACCAAATCATTTAAGCTGCATCAAAATATTTAGTATATCTATCATAATTGTTGTATTTAGTACTTATAGATTGTGGTTAGAATACTAATTGCCTTGTTTAGATGGTTGATTCTTTATATTTGCTGGTATCTAACACAGGCAATGAACTTCTTTGCTGGCTTACTACTTCTGCTGATGCCAGAGGAAAATGCATTTTGGTGAGCATCTAAACTTTGCATGAAAAATATTTTAAAAAATTGTATGAATTTTGTTGGAACTCTAATTTAATCATATTTTTCTAGTCTACGAACAAAATAGTTGCTCCTAAGATCAGCGCTTTTTATTTTTCTAGCTACTGCAATTTTCCTAAAATTTCTATCAATATTGCAACAACACCGTTGAATGCTTTTTATCCGCATCTATATCTTAGCTGTCAGTGTTTGTAAGTGACGGTATTTGGACATTCAACGTATTTAGCATAGGAGGGTTGACCAAACTAATTATATTGCTGTGCTGTAAGTTTGTGTAATTTATCAGTCTATTTTGAAGCTCATTGTTTTTTGCTGAACATATATCTGCAGGACGTTGATGGGCATTATTGACGATTATTTTGATGGCTATTACTCAGAGGAAATGATTGAATCTCAGGTAGCTTTTCTTACCTCTTCCTTAATCAAGAGACCATTGTTTTAGTGTCCAGGAAACCAATAAAACCATGCTAAGAAAAGAATGGTAACTTACTAAGTGCACATTGCAACTTGTTTTGAGCTGCACCTTCCATTTGCTGATAATTCGCTCACATAATTAGGTTGATCAACTTGTTTTTGAAGAGTTGGTGCGTGAGAGATTCCCAAAGCTGGGTTTGTGTTTTCTCTTGAACTCCAACAACATATGCTTCCTATTCCAGAATAATGTTTGGTAAAGTTGGAAACTTATTCTTTATGCCTCTGATGCAGTCAACCATCTCGACTACCTTGGAGTACAGATAGCATGGGTAACTGGCCCATGGTTTCTTTCCATCTTTATGAACATGCTCCCTTGGGAAAGTGGTCAGGTTCTCTGCAGAATCTTTTGTTGTTTGCTCACTTAGTTGCAGCTCCTATCTGTTGCACTAAAAACATTCTGAAAAATTACGGCTTGCTTTCAGTTATCTTACAACTACTACTCTGTGTCTTATTCCAGTTCTGCGTATCTGGGATGTGCTTCTTTTTGAAGGAACTCGTGTCATGCTTTTTAGGACAGCTCTTGCATTGATGGAGTTGTATGGTATGTGCACAAAAGATCATTGTTGTGTAATTTGCGTTGCTGGGAAAATTGGGTAACATGTGCTTTTTTGTTTGTTCTTGTTTTTGTTGCTGAAGGTGTCTGTTTTAACTTTATAGAACTTAGTCTTATTCAGTTTCTCGCAGGTCCTGCACTCGTTACTGCTAAAGACGCTGGAGATGCTGTCACTCTGCTGCAATCACTGGCTGGATCAACATTTGATAGCAGTCAGCTCGTTCTGACAGCTTGCATGGGCTACCCAAATGTTAGTGAGAAGAGATTACAGGAGCTGAGAAATAAGCATCGTGGTGCTGTAATTGCTGCAGTTGAGGAGAGGTCAAGGGGTCTCCGAGCTTGGAGGGATTCTCAAGGTCTAGCCTCTAAGTTATATGGCTTTAATAATGATCCTAAGACAGGGGTCGAAAATAACAGCACAGAGGAACTTGGTGAGAAGCAGACTAATGGTGAGATTTGTAAGCCAATTCCAGGTTCTGCTAACTCTGATGGACTTATCGTTACTCTGGCGGGAGACGGAGAGACAGACTCCATCCCGGATCTTCAGGAGCAGGTGCATTGATTCTTACTTTTTTGGTTTTTGTGTCTTCTAATGCTCTAGGCTTCTACAAATATGTCTCTTAGAAGTAAACTCCAGACTTTCTATAGCTAATTAGAACCTACAGGTTTAGCTCATGAATGATGTATACCGTACTATTCTCATTTCTTACAGAGAAGTGAATTCAAATTTCAAAAAATGCATTTGTGTCCCAACACCTTTTGCAAGTTTTTATTTCTCATCACTCTGGTGGCAAAAGATTTCTGACTTATTATTAGTTAATGAAATCCTAGCCAGATCTGGAATTCAATCTGGATAAGGGATAAGTGATCAAAGAAGTAAATTCTGCGTTTACTCTCAGTGTAAAATGCCATTTCATTGGTTTTAACCTTATACAAACAGACTGAATTCAGATCCTTGAATGACATTAGTATAGTTGATCAGGAAAGTGCCACTCACTCATGCAAATGCATAATGTACTATGGGTCACCTACACAGCACATATATCCTTTATAAAAGCCCTTTTCTTAGATTACCAGTCATTTTGAAGTAGAAATATCTTAACATTGAGGTTCCAAGAGAAGTTTGTCATTCTTCGAGAAGTTCTATTGCTCTGTATCTGTAATTGTCGGGTATGCCATATTAGTGTTAGTCCAGAAAACCATACTTCTTATGGTTAGCAAATATGCATTGGTTAATTTTATCATTTGATGATTTGGTTTAATCATATTCATTTGCCTTATTAATGTACTTTCCAAATGAAAACCAACTGGAGAATCATCTAGCATGAGTTCCTCTTCTATGTCTTGAATTGAAATTATGAATTTGTAGGTGGTGTGGTTGAAGGTTGAATTATGTAAGTTGCTAGAGGAGAAAAGATCTGCTGAACTAAGGTAGTCGCCAACTTTATCTGGAGGTTCTTATATTTATATATTTGAATCTTGTAAGATGTTTATGCACTGAAAGATTTGGATATTAATGTCGTACACTCAATGCTACTTTTCATTGACTGGGAGGTGACTTGTGCATTTTTAACAAGTAAGTGAATGTTCTTGGTCCGTTCTTTTTTATATCTTGATTTTTCTTTGTTTACCTAGAGCTGAAGAACTGGAGACAGCACTGATGGAGATGGTCAAGCAGGATAATCGGCGAGAATTGAGTGCTAAGGTAGTACAATTTAATTTGATGCAGTGGGTGGGGGGGAGGGAGGCACCATGTAACAGTCATAATTACTTTGTATCTTTCCTGTTGTTTTTGGCCGACCTTGAGAGGAACCATTGGTTTAGTGTATTTTCTCTTCACAATAAATTAAGTGCCCATTAATAAGACATAACATTTTGAAATTAGTTCAGTGTCAGTTTAAACCTTGAAGGCGAGGATAAAGAAACTGTTAGGCTGACAATTGTGCTCAAACATATTTTGAGGCGTCTCCAGTTTTTCTCTCTCCCTCTAGCTGATCATTTTTCGCTAACAAACATTTCTATGAAGCATCTATTGAATGAAGTTATCATTGCTGCCTGAATATGTGGTTCATCGTAGCTCACAAAACTTCGGCTGCAAGATTTCCTTCCTATAGTTTAATATGTTCAACTTTAGATATTTTACATGTGAGTTTACCTTATGATTTCTTGCAGATTTGTTTTGCTGGGTTCTTGCAGAAATTATCTGAACACATAAAATGATCTAAGGATAATAGCTTAGAAAAAGATCCAAATTTGATTGATCCAGTATAAGCAAGCATAGCAGTTCCGGACCTTAACTATTGCAAGCTTATTAAAGTATTCTTGATTTCACGTCTTCAATGTGGGTATAATGTTCTAAATGTGGGTGTCAGGAGGAAACCTGCCTTACTTTTGATTAAATCTTGATTCTAGTTACTTTCTTGTGCAGATATTTCATATTCTTTTTTATATTTTCAGTCTTTTATTGCCAAAGCTGAATTTTTCCAACTATGTATTTGTGTACATTGAGAATCTTATAAATCTCATGTATGTTTTTGTGGTTGGTTACAGGTTGAGCAGCTAGAACAAGATGTTGCTGATCTTCGACGGGCTCTTTCTGATAAGCAGGAGCAAGAAAATGCCATGCTCCAGGTCCATTTTTGCTGTCATTGGTAGTTTTTTTTTTCAGAGTTCATTTGGCTGGTGGCTGCCTTAGCAACTTGATCTTTATTCATGTAGGTCCTAATGAGGGTCGAGCAAGAGCAGCGAGTCACTGAGGATGCTCGAAGATTTGCTGAACAAGATTCAGCTGCCCAAAGATATGCTTCTCAAGTTCTTCAGGTTTGATGTCTATGTTACTTCTTCAAAATACATGTATTGAGCTATCTGCAATCTTTGTATAAAGTGTGTTTATGCTGCAAGTTCAAACTGAATCTCCTAATTAGTCAATTAAAATTTTCAATTGTTCAATTTGGTTCCTAAAGTTTGCAACTGGTTATTTTGATCCTTCGTTAAATAATAATTACTCAAATCCTTTTTTATAGTAATAATATGCCTAACCATATGGTTCAAAGTTGGTTTAAGTAGTAACATATTTTTCAGCAGAAATATTTGGAAACTTTTTTTTGGCCAAAAATATTTTTGAAACTATCTCGCCTCTTCTTGAACAGAACCTTGCTATACAAATTGCAAATTGTTTTTATAATTGAGTCTAAGTTTTACATGCAATGCAAGTGTGTGATGTTTGTTTTCTGCTCCCATAAACAGTTAAAAAAATTGGCCTGATTTATCTTTGAACCATCTTGGAACAAATTGATGTCGTTCACACCAATGATTGTGCATGCCAATAACAAAGGAAATCCTGTATATATATAAGATAGTTTTATGTTGTAATTTCACTGTGTACTTACTTCAAAAGCTGCTGCATCATGTGTGCAGGAGAAATATGAAGAGATACTAGTTTCACTCAGTGAGATGGAGAATAGGGCGGTTATGGCTGAATCAATGCTGGAGGCAACCTTGCAATACCAGTCTGGCCAAGTTAAAGCGCAACCTTCTCCTCGGTAGGCAAATGCTGACTTTGGCAATAACATTGTATCATTTTAAATATATTATTGAAAGAAAGCACATTATTCTGGCTTCAAAATGAAAGACTGGGATCTGGCTACCTTGAAACATGATGAGCATGCAATACTATTTTCAGATCGTCTCAAGTCTCTTCTCCTGGAAAAGCAAATCCAGACACCACGCAACAAGAGATACCAGCAAGGAAGATCGGTATTCTAAGTCGACCATTTGGACTTAGCTGGGGAGACCGTAACAAGGTTAGTAGTATATTTTGTTTTTTCCCCTTTCCAGTTTGATATTTGGTTCCTATCACAGAAGAGATGGGCAGGTGGAGATACACGTACATATATAAAAGGAAATTGATAAAAGGATTGACAGTAAAAGTTGACTATCCACAATCATAAACTTGCCCTTGCAACTTTGTTAAAGTTACAGGGCTCATTGTGAGTAGTTGGTCTTTTTGCCAACTCTTAGAATCATCTTCTCTTGCACAACTCATTATCATTGTGGGAAGTTTGTTCATATTAGAATATATGACAGTAATATTCATAATGATAGCTCTCCTTATGTTGGTTATTGATATATAGGAAATTGGGAACTTGTCAAACCTTATATAGGTTTATGTAATACATATGTATGTGTACCTAATGTATTAATGAATAAAATTATAGAGAAAAAATGGCCTATTCTGTTCTGTTACACTTGTAAGATTCTGCTTCTCTTTGTATCTGCCTTATGAAATATGCTAAGTGTGGCTGTCTGATGGATGAGCTGTTTTCTTATACAGGGTGGGAAACCTAATGAGGCAAATGAAATCCAGACCACCTCAAGTGGTGAGCTCAAGGAGTTGGTGCATGGTACAGAAGCGAATCAACAAGAAGATGAGCAGCAGAAGGCAGTAGCAGCAAATCCATAATGCACACCTTTCCTCAGATTTGTATCCATTGTCATCGTTGTTATGTTTTGTCTCTCAACATAAGTGCGCTTAATGGGTTGTTGGGGTATTGTTACAGATTATTATATGTTATAGGTTTTCATCTCGAATCGGGAGCATCATCTAAGAGATTAGCTATAGTCTTTACTGTTAGTTAGTAGTAAAAGTAATTTCTTTGTGTTGGTGCCTGCCTGCCTTCTGCAGAAGAGTAATATCCATTTGTTGTTCGTTTGTTTATTCTCAAAATCAAGAACTAGGATATTGTAAAGTACGTTGCGTAAATTAGAAGAAATATCATTCCTCCCGGTGTTTTATATGTATATTATCTAATCTATTCTGAGTGATATGTATATTTTTGTCGGTCATTGTTTTCTAATTTAAACGTAGCTCTATAAATTTAGGATTAAAAACTTATAAGCTGTCTGAAGTTTGCCTCACGTGAAATTTTGGTGTTCTGAAGTTTAAAATATTGATAAGAAATGTCTGAAGTTTCACTTTTGTTGAAATTTAATATTTATTTCAAATTTGTAGTTAAAATTGACAGATCTTGGTCATGTGTTTGTCACATGACTCGATAAAAAAAAAAATTTCAAAATTGCATCTAGTTGGGTGGTGGCTGGTCGCTGGTCAAAGTAGTGTGGTGGTCGGCCGCAAAACATAATAGTATAAGGGTAATTTTGACATGTTAGATCATTCTGTCAATTTTAATCCTAATTTTGGATGGAAAACTAAATTTCAACAAAAGTGAAACTTCAACATTCCGTATCAATATTTAAACTTCATACAACTAAATATCACATGTGTCAAACTTCAGACAGTTTATATATTTATCTTTATCCCCACCCTTCTAGAGAAACTCGTAACCAACTTCAATATTTGTTCCTAATGAGACCTCTAGCACCAACCAGACAAAAATTTCCCTGGGTTAAACCATCAGTGTTCACTTAGACTCAAATGTATGAAAATTTCTTTTGGATTCAAGGGAAGTTGTGGATGAGCATTCTATTTAACCACATTCCTCAATCTTGGTAACCAATTTGGTATCAAAACCAAGTGACAATTTTTGTCCGAAATAAAAATATAGAGAGTATTACAAACACAGGACAGACCTCTGCAGAAAAAAAAAATCACTACAAAGGCGTAAAAGTACATAAGATCTGTCAAATACATGATCTCCTTTTACTAAAGACCATTTCATCTGTGGGATTGATAACACTTATATATGCATTCAAAGCAACTGACAAATAATTGTAAATTATCAGGCCAATTAAATACTAGAGACACACATACTACCATTCTCAACGATCTACTGTTCCGGGACTAGAAGATCCAGAGTTGTAGGAAGAAGGTACAAACTTCTGGTTGGCTAGGTAGCTTAACGCCGTAACTACATCCGCTATAACGGGTCTCATGTGTGGCTCCTCTTGCACGCACATGGCTGCCACTGCTAGCGCTTGGTATAATCCTTTCACTGGGTATTGCCCTTGCAACGCCGGGTCTACCATCTGCCCAAACTTCCTTCTATCTTTGAATAACGGCTCAGCCTATTTAACGGTCAACATTTACGGTCAACTAACATATGTATCAAAAGTGTACAACTTGCAAACGTATTGCACCAAAAGTATACAAAAAAAAAATGTTACGCCAAAAGCCAAAAGTGGTCAAACATGCTGTATCCAAAGAATTATTAACCCTTATTAAAAAAACATTGATGTTATTGATTCTACAGTACTTACCCATGTAACTAGTTTGTGTTCGTCTCCCGCTTTAGAATTGTCAACGGCTTTTCTCCCTGTTATGATCTCCAGAAGCACGACCCCGAAACTGTAAACATCTGATTTCAAGGTGAGTTGTCCCGTCATTGCGTATTCAGGAGCACAATATCCGTAAGTTCCCATTACTCTCGTCGAAACATGAGTCTTATCCCCAACTGGACCCAGCTTGGCCAGACCAAAATCAGACAACTTTGGTTGGTAGTCTTCACCCAGAAGGATGTTTGAGCACTTGAGGTCACGGTATATCACTGGGGGATTGGCTTTGTCGTGCAAATACTCTAACCCTTTCGCAGCACCAGTTGCTATTTTCATTCTTGTGTTCCAATCTAGTCGTCTTTGATCAGGTGCCAGGTCTGTATATATAAACAAAAAAATTCATGCAACTTATAACTAACCATTTATTATCCTTATACAAGTTTGAGGTTATGGTGTATTTACCATGTAAATGATCTTCTAAACAGCCAAGTGGCATGTACTCATATACCATAAGTCTCTGATCCCCATCAGCACAATACCCAATCAAATTAACCAGGTTAGGATGATGAAGTAAGCTCAACATCAATACTTCCACCAAAAATTCCCTATTTCCTTGCAGCCCATTTCGATCAAGTTGTTTGATAGCAACAACCTTCAATAAAACATTTTCATATGTCACATCAACAATCAAGCATACAAACTCAGTTTTTGTCTATAACAACTAGTGGCTACTGATTTGCCTCAAATAGTAAGATATATCATGAAACCTATCAAGTCAGTACTTTTTAATGGAAAACAGAGTAGGATTTAATTAGCTGCTAACACAATACATGATGGACTATAAGTACCTTATCGATGGTGTCTAAATGACCTTTATATACCCGACCAAAACCTCCTTCCCCTACAAGACAGTCTGCTCTGAAGTTCTTTGTAGCTGCAGCTAGTTCCCGAAAAGTAAATGTTTGTGCAGCGATATGATCAGATTCTCCATCATTGGATGCTTCCTTTGGATCCAAGCCCGATTTGCGCTTCTTCGTTCCATCTGAAAGAGAAGAGATTATGCAACATCAATTGCATCAGGAAGTATAGAGTAATTTCAAGTGCAAGTGATTGATGACAACAAACAATGCACAACAGTAAGTTAACCAAAAGGGCACATACCATCAAAATGAATTAAAAAATAGATAAAGCAATCCAAAAGGATATCGAAATACAATGAAAATCCACTTTTCTCCTATTATATCCTCAGACTGCGTTTCAATTCTCTAACAAAGTGAGTTTCCCTTCACTTATCATAGGGCACATACATACATCAAATGCGAATACTAGTGCCATGTCAGAGTCAATCACACGGGGCTACGTCTGCATTTCATTTGATTTCCCTCAAAGAATAAATGCATCCACATTGAATCCACTTCAATCAATGTAAGATCTATAGATCCGCGTAAAGGCATACATGGTAAAGTTAGATCGATCTGCAGACTGTGTAAAAGGAAACTGTAAAATCTAGCATTGGCTTAAAAATAGATACTTCCTATTTGAGTAAAGGCAGTCATCCATTGAAATGGATCTGGATGGGAGAGGGGAAATCAGAAGTAAGAAAAAAGGAGTGTTACCGTTCTGATCAAGAATTTTCTTGCTTTGCTTCTTCTTCTTTTCCGGATTGCTGGAGCAGGGAAACCAGCCCATTACTCCTCTCCTAACTTCAGCCAAACACGAACGAGAGAGATTCAAGGCAAAGAGGAGAGGAGAGGAGAGGAGAGGAGAGGAGGGGGAATGCTGCAATAGAAAAGAGAAGAGGAGGCGGATAGAGAAGAAAAGGGAATGCTTCCTGTTTGTTCTTTGAATTTGCACTCAAATCCTTATTTAGTCTTTTGTTGGCTTACTAAGTTCAAAAATAGGGGTTATAATTGAAGTTTAATTATTTGGGCTAATTTGCTAGGTCATAGGACGGTTTGTTAGTTCATGTTTTTTTTTTTTTTTTTTCCGGTTCACTAGCTCAAACCACGGGTGGTCACTCGCACCAGATCCGTCCGAAATGGGTAAAGTGTTGGTCATGAACAATTTTTCATTCACTAGCTCAAGTTTGCCTAGTCCATGTGTTTTGGTTGGTTTGCTAGCCTAAGTTTGACCGATCGGACAATGTGATAGTTATATTATATTTTCCGTCATCTCTGACAGACATCTGCACATTTTTGGCACGTGTTTAAACAATGTGGCAAACTGTTAAGAAAATAACGGAAATGTCATTTTATGTAGTAATATGACGACGGTGAAGTTGAATGCCTGTGATTGCTTGGACGACTCTTAAACGACATGCGTTAACTCGTTCGATAATACTATTAACCGATATAGTTAGACAACGTTGGAACGCCAATTGCGTGATCATGTGCGACTATGCTTCAAGAAATTTGGGTGTTTAGGATTTTTAGATTTTATATATGATCTTACTAGGAGGGTTAGCCTGTAAGGGGTAGGGTGTTGACCATGAATATCTTTCCATTCTCATGGTCACCGGCGGAGTTTGAACCCATGACCTCTGCTTAAGGGATGAAACGCCGAACTGTTACACCATAAGACAAACCTCGTGCAATTTATAGATTCTTAACCCTTAATTATATCATCCTTAAAAAAATCAAAAAAGAAAACATATGACTTGATACAAGAGAAAATTAGTATGCACCTCAACTATTTACATGGTGTGATCCATTCCTGGCTGCCTGCACCTTCATATTCCGAATTTGTTCGACTTTTTTATCCTTGTTATGTTATTTCAAAGCATTCCCGAAAAGTCCCCTTTTTAAATCTGGGCTGAAGACGAAGCTTTTGCTTACAATACAATAATACAATACAAAGTAGAAACCAAAGCAGGTTTATTCTTCTTCTTCATCCGCTTCTTCTTCTTCTTCTTCTTCTTCTTCTTCTTCTTCTTCATTCACCTGAAACCTAAACCCTAATTTTTCTGCTTTTGCGCCATTCATGGCCCCCGTGGACCCTCACTCCTTCACAGACTCGACCCACCCCTTCACCACCCACATTTCCCTCTCTTTCTATTTCGATTTCCCCTCTTCCACCATCCATGCGTCGGCTCTCCTCTCTCTCCCAACACCTCACTCCGGCCCCTTCTCTCTCGATGCTCGCTCTCTCACTATCCACTCTGTCCACGATCCCCAGACTCTTGCTCCTCTCCCCTTTTCCTTGACCGAAACCGATCCGATCAAGGGTGAAAACCTCGTTGTCACTCTCTCTAACCACAGCTCAGTCCTTATCATCTACTCCACAACCCCCTCGTCCTCAGCGCTTCAATGGCTAAATCCCAGCCAAACCTTCAACAAGGTCTTCCCTTTTGTCTACACTCAGTGCCAGTCGATCCATGCCCGATCGGTTTTCCCTTGCCAGGACACGCCGGCGGCGCGCATCTGCTACTCAGCTCGGCTGAACATCCCAGCTCAGCTATCCGCGGTTATGTCCGCTCGCCACGTGGACCGCCGTCCGCCTGTGGCTGGTGAGGCATCGCAGTTGCCTTGCGGAGAGGAGCTCTGGTGTGCGGAAGGACGTGTAGTGGAGGATTTTGCCATGGAGCAGCCAATACCGCCATATTTGTTTGCCTTTGCAGCGGGGGAACTGGACTCCCGGGAAGTGGGCCCGAGGACCAGGGTCTACGCAGAGGCTGCGGGTTCGTTGCTCGATGCTGCAGCCATGGAATTTGCAGGTACAGAGGACATGATTAGGCAAGGAGAGCAACTGTTCGGTCCATATGATTGGGAGAGATTTGATTTATTGGTGTTGCCTCCAAGCTTTCCTTATGGAGGCATGGAGAACCCTAGGATGGTGTTCTTGACGCCCACTGTAATCAAGGGTGATGCTAGTGGTGCTCAGGTGGTGGCTCATGAGCTTGCCCACAGCTGGACAGGAAATTTGATCACTAACACTACCAATGATCATTTTTGGCTCAACGAGGTAGAAGAATTTGATCTTACATGGTTTGTGTATTAGATCGGATTGGAATATATAAACTAATACTCTAGATTGTAAAAATTCCCGACCTTTCCTTTTAAGAGTAGTGTTACAGAAGTATTGATTGGTTGGTAGATGTCACTTTCTCTGGTTAGTATAGTTTTGTATAAATTCCATTTCTTTGAAGATGACAAATCATTTTTGACTTGGCAATCCACTGTTCAGTTTTTTAACAGTTTGCTTGAGCAAGAGACCTTACTCGTTTATCATATGAAATTGTATATGTAATTACTTGCTATTTTATGTTAAACTGTAGAATGAGGTATTAGGTTCATTCAGATGTTCCGTTTGATGTTCCTCTCTTGCTTTGTTGCTCTGCTCAGTCTCTATTTTCGTATCAGCCACAAAACTAGGCAGCATGAACATGACCTGATTCTGGCTATGTTTTCATTTGATCTTGTAGGGTTTTACAACATATGCTGAGAGGAGAATTGTGGAGGTTGTCCAAGGTGAGGAAAGAGCTGCACTGAACATTGGAATTGGTTGGAGGGGACTTAATGATGAGATGGAGAGATTCAAGGATAACATGCAGTTCACTAAGCTCAAAACTAATCAAGAAGGTGTGGATCCGGATGATGTTTACTCTCAAGTTCCTTATGAGAAAGGTTTCCAGTTCCTGTGGCGCATTGAACGCGAGGTATTATACATTTATTTTATAGTTTAGGTTTAGCGATTGATAGCTTATAAAGGACTAGTCTAGTAGTGTTGATCATTATGGTTGTGAAATGATTACCCAGATTGGGAGGCCTGCATTTGACGAGTTCCTCAAAAAGTACATTGCCACCTTCAAGTTCAAGTCAATTGACACCGAGACATTTCTGCAATTCCTAAAAGCAAACGTGGCAGGAATAGAGAGTAAGATAGACTTAGAATTGTGGACTGAGGGTGAGGGACTCCCTGCTGATGCTTATGAACCTGTATCACACATATATAAGAAGATTGTTTCTCTGGCAAGTGAGTTCAAAGCTGGGAGGATGCCAAGGGAAGATGAAGTTGCTGATTGGGGAGGTCAAGAATGGGAGCTTTACCTGGAAAATTTGCCTAAATCTGCTGAAGCTTCACAGGTAATGCAATTTATCTCTCATAACTGAAATGCTTTATATCTGTACGTTAATAACCTAGTGTGAAGATTGACTGTGATGATGGTGATGTTAGTTAGGAGCATGTTGAATGATAATTTGCCATCTCAAATTAAACAAATAGTACTTACTGCTTGTTATGTGGCTTTGTGTAGCATATTAGATTGAGTAATACTTGCTTTGCTTCTCTGCTCAGTCTCTAATTTAAATGAGACACTAAGGTAGGCAAGCATGTTTCTTTCAAATTATAAAACATTTATTTTTCATCATATTTGAAGCTGAGTTGGTTGATTGAGTGTGTGGATACATTACGATATGATGATCTATGTGCATTATTAAGTAAAGAAAGAGTGGTTGTTGCTGGGGTGCAGGTAATGGCATTGGATAGTAGGTACAGGCTATCAGAATCAAAGGACTATGAAGTGAAGGTGGCATTCCTGCAACTGGGGATCACATCGGGCTGCAGGGATCGCTACTATGGTGAAGTGGAGAAAACCCTAAAAGAAGTAGGGAGGATGAAGTATCTGAGACCACTATACACAGCTCTGGTAACTGGAAGTGAGAAGGACAAGGGCAAAGAAGAAGAGAAGATATTTGCAAAGAGGGTGTTTTCTGAGGCGCGAGAATGTTACCACCCGATTGCTCAGGGTGTTGTGGAGTCCATCTTCTCCAAACACATGTAGAAGAAGAGGGGTTTGTGGTACATGTACCATACAAATCAATCCCTCCCTAACTTTATTTCAGGTGCAAAATAATGAATTGGGTGGTTGTGTATCTAAGTAGTGTTGGAGATGATTATCTGTTGTGATGAGATAATTATTATGTTGGGTTAATAACCTATAAACTGTTTGAAGTTTGCTTTATGTGAGATTTTGGTGTCTGAAGTTTAAAATGTTGAAATGGAGTCCTATGTTTCATTTTAGTTGAAATTGGTGTCTTCCCACGTCTTTTCCTATTCCTTCAAACATTTTTATCGACAATTTCACCCACTCATAACCCATCACTCTTTACTTTTTTATAAAATTGCTAAATTTCTTCCAAAATTTGAACATCCGAAAGAAAAAGTTTTCACCTGTCGGACCTAAAATCTGACCTAAGGCGATTATACGTTTTGAAAACGTTGATTTTGGAAAGAGTCGCCACTAGTTAATTGTTAGGCTAACTAGAATCCTAAATTTACCTAAGCGAGTAACGAATTAAACACCTAGGTATTAAATCGGTCTACGACAAGAAATTCGAGTTCGGGGGTTCTATTACGAATTAAAACACATGAAATTAATCACGCCCTTTCGGTACTCAATTCACAAATTTACCAATTTCACTATTTGAACACATATCACAAATTAATCTAACGATGCCAAGATTTAATTAAATTTCTATCATGTGCAAAATATTATCTAAGTCTAAAAATAAATTATTATCTACAACTCCTAATAAAACGAAATCTAAAACACCAAAAATTATCAAACATGCTTAAACAACATACATACATAACTTAAACAATTTAAGGATTTTACCCAATTAAATTTAACAATACCAGATTAAATATAATAATAATAATAATAAAATATCAGAATAATTATATAATATAATATAAAAAAAATATATATTATTCACTATGAGATAAAACTGCACGGTTCTCAAGAACTGATGTATTATTATTGATGTGGTGTCTTTTTACATGTAAAAGGACTCTATTTATAGCTAAATTATGACCCCTAAACTAGTAAAATAAAATCTGAAAAATATATGCATTTAATATTCCGAAAATATACATATATATTTATGTATTTCACCATAAATACACATAATATATTTTCTAAATATTTTACAATAAATAATGCATATACAATATCCTATTTTAAGCCACTCCTATCTTTAGAAACTTCGCGATCTTCCATATTTAAATACTTCCTTTTTTTTTACGCGTCACATATGACATTTTGAACGTGCTACACGCGGACCAAAATTAAGTGTTTACATCATCAGAGTGGTGGAGTGATTTTCAGCGCCAGTAGAGCGATATTTACTTGTGCGGATGTGACCACCTTCTTAGGTGACGGTCCCGGCAAGGTGGCGAGAATTGAGCGTATATGAGAGCTCCTATTTGAGGAGGTTTCGTCGGGATTGGCTTCTCTAAAGTAATCACACGGAGACATCAAATTTCAACAAAAATGAAACCTGAGATTGTCCATTTTAAAATTTCAGACAGTTTATGGGTTCTTTAACCTATTATGTTATGTTACAACATCTACAATATGTTCTTTTTGAGTTATCAGATAAATGAGATTGAAATTCATCATTTCCTAGAGCAATCCTACTAACTGCAGCTGATTATTGAATGTATGTAACCAGGAACTAACTCCCTCACAAAAAATGGTTACTTGAGAAGTTAAACAAACATAGCAGAAAGTTACCAACTTGCAATCAATGAGCTTGGTAAGGGTTTCAAATAATTATGCAGCATTTACTTTTTGTCACCCAAAATTGAACTTAACATCATCTCTACAGCACCATACACCCTTCCTGCTTCTTCTTCTATCCAGTTGAGCTCATACAATTACAAATGTTCATAATTTGAAACAAAAAAGGAATCATTTTTTCACTTAAAACACACCAGTAGTTGAAGAAGAAGAAGAAGTTAATCATTGGGCAGTCCCTTCCTGTTCTTCCAATTTCTGGATATAAGCTTTCAGCACCATAACCACCTCCCTCGCCGGTGCCTGCAATGTTCCCACTAACCCAATTGCAGGCGTCTGCAACGAACCCAGCAACTTTGCATAGATCTCAGCCCTAGACGGCATAGTTTCAAGCTGTTTAAACTCCTCCGGCCCGTAAAACTTCCCTTCGAACACTCCGCCCGTGAAATCATTGTTCTCCAGCTTCTTCTCCTTCTGAAACGCCCTGTACGGCTTAATCGCCGCCGGGACCTCCTCGCTGTGTACGAACAGCCACGCGTTCATCCCTTTCATCGACGGCTTCAGCGCCTCCCATTCCGTCCCCTCAATTGCTTTATACACGAGTGTGTTTTTCGCCACAATGAGCTTCGTCGTCTCCGGGAGCGCTCGCCGGAGCTCCTGGAATTGCTTCACCGTGAGGCCCTGGTACTTGATTCCGGCGAGGAAGTGGCAGTTCTGAAGCTGCGATTTCACCGTTTCCACAGTCTCTTCCTTCTTGTTTCGGGAAATGGCGGCCCTGATGGTGGACGAGCGGCGGCGGTAGGGCTTGGAGACGTTGGGAGTGAGAAATGGGTTGGTGGACCGGGTCAAGGAGAGAGAGCTGAGAGGGTGGGAGGGAGGTTTAGCGGATGGGAAAGAGAGGAGAGTGGCTTCCATTGTTGATCCGTCCGTGTAGAGGAGAATCGACGAGAGGATATGGAGAGAGCAAAGCAAGCAAAGATAGAGGATGTAATTTTATCTCAACTATTCTTATCTTTCAGAGACAATAGAGAAGTAGATTACACAGCTCCGGTTTGGTTGCATTGCAGTTATGGCAGGCAATTATGAATATATGGTACAAATACCACTAATACCATAACTATATTCAATTTTTTTCACTCAAACCATAACTATAACTATTGTGGTTATAATTCTTCATACCATAACCATAACTATAGTTTTTAACCACGGTTAAACTATTTAACCACAATCATTCAAATTAAAACAACACCGTTGTTTCGTGCAAAAAATCTAAATAAAACATACATTCATTGTTTCGTACACGATATACAAATTAAACGTAATCATGTTCACTTAATTAAAAAAACACTTCTTTAATCATTTTAGGGTTAGCGCAACTAATTGCAAAGAAGTGAGCTGATGTATATATTAGGTTTCAACTCGAATGCACTATATTGAATGGATGAAAAATAAATGGTCTAGATTGAATGCATATTATAACATTATAAATATTAGTAATGTTACTAATTTATATATATATATATATATATAACGGTGATGGTTATAACTGCGGTTATAGATTCAATATCATAACCATAACAATCACCATTATGGGTACAAAATTCATCACCATAACCGCACCTCACCACAATGGTGCGGTTAATCATTGCGGTAAATTGTGCGAATAACCATGATTATTTAATTTTCACCGCACCATTGCCGGCCCTAGTCACTCTCCAAATCTTATTTTTTGCCAAACTCTCTCCAAATCATGTCATCAACATAGGAATCTTCATTATAAAAAAAAAAAAACTTCTCATAGGAAAATATAAGAATTAATTTTATGAGTGAGCGGTTTCGGGTACCTATAATAGTAGGGTATCCCAGAATCAGACTAATACAAACGGTTGCTAACATTAATTATCCAAAATCGTACCAGAATTATTTAGACCGGAACCATTCCGGAACTGTTAAGAATCGACCAGTTTCGGGAACTCGTTTACATCCATGATTTTTTTTTTTAAAGTCAATCTAAGCGTTTGATTTTTTTTTTTTAAATATATGTCAACAAACACATATACATCTGTAAATCATTATCGTAATTGAATAGAAATAGTTATCTAAGTAATTGAGTTTTGGTCCATGTGAAATATGGTGTTCGCCGTTGAAATTGACTGTCTCATGTTCGGTGTTTGTTGAAATTAGGTGTCTCCTTCTATTTTTGGGATTAAGTCGAACAAAAGTGTACCACGGAGCTCGATAAAATGGATATCCCAAAAATGCCCCTCCGTGAAAAAATTGACATTATGTTAGCAAATTGACGAAAACTACATCAATAACGATAGGGTTTTTGGGTGGTCGCCGGCCGGAGTTGGGTGGTGGCGGTCAAAGTTGCGTTTTGATTGTTTTGACTCTAAGGGTAATTTCGTCACTTTATACTTGGTAGAAAGGTCAATTCCGATTTTTCGCAACATTCTGTCAAAATTTACAACAATTTTGAACGAAAAACTAAATTTTAACAAAATTAAAACCTCACACAGAACATTTTAATACTTTAAAGTTCAGAACATTTTAATACTTGAATGATATCAAAAGAGAATACAAGAATAAGCAAGAGTCAATCATTCTTATTCACACCCAGTTAAGCAAGCAAACCAAATTGAAGTTTGTCATCCAAATTAAAACCAATCAACTCTGCCCCAACCAAGTCTTAAGACATAGCATAGCATAGCATAGACCAAACACACATATCATGAGCCTTAACCTCACACAAACCATCCTCACCCGACTCGCTACACAATTAATCTCTCTTTCCATCGATTTAATTAGATTAGACAACCGATAAACAGACCACCCATTGAACGTGGCAAAGAAGGCGACCAAGCCGAGTCAATCCAAGTAGCCAACTTTATTACCTTGATGTCACAAGACTCTTGCACTCATATTGCACCAACCTTCTTAATGTTTCTGCTGCATTGCCAATGCCATCTCTATCTAGGTGGTCCCGATTGCCTCCTGGGCCCCACTGGAGACGATCCTTGGAAAGAAAGCCGTTTCCTTGCAGATGGAGAGCCTCCTATCAAACTACTACGCTCGTCTTGCCCTAACGGGCTTGGGAGGCAAGATCTTGCCTTAGTTGATTTAGTAGGAGCCATGTAGCTTGGGACTGAAGAAAAGCTGGTGAGGCTCTCTTCATCATCTCCTCCTCTTGTAGAAGAAGAAGATCCAGCAATGCTATTCCTCCTCCTATATAACAACACCTGCTTCTCGGAGAAACTGCTACTACGGTTGTCATCTTCTACACTGCCACCTTTTGAGGAGGGACTAAAAGTCTTTGCCTTTCCTAACAAAGAGTGGACCCTTGATGTGGGGGTGGAAGGGGAGTGGTAGCTTGAGAGTCTTCGATTACTGGGTTTGTTTGAACTTGATGTTGGGGAATACGAAGCTCTGTTTCGGTTTATTTCTCCTCCTGCAACAGACATTGCTCTGGTTTTTAAGGAAGCTCGGTCGCTGTTTTCCAAGGTGGTTGCTGGGGTTTCCCATGGCCGATCTGACATCCACCTCTCTAACCAACTCCAACCCCAAGTGGGGTTGTTGGGGTCCATGAATGTTGGGTTTGTTGATTTGTTCTTCATTGCTTTCTGTAAAACACCAAGATTTAGAAGTATTATGGATTGTGGACCAATTTAAAGACTAGTTTTTTAGATAAAAATTGAAACTTTGGATTGCCATTTTTAATAAGTTCAATTCTACTGAAAAGGTTGTTGCTTTCAGAAACGAAAAGTGGATACCTGATGGGAGAATGCATAGGCCAATGCTCTTTCTCTTCTCAAAGCAGCTTCTTGTCTGTTCAACAACCGAGATTCAATTTGCTCTTTCGATTGTGTGCTAGTGTCCCAATCATCTCCCAACTATCCACAACAATTTGAATTCCAGTCAAGGCAAATATACATACACACACAAATTGAATTCATTATTACCATGAAAAATATGTTAATTTTTCCAAGAGAGTGGGACTTAAATCTGAGTTTACTTACTCTCAACTTATCAATCTCAGTCTCGTGCTTCTTTTGGAGCTGCCTCTGCAGAGCTTGATTATCCTCAGCCATTCGGAGTCTTCTTGCACGAATCTGAGACTGTACACGTGCAAGAGTTTGCATGCATTTCAGTGTTGTTGCTGCTTGTCTCTTCACATATTGCCCTTGTAGCAATGTCTTCAACCTCACCAATCCTCTCAAGGCACTCAATGCCCTTCTAGCCTGAACCAAGGCAACCATTTCATTTTTTAAAGTACAAAAATTCAACTTTTTAGTAACAACTAAACATAAATGATCAATCTAATCTAACCACACAAACATAATTACCATGTAGCCACGGAAAGCTGTTTGGATCCTAATAGCTGCTACTTCTTCCATGGTCTTTCCCGAGATACGAGCAACTGAGGTGAGGCGGACAACCTCTGCAGCTGCCTGAGCAGCTGCCATGGCTGCTTCAGCTGCTACTGCACTGGCTAGTGCTACAGAATAAGCATGCTTGCTCTGCTCGGTTTCAGCATTGGTCAACTTGAGATCATCAATAAGAAGAGGTGGTGCAGGAGCTGATATGGTGAGTGCAGTTTCCTCTTCTGTTGAAGTTGAATTTCCGTCTTGAGTACCATTTTTCCAGGAAAATTTCTTCTTTGATCTTTGAGATCTCTAAAAGAATCGGAGAAACGATAACTAACAATTCAGTGTTACATAAAACTGATACATAGTAATATCAAAATTTACCGAAGACTCATCAACCAGAATTGCCATGTCTGATGTATTCAATCTTATGGGCTATGTATGAGTATGACTACCCACTCATTGTATATGTATAATAAAAAAAAGAGTAAACTAATAATATGCCTCCATTGACTTGATTCAGTCTTTATTCATGAAAAACCTATCCTTTCCAAGGATGAACATATAGAGACAATCCGGTTCACATGCCAAATTCTTTCTAAAAGACACATACTGTGTAAATGCAATCACATTTATGAGTAACTAATTTGCTGCAGAAGAGTAATAGCTTAAGAAATAGCATCATTTGTTTGTGGTTAACACTTAACAGGATGTTACCTGGCTTTTCTTCTTCTCCTTGTGTTCATGGCTTAAAGCTTTCTTCACTGCAGAAAACCATCCTCCTTTCTTTCCCATGTTCTCCTGTTCATCCACAATACATTAAGATCGTGAACAAGGCTGTTTTATTGGATCATGAATTGAAAAATTAATTATTATTTATTACAAAAAGAAACAAGCATTATAATGCAGCAGGGATCATTATAGCAGGTCAGGTCCTATTAGGAACAGAAGCCATGTTACAAATGTAATCGTATCTTCATAAAAATGGAAACTTTGGATTTAACTGAGAATTTATTACCAAACCCAGATGAGGAACTGAAGGGATCTTATGGATAAACACAAAACAGCCATCAAAATCAAAGAAATTGGAAACGATGGTGACAGACAGCAGAAGACGAAGAAGAAAGAAAGGGTTGAATGATTTGATTGATTGAGAAGAAAACAAAATGAAAGCAGACGTTACCGAGGAAAACAACAAGCGGAATCTCTGCTCTGGTCTGTCGCTGCGGATTAAATTCAATTTAAAACCCTCTCCTTAACCCCGACCGAGTATCGTATCTAAAGATGAGATTTTTGTGAGATAGAAGCTCTACTATGCAGATCTTGGTTAATAATACCATCAACGAGAATGAAGACAGGAGATATGGAACAGGAATAACAGCTGTTGGTTGTGTTTGTCTTACCTGGTCCCCCGCCACCTCATATTTTTCTATTTTATTATTATTATTTAACGGAACGGTAGTTGGTAACAAACTAGCAGATATAATAATAATGACTAGTAAATGGGGGATATATGTTTGTTATTTGCTGAATGTATTACCTTATCACACAACTCAATATCTTGGGGCATTATCACTGGAAGAAGGTGTGGTTCATAATTTATATATAAAACTATATTGGAAATAGAATGTGGCTAATTACATATTTGGCTACTTATATTTGTCGAAGTTACTTTTTTTTTAAACTTATGCTATTTAGTTACTATTAATTACGTTTTAAAATGTTATTTTTTTTATTACATATTTACTGCCCTACTATAAAGTGACATGGCATATGAAAAAGTGATGTGACATATAGTTTTAGTATTTTTTAATATTTTTATTAAGGTCATCATCTTAAAATGTCATATAGCTAGCCAAACTTTTTTTTGGAGCAAATAACTAGTCAAACTTTTTCAAAAGTAGCAATTAGATAACTCTGTTACTTTTTTTTGGTTAAAAATTAATCAAATTTCTCACGTGAAGAGCATATGACCGACTGAAATTTCTGCTAACATATTTTCGTAACCAAACTGCATCGATCCTTTTTTTTTTGCTGAATATTCATTTTTTTATCGACGCACTTTCAACGTTATTTTCTTTGAATCGATTCACTTTCTAGCGGCATATTCATCTTACGAAATCCTTGAATGAGCAGTCTCTGCCGATATCCGATAGTTAGGGTGTACGACGTGTGAATTTTTGTTGTTATCGTCATCACGTGTTCATCATGAGAGAAATTTCATTAATTTTTATATAAAAAATAACAAAGCTTGCTAATTGCTACTTTAAAAAAAATTCAGCTAGCTAAATGCTCCAAAAAAAAGTTTAGCTAGCTATCTGCACTATTGGTAAAAGTTCAGCTAGCTAATTGATATTTAATCCTTTTTTTAATCTAAATCTTACTGTGAATAATTTCGAATCAAACCAACTAAAATTAAAATTTAATTAAAAAAAAACATAATGAATTTGATAAACTAGTGATTATTATGATTCATGGCAAAAAAAAAAAAAAGATTATTATGATTAAAAATAAAAAAAATTGGTCTACGTGTTATCTTTTTGCTTGCGTAGTCGGTCAAATTGGCATTTAATGAAAATTTAGATGAAAAACTTTTTTTTTTTTTTTTTGCTAAAGATGATAAACTAATTGAGTGATAATTTAAATTTAAAAACCACCCGAAATGTATCAGCAAAAATATATATAAATAAACCTAAATATCACATTGCAAACAAAATTAGTTAAATAGAATATTTCAATAGCTTACCTAGTATGCTAATTTAGTTACTTTTGGAACGAAAAAGTATGAGTTCTTCCTTTGCTCCAAGATTCCTTTCCAACGATTTAATTAGTTATAATATATTTGTACTTGTAAGTGGTAATCTAATAATTAATACAATGAACTTACTATTATTTATAGGGTTTTCCAATATTTCTTAAGCGGTGATTTCTTATATAAAATTAACCCGGAAGGCGAGTTGAGAATGGCGGCTCATGGTAAAAAAGCATGTCGCTAGCTGGTGCATGACAACAAACAGGTCGCCAGCTAGTGCCTAACTACAAGCAAGTTGCCAAATGGCATATCGTAGACATGTTGTTGCCTATCGTCGTTGATTTTGAGATTTGATCAGTCGTTCTGTTGTTATTGAGTAAGTTATACATGTACTCGGCGACGACTATGTTTAGAAGTCCAATATGACAAATTATACTTTTTTTATCCAATTTGATAGAAATTGTAACTTAGTTAGCAATTTACTCAAAAATTAAATTAAAAAAAAAAAATCAAATTACTAATTTCATGTTTAAGTACCAATTAACCATTGGATGAAAATTCAGTAAAAAAATTGTAGAGGAAAAATATGTAGATTCTACTTTTAAGGAATATTATACAAAATTATTGTAACAACTTTTTTCATACATTATATAAAAACATTAAGAATTTCATATTTATGTAGTGCTATGTAAAACCAACGCGGAGCTTCTAAGATCAACTTAGTATTCATTTCACTCGGGCATTGTGCGAAATTAAGAATTTTTGTAAAGGAAAGTGAATAAATACAAATTATATGGTGTAGCGCTTTATCTTTTAACTGAGGTAAGATTTTCAAACTCCACTAAAACATCCCTTATCCAGATGTCAAAAATTTAAATATTGCTGAAACTTTAAAAATGGAAAAAAAATCATGACAAGAACTTTACCCTTTACGGATTTAGCCGGTGCGAGTGCTGTAAGAGATTCAACATCTCAATTCTCATTGGACATCCCTTAACCGGTGATCAGAAACTCAAACCTTATTGAGACCTCAAGAATGAAAAAAGAATAACCAGCACTTCACCCCTTACGGACCGAGCAAGCACAAGCACTAACCTCATGATAGGCCTCCAGGTACATCAGAAAAAAATAGAGCCTTTTTGGCCAGTTTCTGTTCTTTAACACAACCAAGCAGCAACAAGCTGAGAGTGCTCAAACGAAATACCAATTCTGATCGAGACCAATTTGATTTATAAAAGTATACCATCAAGCCAAGACGCCTACACATTGAAGTATTCCAAAAGCTCGGTCTACCGAGTTTCGTTGGCTCGCTCACATCACACATTTACTTAGAAGAAGAAAGCAGAACTGGGCTCTGATCAAGTCTGCAAGTTCTCCAGACAAGAGGATGGCAAAGAAAGATAAGTAATAGAAAATACTGATGCTTTAAAAGTTTTTAAAAAGAAGATAACATGTCCACCAAAACAAGTTCACTCTCTGTGGAGCCTTAAGCTCCGCAGCAAATTACAACAACAGCCAAAATGGAGTTCTAAATCGACAAAACATGAAAACATAATGTATAATAAAAACAGCACCACCATGAAGCATTTTTCATTTCTTCTTGGCTGCAGATTTGGTCACCTTGGCTCCAGATGGATCCTTCTTCTCAACACTCTTGATGACACCAACAGCAACAGTCTGCCTCATGTCCCTCACTGCAAAACGACCCAGTGGTGGGTATGAAGAGAATGTCTCCACAACCATGGGCTTTGTCGGAAGCATCTTCACCATCCCAGCATCTCCATTCTTCAAGAACTTTGGCTCCTTCTCTATCTCCTTACCAGATCGTCTGTCAATCTTGGTCAATATCTCACCAAACTTCACAGCAATGTGGGAGGTGTGGCAATCCAGCACCGGGGCATAACCATTTCCAATTTGTCCAGGGTGGTTCATGATGATAACTTGGGAAGTGAAGTTGGCTGCCTCCTTGGCAGGGTCATCCTTTGAGTTGGATGCAACGAAACCACGCTTGAGATCCTTCACAGCAACATTCTTCACATTGAATCCCACATTGTCACCAGGAAGAGCCTCTAGGAGTGCCTCATGGTGCATCTCAACTGACTTAACTTCAGTTGTCAACCCAGTTGGTCCGAAGGTAACAACCATACCAGGCTTGATCACACCAGTCTCAACCCTACCCACTGGCACAGTTCCAATACCTCCAATCTTGTATACATCCTGAAGTGGCAGACGTAGTGGCTTGTCTGAGGGCCTCTTGGGTTCACTGATCTGGTCAAGAGCCTCCAGAAGGGTTGGTCCCTTGTACCAGTCAAGGTTGGTGGACCTCTCAATCATGTTGTCTCCCTCAAACCCAGAGATGGGAACGAAAGCAATTTTGTCAGGGTTGTACCCGACCTTCTTCAGGTAGGATGAAACTTCCTTCACGATTTCCTCGTACCGAGATTTGGAGTACTTGGGGGTGGTAGCATCCATCTATTCAACCAAAACAGGAGTCAGGAAGAGGTATATATCAGTTAGCAGATAAATTAAAAGACAAACAGATAAGATATATCTAAATAATGGCAATAGTTTCAGATTTCACAAACAATTTGATTTAATATACCTTGTTGCAGCAGCAGATCATCTGCTTCACACCAAGGGTGAAGGCAAGGAGAGCATGCTCACGGGTTTGTCCATCCTTTGAGATACCAGCTTCAAAACCACCAGTTGTGGAATCAATGATAAGGACAGCACAGTCA
This sequence comes from Clarkia xantiana subsp. parviflora, assembly GCA_036873135.1. Taxonomy (NCBI): domain Eukaryota; kingdom Viridiplantae; phylum Streptophyta; class Magnoliopsida; order Myrtales; family Onagraceae; genus Clarkia; species Clarkia xantiana. Next base: position 5,247,299 of record JAPTYO010000009.1, read on the forward strand.
GCCTGGGATGTTCCAGTGATCATGTTCTTGATGAAATCTCTGTGTCCAGGAGCATCAATGACAGTACAGTAGTACTTGGTGGTCTCAAACTTCCAGAGAGCAATGTCAATGGTGATACCACGCTCACGCTCAGCCTTGAGCTTGTCAAGGACCCAGGCGTACTTGAATGACCTCTTGTTCATCTCAGCAGCCTCCTTCTCAAACCTCTCAATCACACGCTTGTCAATACCTCCAAGCTTGTAGATCAAGTGTCCGGTGGTGGTTGACTTTCCAGAGTCGACATGGCCAATGACCACTATGCTTATGTGAAACTTCTCTTTACCCATTCTAGGTGTTGAGGTTCAAACTGCATGGGAAGTTAACAGGCGAAAACATCAGAAGAGGTGCATAGAATCTAAATGAAATACTATGATAAGGTAGGGCAATAGCCAGGCCGCTGACCAGCAAACTAGAAGTAAACTCCTTGTGCATGTTCAATGAAAAGAATAACAGATTATATTCAATGTAGGCAACAATAATCAGCAATCTAGCATCATAAGAGATTTACAGCATAGATCCGAGCAGATACAAGTGACTACAAGTAACTACAAGTAACTACAAGTAACTAATCTGATATTACAGAATCTATTTTCTCTAATATTCAACAGGTCAACTAGATCGAGTAGATACACAGAGCTTATCACCAATAACAAGGGATGCGCATAAAATCAGTAATTCAAGAAAACATCGACAGATCCATCAGACACTACAGATGGTGAACAAAGAAGGCAGATCCATCTCAGGGCAGCAGAATTAACCGGATTTGGCATAGTCTAATCATATATCATAATTTAATTGATCATCGGAAAGAAGAAAAGCACTTTGGAGAAAGTAATGATTTACACTACGAATTAGAGTAACAGTAGCTTACTCAGATCAACCACATAATCAATCGTTTGATAAAAAGAAACAACGAGAGAAGACGAAGTGAAGGAAGCTAACCTTGGAGAAGCGAGAAAGATAAGAGAAAGACGGCAGAGGAAGTGACTTACTGCAGAATAGGGAGTATATAAGGTCCTGAAGAGCCTAGGGTTTCATTCTCCACCGACAGATTAATCTTTCATATTTTTGATCCGACGAACCTAATCCAGTCACCAACTTGGATGGATTTGACCATTTTGCCCCTGATTCTTAGGATAAGTGTCAAGTGTCAACATGTCACAGATTCTTGGTACTGGGCCGGGTCGATTTGAGTTGGCCCAATCCGAGACGTAACTCGATTGTAGGGGTGACCAAATTTCCCAGTTGGAATCGGAACCAGTCATTTGGGTAGGTTCTGGGTAGATATAAACGGTTTTAGTATAGTTTTGGGATAACAATTCTAGAACCGGTATTTTCAGTTCCGATTCCGGGATAAAGGATCGGGTACCCAAATACCCGGAACCGATTTTTATATATATATATATATATATATATATATATATATATATTAAAAAAATACTAAACACTAAACATTTAGATTTAACAGATAAATAGAAATAGATAAAATCCTAATTTTCTAAAAAGTGGTGTGTGAGTTAACAATGAGTTTAGAAGGAAAGTTAGAAAACCTTGTTTCTATCACACCGCTGCTTCAGTTCCACTCTCCAAGTCAAGCCGCAATTACTGCATTATCAAGATTTAAGCCACTCCAAGTCCAAGTCCCATCAACGTTCGGCCTAATTCGTCGCCAATCACCCTTGTCCGTCGCCGGCACCCGGTTCCAATTGGTAGACATAATTAAATTATTTAGTTTGAAATTTTTTTAACAGTTCTTTAACGGGTACCCGGAACCGATTGGTTCTTAACGGTTCCGGTTCCTAAACGTTCGGGTACGGTTCTTGGTAGTAAAATTAGGAATCTTTTAGTATTGGTCTGATTCTGGAATACCCAAAATGTACAGGGTACTTGGAACCGCTCACCCCTACTCGATTGGATCAATTTTAGCACCGAGCATGTCAAGGTTTGCGGGCTTGGCTTTAATCCCTAGCTGCCGCAACAACAGAGTGTTGGGTATAAAAAAATACCTAAAAAGAGATTAAGTGATACCGAAATCTCTCACTCACATGTTGCTTATGGGTTGATTGGTTAAGGCGTACGTCTTATTCCTCAGAGTAGTATCAGAGCAGAAGGTTCGATTCCCGGAAGCGGCATTCAAATGAAAATAGTGATAAAAAAAGGTCAAAGGAATAAATTTAAAATTCTAAATAAATCTTTTTATCCGTTTTCTCTCAATGTTCTAACTTGCAGTGTGTTGGCAGCGTGTCTTCAATCCCATAATAGGTCTTGGGTCTGATTCTAGTTGCACGCATTTAATATTTTCTTTACAAAAAATAAAAACTGTTTATTTTCTCTTACGTCAGACCGGTATTGGTTTATCCGGTTCGACTCGGCTTCATCTTAACAAAACGGTTATGTGCAGTTCTATAATTTACTAGAACCGGACCGTTGAATGACCGATTTGCAGTCCGACTCGGTCTGACCGCCGATCCGGTCTGGTTTCAAAACACTGGTGGCGAATGCTGCCCTCCTGGTAGGGGCGCACCTAGAACCACCCCGCGTGAAACAAACAAAAATATCTGGAAAGCTCGGCTCGACTCATTTTATTAGAGTTCGAGTCGAACTCGACCAAGCCTAAAACTCGACTCAATGTTATACTCGACGAGTTCGAGCTTGGCTCGCCAAATTTTAAATTGTTCAATGAATCATAATTGGTACACCTTAGCTTGAATCGAGTTCACTAGTGAACTCGAACTCGACTCGATATCAGAAAAAACTCGACTCGAGTGTTAGCAAGTCTAATTTAAAAATTGATCGACCTGATCTCGAATAACTTGACTCGTTTAAACTCCTAAGCGTCCAATCGGCACCTTTGGTGTACTAGAATAAATTTCGTTCACCCTACTTATTATAAGTGGTTGTTCAAATCAAAGATATATATATTTGCTCTTGCAAACTGAAATCGAGTTAGATCGTCCGATTACAAAACTGATAACAGAGATGGTATTAACGCATGATTCTTAAACGTGGTTGAACCAGTGGCGGCTCCAGCCATATGGGATGGGCAACAATATGTCCCCATTTTTGGGATGTTTTTTTTTGTATAAAAAAGTTACTTATACTTAAAACAATTATTATCACCAATTTAAGAAAGTCAAAACTAAAAATATGTACGCCTTGATCCATTACAATAAGAGCTGGCTTTATACATCGAAACCATTAACAATTTTTTCTTCATTAAATACTATTTAATTTTTAATAACCCATTAATTCCTATATTTTTTTTTTACAATAGTGGAATATTAAACTTCATTTTATTTTCATCTCTTTTTAATACCCAAAAGTGATTAATTTTGTAAATATTTATTATTTCTAAATTAAAAAAGAAAAAAATTTTAAGTGATACTAAATGAATTAGAGAAATACTCAAAGAAACTTGTTAAGACTAGAAAATGTATCATATTTTATCAAGTTTATTTGTTTACTGTAGATCCATCCAACGAGTGTAAACATATCATTTTTAACTATGCATTACATAAATAAACTACAAACTACAATAAGTGATCAACTTCTGAACGATAGTTTGGTCACTTTCATATAAGGAGATATATCTTCAAATTGTGTAATGCTTTATAACTTAGTATATAGCATGACTTATTAAATCTTTGAATAATTTTTTTAGTAAAAATATTATTATTTATCAATGCAACTTTTTTTTTAAAAGTATCCCCCATTAATCAAATCCTGCATCAACCCCTGGTTGAATAACGCATAAACTTAATACAGAAGAAGGATATGATCATCACATCTAATCCTTCGAATTGGTTGCATCACGGGTCTTGTGAATGATTGCATAAAGTAATATCGATATGCTGTAGCAATGGTTCCGTCGAATATGTTAGAAGGGGAGGATTTCAGATCTCCAAGCTATTGGGATGCCGTGGGTGAAAGGAAAATGTTAGGACCAGAATTTTTGCGTGAACTAAAAGAAAAGGTTAAACTCGTAAGAGCACAGTTACGTACATCTCAAAGTAGATAAAAGATTTATGTAAATAGGCTTAATTAGTCATAAGTAGTGTGGATAGTATCAAGATATCAACCTTAATGACCTCCTTAAATAGTGAAGATAGAAATCCCACAGCCTTTTTATCAAGCCAAACTTTAATTAGTTAATTAATGAGTTGGTCCAACTTAGTCATATCTATTATTCGGTATGTGCCAAATTCCTAAAAATAATTGGACTTTAATTATTTGAGAACTCAATTGTTAAGAGCATCCACAATGGTTTTACATAAATTGTATTATTTAAAGTTGCCACGTAGACATTTATGTACACTTTAAGTAATACGTAAATTTAAGACACACGTAAAAAATATTTTCTCTGCAATCGTATTACTTAAACATGTTCCTTAAATATATTTTATTATTAAATTTTCCAACAATCACCAATAAGATATTAGTATTAATTATAAAATGAATTAATTTATAATAAAAAATTGGTTACGTAATACATAGTGCATTACTTAAATTTAAGGAATGCTTTATGTAAAAACATAAATTTACGTGTGGGTCCCATCTTTAAGGAATGTTATGTAAAACCACTGTAGATAGTTTTTGTTGTTTTACTTAAATAAACATGTAGGACCCACGTTTACGTAATCTTTACGTAATACCAATGTGGATGCTCTAAGAGATTGAGTTAGTTGATCCAATAACCAATAGTAAATTCGGCTAAACCCTAATATACAATAAGTAATTTACATTAATAAACTATAAACTATAATGAATTGGACTCGTATTGATTAGTTCTCACGTAAAGCGCCCCATATAATGTATATGCCAAGACTGGTTCAATTGATCTCAACATGACTACTGTTGGATAACTGGATTCAACCCAATTACAATTTTCTAGGTTTGAGTCATTTTTGTTTGATGAGTCTGATAAATCTGATGAAGAATATGAACAACTTGAATAACACATAAACATAATTAAAAGTATACATTATTGTCCACATAACATTGTCTTTTTGCATGACATTACCGGGACATCATTTAAAAATCTAAACGGAAAGATAAGAGTATCCATTTAACAACGTAAAAAAAGCAACCACTTAATCATTTATTTACCATATATTAATTCATAAGAGAACTGATATACATATTGACATTCCTCTATAACTATATTCTGATTTGTGTGTAAGTGGCATGGTTGTAATTGTTAAAAACGTTTGAGATATATAACAAACCACTGATAATCAGAACATGAAAGGAACACTAAATTCGGAACTTTAATCATTTGCCTATTAATAATGTTTTTTTTGGCCAAAGCCTATTAATAATGTTAATATATTTAGCCTGAAATAAATTCGTATGGGTTCGGCCTCCAAATAATATTGGGCCGAGGATTGGTTTATATTTGTACGGATGACAATCAAGAAAGGGGTGGTTGGCCAATATAAGACGACCTCCGAAATTAAATTTTGTTCGTTAGATTGAAAATTGTCAATCTGACGGCGCAGGAAAAGCCCTAGACTCTGATTGGCTTGTATATATTCATTCTTCACCTGTTGAATCAGGTCCGCACTCTGTCAAATATTTGCCTCCTCCGCTTCAATCAAGGTGAGCTACCTTCTTTATCTATTTCCTACGATTCTCTGTTTCTTCATCTATAATCTGGTTGTGTTTTATTATACAAATGCTCGATTCTGATGTTTATGGATCACATGAGCAAGCTGTTGTTGCGTGTTTTTATTGCTTGTAAAAATCCTTTAAAGCTATAACGGATCTAGTAGTCGCCGCATGAATAAGATGCAGAATGATATGTTCCTCTTTCGAACTACGGAAAGCGGTAATGAGATCACGTTTAGATGGAACGCGGAGGTTCATGAGAATTCGAGATCAATTTTGAAATAAGATGTTTGGTATCTTCTTTCGTGAAGAGTGTTTTTGAATGCATTGCAGCTCTATGTCGTAATTTTACTCGATAACCACCATGTCCAGTAATATTATTTCAGATCCGGATGCATGTTATAGATTTCCTGTTTTTTTTCTAATCTTTCCAGAATCTATAATCTTGCGTTAATCTAAATTGCTTTATGATTTGATGTATTCCATCAGTTGGCTTTTTTAAAAAGGGGATTTCATAGTCTGGTATTCAGGTTGATATTTGCTTTTACAAAAAAAATTAGTGGATTTTTATCTACATACGACGTTGTACTGAATCTTAATTGGTGTATTCATTTAAAATTCTTATTAGCTATTCCAGTGATCATTTTATCAGTTATTTCTCAATAGCGTGTATCTGCTTTAGAAGGAAATATCTTGTAATGTAATTGCTTCCCTGATATACTATCTTTTGTTGAGTTTAGACTTTAAGAGTTTTTTTGGAAGATATGTTTTCACTAATTAGTTGGTGTTTGAATTATACCAGCAATCTAAACAAATATGGGTAAAGAGAAGTTTCACATCAACATAGTGGTCATTGGCCATGTCGACTCTGGGAAGTCAACAACCACTGGACACTTGATCTACAAGCTTGGAGGAATTGACAAGCGTGTGATTGAGAGGTTCGAGAAGGAGGCTGCTGAGATGAACAAGAGGTCATTCAAGTATGCCTGGGTCCTTGACAAGCTGAAGGCTGAGCGTGAGCGTGGTATCACCATTGACATTGCTCTCTGGAAGTTTGAGACCACCAAGTACTACTGCACTGTCATTGATGCTCCTGGACACAGAGATTTCATCAAGAATATGATCACTGGAACATCCCAGGCTGACTGTGCTGTCCTTATCATTGATTCCACCACTGGTGGTTTTGAAGCTGGTATCTCAAAGGATGGACAGACCCGGGAGCATGCTCTCCTTGCCTTCACCCTTGGTGTGAAACAAATGATTTGCTGCTGCAACAAGGTACAATAAAACAATATTGTTTGGGAGAAATATGAAGCTATTGCCATTATTATGTGTTGTGCTATTTGTTTGTCTTTTAATGTATCTATAACTATATATATCTCATCCTGACCTACTCCTGTCTTGCTTAAACAGATGGATGCTACCACCCCTAAGTACTCCAAGGCTAGGTATGATGAAATCGTGAAGGAGGTGTCTTCTTACCTGAAGAAGGTTGGTTACAACCCTGACAAAATTGCTTTTGTCCCCATCTCTGGTTTTGAGGGAGACAACATGATTGAGAGGTCCACTAACCTGGACTGGTACAAGGGACCAACCCTTCTTGAGGCTCTTGACCAGATCAGTGTGAGCCCAAGAGACCCTCAGACAAGCCGCTCCGTCTGCCACTTCAGGATGTATACAAGATTGGTGGTATTGGAACTGTGCCAGTGGGTAGGGTTGAGACCGGTGTGATCAAGCCTGGTATGGTTGTTACCTTTGGACCAACTGGGTTGACAACTGAAGTTAAGTCAGTGGAGATGCACCACGAAGCTCTCCTAGAGGCTCTTCCTGGTGACAATGTTGGATTTAACGTGAAGAATGTTGCTGTGAAGGATCTCAAGCGTGGTTTCGTTGCATCCAACTCCAAGGATGACCCTGCCAAGGAGGCAGCTAACTTCACATCCCAGGTTATCATCATGAACCACCCTGGACAGATTGGAAATGGATACGCCCCGGTGCTGGACTGCCACACCTCCCACATTGCTGTGAAGTTTGGTGAGATATTGACCAAGATTGACAGAAGATCCGGTAAGGAGATAGAGAAGGAGCCAAAGTTCTTGAAGAATGGAGATGCTGGGATGGTGAAGATGCTTCCAACAAAGCCGATGGTTGTGGAGACATTCTCAGCATACCCTCCACTGGGTCGTTTTGCAGTGAGGGACATGAGGCAGACTGTTGCTGTTGGTGTCATCAAGAGTGTGGAGAAGAAGGATCCATCTGGAGCCAAGGTGACCAAATCTGCAGCCAAGAAGAAGTGAGAAACATTTTTGGGTTGAGGTATGCGGTTTATAGCCTCTTGAAGTGTTTTTATTAAATACATATATGTTATGTTAGTTTTTGTGAGAGCGGATGTTTGAAATATTAGGGAGTCAGAACTATGGTCTGTGGGATTTGTGTCCCAAATTGCAAGACTAATTTGATATGATTGTGTTGGTTCTTATATCTTTCTTTCTTTGTTTCTTGATGAGTCAATTTTTTTTGTTGGTTGTTAGTTTTTGTGCTTCTCTGACTGCCGTGGCTGCCCTGATGTTGAGTGAGCCAGCTTAGCTTAAATGGTAGAGCATCGCAATTTAAATTTTCGTATTAAATTGCGAGGATATCGGTTCGACTCCGATAGCTGGTGTCGTTTTGATGTTTTTGTCAACAGCCTTCTCTCATTGGCTGTTTGGTTTGGCCATACATATTTGCTCTTCCAATACACGTCTGTTGGTTAGACGTTATGGTTGGAGAAGTAGGATTAATTGGGATGCCAAATTAAACTAGCCTTGCCCAGTAATTATATGTTTATGATATATCTCTGCAGGAAGAATGCTCTCCATAGTTGTTCGTTTATAAACAAAAAATAGGAATTGAAAATCATGATAAAAATGTTTAGTTGCAAATAAAGTTTAGAATAGTTATTCAAATTCACCGATATTACAAACAATAAGCATTATTAATTCTCCTTTAAAAATAATTATTCTATTCCTTATTTTAAATTTTTCGTTTCTCTTCACATTTCATTTATCCAATACACCTTTTAATCGTTCTTGATTCATCCTCTCGTTCTTACGCTAATCGAATACAAGTGGGAAACTGGCTTTATCTTCCTTCATCGACCTGATAATGTCGCTTTTTCTCCCTCAATTTGTTGAACAACAGTTTTTTTTTTCCGATAGGATGTCTCCCTCAAAGATGATGACTTTTTTTTTGTTAAAAGCTTCAAATTTCAGTAGTCCACTATGTGATTAGTTGGTAGTCTATTTTTAGTATTTTCGTCCAGTCTTTTGTTAACCTTTTCATTTTACTTATGTCAATACATGATGTACAAATCAGCGCTACATTAATGTTATGTAAATAAATAATATGTTTAATTTAGATAAAGTTTGTATATAATAAACTAAAAATTTAAAAAGAAAGTATAATTTTATTTTTTGTTTGAAATTAGAGTACGTATACATCACTTCAGAGCCACATGACATTTAGAAAAAAAAAATAGACGAAAGTTAGAACTTAGAAGAGCTGACTAAATATAACTACATTTTAAAAATATGAGATATCATCGGGTCACATGAATGGACTAATCGATTATATGTTAAAATGTAGGGTTAAGAACCTATGAAATGTCTGAACTATCACCCATGTTAACGGGAGAGGTCTGAAATTTAAAAAGTTAATAACAGAGGTCTGAAATTTCTGTTTTGTTAATAACAGCGGTCTCCGTTAGTTTTTTCCGTTAAAACTAACGGAAGTTGGTCACATGCTTGGCATGTGACCGGAAATTAAATAAATTTCCAAAAATGCCCTTCTATCAAGTGTGACCCTCACATGCTTGGAGTGAAAAGACCAAAATGCCCTTGAAGCCACCACGGTACTCCGGCGACCACCAATCGTACTCCGGCGACCACCACCGTACTCCGGCGACCACCACCATACTCCGGCGACCACCACCAAGGCTCCGATTGGGCCAAAATCGGAGCCACCGGCCCCGATTGGGCTCCGATCGGAGCAACCGGCCCCGATTGTACTCCGATCGGAGCTTTTTGGCTCCGATCGGAGCTTTTTTGGCCCCGATCGGAGCTTTTTTCTGAGGTGGTGGCCGGAGCCGAGGTGGTGGTCGTCGGAGTCGAGGTGGTGGTCGCCGGAGTCGGGTGGTGGTGGCCGGAGTCGGGTGGTGGTGGCCGGAGTCGGGTGGCGGTGGCCGGAGTCGGGTGGCGGTGGCCGGAGTTGGGTGGTTTTAATTTGACTTTAGGGGTAAAATTGTCATTTCACATTTCCTTAATAAATAAAACAAAATATTAAAGGGGCAAAAATGTCATTTCATACAATTCTGTTAAATTTAACCCTAAAAATGGACGGAAAACCTCAAATCAACAAAACTGAAATTTCAGACCTCTGTTATTAACTTTTTAAATTTCAGACCTCTCCCGTTAACATGGGTGATAATTCAGACCTTTCATAGGTTCTTAACCCTAAAATGTAATGGACAATTGAAGCTATTGACAATTTCTTTTAGTAACAATGATGATTATTGACAGAAAATAAAGGTAAATTACCAAAAGCAAATTTAATTTTGAGTGTTTAAAAAAAAAAAATCAAATTTATTTCATTAAAAAAAAAAAAATAAGTTTAACTTTACAAAATTTAGCAAAGTGTAAACTTTGTTGATTTTTATATTAAAATGTTAAAAAAAAACTGCACAAAAAAATAAAATCATGCATATTTATGTGAGACGTGATAGACAAAATCAACGTAACTTCTCTTAAAATATATTAGGTAGATGTTACATGTTTAATTTTTAAGAAAAAAATCAACATAATTTGCACATATTTATATTTTTTAAAGTTTTATTTTTTGTTGCAAAAAATAAAGTTCAAACTATATTTTTGCAAAATATTCAAAGTTAAATTTGTTTTTTTGGTATTTAACCAAAAAATAAAATAAAGTAATCAAGATGATTAATAATTATATGTTTTGAATTGATATCAAAAGTAAATCCAACGGCGAAGAAAGAAAACAATAGACAAATGTTATCGGAACCGGACTGGGTATAGAACCGGATATACCGGTTCGTTCATCCCATTCAACCGGAAGTGTTCAGGTCCATCCATCGGTTCACCTATTCTTCTTCGTTCCTCTTGTTCTTCCAACGTTCCTCTTCTTCAATCTTCAGCAGCCAGCCTTGTGGCTCCATCAAGGTAAGTTTGCTTCATTTTTCACTTCTCAGCGGTTTCGTCTTCGCTTCGATGAGATTATCTCGCTTTCATCTGTCCGATGATCAATTCGGTTAATAGTTACTGATTTATGATTGGAATATGCTATATCAGGTGATCAATTCTGCTGCCCTAATTGGATTTACTCAATTCCTATCGTCTTCTATTCCCAGAGTTCCAGCTCTCATTCGATTAGATCGAAATCGGTCCAGCTTCAGATTTTAAGGTTTGAATTGAATTAAGCCTAAGAGCTCAGTCAAGCGCCGCCACTGTTGTAGCATTCATTGATTGATTAGAGCCTACCCAGATCTCTCTCGATTTTCAAATTTTCATCTTACCAAAAAAGTGGTTATTTGTATTATTGAAGCAAGCGAAGGGAAGGCTGAGCTGCTGCAGGGCATCTTCTACCTGGACGAACTACGAAAACAAAATGCATCCGCCTTTGACGTTACACCGCCACCCAATGTGTGCTGAAGTAAGTCCCTTCCTCATCCTGACTGAGTCGGAGAGTGTAGTGTACATTGTCTTCAGTAATATGTACTGACAGATTCATCATATGTTCTTTGCACTGTCTGCATCTGCAAATGCCATATAGTAGGAACTGCATAAGTGCAGTTGCTGCTGTAGTCTTTCTAGTGAGTTGTAGTTTGGTGTAGAATTAAAACATGAATATTTTTACTGATAGAAAAACAAGGAACTGCATAAGTGAAGTTAATGTTGCAAAATTCTAAACCAATTGGATTATGTGGTTTTATTTATAGTCAAGTTAATTGTTTTCGCCTTGGATTTGCCTCTTGCCGGTAATTGGCCATTTTCAAAGCAACTTTTTTTGTCTATTACTTTCTTACTCCGTTACTCGGCCATGTACTTGTTTGAACTCTGAAGCACCATTGGAAACTTTGTAGCCGAATCCTCATTACTGATACCAACATTGTTTGACTTGATTTAATCAATATGTGTAACTGTTTGCTCAGGAAGGATATCAGAATTTTGTTTCAAACACACATGAGTTGAATGTGGTGTTCTTGAGTGGTTTTTTCACACTGTTGTGGCTTCATGTATACTTATTAATATTGTTTGTTGTATGAAATATGCAGATAATTGAGGAATTCCAAAAGTGTCACCTTGATCATCCGGTGAAAAAGTTTTTTGGTGAATGTACTGATCTCAAGATCAAACTTGATCGCTGCTTCCGGGCGGAGGTAATACTGTCTATGTTTGTGTTTGCTTGCTGTCAGTGCATAAGTTTGTGTTTGTAGCTTATATATGTGTATGCATCCCCACAGAAAGCTGTGAAGAGAAAGGCAAATTTTGAAGAGAGCAAGAAGATGAGAGAAAGGTTACAAGCTTATAGAAAGGAAACTGCTGAGAATGGTCCTTGAATTGACCATGGAGAGTGGGATTTACTATGCTCTCATTAGATTAATCCATGGCTAAACCTAAGTTTTCCTTTTTCAAGGTTATGTAGTTAACTAGACACTTTCTGGTCCATGTAGTTTGAAGAATTGAGATGCTCCTAATCTAAATATATTGTGATTGCCATTTCTCTAATCTAAATATTGTGACTTCTGTTTTCATACTCCTTGCCTTGGAGCAAAAAGAACTATTTGCGTTGTTGATCATAAACAGAACCAGCATATTACATTTTTAACAATTGTCCAAACATCCAACCTTATTTGAAGAAATTAAGAGGGTTAATCTTTTGAACCAATTAACACATATGTATAAAAATGCATATATTATAAATAAATCTATATATATCTCAAAAAAGTATAAAATTTATATTCAGATTTTAAACCAATTAACACATTGGAATTATTTTTTGCTAAATCAGACAAAGTGTTCACACCCATTTTGGAGTTGATTTGCTAACTAAGCATATTTTTATTGGTAAATACGAAAATAAGCACGCGAAATTGAAATTTTCAAATCTGAGCAAACCCTTGAATGGGAATCAAGGGTTTGACCAAAAGCTCCGGTCAAACCCTGGACTCCCATTCGAGGGTTTGACCGAAGCTTTTCAGTCAAACCCTTGACTCCCATTCAAGGGTTTGACTGAAAAGCTTCGGTCAAACCCTTTACTAGAAATCTCGACTTTGACCTCGATTTTAACCCAAATTTGACATTAAAAAAATTGAATTTCAACATAAATAAAAATGATTTAAAAAAAATATCCAACATATAAATTTAGGGTTTGAAAATAAAAACCATTTAAACATCTAACATCCCAAAATACAAGCCATAGAATATTGTTCCAGTCGGGTTAAGTTATATTTTTAATTAAACCCATCTATATCTTCCAGTCGGGTTAAAAAATTGTGTATCAATTCTATTAAAAATATAGATGGGTTTAAAAAAAATATAACTTAACCCGACTGGAACAATATTCTATGGTTTGTATTTTGGGATGTTAGATGTTTAAATGGTTTTTATTTTCAAACCCTAAATTTATATGTTGGATATTTTTTTTAAATCATTTTTATTTATATTGAAATTCAATTTTTTTTAATGTCAAATTTGGGTTAAAATCGAGGTCAAAGTCGAGATTTCTAGTAAAGGGTTTGACCGAAGCTTTTCAGTCAAACCCTTGAATGGGAGTCAAGGGTTTGACTGAAAAGCTTCGGTCAAACCCTCGAATGGGAGTCCAGGGTTTGACCGAAGCTTTTGGTCAAACCCTTGATTCCCATTCAAGGGTTTGCTCAGATTTGAAAATTTCAATTTCGCGTGCTTATTTTCGTATTTACCAATAAAAATATGCTTAGTTAGCAAATCGTCTCCCCATTTTGCATTGATTATAAAAAAAAATTGTACAAAATGTTCATATAATTAACTATACATTTTGTCTCCAATGTTAATCTTTTAAGGGTTATTGTTTATTGTCAGTGGGCAGAGTCAATTTTTTCGAGTTTCCCAAAACGATGTAGGGTTTAAATAGTGACAGATTTTTCGTGATGATTCGGGACAGTTTTCTTCAGGTTCCGACAAAAGTTCCAATTTTTTTCATATTTTAATTCATTAAGCCCAATAGAGTTTTAGAAAAAAAAAATATGTAAAATTACATAAATTCTAAATCTATATAATTGAAAAAAACGTTAAAAAGGAAACAAAAACCTAAAAAAGTTTTTAAAAAAATGTTGTTGGCATCGCTGATTTGAACAGAGACGTGTACTATTTTTATATTTTCCAAAATATTCTTCATATTTCCGTATTTGGACTTTTTAGCCTTTAGGTTACTATTTATTTAAATAAAAAAAAATTAAAATATTGTTTTACAAAAGTAAATATAAAAGTATTCATAATTAGCATCTTACCCCTTATGGGCTGATCCTGGTATAAGTGAGAATTACTGATTTGTGCAAGTATGTTATGAGTGCCGCTCTCTTGATGATGATGGGATCACCTAAAATCACCCCACGGAAAAAAAAAAAAAAAAAAAAAAAAAAATTCACCCTAAAGAAATTATATGTACCTGGAATGAGCCCACATTATTGATTTTTTTTTTTCAATTAAATATATAATAGAGATTAAGAATATAATATTAAGATTGGAATTGGCTATCAATATTTTCCTTTTTTAAGGTGTAGTAGAATTTAATCTATATTTTTTTTTAGTAAAATTGAAGTACTGAATTAGTACACTATATTCTGGCCAAAAAAAAAAAAAATTAGTACACTATATAATTTATTCTTTTTGCCCAATCATATTACTTAATTAATTCCATCAAAAAAAATATCTATCTATCTATATATATAATAAGGCAAGAGGAGTGAGGTAGGGAGGGTGTGGTTTCGCCACGTCAGCACCGAGAAGAAGTGTGGCTTTGACATCTATATATATAATAATCCAGAGCTTGCCACGTTAGCACAGCCAGTCGGACCGGTCTTCGTTCGGTCTGAATCCCAGTCGGTTCAGCCCGGTCACTCACTTGGACCGATCTCCCTTAAAACCCTAAAAAAAATCTGCGTTGTCACTCCTTTCTTCCCAGCCGCAACAGTCTTTCTTTTCATTCCTTCCTTCAAATCGTATTTCCTCTTCTGCTCCACTCTTCCCATGGCGTTTCCTCTTCCTTCCACTCTTCCTATGGCGTTTACTCTTCCCACGGCGTCCGTTTCGAAACTTTCAGTTTTTCAATTGAAGAACTCATTCAATTCCATTTAGTAACGCCGCGTTACGATTGTCAATATTTTGGTATATCAACTCATGATCCGAATATGTTCTTCATAAGCCGATGCACTCTCATACGGTAACTGAGACGTTGATTCCATATTGTATTTGGTTAATTTTACATAGGGGTTATAGGGTTGTGAAATTTGATTTTCTAATTTTACTATACAGGTTCGATTGGAGGAAAGGTATGTTCATCTGTTTTTGGCAAGTAAGAGTTGTTGACTAATTTGTTTTTCATCAAGTTAACACATCTGAAATATATTCAACTTCATTTTTTTGACTCTTTATAGTATGAAAATCATTTTTACTCTCGATCAAATCTCTCTGTTTATATTACTGAGTCAAGTTCCATATTGTGTTTGGTTAATTTTACATAGGGTTATAGGTTTGTGAAATTTTATTTTCTAATTTTACTATACAAGTTTGATTGGAGGAAAGGTCTGTTCATCTGCTTTTGGCAAGTAAGTATTTTTTAGTAATACGTTTTCGGCTATCGATTTACCTGGAAGATATATCATTCTTGCTTCTGCTATACCTCAGATTAGCGGAGGTATGTCACTCTGTATTTTGATACAATCAGGTGTAAATGAGAGGTATTTACCATGGGTTTAGGTAAGCAACGTGTTTCTTCTCCTGTTTCTTTACAACCAAACTGGAATTTTTTTCATGAAACTGGGATTTGTTGCTTTCTGTTTTCTTATGCGGCCTGGACATGAGTGAAATTAAACATAAGTTAAACCATGGTGTAGATTTTGAAGAATTCTTTTGAAATATCAGTAACTTAATTAGTTAATTTAGGATGAAAAAATTAGAGAAAAATATTAAATTGGAGATCTTGAATATATTAAATCGGTTATTAGTTTTTTTTTTGTTCATTTGTTGAATATTACGTAGGTTGTTATAGATTCTTGGAGATCTCGATGGGAAAAGGTACTATAGTGCTGCAATTTCAGTTGTTAAGTGAGTTAACTGATTATTAGAAACATACAATAATTTATTCTTTTTACTAATGATATGATGTTTGCAAGTTTTGTTACCATTCCGAATTTTCACCTAAATTTTGAGATTTGCTCAAACCACCCAATACCAAATTCAATTTGGTGTAATCTAATGTTTCTTCAAAATTTGGAGAATAATCAAGGGTTTAGGGTAATTGATTCTCACTGAAAATTGTTTGTTGAGGTTTACCCAATTGATGGTTGTCAATTGCAGGGTAGTGGACCTGCATCTATGAATATCAAATGAGGAAGCGCACAGTACCATATTGATGGTTGTCAATTGCAGGGTTTGGTGATTAGTTAGCTTATAATATGAGTATTAGGTGCTTACATTGGTTGTTGCTGTAAGATATATATATATATATATATATATATATATATATATATATATATATATATATATATATATATATATATATATATATATATATATATATAACAGGGAAAATTTGCAAAACTCTGATGTTATTGTAGTTGAAGAGAGATTGAATTATTTAAGTTATTCCTTAATATATGTTATCTACAATGAAATTAATATATGTTAAGTTGTTGTGATCACAATGGAAAATAAGCTTATGAGGAGGCTGAAGAGGAAGCACGCAGGACTGGTTTGTGGTTAGTTAGCTTTTAGTGTGAGTATTAGATGATGACATTGGTTTGGTTGTTGCTCTAATTGAACTCTATTACTGGGTCTAAGATAGGGCCATGAAACAAAATGTTATTTTTCATTTTCTGTGCAGTGTGCAATGTGTAGTTTGAATAAAAATGTAGAAGCTTTAGTTAGAGATTTACATAAATTTGGATGAAATCTAGAAGCTTTACTGGAAAGGCAGAGATTGAAAGATCTTTTGAGAGGAATGAGCAAATTAGGATGGAACTGTGACGTTAACTAGCAATTGCTTATAGATCAAGGATTGATGCTTAAGCTCTATCCACTGACTTGGTTTGCCTTTAAAATTACTTTACATCATTCAATCAGGACATAATGATTTATACTATTATTTGGATTTAAGTCTCTTAATTTATACTATTATTATTTTGATTTATATAGGATTTTTTTATTACGTAGTGATGAATCTCAACTTATGCCGATCCTTATTCCATCTATTCTTAAATTATATCAATTTACTAAAAATGACTTCATTTGGCAAAATAAAATAAGTAAATAAAAATGAGCAACTTCCCTTATAATAATTATTATATGTATCACGAATAACTAAGTAAAAATATAACGCCATTTATTATTATTTAAATGACATCTTTAAAGTTTTTATTAATTTCTACTAATCACTATGTAGCTTTTATATTAAATGGGCAGTTACTTTTTATAATTTTATTAATATAGAGAGTTATATGGCCTAATAATAATAAAATCTCCAAGCTAAAATAGGACCACCTTTATAAAAATGATAGACATTAATATTCTACACTTTAATATTAGTTTATTCCACATTTTTTATATTAGTTTCAAAATATAATTTAATATTCTATATACAAGTAAATATGTACGTTTAAGCATGTTTCCCGCGCGTAGCGCGGGGTCAGCACCTAGTTACTTAATTAACAAGTCTAAAATTTGTGAAAGTTTTCACATTTATTGCAAAACTTGAAAAAAATGGTTTTTTTAATTAATTAAAAATATATGTGTTTTCAAATCAAGAGATTCAATTATGTTAATATAGTGCGTGATTTAACGTATCATCCATTTTTTTAAGGCCGATAATTTAAACTCTACTAGTGACAATAAAAGGTACAAAATACAAACTAGAATTAGTTTAAGTATAAAACAAGTATTTACGTATTTTAACTCTTCTAAAACCACCTAAAAAAAGTTAGCTGCACTTATTCAATATTTAAATTGAACAGTATCTGTTTATACTTTACTATTAAATCTTTATAGTTATTATTTCTAACCCCTAATAATCCACACCTTCTTTTGACCAAAAAAAAAAAAAAAAAAAAAATCCACACCTTCTATTTTTTTGGCCACGTAATTTATACCTACTGTAATTCTGATTAAATAATGCGTTATCGATATCCTTTATCAAAAAATCGATATCGAAAGTGAATCCAACGGTCCAGAAAGAAACCCTAGACTATGACGTTGCTTATATGTATCTGTACATCCTGCTTATTCATTCTTCCGTTCTGAATTTATAGAGACTAGTTCTTAGAACATTGTCTGATCGCTTTCCATCTGCTGTTGTTGCTTCATCAAGGTGAGCTTGCATCTCAATTCTTTCACTTATCAAAGACGATATCGTCTTTTCTTGTCGATTATTTGTTTTTTGGATGAATGATTCTGTGGTATTTGAGCAAGTTACTGTTTCTTTCATCGATAGTGAAAATCCTTACATGCTTCCATCAATACGATGAGATTATCTTCGTTTCTTCTGTCCGATGGATCAGATCGGTTAAAAGGTATCATTAGAATATTCTAGATCAGGCGAATTCCGCTGCGATGAGATTGATTTACTCGATTCCTTTGTGTAGTGTCTGATGGATCTGTAGTTTCTCGAATTACTGTTTTTACGCGCATCTATTGTTATTTTGTAATAGGCTCTATTTTCAGTCGAGCCGCATGTTGAATTTTTAAGGAATTCGTTTCATGATATCAGATTAGTCGCTTCTGGGCCGTAGATCAATATCGTCAATTGTGTCTCATCTTGATGTATGCGTTCATTGTTAGAAAAGATCGATTCTCTTATGGTGCTAGAATTGCCTGATTATTATCGACTATATTGAATATTATGTGGAATTCTTTTAATTGAAAAGGCACAAGAAGGTCGAATTCTAGTTTACTGGTTCTGCTTCTTGCTCTGTCTCTAACTTATCATATTTAGTTTGGTATTTCTTTTCGATTCTATATATCTCTTTTGATGTTTGCTTCTGGTAACTTCCTATGCAGTCTGAACCTCAACACCTAGAATGGGTAAAGAGAAGTTTCACATCAACATAGTGGTCATTGGCCATGTCGACTCTGGGAAATCAACCACCACTGGACACTTGATCTACAAGCTTGGAGGTATTGACAAGCGTGTGATCGAGAGGTTCGAGAAGGAGGCTGCTGAGATGAACAAGAGGTCATTCAAGTATGCCTGGGTCCTTGACAAGCTCAAGGCTGAGCGCGAGCGTGGTATCACCATTGACATTGCTCTCTGGAAGTTTGAGACCACCAAGTACTACTGCACTGTCATTGATGCTCCTGGACACAGAGATTTCATCAAGAACATGATCACTGGAACATCCCAAGCTGACTGTGCTGTCCTTATCATTGATTCCACAACTGGTGGTTTTGAAGCTGGTATCTCAAAGGATGGACAGACCCGTGAGCATGCTCTCCTTGCCTTCACCCTCGGTGTGAAGCAGATGATCTGCTGCTGCAACAAGGTATGTTAAATCAAATTGTTTGTGAAATCTGAAACTATTTCCATTATTTTGTTGTGTCCTATCTGTTTGTCTTTTATTTATCTGTTAACTGACTCCTGATTCCTGTTTTGCTTGAATAGATGGATGCTACTACCCCCAAGTATTCCAAGGCTCGGTACGATGAAATCGTGAAGGAAGTTTCATCCTACCTGAAGAAGGTCGGGTACAACCCTGACAAAATTGCTTTCGTTCCCATCTCTGGGTTTGAGGGAGACAACATGATTGAGAGGTCCACCAACCTGGACTGGTACAAGGGACCAACCCTACTTGAGGCTCTTGACCAGATCAGTGAGCCCAAGAGACCCTCAGACAAGCCTCTCCGTCTGCCACTTCAGGACGTGTACAAGATCGGTGGTATTGGAACTGTGCCGGTGGGTAGGGTTGAGACCGGTGTGATCAAGCCTGGTATGGTTGTTACCTTTGGACCAACTGGGTTGACAACTGAAGTTAAGTCTGTTGAGATGCACCACGAAGCACTCCTAGAGGCTCTTCCTGGTGACAATGTAGGATTCAATGTGAAGAATGTTGCTGTGAAGGATCTCAAGCGTGGTTTCGTTGCATCCAACTCCAAGGATGACCCTGCCAAGGAGGCAGCTAACTTCACATCCCAGGTTATCATCATGAACCACCCTGGACAGATTGGAAATGGATACGCCCCGGTGCTGGACTGCCACACTTCCCACATTGCAGTGAAGTTTGGTGAGATATTGACCAAGATTGACAGACGATCTGGTAAGGAGATAGAGAAGGAACCGAAGTTCTTGAAGAATGGAGATGCTGGGATGGTGAAGATGCTTCCGACAAAGCCCATGGTTGTGGAGACATTCTCTGCATACCCTCCGCTCGGTCGTTTTGCAGTGAGGGACATGAGGCAGACTGTTGCTGTTGGTGTCATCAAGAGTGTTGAGAAGAAGGATCCTTCTGGAGCCAAGGTGACCAAATCTGCAGCCAAGAAGAAATGAAAAATGCTGCATGGTGGTGCTGTTTTTATTATACATTATGTTATCATGTTTTGTCGATTTAGAACTACATTTTGGCTGAGGTTGTCATTTGCTGCGTAGCTTAAGGCTCCACAGAGAGTGAACTGGTTTTGGTGGACATGTTATTTTCTCTTTATAAACTTTTAAAACATCAGTATCATCATAATATTTGTCTATATTCCTTATCTTGCTTTGCCAGTCTCTTGTCTGGAGCACTTGCAGACTTGATCAGAGACAATGTGTCTGGAGCACTTGCAGACTTGGAGCACTTGTAGACTTGATCAGAGACCAGTTCTGGTTTCTTCTTCTAAGTTAATGTGTGATGTGAATCACTTCTGACTAGACTTACAGTATTTACAATCCCTCCTACGTCATTCCATATCATTGTCACCATATCATCATCTTTTAAAAAAGAAAAGTGTTTAGGGTTCTCTATTAGGTTTAAGAACCTATAAACCGTCCAAGGTTATGTTGAAATTTAGTGTCGGTTGAAATTTAGTGTCAATTTGAAATGTTAAAATGGATAGTCGCAAGTGGGATGTCACTGGGGCGGGTCGGGGCGGGGGCGGGTATCCCCGGACCCGCCCCGCGAGTCAATATGATCGATCCGGACCCGTCCTATGCACTTTCGGGTCGGGTAGACCCGCAGGTCAACCCGTGTGAGGTATAATTTATCATTTTAAATCTTAAATTCTAAATTCTATGTTACCGTATCAAAATTCAACTCCAAATTTAAATCATAAATTATTAAATTAACTCATAATCCAAATATAAATCACCCCACTCATTAGAATAATTGTTATTTTGACTATGTGTTATATTACCCGTATAGTTTTATATAATATACATATATTAAATATATATGTAAAATGAAAGCTCGGGTCGGGTCGGGTCGGCGGGTCGCCGTGAACCCAAACCTGAACCCGCCTGCGGGTCGGCGGGTCATCGTGTCAAAATCGGGTCGGGTACCCGCGGGTCGGCGGGTACCCGTGACCCGTTGCCATCCCTAGTCGCAAGTTTCTTTTTTTTTAAAATTTGGTGTCTTTATGTGTCTTTTCATTTCCCTTAAGTCATTTTTATTAACCCACTCATAATTCATCACTCTTTATTTTTCACAAAATTGTTAAATTTCCCCTAAAACTTGAACATAAAAAAGGACTTGAGCCGGCCTCTCGACTATGCTAGGTTGTTGGTGGGGTTACGTTGACGGTGTCAGTGCATGCGCTGGTTGTTCATAAGAATGATATGCTCGCAAATGAACACGATAGTCCAGACATTACGTAATGGGATGGACTTAGGGTCGCCACTACTAGCCCATTCCTTTTATTTAGCAAAAAAAAAAAAAAAGTTTTAAGCTGAGTGGTGTTGAGCGATTTCCAACGACAACGGAATGAAATTTACTTGTGCGGATGAGGCTAGCTTCTTAGGTAGTGGTCCCGGCAAGTTGACGAGAATGGACCGTGCATGGAAGCTCGAATTCGACAGTCGGTTTTGTCGGAATTAGCTTCTCTAAAATAATCACACCAAGACACCAAATTTCAGCAAAAATGAAACATGAGATTCTTCATTTTAACATTTCAAACTACAAACACCAAATTTCAATATTAGGCAAACTTTGGACTGTTTATAGGTTCTTAACCCTTTTTATTATTATTATTACGGTTGTTTATTATTACTTTAGTGGTGTTTATCATTTTCAACCTCAATTTTGACCATATATTTTTTTTTTTATATTAACAAAATTTATCTTTCTATCCATGATAGATTCACATGCACATTTACTGTGAATATGGTTTATATGGAAAAGTATATATATAATTAAATGTTTTGCTATGGCAAAAAAAATGTTTTGCACTTTTGCTGCGAATATGAACAAAAATAAAATAAAAAATAAAAAATCTGAATTTTGTATGAATTACTTGAGTTTTTAAGTGGAAGTGGAAACTAAAAAGGTATTTAGAGGCCTATCTCTATTAGTAGGGGTTTTCTTCTTTCCCACTTATTATTTCCTGATTGCCGTCTGCGAAGCTGCTTTTGACACTTGTTCTGCTATTAAACGTACTATTGATTAATTTTGCACTTTGTTTGACAAAAAAAATAAAATTTGAGAAGTCTCAAATCATGTTTTCTAGTGATCTTTCGGTTGACACATCTTGTGAGTTGTCTTGCTTTTTGTGTTTAAGAAAAGTTGATAGCCTGAGCACCTACCTCGGCTCAGTGTTATTAGAACCGGACCGGACACCGAACCGGTGAGAGGTTCGGTTCCCGGTTTGTCCGATCCGACCCGGGTCGAACCGGATCCGACCGCCTAACTAGATATATAGCGTCCTCATGTGAGTTGTCTTCTGCCCTTCCTCACTTGTCTTCCCTACAGTTGCCTTCCTCACTTGTCTTACCTTTCTCCAATCGTGACTGAGGCTTATATCTTCCTCCAGTTTGATGCAATCCTCACTCAGTTATTTCCATCTTCCTCAAATCGTGACTTGTGAAGCTTCGATAGTTTCTTCCTTCTCCAAGATCCAGTCCACTCTCTCCAAAAAACTCCAATGTCCAGATCCACGCTCTCCTCCATTCAAGGTGAACCTCCTCTCCTCCAGAAGTCAAGCTCTTGATCGGATGTGAACCAGTTCGGTACCTGCAACAACACCGCCGGCGAAGTCGTGGATCTTAAACCAATTCGCATTCGATCAACCTGCAAAGCTCTCTGTGCCTGTCATTTTCACACCGCAAACCTCACAGGCCCGACCCCGCCAAGTTTGGAGACTACACAGGGCTCTGCCTGCACGACATCAACGATAACGGCTCACCGGAAGATCCCGTCGGAGCTCACTAGGTTTGAGTAGATTTTTCAGGATTTGGGTTGGATTTTTCATTTTTTAGATCGAATTTGGGAATTAGGGTTTTTTGTCGATTTGGATTTGGGTGTTTAGATGTCAGACCGGTGTACCGGTGAACCGCCCGGTTCACCAAAAAACCGGAAGGTTCGCTAAAAATTCAGCTAGCAAACCGGGTTCGCTTACATCCTCCGGAATTGTTCGAATTAGACCGTTGGATGCACCGGTTCCGGTTCGAACCCGGTTGGACCGCCGTCCGGTCCGGTTCTGATAACACTGCCTCGGCTTTCTTATAGACCTCTCAAATAAAAATAATAATCTTTGTATTTCGTGATTAATAAAGTTAAATCAAAGCTTTCTGGATGGAGGTCTAAGATGCTTCTGATGACTGATAGGACCATCCTTATAAATTATTGCTAACCTCTTTTCCTTCTCAAATCATGCAATGCACTCTGCTTCCTGCTTCCACGTGCAATGAGTTGGATAAGATTAATCGGAATTTTTTGTAGGGTCCACCGATGAAAAGATGCTTGTTATTTGTTGGGATAATGTTAGGTTACCTAAAGAGCATGGTGGTCTAGCAAATATCAGCTAATAATGATAGAAATAAAGCTATGTTGGCTAACTTCACATGGAGACTGAGTAAATCTGAGGCAACACTGCAAATAAATAACACAACCCTGCAAGAGGTCAAACCAGGTAAGGGACTTGCACTTGGCAAACAATTAAGGAATGTGAGAAAACCTTTGATGAATGGTTAGATTGGATTATTGGGAAGGGGATCAAATATGTTTATGGGATGATAAATGGATTGCTGATTTCTCCTTGAGAAGTCTTATTCAAAGCCCCTCACTAAAATCGAGTGCTCTCTAAAAATACATTCTTAGTCCCTCAGGGAACTGGGATATGTCAAGTGTATCTTTTCAGTTGACCGATTTCATTAAGGAAATAATTTATGCCGTTCCAATTAGCAGTTGCTCTGAGATGATTGATAAAAGAGTTTAGACCAGTTACTCTTATGGAAATCACATTGTTGCTTCAGTCCACAAGGTTTTCAAAGAGAGAAACCTTGTGCATGAAAACGTTGACCAACGAGATTGGAATTGGATCTGGAATTGTAAAACTATTCCTAGTATTAAATCCTTCATTTGGCTTTGTAACCACATAAGGATTACGACAACTCAACTACTGTACATAAGAAGCATTAATGTGTCATGTTAATATTCCATTGTAACCAAGAGGAGGAGGATGTCATCCACGTCCTTCGAGATTGCTGTGTTGCAAAAGATGTCCAGTTTCATCTTGAATTTCATCATACTACTCATAATTTATTTTCTGAAGGTATATCTTATTGGCTTCGCTTTACTCTAGTTGCAGAAACAACTCTCAACATCCATTGAGGGTTAAACTGAGTTGCATTTTTACTACTGCTGCCTGGTTGATTTGGAAGAATAGAAATAGTCTCACCTTCAAGAATACCGCATTTTCTCCAAATTTGCCACTTGTTGTTTTCAAGCTAGATATATGTCCGCCCTCCATGAAAGACCATATAATTTGAGAACTACATCAATAATTAATGTGTGTTGGACACCCCAACCTCGTGGTTAGACTAAACTCAATATTGATGGCTCAGTCATAGGAGGTTCAGGTCATGCCGGAGCTGGTGGTGTTCTGAGAAACGAATGGGGTGGCTGGATTAACGGATTTCAAAGGAGGGTGGGGATAACTAACAGTATTATTGCAGAGCTTTAGGCTTTCAAAGATGGTTTGACATTAGCAAAAAAAATTGGATATAGATTTGATCTATATCGAATCAGATGCAAAAGAAGCCATCAACTTGATCTTAGAAGAACTGAACAATGAAAGACCTCTAATGCATTTGATTTTGGATTGCAGGTTGTTTCTTGAATCATTTAGAGGATGCAAGTTTAAACACATTTTTCGAGAAGCTAACAAAGTAGCTGAAGTACTCAACAAGAAATGTGTGAAGATGGATACTTCATCTATTGTGCATTCCAGGTATCTAGATTTTAATTATCAACCTATAATTTTTTATTGTCAAGGGAAAACAGAAACTCGTGTGATTGTAGATAATATCAGATGATTGCCCCATTTGCATTTTCTTTTTTTTTTCTTTTTTAAAAAAAAAACATATAAGATGTAGGATACAGGCAGTTTCCCGCCAGACAAGCCAAGGACAAATGTCAATTTTTTTTTAGGAAAAAGAACTTATTTAGTGCCTTAGGTTTACTCCATGTATCAGTTTGATATTTCAGGATTAAGTTGTTATTTTCGACTATCCTAGGTATCAATTTTGTTGCTATTTGATGTCTCCGTCAAATTTTAGGATTAAATTTGACAGAAAATGGTCATGTGTTGGTCACATGACTGAATAAATTAGAAAATCCCTAAATTACTCCAAAATGCAGCGTGCATGTCACGTGGGTGACCGAAATCAGAGGTGGCCACAACTTTCTCACTTGCTCAGATGGACGGTTTTTCAAAGATTGGGGCCATTGGACGAAAAATACGTGCCAAGTTCGGCTCTTGTCGTGCCTCCAAACTCCAGTTCTTGTTCTTATTCTATCTTCTATATGTCGTTTGGGCCTCTGCGAACTGAAGAGATTCTGCTGCTTCGACCTATACCACTAGCGATTCTGCGATCCAATTGATACCACTAGCTATTCTGCTGCTCTTGCCAATACCTAACAGAGTGTCGAACAAATAATGAAGCATCTCTTAGTTAATATGGGGCTAAATGTATTTTTCATACCATATGTTTAATCACTTTTTGCTTTTAGTACCACATATTTTTTTCCCGTCTAGTTTTGGTACCAAAATTTAGACAAAATATAGTTTTCATACATCTGTTACGTTGCCGTCAGTTTTGGACGTTAGTTGGTCACGTGCATATTTTTTTTTTAAAACGAAAAAACATATTCGAGTTGACGAAAATTCCCTTACCACTGTCTTCTTCACTCTTTCCCATTCGTCACATAAAGTGCTCGAAGCTCAGTCCACTGACATCTGATGGACCGGAGGAGCTATAAGCGCAATCGTCACACATTCTCGTTTCTCTGAAGTGCCAATTATTTCTCATTCCGTTGGAGAGGAAAGACGAGTTCATAGAGCCGGCATGGCGATGAACAGTGCTTTAGATCTTCAACGAAACTACTCCCTTCTGCTGAAGCTCATCTCTATATATCAGGTTCACATGTCTCTAGTGGCTCTATCTATTTATAGTGTCAGTGCTTAATCTTATTACTTGTCTGATGCCTTTCGGTTGGTGCCTTGACCAGTTACATTCATGCTGGATCTACCCATTACCCTTCAAACAAACAAAGCTCCAATCATGAACTTTGTGAGTGGTTTGCCACTAAAGGAGATTGCAAGAAAGGAAATTGTTTAACATTTGCAGTGTTATTCCTATACTTGAGGCTACTGTTTGCAGTATCTCCCAAGGTTTTTTCCGTATAAAATCCTTCTGGATTTCGTACATTCCTCATCTAAACTTGGGAATCTTCGGTGAGAGGAGCCAAATACTAGGCAGAATCCGGCTGGAAAGAGTTTTCGGCAGCGAAGGGGAAAGAGTGAAGAAGACAGTGGTAATATCATTTTCATCAACTCATATCTGTTTTTTCATTAAAATGAAAAAAAAAAAAAAAAAAAAACCCGACCAAAGCGGATTAAAAAGTAACGTATGTATGAAAAACTATACTTTGTCCAAATGTTTGGTACCATAACTAGACGGAAAAAAAACAAGTGGTATCAGAAGCAAAAAGTGGTCAACATATGATATGAGAAATATATTTAACCCATTAATACGAGTCAATTGACTCAATTCTCTTTGATTGTGGTTCAGTTTGAATCTCTGATGCCAATTTGTACGAGTTATTTGCGTTGATTTATATAAAATTCCCCATCGTGATCTGAATCGAGGTTCTTTGGGACCACTGTTGGAGTGTCTGATCTTTAATTTAATAGTTCGAAAATTTTCCAACTGCGCCAGGATCGCCATTCTCCTTCACCTACCATGGTTGTAGGTGACTTCTTAGGGTAGAGATGTGAGGCTTGCTGGCCAGAATCGGAGATGGGTTGGCGGAATTGGATGTGGGTGGCTCTGAATCGTTGGTGAGTGGCCAGAATAGGAGGTGAACCGGAATCGGAGGTGGGTAGCCGGAGAAGTAGTGGGCGGGGAGGGGACAAAATTGATTTTTCATCTCATACTATTAAAGTTAACCCTAAATTGGGCCAGAAAACCGAATAGCACAATTTCATGTTAAAATACCAAACTGACACATTAGGCAAATACGAGATACTAAATATGTTTTAAAAAAAAAAACAACTTTATTTTATCAATCGAGCAGTATTAAGGTCGATCAAATAGATAAAGCCAGTTTCCTGCTTGTCGTATTCGATTAGCTTATGAATGAGAGGAAATATGAAAAAGCCTTCAAGGAGGGACCTGACTTATTGTCTCGGTAGGCTGGCAGCTCGGTGACATGTGTGAATTAAGAGCAAAGATGGATGGAACGTGTACCCTCAATCTAAACAGCCAGCCAAAGGAAGAAGAGGCTGTAGACACAATGATAAAATAAAATGACACCAGCTATCGGAGTCGAACCGATATCTTCGCAATTAAATTCAGAAATTTAAATTGCGATGCTCTACCATTTAAGCTAAGCTGGCTCACTCAAACATCAGGGCAGCAGCAGAAGCCTACTTCTGGTTGTAAATCATAATTCCCACGCACAAAAAGTAAAATCAAATTAATCATAAAAAAAGAAAGATCTAAGAACCAACACAATAATATCAAATTAGTCTTGAGAATTGGGACACAAATCCCAGCATCCCACCAACCATAGTTCTGATTCCCTAATATTTCAAACATCCGCTCTCACAAAACCTAACATAACATAATATGTATTTAATTAAAACCACTTCAAGGGGCTATAAACCCCATACCTCAACCCAACAATGTTTCTCATTTCTTCTTGGCTGCAGATTTGGTCACCTTGGCTCCAGATGGATCCTTCTTCTCAACGCTCTTGATCACACCAACTGCAACCGTCTGCCTCATGTCCCTCACTGCAAAACGACCGAGTGGAGGGTATGCTGAGAATGTCTCCACAACCATGGGCTTTGTCGGAAGCATCTTCACCATCCCAGCATCTCCATTCTTCAAGAACTTTGGCTCCTTCTCTATCTCCTTACCCGACCGTCTATCAATCTTGGTCAATATCTCACCAAACTTCACTGCAATGTGGGAGGTGTGGCAGTCCAGCACCGGGGCATATCCATTTCCAATCTGTCCAGGGTGGTTCATGATGATAACCTGGGATGTGAAGTTAGCTGCCTCCTTGGCAGGGTCATCCTTGGAGTTGGATGCAACGAAACCACGCTTGAGATCCTTCACAGCAACATTCTTCACGTTGAATCCCACATTGTCACCAGGGAGAGCCTCTAGGAGTGCCTCATGGTGCATCTCAACTGACTTAACTTCAGTTGTCAACCCAGTGGGTCCGAAGGTAACAACCATACCAGGCTTGATCACACCAGTTTCAACCCTACCCACTGGCACAGTTCCAATACCACCAATCTTGTATACATCCTGAAGTGGCAGACGGAGCGGCTTGTCTGAGGGTCTCTTGGGCTCACTGATCTGGTCAAGAGCCTCAAGAAGGGTTGGTCCCTTGTACCAGTCCAGGTTGGTGGACCTCTCAATCATGTTGTCTCCCTCAAACCCAGAGATGGGAACGAAAGCAATTTTGTCAGGGTTGTACCCGACCTTCTTCAGGTAGGATGAAACTTCCTTCACGATTTCATCGTACCGAGCCTTGGAATACTTGGGGGTGGTAGCATCCATCTATTCAAGCAAAACAGGAATCAGGAGTCAGTTAACAGATAAATAAAAGACAAACAGATAGGATACAACAAAATAATGGAAATAGTTTCAGATTTCACAAACAAATTGATTTAACATACCTTGTTGCAGCAGCAGATCATCTGCTTCACACCGAGGGTGAAGGCAAGGAGAGCATGCTCACGGGTCTGTCCATCCTTTGAGATACCAGCTTCAAAACCACCAGTGGTGGAATCAATGATAAGGACAGCACAATCAGCCTGGGATGTACCAGTGATCATGTTCTTGATGAAATCTCTGTGTCCAGGAGCATCAATGACAGTGCAGTAGTACTTGGTGGTCTCAAACTTCCAGAGAGCAATGTCAATGGTGATACCACGCTCACGCTCAGCTTTCAGCTTGTCAAGGACCCAGGCATACTTGAATGACCTCTTGTTCATCTCAGCAGCCTCCTTCTCGAACCTCTCAATCACACGCTTGTCAATACCTCCAAGCTTGTAGATCAAGTGTCCGGTGGTGGTTGACTTCCCAGAGTCAACATGGCCAATAACCACTATGTTGATGTGAAACTTTTCCTTACCCATTCTATATGTTGAGGTTCAGACTGCAAACGACGCACAAATGATTAGAAAGAGCCAGAGCGAACAACTATATCTAGACTCCTTGTGTCTTACAGTTAAACTTAGACTGGGATGAAAAAAAATCTATAACAATATCCAATATGTCTAGATTAATTAGAAAATTCTAGCATCAGAAATGAGTCATCTGTTTAATAAAGGACAAGCAGTATACATGAGGCTTAAACACACTTCCTTCATAATTTTATCAACAGCAGGTCATCTTTATTAATTCATAATTGCAGATCGATTCAGCAGAAAGACAGGTCTTATAACCAAGTAGAATGGATGAACAGCATTGGTGATTCCAGATAGAACCATCAATCACAACTCACAACAAAACGAAATTGAGTAAATATACAACGTAGGGCAGCAGAATTCACCTAATTCAACCTATTCTATACGTAATAACTATTCTTTCCTTAATCAAATTGATCATCGGATAGAAGCTCATCTAAAAATTTAATCGAATTCATGGAACAATCTAACGATTTTCACAATCGATTGAAGTAATAGTTACTGGCTGAAATCATCCTTAGAACCAATCGCCTGATTAAATAAAAAACGAAAAGATGAAATCATCTAAAGAAAAGTTATGGATTATAGAAGCTCACCTTGTTGATCGGGGCAACCAAAGAAATTGAGAGAAGAAATAGGCAGTGACAGATCGCAAAATAGACCTGATAGCAACTTTTGGGAAGGAGTATATATAAGTCCTGCAGAGTCTAGGGTTTCATTGTCCACCGTCAGATTAATCTTTCTTCTTTGGATCCGACGAACCTAATCAAATCATCAACTTGATGTGTCTCTTGACCATTCTACCCCTGACCGGTTTTTTTTTCCATACTTCAGTCAGTATATTTATATGTTCGGTCCGGTTTTTACTTATAAAATATCCGACAATTACTTGTGGGGACGGATCACTTTAATAACACGTTTGATCATTTGGCGCTGTTTATGGAAATTGAATAAAAATTTGTAGTTCACTACTTAATATTATTATAACTACAACCGACAACTACTAGGAAACCAAGTCGGTGGCTATCATTAACTAGGACTTTCCACAACCTGCCACCCCTTGTAAAGCAAGCTCCTCCGATCATCGATCAAAAAGAACAACCTGAAATAATCAACATAGAAACGTCATCAATTGTCGTCTTCGAGCGGAGCAACCCCAAACTCAACCTTAGCAAAGCTAAGCACACCCCATATTGAAGCACTCCCGCCTAACTATAACGGAAAAAATGGCCAAAACATAAAAGATTGATAATCACTACATAATTCAACTCTTTAGATGATGTGAAACAAGGATCTCTCGAGACCCTAACAAGTTATTACTGTTGGGTATAAAAATGAATATCTAAAAAGAGATTAAGTGTGTATACCGCGAAAGCCTTCACTCACAAGTTCGAGCTTATGGGCTGATTGGTTAAGGCGTACGTCTTATTCCCTAATAGTGATATCAGAGCTGAGGGTTCGATTCCCGGGAGCGGCATTAAAAACGATTAAAAAAAAAAAAAAAAAAAAAAAAAAAAGTGAAAAAATGAAGAAGTGAATGGGGAATAGATGTGGAAACAGTGAAAAAATGAAGAAGTGTCCGCAATTGGGCATTGCCACCTGCTATTCACCGCGGGGGATTGTTGAAAGGTTGAACATACACAAGTTGCAAGAGTGAACGGAACACGTCAACAATTGCATTGAGATGGAGGAGGCAAGTGAGAGGAATAATCAATATTCTACCCAAGTGGCTGCTCACTTTCCCTCGCTCGAACCATTCCACTCAGACCTATCTATACCCTGAGTGGACCAAAACGAAAGACGACCTACTCAACTCAACATGGATATCAAGGAGATGAAAGATTTCGGGAGCCACTACAGTGCCGCGGCGAAATCGTCCCGCTTTCTTAAAATAGTAATGTTTCAAAATGGTTATAATTGTCTTACATTATTAAATATAAATAAAAAACAAATTACATATTTAACAAGTTGCAGGTTACTCAAATATATATATTAATATTTTATTATTTACTTTTATATAAATATTATTTAAATCATTAACAATAAAAAATTTACCCAAAAAATAATAAATTAATACTATTAGAATTTTTTATGCTAAATAATTCTAGTACTCTTATTATATATATATATATATATATATATATATATATATATATATATATATATAAACTTAAACACAAATAAATATAGTATTTTTTTTTTTGCCAACTAAATATAGTATTAAATACACATTTTTTCAATAATACTTAAAATATTTTGTTGTTGATGAATTAAATTTATTTTTTATCTGTTATCATTGTATATCGTAAATAATTTTAAAAACAAATATAGTACTACTTGAATTATGTTTTTATATATTTAAGAAAAATAACATGTCCTCCGCTCGTGCAATTTTAATTTTAAAATTTTGAGTTTCGTTTTATAATGCGAGTAACAAATAAATCAATTTATTATTTGTTGTCTATTTACCAACAAAAACTAATAAAAAAAGTTTAATTATAGGTAATTCATATAAGAAATATGCGCCAAAACAAATACAGTTAGAACGAAATAAATATTTTTATACGAAACAATATATAAATGTCATGTTTGTACTAAAATATTTTAAATTAACATATCACATGCTACTTTCATAACTTTATAAGGTTTTTCATTTTGACTCCAGAGAATCAGGGATGCCATCAGAAGCAAACGGTGCTTGGATGTTAACATCTAAAAAATACAAAATATTTTCGTTAATACATTTATAATGAATTACATATTTTGTAGTTACTGTACATAGTACTTACTATAGATGGTGTTATATTAGGAATCTCTTCTAGGTGTTGCATGAAGTGTATAACATAGAGACCGCAATTAACCATATTTATGCACAATTGAAATTTTTAATATAAATGTGATAATGATATATTGTACAAAATCACGATTTAAAATTTAAATTATTTTACATACCAATCGTTAAGTGCCGCTTGATTTAGAACAGTAGAAGTGGTAACAAACTTTCAATCTTGGAGTAGGTTAATTTTCCATTTGTTTAATTCTCCAGTTGTCACTTAATGTATTTTGTCTATGTCCACTAATGTATTTATTTAACATTAATTAGGTAGCCAATGTTAGATTTTTAATTAAGTTTATCAGTTAATATTTTTTTTTGTAGAGTTTATCAGTTAATTTCAATTAAATAAAAGCAGTATGTTGTTTCAGCTAGTATTTTTCATTTTAGGTACAATGTTATCAAATAAATGTTTTTTTTTTCTTCCGTAAATGCATTCTCTTTATTTATATATATATTGCTAAGAAAAGTATGACCTAAAGTTTTATGAAAAGTAATCACATCTTTGTATATAGTCCCATGTTATTACATTCGAACCGAAATCTAAACCCGTGAGGGATTCGATTTCTTGTTCATCCGGTCGAATCGGTCCGAGTGCGGTCTGACCACTTGTTCAAATACAACAAAAAAAATAAAAAAGTGATTTTGACAAAAAAAAAAATAAAGTATCGGCAGTCTTTTTGGTTTTAACAAACGGATGATATGTTTTTTTTTATTATAAAATTTAGATGCTTTTTAAAAACAAAATTAAGAAAAGTTAGTTTTGACAAAAAAAATTCTTCTCGGCAGTCTTGTTCAGAATGTTTTTTTTTTTATTATAAAATTTGGGTGTTTTTTATAACAAAATTAAGAAGAAAAAAATACATTTTCTCTTGCTTTAACCTGCTATAATAGGTTATTAATTTATGATTTTTTTAATGCTTTTAACTGACTTTCCTTTTTAAATTGGAAGTTACTATTTTTAGAAAGGCGTGACCATTCCGCGACGGCATACACCATATAATCTCATATGTCTCCAAACATCAAGTTTATTATAGTTTATCCAAGATTAACAAGGTAGTAATTATGGAATAGTATAAACCTATACGGGATTAAGTACTATATCCGAAAATAAGGACACAAATCCCTGTAAATACCCTATTCTCTTTCATTTGGAGGGTACTCTCCCTCCCTCTCTCCAATTGAATTGACTTTACTATTAGGGTAGGATTACCAGATAATGACACGGTCTGTCCTTTTATGCAGGTCGGTGGATGGAGAAGGACGACTTGGAGCGACTTGTTCGTGTGGAGCAATGAGTAACAACATCGGATGTCGACGAGGTGCACCTTAATTCGACATCTAGAAGACTAAGATCAAACTACTTAAAAGAGATAATGTGGAATGAGATCCGAAAGATCAAGATTCATCATTGAGTTTTCTTAACGAGTTAGTTGTTTAGTAAAACCATATGAAAGATCAATTTGGATAAAATATAAAGTTTTTTAACGATATTCCTGAACATCAAGGGAAATTTTATTCATACATCATTAATACATTTTTTATCATTTCAAACCTATCTTAAGTTATGTTATGTTATTTTATTTTATTTTAAAAAATAGCAAAAAAATGCATAAATTTATTTAAAAAATTGCAAAAAAAGATTTTGAATAATCTTGCCAAATAAAAAAAACTGAAAATATATAATGAAAAGTATATTTTTCTTAAACTATATATATATAATTTATTTTTTTCTATATAATTTATTTCCATTTTTTAAAATAAGTTCATCTATTTTTATTATTTTTTAGAATAAATACTAATAAAACTTAAAGGATAACTTAGTAAATTTTTCAATATGTGGTCTATGAAAAGCAATTAGATATCTACAATAAGAACTTATCACCATCTACCTATGGTAATCTACAAAGTTATGCGCGGGGTAGTGTTAATATGATATATATATCTAATAAATATTCGGGTTTTTGTACCATGCTTATGTAGCACCATACTCGTGCTTTTTTTTACTACTAGAGTGAACTTAATTGTAACATATGTAAAACTTTAGAAGTGTGAATTTTTTTTAACTACACCTAATATTTGTATCATACTGTTAACAATATCAATTTTCTATGAGGTTCACATTTATGAAAAAAAGAAAAAAAAAACCCACAAGCATGAAAAAAAAATGTCTAAAGCTTGAAAAAACAAATAATATGAAATAAAATGAATCGGGCGGCACTACTTTTCAAATCAACGGCACTGGCCCACGCAAACAGCAACATTTTATATATATATTAGAAAAGTTTCACATTTTAGTATTTAGACTTTTTTAGGATGTTATTTGTTAAAAACAATATGTATTTTTTAAGGGTAACTTTTAAAGGTGTTTCAACCTAGATTGTTTAGTATCAGGGTAGGTTTTAAATCAAATATGTATGTATCTGAGATAATATGACACGGGTTAGACAAATTAGTACCCAGTAATTTTTTTGTAATCTTTAGGTATCTAGGATGTTCAAACTTTAGATTTCAATTGACCTAGACTGAATTGAGTCGCCTAACTTGGAAGATCTCAATTGACTTAGCACTGAACTCTACCCGGCTAAGTAAATTGAGACCTCTATTCGATTGGCCTAGCCCGGGTCAAGTCCAAGCCTAGATCCAGCTATAGTTAAATTGACCTAACCTAAGCAATCACAACCATGGCCGGACCTAGATTAGGCTCTACAAAAGTTAAGCAAATTGGAACCTAATTTCAATTAGTAAAACAGTTTAAATTTCTCAAGTACCTAAAATTCCAAAAAAAAAAAAAAAATCCCGAGTACTAATTTGATAACGCATCTGTTTGATTTTAAACCCTAATTATGCATGACCATAAAGATGGAGCAAGTAAAAGGACAACGTCTAAAATAACAGCCAGACCACCAAAGTCAGATACATTTCCAAATACAACAAACTTCTAGATAAGAGTATAACTCACCCAACTCAACAAATCTAGCATAAGTAAAAGAAAAACCTTATAGCAGCAGAACCACTCAACAATCTCATTTCTTCTTGGCTGCAGATTTGGTGACCTTGGCTCCGGATGGATCCTTCTTCTCCACGCTCTTGATCACACCAACAGCAACAGTCTGCCTCATGTCCCTCACTGCAAAACGACCCAGTGGAGGGTATGCTGAGAATGTCTCCACAACCATGGGCTTTGTCGGAAGCATCTTCACCATCCCAGCATCTCCATTCTTCAAGAACTTCGGTTCCTTCTCTATCTCCTTACCAGATCGTCTGTCAATCTTTGTCAATATCTCACCAAACTTCACAGCAATGTGGGAAGTGTGGCAGTCCAGCACCGGGGCGTATCCGTTTCCAATCTGTCCAGGATGGTTCATGATGATAACCTGGGATGTGAAGTTGGCTGCCTCCTTGGCAGGATCATCCTTGGAGTTGGATGCAACGAAACCACGCTTGAGATCCTTCACAGCAACATTCTTCACATTGAATCCTACATTGTCACCAGGAAGAGCCTCTAGGAGTGCCTCGTGGTGCATCTCAACTGACTTAACTTCAGTTGTCAACCCAGTTGGTCCAAAGGTAACAACCATACCAGGCTTGATCACACCAGTCTCAACCCTACCCACTGGCACAGTTCCAATACCACCAATCTTGTATACATCCTGAAGTGGCAGACGGAGCGGCTTGTCTGAGGGTCTCTTAGGCTCACTGATCTGGTCAAGAGCCTCAAGAAGGGTTGGTCCCTTGTACCAGTCTAGGTTGGTGGACCTCTCAATCATGTTGTCTCCCTCGAACCCAGAGATGGGGACAAAAGCAATTTTGTCAGGGTTGTAACCAACCTTCTTGAGGTAAGAGGAAACCTCCTTCACAATTTCATCATACCTAGCCTTGGAGTACTTAGGGGTGGTAGCATCCATCTGTTCAAGCAAGTCAGGAGAGGTATATATCAGTTAACAGATACATTAAAAGAGAAACAGATAGGAAACATCAAAATAATGGCAATAATTTCAGATTTCACAAACAATTTGTTTTAATATACCTTGTTGCAACAGCAGATCATCTGCTTCACACCGAGGGTGAAGGCAAGGAGAGCATGCTCCCGGGTCTGTCCATCCTTTGAGATACCAGCTTCAAAACCACCAGTGGTGGAATCAATGATAAGGACAGCACAGTCAGCCTGGGATGTTCCAGTGATCATGTTCTTGATGAAATCCCTGTGGCCGGGAGCATCAATGACAGTGCAGTAGTACTTGGTGGTCTCAAACTTCCAGAGGGCAATGTCAATGGTGATACCACGCTCACGCTCGGCCTTGAGCTTGTCAAGGACCCATGCATACTTGAATGACCTCTTGTTCATCTCAGCAGCCTCCTTCTCGAATCTCTCAATCACACGCTTGTCAATACCTCCAAGCTTGTAGATCAAGTGTCCGGTGGTGGTTGATTTCCCAGAGTCGACATGGCCAATGACCACTATGTTGATGTGAAACTTTTCCTTACCCATTCTATGTGTTGAGGTTCAGACTGCAAAGGAGGTACACAGAAACATTGATCAATTATAAGACAAAAGGAATAGACAGAATACTGAAAATAGGCAAAACAATGTTATAGCAAGATAAGAAGAGAATGAAATGCAAGTTAAACATAGATCAAAGAAGCGATTTTAAAAACTAAAGAAACAATATAACAAATAATATTAATTAAATTACACAAAACTTATGAAAAAATAAATCATTTGTCAATCAAATCAAACCCGTAAAAGTGCAAATTACCCAATATCTCATCAGTCGACTATTAAATTTCAAAATCTCCATATCAATGATTATATGTGCCATCTTCTCATGTACACTCATTAAAACAGAATGAGAAACAGGAATAAGCTTGCATCTCAAAGAACAAATATAATCATATACAGTTCCTTATTACCAAAAGATAACAAGTTCTCAGAAACAATGAAGAGTGATGATCATAACGAGAGCAATTAGATATGATCATGTGAAATCTAAAAAACCATAGAAATATCCGCCAGAAGCAGATCCTATACTCAGGCAACATCCGATCAACGGAAAATGCATTACAGTGATAGCGAATCTGTAAAATAGATTTTCGTCTAAGAATCAATCGATTTAATCATACACACAGATGTTGATGATGTTAAAACCAAGAAAAACCAAAAAAAAATAGAGTAGTGCCATCATCAAATCAAGTGATGTAGTTCATCAGCGATCAAAATTAAACAGCACGTTTGTAATCATCAAGCACAACGAATCAAAGATCAGAATAGCATGCTACTGTAATAGTAATTACGTTTGAAAACGATGATACCAGGCAGACGCTCACCTTGATAAAGCGAAGGAAACAGAGAACGAGAGGGAAGGTAGAGGCAATGAGATGACACTGCGGAGCGAAAGGAAGTATGCATGTACTAGGGGGAAGGTGTATATACGCTCCTGCAGAGTCTAGGGTTTCCTTTCCCGCCGTCCGATTAAAATTTCATCATTCAATCTAACGAACCTAGTTCAGTTTCCAACATAAAACATATTTTCCCCTTTTACCCCTGACGAAGAGTGAGTGGTATCCAAGTAAGTCAACTCTCCCTCGTAGTGGCACTTCCTGATTTCATGTCAACCGTGGGATTTAGATCTAACGGCTTTAAGAAGACTTTAGCTTCTGTTATTATATTTATAAAGGAATGGCTAAATTAGGATAGAGCGTACGATGTTGGATCTCGGTGAATGGGCCTTGGTTGATTTCCTGAATTATGTGGCCATTTAGAACTGTACAAAGGAATAAATCGGGTTTGGGCCTAATAATCTCACTCTTATACTTAGAGTATCATTGTAGATGATAGACTATATTATCTAGCAATGTCTATATATATATTTTATTTGAAGTGCAAAGAGGTATTTATAAAATTATTATTAGGGTTAGATAAAATTCGGTTTATGGTTGAGTCGGTTTCGCTAAACTAATCTGTTAAACCAACTAGTTTGGTTTTAAACTGCATTGTGTAAAATTATAATATCTTATTTCGTTATAAACTAGTTATAAATTGGTTCGAACTTGACCAAATCATTTATTGTCCTTTTTTTTGGCTAATCCAAAATCAATAAATAAGAATAACATATTAATATAAACGATCATTAAAATACTTTATTATTTCAATAAATCTATATGGTAGAGAAGAGTATCATAGATATATATAATGTAGATCCTTAGAGGAAAAGTGTGTCTTATTTATCTAAAGGTTGGTTTAACTAGTTTATATAGTGGTTTGATACAAAATTTGCGACCTTAATTACCATCTTGTGTATTTTTTTTTTTTCAAAAGAATCGATATATTACGTACCTAGTACGTATTTAAGAAATTTGTATTAAATTTGCAATAAATTATAGGGACAAGAACCTATTTACTGTCTCAAGTTTGACTCATGTTTCAGTTTGGTGTCTGACGTTTAAATTGAGTGTCTCAGGTTTCATTTTGGTTGAAATTTGGTGTCTCAGTGTGATTACTTTAGAGAAGTCAATCCCGACGAAACCAACTGTCATATCTGAGCTCCCAAGCATGCTCCCTTCTCGTCACTTTGTCGGGACCATCACCTAAGAAGTTGACCACATTTACTTTTATTTCTTTGGGTTGGGCATATAACTAGCCCGGTCGAATTGTATTGGTATTAAACCTGGTGCGAGTGGGTATTAGTCTAGGTATTTGACATTTTCACAATGTTAGCCTTTGATACCGACCAAGAAGAGGTGTCGCCTCTTCTTAATTCGAGTTATCAAATCCTAGGTTAGATTTGCATATCTTCTATCGTTCATGTGGCCGAATCATCTTTTTTTTTCGTCGCATATTCGGGTGGCATCGCCCTTGCCGCGAGTTTCCTTTAAATTTTGAAATCCATCAGAAGATGGCGGGAAACTCGAGCTTCTAGGTGATATAGCTAACGTGAAGGGAAGGGAGACAGTTGATAGGACTCTTCTGATCCGAATCGTTAAAGATTAGTGTTGATCCAACCATATCCTTGTGTCGTTTGACATCATTTTGACCTTTGTCATCCAACGACTCAGTGTCAGAAAACAAGTGAAAAACTGTAAGCATATGCAGCAGCAACAGCGAACCACTACTACCATCACCATAACAAACCAACAGTAACATATACTTTCTCGTAAGAGATGAACTACCAAATATAGCAAGTAGTACCATGTCATGTCCTAAAAATAGCACTAATATTTCATTCCATCTAAGATACCTCAAAATTCAGATACCCTAACAGCAGCCTTGCCTTATTCAAACTTCATAACAGGCAAAATCAGTCTATCAAGGATATAAAACATCCTCACAAACATTCCATTACAAAAACCACTCACCTGAGACAAAAACTAATTAGCATCATCCTTCCATCTTGCCATCAACCCAATTTTCCTCACACGTTCTTAAAAGCCGAGTCTTGCGCGGGAGGCTTCTGTGGGGTCAGCCTTGCCAGCAATGCCTTGTTATGGCAGTGGTCTGTGTCCACAAAGTAGAAAGTATCATTGGCCTTGAATGTCACAAAAGGTCTATTTGTCTCTGCTGGCCTAATGTCAGAAAACTTGATGGTCTTAGGAGTGAATGTTGCGAGCCATGTCATCATCTCGACCTCAAAGCTATCAGACCCGGGCTTCCATTTAAGTTTGTGAATGTATGGGCTCACGAACCAATGAAGTAATCCAGTGGTGGTAGCGCTGAAGAAAATAACAGAAGCTGCTACTGCACCCTTTACGATGACATTCAGGCCCGGGGATGTGAGGAAAGTGATGACTGGGCCTAAGGATACAGAGAGGCAGCAGGTGGATAGAGAGAGAAGTTTCACTTTCTTAATGGTGCTTGAAATGGGTCCGTGGTAAACAACTCCATCTTCTTGTTCATCTTCCTTTTGTTTGCTATTGCTCCCTCTTTGTGGCCCAATGCTGATCCTGCTGTCATCAACTCTGGCTGCAGCTTGAGATAACCATCTCGAGTGAGCACAAGTCCATTGGGATGTCGGGTTCAGGCAGGGGGTGGAACTCCGTGAGCTTGAAACTGTAGGAGACCTGGATACCAAGAAACCTGAATCCAGATGCAAAAATCACTATTAGAGAAAGAAAGCCACTCTTATCCTTTCAATTTCAACTTCATGGTAGTCAAAGATAAGAGTCGATGAATCTTCTGGCACATTTTAACAACTTTGCTACTGAAATGCCCAACTTTATTAGTGTGGTGGTTATACCAGAAAAAAAAGGCTGGCCATTGTTGAAGAAAGAAAAGTATCTATAAGGTAAACATGAGTAATATACAATGTGGTCTTTGATCTGAAAAAAAGTACCATATACTATGAGCAGTCACAGACTTGGACAAGCAAAAAATATAAAAAAAAAGTGTTGAGGCTAAATGAGAGGCTGTGAAGACAGGAGCAGTCAATCATGTCATCTTAGTTCATTTATCTGTTTTATCTTACATATATAAGAATGAGCAGTTACTTATAAACTATAAAGCTCATCCCAAATCAAGGGCCTGACAAAATCACATCGGACTAAAAATTCAGAAATGGATGTCTTTAAGTACCAATAAGTTTAACAACAGGCAATAATAAACAGTGAAGGATGCATAATGGTTTGACAATTGAGAGTAGCTTGCCTTCTTAGGATAACTACACTGATCACAGGACGCGAGAATGGCGACGCAGTTTTTCAAGTTCAAGCACATGCAAGAGTGGGTTCAGCCAGTGTGGCACCAATTGCAGGAAAAGATCAGTAGGAACAAGTCTGCAGATTTTACTAACTAATCCTGGTGGCCTTAGAAGTAGAACCTGTAGTTTGAACTCATAAAGCTACAATAATGGATAAATCCTGACCCTAAAATAGAAAATATACAGTACCCTACCTAATAA
The DNA here is from genome assembly GCA_036873135.1 of Clarkia xantiana subsp. parviflora. Classification (NCBI taxonomy): domain Eukaryota; kingdom Viridiplantae; phylum Streptophyta; class Magnoliopsida; order Myrtales; family Onagraceae; genus Clarkia; species Clarkia xantiana. The sequence continues at coordinate 5,288,809 of JAPTYO010000009.1, forward strand.
CAGAAAATTCCTTCAATTGAAAGCCTAAATTTTGAATCAGGACCCCTAGTTTATCCTACCAAAATCCAAATCGCATACAAAATATACAACCTGGAATTAAAAAAAAAAATACATCAACTGAACACACATCAAGTGCCGAGCCCAACACTAAGCACAGATTGTGTAGGATTAAGTTGGATTCCACTAGGCAAACAAAGCATTTAGATGTCACCGAGCTGCAAGAGTAACTACATTTTTCTGTCAAAACAGGATGAATATCAAACTCTTCTCAAGCACGGACAGAAATGGAGGAATCAGAGAGCGAGAAAGAGGGAAACCTGTGGAGAAGCGACTCGAGGAAGAGAGCAGCTTGGATTGGGAGCGAAGATGGTGGAGAAGAGCAGCCCTCGCCATTTCGTTGCACTTTGCCAAATTGTCCTCCTACACTGCTGAACTAATAGTAGATTAACCTAGCTAAAAACATGAATTATATTATTTACAGTTAGGACTACCATCAAAATTGGGCATTTGGTCTAGTGGTATGATTCTCGCTTAGGGTGCGAGAGGTCCCGAGTTCAATTCTCGGAATGCCCCTATTTTTTTTAATTTGGATTGGGTTCACTTCTCTCTCTGTCTCTAGTTTTTTGTAATTCTGTCTGCTTCAGTGTATATTCTGTTTGATCGATTCAATTCTGCAGGAATGGTTATAATCCAACTCCATTGACACTTGACAGATAGGGTTTTGAGTTCCCCGTTCGGCAACTTCCCAATTTTTTAATAGGCTTGTACAGTTTTTGCTTTAGCTCTACTTCATCTTGCATTTTGGCATTTAACACTATAATACAATCTAATGAAATATAATTCTGCATGATTAAATTAGATAATGTCACGTGATAAAATCGAAAAAAAAAAAAATTAAGATTTAAAATCAATTTTAAAGTTTTTAATATGCATATTATTATGCCACATGATACAATCAGTACTTTAAAAAACAATAAGAAAAAATCTATGTTATTTTTAAATATTTTTAAATAATTTTCATATAGAATAATAAATTTTTAAATGACATATTATGTGATAGTTAGTGCACATATTATATCTTTTATTTAAAAAGTCAGGAATGAATATTTTAAATATAAGTTGGCAAAAAAATATCGACATTTATACACATATATGTATTACCAAAAAAAAACCTATGGCTATAGAATAGATGATCTATATGGTATTTATTATTTATTATATATTATTATATACACATTTATGTAGCTGCCTAACAAAGTTGACTATGACCAAATTTTCACCAAACGAAAAGTCGAGCCGTTAACCATAGACGGAGGCGTGTGTCCGTCACGGCACTATTTTCATTTTCATCTATAGTCTTGGCTTTCTGTGGCGTGTGCACGTCACGACACCGTTTACTCTTGTTTCTGTTCTGACAGAGTATCAATGATACAAAGAAAGGCATCTCTTTTCTCTGACCCTTTCTTATTCATTCTCATCTCACCTAACAGGCCCTCTCTTTTTCGCCCGCGACGCCATTCCATCCCTGCTTTTCTTCAAGTCGATTTCGATTGAGGTATGGTTAGCTCTCTACGTTCGTGATGCTTCTTTGTCGTTATCAGTTTCTTGATTTCGTTTATCAGCAGCTTTTATTTATTTCCCAGCACTTTTAATTTGATGTCTTGCTGCTTCTCGAATTCATCGTTAATTTTGATGTAACCAATTCTCGAGCAATTGGACAAGTTTTCCGCTGATTTTGAATTGTTTATGGTTCTCTCTCTGGTAGAGATTTAGGGGCTGACACTTGACAGTTCAATCCGATCCAGGAATTTGATACGCTAGAATTTGTAAAACTAAGTCAAGCTTGAGCATTATTTTGTCAAGAGACAATTATGGTTTTCAACATGCGTGCAATTCTCTGTGTATATTATGATTTGATTTCTCCTCAACAATTAGGATTAGGATGCCCTTCAGCTGTATCTTGGAGGTAATAAGAACAATAAATTGCATCAATTATCAATTGTCAGATTAGTCCGTCCAGCATATGAATTTTTCTTTTATTTCTTAGGCAATTTTGTTAAATGTGGGTATTTAGTCAGTATGGATAGTTGCCTACAGCTTTTTCAAGTAAAAAGATTATTGTGCTTTTGCACTGTGTGATGTCTCCTTCCCATTCATTGTTCTGAAAATAAGCAATTTCTCTTTGTGCAGGTAGCATTTGTTGCAGGAGTGATGGATTTTTTCTTCAGAGGTTTAAACGAGGACTCTGCATCTTCACACATGGACATATTCAAATGTCCATTTTTGAGGAACATCAATGAACCTACTAATTTCTCCTTTGCCTCAGCCATGCCTCTTCCGACGCCAGTAAGTTTAATCAGTTTGTTGTTGATCTCATCTCTCATGCCCCTACTAACTGAATGATGTTTTGCTTCGGATTACGTTGGTTAATGTCATAATGCACATCTGTATATGTCATAGCCTAGGTAGTAGTGATTTACGGCCGTTAATTTCTGCTGTAATTTAAGGAATTCTGATTAAGGAGCTTTCTTTATCAGGTTCGTGGAGGCAAAGGTCCGATATTTGAAGATGGCCCTAATTTTGATATGGCATTCAGACTATTTCACGGAAATGACGGGGTAGTCCCCCTCTCAGAGAGAGCTTTCTCCCACATTGAGAAAAAAGTGTCTGAGACAGTAGAACCACAACCGCCTAGGTTCCATCCATTAGCTGCAAAGGCAGCAACCATCAGTCTCTCGTCCTTTGGACCTGGAGGACCTTTCAGTTTCGATTCATTCTCAGAGAAATGGAAGAACAAGAACAGAAAATCAAAATCCTCCAAGAAGAATTCTTCTTCGAAACAGGTATGTTCATCACTTTTGATCTGTTTAACAATATTGTCTGAAATGGTCAAAACATTTATTTGATGCCCTCAAAGCTGAGTGTTTTGTTGAGACTACTAAATACAAGCAACAAAATGTTTTTGCAGGGCAAATCAAATCATGAGGCAATGAGTGACGAGTGGTTGCAAAGTGGAAGTTGTCCAATTGCCAAGTCCTACCGTGCGGTAAGCAACGTCTTACCCCTAATTGCCAAGGTTCTACAGCCTCCTCCAGGCATGAACCTGAAGTGCCCTCCAGCAATTATAGCAGCCCGAGCAGCAATATCACGAACAGCCTTTGCCAAGAACCTCAGGCCACAACCATTACCCGAAAAGGTACTCGTGATCGGTATGTTGGGCATGGCGGCCAATGTTCCTTTAGGGATATGGCGTGAACATACAGAGAAGTTCTCACTCTCGTGGTTTGCAGCAGTCCATGCTGCTGTTCCGTTTATTGGCATGCTACGTAAATCTGTGTTAATGCCTAAATCAGCCATGGCTTTCACAATAGCAGCTTCGATACTGGGACAGGTCATAGGATCTAGGGCAGAGCGGTACCGCCTGAAGGCAGGTGCTGCTAGAGAGCTGCCTCTGGCTGACAACTCCAGTTCCATGTCCAATGGTGGGGGGTTGGGCCATGAGATGCAGATGGTGAAGGTGAAGAGCAGTCATTGTGGGGATGTAGTGGAGTGGGATCCACTTCCTCTTCAGGTGGCGGGTGGACCTCCGACTAATGCATTCTCTTGAGAGAGGTGTCTTAAGCAGGTGCGTGTTTTCGGGTCCTTGAGAGAGGTCCGGTCAAGGTGTAATAATTGATTGCCATATATATTACTCTGGGTGTTGTTGAATTTGGTTGTGGTTTGTTGAAAAGATTGTTTTATTATGAAGAAATAAGGATGAGAAACATGTGTTAATTGACAAAGACTTGAGTTTTGCATGTGTGATTAAAATATTTGACATTTCAAGTTGTTGAAAAGATGAATACAGTTTGAATTTGCCTAGTTTATTTGTTTGACTAGTATTTATGGGAAGCTTTTGGCCCATAGTATTAAAAGAGTGTGCAACATCATGTTGTAATGTGATGTGTTGATATGGGGAGCATGTCATGCAGAATGAAGAGATGAGAAATTGTATTTATAGGTTTTTGGATTAGGGTTAAGATTTTAACTTGATTAACCTGTACTTAGAAAACTCATTATTCTCTTTATTTGGTCATCACTAGTCTCGCTGCAGGGTCGGTGACCTGCCTTGCTGCTTGGACAGTGACCTTGTATAGTCACATTGCTCCAAGCAATAGCAAAAAGAAATACATAAGAACATGAGTTTTGATGCAACATCTTCAAAAAGTTAATCGTAGGGTATGGAGGCCAATGCATTATGTAATTGATCCCCACCTTTTGGCATTACTAAAGTCTTAAGTATTTCAAAGGGACTAAAATCCTACATGGCATTTTTACGAAATAAAAGTTAAGTAAATGAATGAAAATGCTCAAAGAACATATATTATGAAAGAAAAATGGTTAATATATGCTCAAGCTTCAAGTGTATGAATAGGAGGATTCAACAGTAATCAATAAAATAGGGGTTAAGAATCAATAAACTGTCTGAGACTTCCCCTATGTGAGATTTTGGTGTCTTAGGTTTAAACTGTTGATCTCGGATGTCTGAAGTTTCAACTTTGTTGAAATTTGATTTTCCGTCCATTTTTTCTGTCAAATTTGACAGAATGGTGTGAAAACCCAAAATTGCCCCTGATACTTTTATGTTTTGGGATATCGATTTGGAGCACCCTACTCCAGCCGACCACCACCCAACTAGGGGCAATTTTGAGATTTATTTTTTTATTGGGTCATGTGACAAGCACATGACCAAGTTCTGTCAATTTTAATAGCAAATTTGGACGGATACACCAAAAACAAAGTTGAAACTTCAGACGGTCAATATTAACAATTTAAACTTCAAACACCAAAACCTCACATAGAGCAAATTTCATACAATTTATAGGTTCTTAACCCATAAAATAGTTTCCCCTTCTCCTGGCAACTTCTTTCAGTAAAACTAAGAGGAAGACAGACACTTCCACAACATTTAGTCATTTACAGCTTTATCCTTTCAGCAAATAACTATTTGTGACCAAGAATTCCCATCAACAAATTACAACAGGAACTACTTACCAATCTGATTCATATCAAAATGGACTTAAATGTCACCATCACTCTCAATCATTTTTCGTACCTCGTTGATTACCAAATGAGCTTGGTGCCCACCCACGACCTCGCCTTGCTTCTTCCCGTCTTGCCATAGCTGTATAGTTGGCATTTTCTGTTCATGTTTCCAACCACATTAATTAACAGAGGAAACATGTTGGTTGTGATTTGGATGTGATAAGAGAATTCAATTGCAGTTTGAATGCCATGTTCTTAATCTCCAGAAAGGAAAAAAAGAAGCCAGTTGAATGGAAAAACAATCATAATAGACTCACAGTTACTCCTGCTCGTACTACCAACGCATGAGGAACCTTGTTAACATCAACACTGTAAAACCGTAATCTGCAGCAGATATGAGTGCAATCAACACATGTATTTATTAAATGATTCATATGATGTTATCTATGATATACGGAACTGAGTTATGAATAGATACATGTACGAGACTTCATTCAATCTAGAGAATGAGCATCTTCAGAAACACCCTTGTCGATTTTGGAAGGTTAAATCACATACTAAATTAAACTGAAGACACTTTTCTTTAACAAATAAAAATAAAATATATTTGGGAAACTAGCAACAATCTTACTTCTCTTTCTTCTTCACTTGAAGATCTTTAAGTAATGACTTCTTTAGTAGACAAGTAATAATTTCTGCATGCAGGAACTGATGGTCTTTCACAGACCTAGCTATTTCAAGGTATTATGATAAAGGGAGCCTATAATAAGCTCTAGCATATGAAGTGTGTATTGACCTTTTAGATATGATATAGGTGTGATTGGGAATTTCTTTATGAAAATTTTATCTACTTAAGATTAAGATATCCTCCTCAGAAAGATCCAGTCATGAGAATCTTCTACTCGTATTATAGGAAATTTTTACAATATGAACAACACATGGATAAAGATAAGATTGGCGGCAGCTACTGGTATACATATGAACAAGACATGGAATGGAAAGCAAAAGAAAAACATCCAATTTTGCTAACTAAAGCAAGGGCAAGATGGAGCTCACCTTGGGTAATAATCAGCCGCCAATTTTTCCAGCTTTGGTTTTAGATATATACACTTTCTGCACCAGCTTGCAATCCTACATATAATTAAACTGTTCAGCTACTTATTCCAAAAATACTTACTGATGATAGTTTACAATCATGTTACATCAGTCAGTAGAACACTGAGTTTGACATTTTTGTTGAAGATAATATCGATTGGTACACTTGTTTGAATGTGCATCTATCTAGAGGAAACATTCTTAGTAGAACAATGAAACTTTTAAGCATATATGACTTTTTTATTTTCTTGACAAACTTATGCGTTTTTTATAAGTAAGATCCATAATGAAGTCTTGTTAATTGAAAATGTTGAATCCTTCAACTGCATATCATGCTAACCCCCAGGAAACATCTAACCACAAACATACACAGAGCATCATCTTCTAAACAGTGTTAAAATGATGAATCATAATTTTGATTCAGATTCAGCTCAACCCCCAAAATCGATCTTTTCATTTGAAGCTCGGAAAGGTATTTAAACAATTAGCTAGAGATGAAGAATCCAGTGAAGCGAATTACAAATTTGGGAATACGATCGATCATTGCAACTATAACTTGACGAATCCATGAATAAGAGGGGCGGGCAGCAAATGCAAAATCAAAGAATTTAAACAAGAGATTGAATAATAATTGCATTGAGCACATAATACCAAACAATGATAACTGATTCCTCACGTTGCTGAGCGTCTGCAATAACACGATCGAACTGGGTCTCATCAATGGTCTCCAGCTCGATCGCCACCGGCCCATCTTGACTCAGCGAGCTCACAGCCGCCAGCTGAGTGTCGAGCACTGGGAGGTCGAATTTGAAGGAACAGACGGAAGAGAAGGGCACCGGATTGATTGTAACAAGGTTGAAATTGTTAGGGGATATCGATTTGGAAAAGCAACTATATGGCTTCAAGTATCGGAGAGACGAGGAAGTTCTTGTGCTGTACATGATGCGAAGAATTCTGTTAGGTGAGAAAATAAATGGAAAGCCGAAAAAGCTTTATGTTGAGGTTCGAATGAACAATATCAGATTTTTTTAAGGACATGTAGTAGTTTTTTTTGTCAAACATTTAGAATGGAAATAATTATAATTATTATAAAATAAGAAAAACATTAAAAGTATCAATTTTTTAACTACAGATAATATTTATATTATAGACGTACATGTTGAATCATTTATACATTCATATGTTTTATTGCTTATGGTTCAGCCCTCCTCTCTACATTCTCTAATATATATCATTTTATTAATAATATCAATTTTCATATAATATTCATCTTTAGTACAATAAAATATAAAATATAGTTTCTCAAACATAGTGTTTATTTCATGTTGATTTAGTGATATTTCTCTTTAATCTCGCTTGTATGATAATAGCGCTACCCAGTGGCGGATGCAGCCTTAACAAATGGAAACAAATTGTTCCCAATTTTATTTTTATCTTTTTCCCTAATATATATATATACTTAATTAGAAATTTCATAAAAATACTCAGTTATAAGTAAGTTATGAATTTGACTAAATTTTTTACCAAAATGATTTTGTAACTTTCTAACTTGGTTTTGAACACTCGATAAATTGTTATAGTTGAAGTTTTTTTGTACACATTCTTATGTCATATTTCGTTTTATGGACAGTTAACTAGCTAATTTTTTTCTGGACAATTTGATAATTGGAGTTTCAGTTTGTAGAGAATTTTGTAGTTCTTATCTCGTTTTGTGTACAATTTGTTAGATAGCAAAGAAAAAAAAAACATGAGCTAGCAAATTGTGCATAAAAGGAAATCTAAGCTATTAATTGTTCACAAAGCGAAATCTAACCTAACAAATTGTAAAAGATAAAATCAACTATCATTTTGTCCATGAAATCAACCTAAGCTAATAAATTGTCCAAAAAAAAATTTATGTAGCAATTTATCATAGTGTTCAAATATGAGCTAACAATTTCTTTTATTATCAAACTGTGTAATGTATTACAATTTAACATATAATATGACTTTATAAAATTTTCAATCATTATTTTTTATTGACAATAAAAAAGTTTACCAATTTTTAAATGTCTTTTATTGTTAGATTCCTGCGTCCGCCACTGGTGCTACCAATATGTTGATTTCAAATTCACTTGGTTTCCTCAGGTGAGCCTTGGAATTCTGCCACATCCTTTCACATGTTCCAGATCCACCACATAATATTTGGACAATCTATATAGATGGAGTGATTCAAGAGGGCTCACATATGCTTTATGGGGCTGAAGAGTTTCTTAATCCTAAGAATATGATATAGTTATTTTATTCAGTCAAATCCACTTTTAGCTGAAATCTTGGCTTGTCAAGTGGGGACTTATGGATTCGACTTAGTTGTTGAATCAGTTATCAGTGTTGTTCACATCTACAATCTTTCCCGTTCCTGGTCGGTCCTTCTCTAATGATATTTGGAAAATGTATTGGATCATGATTTAATTTTGTTTGTAAGCTTGTCTGTATGTATGTTTCGAAAGCCCACATGTTAGCATCGAAAGCGGCCACTAAAAATGTCACTAGAAATTGGAGTATTCCAAAAATCTCATCGTTGTTACTTGTTTTTTTTTTTTTTTGGTGTTATATGAATATCCGCTTTTTTTATAAAAAAAAAAAACTATTAGTTCAATCATAAAAAATTGGATCTGAAAAAGGAAAGAAATTTTTGGATTTTATTTAAGATTAATTACCAAATTGCAAGCTAAATTTTATATGAATGTGAAATTTATTATTGGTTTTTTTTAACTAATTGCTAGCTAAACTTTTATTAAAGTGCAGTTTGCTAGTTCCATCATTTTTATGCTAATTTTAATTTTTGAAAGTTGAGAATTATATATATATATATATATATATATATATATATATTATTCTAATATTTTATATAATTTTTTTTATTTATTTTATTGTATATAAAATATCATATCATTATATTATTATAGTAAAACTTTATAATATTTTTAATAATTTTTCCGAATAGTTTCCCTCTAGTTAACATAAAAATTATGAAACTACTGAACTTCACATTCACGTAAAGTTAAGCTAAATTCAATAATTAACCATTTTATTTAGAGTTATGAAATTCACTGTTTTTCTTTTAAGTGTTCGTCTAAAATATAGTCTACTTCATTAGCCGTCGACTTATAGTCAATTAGTCATAGACAATAAATATAATAATATTTAAAAGTATGCATCGACTAAAATCTAATTAATATTCTCTCATAATTTTTTTGGTAACTCTCTCATAAATCTCATCCCTACTATATTCTAACTTTTTCTTGGCTAACTAACTCTCTCTTCTAACCTAACAGCCAAGAGCCAACCACTACAAATTAAAGTGCATCTGAATTTAACTGCATTTTAGCGAAGCCATTTCGTAAATATAGGTCTAACTAACAAATCCTACTTAGTGTATTCGACCGACCCGACTCCACACATTGCTCTACAGAATGACGGTGCTGCGCCTGAAGTAATAGAACAAACGAGAGAGACCCGGTCCGCTCTGCTCCAATCTAAACCCTAATCGTCATCAAAACCCCTCATTTTATTATACAATATAGAATAGATAGTATTCATTCATTCACTCTCTCTCTCACACATCTGAAATGGCGGAGAACAGCCAAGAGCGTCGAAACTTCTCTCTGTTCCCCAACTTCGGTTTCAAATTCCCTTTCCAGAAGAACGCCTCCAAGTCGGAGGAAACCTCATCGAAGCCGGAATCCGCTGGCTTAGGTGGCGGAAACGAGGATCCCACTGAGAAACCTGATGTCGTTAGGCTTCCGCGGAAGCCTTTGGAGACTCCGCCGCTTAAGCTTGAAGTCGCCGAAGAAACCGGAAAATCCTCCAATCCTCTGATTTTGTGGCAGGTAATCGATTCTCTTCTGCTTCTCCTCCTGTCGCCTGTCGGTGTTTGGATTGTCCGCTCTATCTGTTGTGCTAGTGATTTTTTTTTATACATATAGTGCCGATGAGTTATAGTTTGTGCTCTTGATGCTTCAAGTTTGGATACATTCTACTTTGATCAACGCAGTCTAAGTTTCTAATGATCAAAATAAATTACAATGATATTGCGGAAAACACGGTTAGAGTCAACCCGGAGCTACAAACTACACAGTGTAGACAACTCCTAGCCAAACTAAAGCTACAGTTTGGAAACTGATCTATAGAGTAATAGACACTCGGAATTGAGCAAAATCAAATATAGAATGAGCAGTGCAGACAGTCATTTTTCAATTTTTGAATTGAGTTTTGCTGAAGTTTATAAAACGAAACCCTGCATTCTTCTTCGTCCTCCATTGATAGTTTATTTTCACTGGCAAATGTGTATCCATAATTTTGTGTGGGAAAGCTAATGATTAATTTATGCAATATATCCAGTCTGTAATGATGGAACAGTGGTAGATCAGATGTACCCATGTTGGTAATTGAAGAAAATCTCTATGAAACATGCCCCTATCATTTATTTATTTTATTAGAAGGAAAGTAACATTTGTTAGTGAAGGGAAGGTATGAATCAGCATCATTTACATCCACACTTATATTTCTGTAAATGTTCAAAATGCTAAGTGGCTGCAATTTGATTACATTTGCTGGTAGTGGTAAAGTTTTATTGTTCTTCATTTTGTGTTGTGTCTGAGAAAGAGGAGTTAATTTCAGGTGTATGCTATTGGGGGTTTCCTTGTACTTCGATGGTTCTGGGGAAGATGGAAGGAGATGCAGGAGAGAAAGCGTTCGGATAATGATAATGGTGATGATGATGATAATGATAATGAAGGTTACCATTCTCCTACGGATGGTTTGGCTTCAGATTAGCAAGTGTATGGTGTTGTTCTTGTTTTGTGGTATATAGTAGCAGAGAAAAGAAAATGGAAGTCTGTAAGCTTATCTGTGCGGAAAGCTGGTTTGCATTTCTAGTGATACAAGCTCTTCTCTCATCTTATCATGTAGTAGAGGTATGAAAAGCATTTTCTATATTTGTTATGGCAAGAGAATAGTATCTTTTATCCATGATCTGTGAGTAGAGCATTTTTGTTCAATTATTTGTTGGAATACCCAAACCCAGTTTTGGTTAACATGGTGGCATATAGACATGAAAATAGTAGGGAGGTATGGGAAGCGTGCCAAAACTGCCCCAGTCACTACTGAACCTTCTCTAGTTATGTAACAATGAGAGAATATTCACGGCCCACCGTAAAAGAGTGTTTAATGTGGATCCTACTTGTAAAATTTGTAGGTTAGTAGAGATGGATATTGTAGAAAGTCGGAAGAGTAAATTTTAAAGCCCTCCTAAGAAAGCGTCTCCAACAGGATTTGAACTAACTCATTGGATTTGAACTCAAATCACTTTTGTGTTTCATTTTTGAAAATACAACTCGTTTTATCGGTTAACCCAATCAAACCTTCAATTTGAACTATGCTTACTCCTTAAGAAATATAATTTCTCCTTGCCACATGATTTGTATTAAATAATGGCACATGGCAATAATGACACAAGACCAAACTGTGTTTCTAATGTTTCCTTTAATTTAGTATAATAATAATTTTTATTCTTAAATATCGTAGTTAAAGAGTTGTAATTTTTTTTCTAAGATACTCCAGTTTATGAACGATTTTTTCAATGTAAAAATAAAGGTAAAAACCTTCTAAATGACGCGATATCATATATTTTTAATGTACTTATACCACACCGTAACAAAAAATTAAATTTCTGCGGAAAGCACAAGTAAATAATATTTTAATATAAGTTTTCCTTCGAGTATAATGTCACTTTTTAATCAACTAGTATGATATATACCATAAGACAAAAGCATCTCCACTGAACCAGGGAGTCTTGAACCCAGCTACAACACGAAATTTAACGCTTATAATTAGTACTGAATTATTATGTACAACAGCAACACTACTTTGCTTGCTCGTAAGCAAAAACACAATAGATTAGCTGCTGCCTTAGACGACATCATCACCATCATCATCGTCTTCCTTGTTTGTACTGGTTTCAACTTCTTCAGCAGGATGATAAGAAGAAAGGAAAAATGAGCTTTGATTCTTCACAAGGAACCTGCATCATTATATACCATAGTATTCTTCATTTCCACCTTGCTCCCACATTTTGCAAGTTTACTTTTTTTTTTTTTTGGCCAATTTTGCAAGTTTACTTAATGATAATAAGATGATTGTTCATACCTGAGCAAGTCAACCAGGTTTTGCTGCAGCTCTACCAGGGTCTCCTCTTCAATAGTCACATGGGACAATAACTCAGGCAACTTTACTGACCAAGTTAAAACATCACCAGTTAGCAAATTCAAAAAGGTACCAATAAAGCAGGAGCATATTTTATTCTACATCATAGTGAGCTGGGAACTATTTAATGAACTAATCCTGGTTTTGTACTTTCTTTTTTCTGCATTTTCACATCTCTCTGTATATTCTACGCAGTACAATAAAAAAGAACAAGTGACAAATCATGAATAATAATATCCTCACAGAAAATAACAAATTAAGAGATGACCATACCAAAAAGGCGTAATAGATGTTCTGCACCATACACAGAAGATGGTAATTCAGCTTTAACTGTCTCCTCATATTGTTGACGCTCACTTTTGTACAGGAGCATAGCTGGTAGGGCTTTATCGAAGTAGCTACACAGTCCACTCGTGATTTCTTTGACTGCCTCAGCTCTAACATCAAATATCACTCACACAATGAGTTATCAACATTTGCAGCTATTTCAAATATCCAGCATCTTCATTACTAATGCAATGATCAACCCAGATCAGTTTGTTTGTTTCACATTTTTGTGATTCACTATTGCTCAACAAAGAACAAAAGATGTTTTAATTCGCCAGAGCTGTAAAGGTGCAATAATAATGAATGGAGTTTAATGATGGATATTCAGAAAAGTATATCAAATAAATGAAAAGAAAGAGTTGGTTTTCACGGTTTTATAGTAAGTAGTCTTTCTCCAACCATGTACCTATGGTCGGTTTGGAAAAATTAACAGTATGAGAGAAACCATGTACTTACGATCCATCTTTCTTCAACCGGTAGTCTAGGTAACTCTGCAATATGTCCCGTACGTTTGGGGAGCGGGGAAGCCTAACAAGCTACAAGAAGAAAATAAGATTATACTCGGATCAAGTATGAATTTCAGTATGAAGCACTCAGAGTCTGCCTGGGGAGTAATCCAAGCCAGAAATGTCAAGTGCACCACATATCCATCTATTTTAGCAAAAGAAAACAAACACACAAATACAGACTTCACAAATTCTATTACCTAATTTGTTCTCTCATTGGAAGTTATCACTCATATGTATTACTGCGCCTAGCAGGATACATCAATCTAGAAATACTTACCAAGTTTCTTATGGAAACAAACATCAGACCAAGTATAATTACAGAGGGGGAGAGAGAAATCTATAAAAGAAATTTGTACACCTAGCATAAGACGATAATCTACCATACGTACCAAATTTCTTATGGCAACAAACAACAGACCAAGTACATTATAGAGGGGAAGAGAGAAATCTATTAAAGAAACGAAGGACACGCCACATGCACACACACACAACGGTTATAGGTAGGGGAAAAAATGTTAAAAGCTATTAGCTTTGTCGCGTCTGGAACACGTGAATGAATCTTTTTTCAACCGCAAATAATGAGTTCAGTCACGTAGCTACCTTGCCAAGATGAGTAACGAATTCAGAATCATCGAGAAGTTGCTTCTTCAGTGTGGGTGGAATTTGTACTGTCACCAGAGTTTCCACAGGCGGTTCTCTCTTTTCCTTGCAAAAAAAAAAAGAGTATCAGGTAAAGCTTTCTTTCTAATGAACTTATGCAAATCATATCCTAGCATCAATTTTCTCAAATCTGATCACGGCTTATACAAATAAATCCTTGGCAACTTTTTATCAAAACATTTAGCAGGGTTTACCTTAATGGTGGAATCATTCTTTCGCTTCCTGCCTCTTGGACCTACAGACATTTCCAAAAAGAAGCTATTAAAAATTTAAAATCCAAGCACCTATGTAGTTATATTAATGTACTATTATTAAAGAAAGTAATCTAAATCACATTAAATGATTACTGCTTCCGAAATATCTCGGTGAACATGAAAAGTAAAACAGTTTGGCTCACCCACTGCAAAAAATTGAATAACAATCACCAGAAACTAAGAATAATTCATGCAAGAAACTTTCTATAGTATGTTTTAACATTGTGAATGCTTGTCTACAGACCACCTGAACATAACAACCAAGGCAACAAACCTATGGTTGATACTAGTTCACTTGGGACTGTAATAGAGCTTAGGCAGCACCCGCCCGGAGCTTCCATTAGACCAAATTAGTCATTGTGCAGGACAGTGCAACACGTCTGATTCCAGATAACACAAGAACAGCTTAAAACAAACCTCCCTCCATATGTTCCTCTAACAGCATACTTCCACTAACATGGTTGCTCCTTCTCCAGCACTATTTACTACAAAATTCTGATTTTTTCCCTAGATGGAAACCTTGCATTTACAAAATGATATTGCATATTCTCCACGATATCCTTGTCAATTTGACCCACTTCAGTGGGTCTTCGTTTTAGCAATTCTAAATGTGAATCAAGCCTCTGCATTTTGGATGTGATTGTATCTACCATCGACACTTGAACAACAAGATAGAATGATCAAGCGAGCTATACTAGGAGTGCAAACAAAATTGCTCAACACTAAAAGGCTTTCCTGAAACAGTGATTATGAAACAGTATAGGAAAGAGCAAGCAAATTAGATGCGAAAATTTACATTTCTCAGAGCCTTATTCTTCTTAGAAATCCGCAATAAAAGCATGGAATTCCCACAAACTAGAAGTACATCTCCACATCAATAAATAAAATACAGAATTGAGACAATTGGCTACTTATCCATATTCTATCCAATTTCATAATTTTACATGGCACCTAGATATCCAAGCAAACAAAATAGCTAAACTCAATGGCTCTCCAAGATTATAACTGCAGTATCATTTTATCTAACACATAGACAACATATTTCAAATCAAGTAATCAACTAGAGAAGGAAAAAGATTCTAACCGTTTGATGTTTTTGGTTTCAACTGCCACATACGACCTAGTTTCTTATTCTTTTCGGAGTCCTGTTTTTCATTGTTGGCTTTCTGTTTCTGGATATTCTCTTCAGTATCCTTCAGCAAGCGATCCATGCCAATCCATTCATCCCAACTGTTCAGAGTAAGAGATTTCAATACAGAAACAGAATAGAAAGCAAGTACAAACATTCCCATGTCAAAGCCTGCATACGCAACTCAACCAGCCCTGAGAAGAACTAGAATAAAAAAATGATATTCCCATATTTTGATCGGAATTCAACATCAATTCTTAGACAGAATATGCAAACTTGTCAAAGTTAGAGAGCATGCAGAATGTAGATGAAAAAAACATAAAATGATTAAGTACGTCTCCAGCAACCGTTGGTTAGCTAGCTTGTAAGTTCGAAAGAACTCAGTGGAGCCAATTACAGCCAGCACGCACAAAATGCTTGTCATAGTCCCACAAAGAGAGATATACCCACCTTTTGTTCCATCCCTGCAAAAGAGACAATGCACTTCTAAGATCCCACATGAACACAGCTATAAACTAGGCTTGTTGAACCTTAACTCAGATAATAGTGCAATGTTAGGCTCTGAGTTAATTAGAAAGAAAATGTAAGGACTGTAGAGAGGGCTGCTATCAATTCTTAAGTAAGCTCCCATTACCTTACTCCCATCCAATTTCGTTGGTAACATCTTGCAAATAAAACTTGTTCAAAAAATGTCAAAGGTTAGAAAATGAACTACAAACTTGATTCAGTTGTTTTAGACTTAAGTTAATGATGGGCAATATCTCAGTTCTCTTTAACACCTTTATCCAGTAACTCCTCCCGTTCATTTCCCAAAGCACTTAATGATTATGATTAAATGAACCAAACCAAACGTTTAAGTTAAGCAAATAATGGATTAGACAAATCAAAGTAGGCCTATAATTGCATGGTTTTAGCCAGATAGTAAGTTCAAATCGGCAATCGCAAACTAAGCACCAAGCTTTTTGGTTGAATTAACATTAGATCAGACAATTCAGACCTAAAGGTGCAAAACCTAAGAATATCAAAGCATGCCAAAGCCAAACGCTTACCACGTAATGCACAAAGTATCTCCACTCCTTATCTTGGCGCTTAACTCCGATGACCTTGCAATATTTGAATATAAGGATCAAGATTAGTACGTCCCCATCTATTTGCTCATTTACGTCATAATCTTATTCAAGAACTGATAGAAAGAGTTGAATCATCTATTAACTTTTTACCCTTATATGGGTATACAGGCTTTCAGCCTTACTATTACCCGGGGTCCAAAAAGTGACCCCTACACTCAGCCCAGATAAGGTTCCGGACCAAGGCCAGAGAGCATGGTCCTTACTAGAGGCGGTAGTGGTACACCTCCGAACACTCGATTTTTGCACTCAGTTTCTCGCACGATTCTTTTACCCTTATTTATATCATAACCAAATGAAGTATCAAATACTTTGTGTTTTATGTAGGGCCGGCAACAGTGCGGTGAAAAACCGATAACCATGGTTTTTCACACCATTAAGATGTTGTGCGGTTATGGTGATTTGTTTTGTACCCATAATGTTTATAATAATGGTATTGAGTCAAAAACCATGGTTATAGCCTTACCTTATAAATAATAATAATTAATTACTTACCTAAACCCTAGCGTTGGCAAATCTCATTCGCTTATTCTTTTTTACCACCCTCATCGCCATTCATTCTTTTATGGATGCGGTGATGGATACAGTTATGAATTTGGTTATTGATGGTTATGGAGGTTTTAAACAAAATATGGGTATAGGATAAAACCGTGGTGAAAAATGCGGTTATGATACTGTATCCATAATGGTTTTGGTATGTGGGTAAAAATATGGTACGGTTATGGTATTCTCAATAGCCGCACCATAACCTCACCAATGACAGCCCTAGTTTTATTCACATTTTTTTTGTAAGAGATTGAACTATCCACACTAAAGCTTTACTCCTTTACATATATATATAATAATAATAAAAAAGGAGTTATATTTAAGACACTGCAAGTTGACAAGAGAGGAACTTAGCATGGACCACGTATTTTCTGGACCTAAAATCTCAAGCTGCAATTTATAAGAGATACATGAGAAGATAGAGAGGGGAATACACCTTGGCATAGTAAATAGTACCCTGATGGTAAGCAAGGACCTTCTCGCCTTCGGAATAAAAGCTGGAATCAAGATCAGGAGGGGATTCTGCATCCCCCTCAACCTCTCTGTCGGTCTTAGTTGTGGTGCCAAACGATTCAATGGCAGAATCGTCTTTTAACGGAGGATTTGACTGACCAACCATGGAAATTTTCTTCGTGGGGAGACGAGTAACTGGAAGAAATTCGGGAAGTTTTTCAGAGGGTTTATGACCGTCTTCTACAGTCGTACTCCTGCAGTGTTTGCCTACAGATTTTCTGCTTCATAGTTAGGCATCATCGTTACTTGATAAAATGAAAAGTTAGGTAGAAGCCAAAAAGAAAGAAAAGGCACAAAAACTGAATTTTTTATTTTCTCCCACAGGATGTCTAGGGCCCCTATCAGGAGGCCAACACCATTGGCATACTTGCTCCACACATAGAAAAATTTCCACTCACACTGAGTCAGCCCGTAAAAACTTAATACTACCAATTAAGTGTGATATCTGGGCTAAGCTGTTGAGCTGGGCATACTCACATTAAGAAACTTCTTCATATTAAAGACTGTTACATCATCCAACCACAACCAGGAAGCAGGAGTGCTGCCCTATTATTTGATTAAAAAGATTTTTTGAACGAAGACACAAGCAAAGCTTGAAACACATCAAATGTTCATATGTTATTTGGCTTGAAAAAGTAGGTTATATCCACATATCTTACCATAGAAGGGAAGAAAAAAACCCAGAAAAACATACCTTTATAATAGTTCTTAAAGTTGTTCCCAAGAGGTTTACAAGAATGAGTGCTTTCAAATTAAAAAAAAAAACAATTGGAATTGACACCAAATAGAATTGTTAGTTGCAGCACCACAAAAAAAGGCGTTAAAATGATAGCTTGAAGCGAATTCTACTATGGCATGGTAGCGGACAAGAACTAGAATCCTAACATATATATTTACATATAACCCTAAAATCAATTTACTCAATGCATTTGAGCGGCCAACACAGCAGAGGCTTCTCGGAAACATAACCCATCCGAACCCATGTTGAAACCTAAATTACCTTCAGAATGAATGATAAAGAGCGAGATGAAATTGAGTTTACCTCACTATGGTTAGAATGCATCACTCTTAGCAACAGAGACTGACTGATGGCGCTAATCAATCGAGCGATTGAGTTCCAGCAACTAGTGGGCGAGACCACTAAGAACGAATGACGCTCAGCGTCCACGACCATGCACCAATGGTTCTCAGCAAGAGAGACGATGCATGGTACGAGAAGTGATCACCATCCTTGAGAGACTCGAATCAGCAGAGAACAGAGGGGAAATGAAATGAGCAACCGAGACGATAAAATTTGGGAAATTCAGAGAAAAATTTGTTCAATTTCAGGGAAAAAATTATTGAGCGAAAGGGTCTCTGGAAGTGGGAACTGGGCCTATATTTCAGAATTGTATATCCTTCCCTGCGCGCCATATTACTATTTATTAATAATTATGAGATTAGATTAGATTGGACCAGACCAATCTTATCAGGACCGGACCAAACCACCGGTCCGTTCGTGACAAATTGGGACCGGACAACTAGACAGTTCGGGTTTGATAAAAAGACCGGAATGAAAGTGAACTCGGTCCAAATGTTCGGTTTTGAGTAAATCAGTCAGAACAGAACACTGGTTCAAAGTAAATCAAACGGACGGGTTTGGGTTTGGGTTTGGCCCAGTAATAAGTATAATTGGGCTCATTACTGGGCCTCATTCCATCAGTTTAGTCCATACATGAAAATTGGGCTCCCTAAGCCCACGTAGTTAATTTATTTGAAGGCCCGTATTTTTTAACACCACATTCTTTGTCCCCGAAGCGGTTTTTCTTTCCAGTGCACCCTTTGGTGTCAATTAGTTCATGTGTATGTAATGGTACATTGGTACGTCCTTGAGTCCACACATGACACATGAAAAGTGTGGTTTTATTTTAGGCTCATGTCGCTTTTTAAATTACACCATATTTCTCATGAGTATGAACTGAAATTTGCTAACAATATATGTTGGAAACAATTAATAAATCTGTCATTATAATCAATTTACACTTACAGTGCATCCATCATGTATTTTTCAAGGATGAACATATCTGAATTTAGTATTGCAAATAGCACCATGATTACTTCATGTTCATCACAAAACTTGAGGCTTCTTCAGATAAATAGTCCAACACTCTCAACTCCCTTCAAACTTGGACCATAACCTAGTAAGCCATGTGCTCATACCTTTGCTCGAATATTATGCGGTAATATTAGGGGAAAAAAATAAAAAACATCCAACCATCCAAACATAAACGACTATATACCTTTAGGAGTTTTTGACCGATATAAGCCTTCATGGACAACCAAATACAAATATAGACTGCATGAAAAAATAATTACAAATATGAGGCAAACCGAGATTTCACATCTCGGTTTGGATTTTTTCATCCAAACCGAGATGTGAAATCTCGGTTAGGATTTTTTTTTTTTTTTTTTTTTTTTTTGGGTTTAGGGCACTAAAAAACCCTAAACCCTAAAAAAAAAAAAAAAAATCCTAACCGAGATTTCACATCTCGGTTTGGATGAAAAAAATCCAAACCGAGATATGAAATCTCGGTTTGCCTCAGATTTGTAATTATTTTTTCATGCAGTCTATATTTGTATTTGGTTGTCCACGAAGGCTTATATCGGTCAAAAACTCTACCTTGAGAGTACTTATCTAGCTCAAGACTTTGACTATCCATCATACTATTGTATTCGCCCATCTTTAAATACAACCAACGAAATTACCATGAATTTTGCCCAACATTTGGCAGCGCGTCATAAATAATTAATTAACTCCGTAAAATGGAATGGAATGTAGATTTCAAACAAGTGGAACTGCATTACAAAATTCGAAATGCAAACTTAATGCTACTTTCAAATCGTCGTAAACTTCATTCATGCACTGTTGATGTTGTTTTCTTGGTAAAATTTAGGGTTGAATTCAAAAGCAATTGTCTGCTAAATTCATTTAGGGTTGAATTGAACACAAAACCGAGGGTTTAATTCAAAACCAAATTCACCAAATGTGTTGAATTCACTTCGGGTTCAATTGAACACAAAAGTGAGGGTTGAATTCAAAACTAATCACCAATTGTGTGTTGAATTCAATTCGAGTTCAATTGAAGATAAAATTGAGGATTCAATTCAAAAATAAATTCTCCAAATTGTGTGTTGAATTCAGTTCGAGTTAAACTGAGCACAAAATTGAGGGTTGAATTAAAAATCAAATTTAGGGTTGCACAACCGATGTTGTCTGCATTGTAGAGTTTAGGGTTGAACTGAAAACTAATTATGAGTTGCATTACCAATTACTTACGAGGAAGACGGAATAGATCGTGTTATGTTAATCGCGTGGAAATAATTATCACTTTGTCCCCAATATATCTCACAAGTCATATTGTATACTGTTACAAACCAAAATAGGTTGTAACAGAGAAGACGATAGAAAATCTAAATAGGAGATTGGGTTCAGAGGATAAATATTGAATCAATAAGAATCCATAAAGATGAGAAAATGAAGAAGAGTCGAAAGCATAACTTTAATTCAATCCATTCTTCATTGCTATTCTTTTCTTTCACTTTCAGTTTTATATATATATATAATTATTTACCTATAATACTATTTTACCCATTATCTACTTTGAACTCAATTAAACCATAAACTATTAAACAACAATAATAAAACATTTATAACATATTAATATTTGTCATAACATATACTTTATATTAAAAAATGTTCACAATGTATTTGAGCGTTCAGTTTCGTCATATTGTCGCTCTACTCCAAGACAACTGTCTTTCCAAGACAAGTCTAGTCAAGACGAAAATTCAAATAATTGCAACGCAGCATATTCTTTAAGTTGGAAAAAAAAAAGTGTGTGCAAATAAGATCCTAATAAATAATTGGGAAATAGTTCGTATTTCAGAGATTGTAGGTAGTTCTCGATTTGTTTAACATCATTTTAAAGTATTGGTGCTTTCATGCATTATTTTTGTTTAGAAATTATTTTATTTATAGTTTAATCATTCAATTTTAAGAGCATTATACTTTGTCTCTTATTAGTAATTATTTTATTTTTATTTTTGCCTCCGAATATTTTTTTTGTTTGTGTTTTTTTAAATAACTGTTATTTTTATTTTCTACAATGTAAACCTTAACATTTAAATTCAAAAAAAAAATCTTAAAATTCACTTTTATACCATTGTGATTATTCAGTTTAGTTTTACAAATTTTTGGGTAAAATTATAAATAAATATTTGCAAAAAAATAAGTTTAAAGTATGGATACTTTTAAAGGATCCTAGCAAATCTCAGAGAGTGTAGGTAGTTCTGTAATTATTTTTAGGGTTAAATACAAATTGCTAGGTTATATGCAAATACTCAAATTACTAGCTAAACTCTAAACTTTTTATTTGCATCAAATTGCTAGCTGAATTTCTAAGTTGGAGCAATTTGCTAGATTTATTCACAAATTTTGTTAACTATATGAGAAAAACTTCCAAAAAAAGAAAAAAGCTCCATATACTTTTGATATATAATAGTAAAATAATCTCAGATTTTTAAAACTATAATATTCATAAATAGAATATGAAATAATACACGTGATACAAAATATCAAGATAAATTAATTATAAGCTATAAATATCAAAGTAAAATTTTGTTAATATTTATTTAATTAAATAAGTTTTAAAAAATTTAAGTTAAAAGTAAATAAGTTAAATATTTTTTCTTTCGAAGTCTTAAATACAACAAGTAAAATATTTACAAATTGAAAGGAAATATAGTGCTTCTAGTAATGACCAATATGATACTTCTAGGTATTCTTTACAGTTTATTTTTTAAAATTTGTCGAACAATATATTTAAATTTCGGTATTTCGGTTTGTAATTTTATTTAATTTGTTATAATATGTGATATATTTAATAAAATTTTAAAATTGAACTTTTATATAAAATTTGAAGTTATTTTATCATCAAATAAAAACTTTATAGTTTTTTTTTTTTGCAATTTTTTAAAATTATATTCGTCAAAGTTAACATAATAAGTCAACGGGTCTTTTTACTATTCTCCACAAATATTATGTTCTTAGTATTGATGTGATACAAATTTTAGGTGTAGCTAAAAAAAATCTTACTTTAAAAGTTTTACTTATGTTATAATTAAGTCCGCTTAAAAAAAAAAAAAAAAAAAAAAAAAAAAAAAAAGCATACTGATTCACAAGTATAACAGAAAATCCCTAAATTAATGGAATTA
Organism: Clarkia xantiana subsp. parviflora; assembly: GCA_036873135.1. Taxonomy (NCBI): domain Eukaryota; kingdom Viridiplantae; phylum Streptophyta; class Magnoliopsida; order Myrtales; family Onagraceae; genus Clarkia; species Clarkia xantiana. The sequence continues at coordinate 5,311,493 of JAPTYO010000009.1, forward strand.
GCAAATTGCTCAAATTTAAAAATTCAGCTATCATATACTATGAAAAAAAATTACGTAGCAATTTGCACATTAAGTACAATTTCTAATTAGTAATTTGTTATTTAACCCTTATTTATATATACATTTTCTTCATCTTTGTTGTTGTGTGTGTGGATGGGATTATTAACACGAGCGGACCGACTGTTTGCTATCTCACCGTCCTTTTCCTCCTCCTTCAACCTTATCTGCCAGTCTCACTCCCTCGCGTTTATTTATTCATCATCATCATAATCATCATCGATAGGGTTCTTCTCTGTTGAATTTTCCAGGAAATAATTTCGTTTGGTTACGTCTCCATACACAATTCCAAGTTGATAATGAGCTGGTGGTGGGCCGGAGCTATCGGCGCTGCAAAGGTAACAAATCATCTCCCTTCAATCCACTGAATCATCCATTCACACCTTTTCTTTTCATTTTGCCAGAAGAAGCTAGACGAAGAAGAAGGCCCCAAAGCCTTCCAGAGCGTAGGTCTGATTCTCGGCGTCACCGGCATCGTCGGCAACAGCCTCTCCGAGATCCTCCCTCTGTCCGACACCCCCGGCGGCCCATGGAAGGTTTACGGCGTCGCGCGACGCCCGCGCCCCGATTTCCACGCCGACAATCAAATCGAGTACATCCAGTGCGACATCGCCGATCCAGAACAAACCAAATCGAAGCTCTCTGTTCTGACGGACGTCACTCACGTCTTCTACGTGACCTGGGCGAATCGCTCCACGGAGGCGGAGAACTGCGAGGTCAACGGCGCCATGCTCCGTAACGTCCTCAAGGCTCTGATCCCAAACGCCCCCAATCTCCGCCACTTCTGCCTCCAGACCGGACTCAAGCACTACCTCGGTCCGTTTGAGTCGATTGGCAAGATCCAGCCGCACGATCCGCCGTTCACCGAGGATCTACCTCGATTGGAAGGTCCGAACTTCTACTACACGCTGGAGGACATCTTATTTGCTGAGACGGAACCCTACGACAACCTCACCTGGTCCGTCCACCGTCCGCCGGTGATCTTCGGGTTTTCTCCTTACAGTATGATGAACATCGTTGGAACTCTCTGCGTCTACGCCGCCATCTGCAAGCACGAGGGAGCCCCGCTCAAGTTTCCAGGAACCAAGGCTGCGTGGGACTGCTACTCCTTGGCCGGAGACGCTGATCTGATAGCGGAGCAGCAGATCTGGGCGTCGGTGGATCCGTACGCTCGGAACGAGGTGTTCAACTGCAGCAATGGAGATGTGTTCAAATGGAAGCACTTCTGGAAGGTTCTGGCGGAGCAGTTTGGGATCGAGGAGTACGGATTCGATGAAAAGGAAGATACAGTGAGTCTGGTGGAATCCATGAAAGGTAAGGAAGGTGTTTGGGCGGAGATAGTGAGGGAGAATGGATTGAAGGAGACGAAACTGAGTGATGTTGCGGTGTGGTGGTTCGTGGATATCATGCTTTCTGGGGAGGCGATGCTGAACAGTATGAACAAGAGCAAGGAGCATGGATTTCTGGGTTTCAGAAACTCCAGGAACTCCTTCATTTACTGGATTGACAAGGCTAAGGGCTACAAGATCGTGCCTTGATTAGTTTTCATTTGTTAATGAAGCAGCAGCAGCAGCAGCTATTTGCATCTTCTTTTATTTCGCAGTTACATTATTGTTCTGGTTTTGGATTGGATTTTTGGTTTCTTATTGATTGTAATAAATAATGTTTATCCAATTCAAGATGTCTGTTGTATAAAATAATGATGGCTCTAAGCTAATTAAGGCTGGCTGTATTACAACTGGATAGAAATTTCAGATTATTGAAGAGTAGATAGAAAAGTTGTTATTCATCAACTAACTCGATGTAGATTGTAGAGAGAGCTACTATTTATAGTACTCTAATACAATTGTAACTAATTCTAGGGAAAAATCACTAAACTACCCACATTTTAACACAAAAACAAGGGAAAACGAGTTCCCGAAACCATAATCACCACTAGCGCATCTCCGAAATGCGCCAGAAACATGGCACATCTGCCAAATGCGCCACATTTAATACATGGCGCATTTCCCAGATGCGCCACAATTAATAAGCATTAATTACCCGTTTTTCAAATTAATTCACTAAAATAGTGCTACAAACTAGAATCGAACCCAAGCCACCTAGGTGATAAACATGAATACTGATCACTACACTACAATGTCTTTTGTTGAGAACTTATTAAACTTTTTATATTTAATGTTAGTTTAACAACCAAAATATCGTCACTGAGAATTTAACACTAGTCACCCGCATGATAGGCAAAAATTCTTACCACTACACTACAATGACTTTTGTTGATAATTAATTAAACTTTGTATATTTATTTGTCTATGTAATTTTTTTTTTTTTTGTGTTAATACATTGTTTAGTTGCCTACATTTGCACCATGTGACCGAATGATTACTTTTTTAAAGTGATTAATGGTTACATACATTTTAGAATATGACATAATCGTTTAAACTTATTTTATTTAATAATTTATATTTAATCAGATGTGATTGAATTTTAGTTAAATAACGATTTTAGTAAACTTCAACCCCTACCTATGTTTAGTTATTTTGTAAAATTCAATCACATTTGATTAAATATAAATTATTAAATAAAATAAGTTTGAACGATTCTCTCATATTCTGAAATGTATGTAACCATTAATCACTTCAAAAAATTAATCATTCGGTCACATGGTGCAATTGTATGTAACTAAACAATGTATTATCACAAAACAATAAATAAAACTACATAGACAAATAAATATACTAATTTTAATTAATTATCAACAAAAGTCATTGTAGTGTAGTGGTAAGAATTTTTGCCTATCATGCGGGTGACTAGTGTTAAATTCTCAGTGACGATATTTTGGTTGTTAAACTAACATTAAATATAAAAAGTTTAATAAGTTCTCAACAAAAGACATTGTAGTGTAGTGGTCAGTATTCATGTTTATCATCTAGGTGGCCTGGGTTTGATTCTAGTTTGTAGCACTATTTTAGTGAATTAATTTGAAAAACGGGTAATTAATGCTTATTAATTGTGGCGCATCTGGGAAATGCGCCATGTATTAAATGTGGCGCATTTGGCAGATGTGCCATGTTTCTGGCGCATTTCGTAGATGCGCTAGTGGTGATTATGGTTTCGGGAACTCGTTTTCCCTTGTTTTTGTGTTTGAGTTCTAAAATGTGGGTAGTTTAGTGATTTTTCCCTAATTCTAGTGTAACTTAGTGACTTAATAACTAAGCTGATCTTCCTCTTTTTTATTCTTTTCTAGAAAAATACATCTTTGATTGATTATGAACTCATATTGTCGTCGACTTAGAGCCTTCTTCAACAAGTCTGCTAATTAAACATTGGTGTCGATGTAAGTGGCCACAACAACTCCATTAATATTAGGGTTAAGAACACAATAGTGGTTTGAATGTTTGCCCATGTTGGCAAAAGGAGTCTGAATTGAAAAATGATATCATTAAGGGTCTGAATTTTGAGTTATGTTTATATGAGAGGTCTCCGTCTATTTTTTCTTTGGAGCTCCGATCAGAGCTTTTTTGGCGGTCGTCGGAGTCGGGGTGGTGGTCGCCGGAGCCGGGTGATGGTGGTGGTCGCCGGGACAGTGGCCGGAGCCGTGGTGGCCTTAAGGGCATAATTAGTATGCATGGGTATTTTAGACATTTCACATTTCATTAATTAAACCGATAAATCGTATAATAATTGCAAAAGGGTAATTCTGTCATTTCACGTGGTTCTGTTACATTTAACAGCAAATTTGGACGGAAACCGAAAAAACACAAATATGAAAATTCAGGTCCTTAATAATACCATTTTTCAATTCAGACCCCTTTTGGCAATATGAACAAACATGTCCCTATATATTGATTAATGCTTTATTCTTTTGAGAAAAACTTGCTGCCTTACTGTAACAACGAACTTGTGTGGGAGTCGCTGCATTTATATCGAGTTCTTCTAATAACCTTCTTACCCAATTTTCTTTTGAAACAACACCTAAACTACGGTAATTTTCTACGACACTTAATTTGGAAGACGTATGTTGTTTTTTATACCCTCCAAGCTATCATTGCATAACAAATCTTCACATAATAGGAACCGAGTGATCTTCTTGTAAATAAGCAAGAATCTCATTCAGCATCGCAGTATATTTGTAATTTCAAGTCACTCTTTGTTGAGTACAATAAATATTAACCTGGTGACCCTTTTATATATCGAATCGTCCTCATCAGTGCATCACAATGTGCCTGATTTGATGAACGAATTGACTTAGTTGTTGCACAAAGTATTCTATGTCAGGTCGTGTCACAGTCAAGCAGAGAAGTTTCACAACCAACCTTCTATATAGTGGAATATCAGAAAACATATTGTCATCACCATTCAACACAAAATGCTCTATCATACTACACAATTATAAATTTCAAATTATGTTCCATTAGAGTAAATGCTGATTTTGTTGCCCATAAACAAATATCCATAGTAAATTCCAAAGCATATTTCGTTGATTGATCATAATGCATTCTTTGAATCGTCCAATTTCTATCCCAATGAAATATCTCAGAAATTCTAGATCTTTCAGTTTGAAATTGACATGTAAAACAGTCTTAAACTCATTCAAGGGAGTATAACCTAAAAACTGTCCAAATTTTGACCCATGAGTCAGTTTGGTGTTTGAGTTTGAAACTCAATGTCCCAATTTTCATATGTGTTGCTATTTGGTGTCTCCGTTAAATTTTGGGGTTAAGTTGAACGGAATCTGGTCACGTGATGGTCAGGTGAGTGGTCAATTTTTAAAATTCCAAAAATACCCCTTGACCAGAATTATGGTTCCGGCCGATTCCGACCAACCCCACCCGATTCCGGCCAAACCCACCCGATTCTGGCCTATTGCGGCCAAACCCACCCCTATTCCGGCCGATTACGACAGAACCCAACCCGATTCCAGCCTATTGCTGCCAAACCCACCCGATTACGGCCAAACCCACCACGTTTCCTGCCGATTACGGCCAAACCCATCCCGATTCCCAGCTGATTCCGCCTATTCTGGCCGATTTAGGGTTAGGCAGCTCCGATTTAGGATTTGGGGTTCCGGCCGATTTCGGCATATTCCGGCCAATTCCGGCCGATTGGAGGTGGGTGGCCGGAGTCGGGGTGGGTGGCCGGAATCGAAAGCTTTAAAAAAAGAAGGGCAAAATAGTCTTTTCAACTTAATATGTTAAACTTAGCCCCAAAATCTAACAGAAAACCAAATAGACACAAAGCTGAAAATTGAGAAACCAAATATCAACAGTTTAAAATGGAGACACCAAACTGACACTCGGATTAAAATTAGGACAACTTTTAGGTTCTATTCCCTTATCACAATGGCATCAGTACTTGTGATTAGCAGATTATCTACATATATATAAGGAGATGGAGTTTCTGAGATATTGACTAATATTTATCTATTATTATTGACTAATAATTTTCCGTCTGTTATTGAGGTGAGGCTGGGATAATTGGACCATTGGTTAATTTGCTTCAAAATGCTGAATTTGATATATCAAGAAAGAGGCTGACTGGGCAATCTCAAATGCTACATCTGGCGGTTCGAATGAACAAATCAAGTAATTGCCTCTAGCCTCGATCAATAATAATAATAATGAACGTTGATGTTTAGCCGTGCTGATCAATCAATCAGTTGGTTACAAACAAAATAGACTAATTCTCAATCAAATCAAGCTTTTGTTGGACCTAATTGCCCCCACCAAAGGATCGTTACATGCAACTAATCATACTTCCATTAATTAAAACTAGATTAAAATGTACATTTCACAACACATATTTAACCGAATGTGGTTTTAGTAAGGGTTAAAGGTATTTTTCATACCATATGTTTGACCGAATGTGGTTTTTAGTATTGAATGTTTAGTTTTGTATACTTTTGGTATCAAACGTTTGAAAAAAATGTGGCGTTTGGTACATCCGTTAGTTGGCTGTTAGTTTTGGCCGTTAAATGACATATGCAAGTCACGTGATCGACCCTAAACTTTTGATTTTGTTCAATTTAGTCCCTCAAATATATTCCTAACTTTTATTTTGTTTAATTTAATCCTAAAACTTCAAATCGAACCCAATTGGGACCTATTCCCAATTGGGTCAATTTGACCCAAATGGGGCTAGGTCAATTGAATTCGATTGGTTTAATTGGGTCCGATTTTGAAGTGTTAGGACAAAATTAAACAAAATAAAAGTTAGGAATATATTTGAGGGACTAAATTGAACAAAATCAAAAGTTTAGGGTTGATCACGTGACTTGCACATGTCATTTAACAGCCAAAACTAACGGCCAACTAACAGATGTACTAAAAGCCACATTTTTTCAAACATTTGGTACCAAATGTATACAAAACTAAACATCCAGTACTAAAATTCACATTCGGTCAAACATGTGGTATGAAAAGTACATTTAACATTTTAGTAATGAATGTATGAGAGTAAAAAGTAATATATACGCCACATCCACATATATAGCAGATAGAAAAAAGTGCACCATAACAACCAATATGTTCTGGCTTTGATAATTGCTGTCAACTTTCCTAAGGAGAGTGGGATGGGCCAGATATAAAGCTACTTACCCTCTTTTTAACAAGATATATTATTATAAAGAAGTAACTCCGCGTACTGGAAAATATACTTGTCCACTTGTATGATCCATTTAGAGGAAGAACACACTCGTTGATCAGTTGGTGCATAATTAGGTTCGCAATTTCTTCTACGACATTAACACAAAAATATCGTTTTCGCCTAAGTATATATATATATCAAAACGATAGCATGATATACAATGTTGTAATTTCCGTTTTGTATTCTTGGTTAGATATATCACAACACGACGCAGAATAAAGTTTCTTAATAAGTTTGATTATAGAATACTTTTTTAGACTAATTTAATAGTTTTTAAAACTCTAATAAGTTTTGTTTTTTTTTTCAATTTCTAAAGTTTTTCAATTCTACATTAAGAACTTATAAAATCTAATAAATGAATTCATAGTTTTTTTTTTTCCATAAAATGTTCATTATTTTGATATTAGATTAAAGATTTCACATGTGAACACATACACGATGGACTAACTTAACACGGCATGATAGAACAAAATGAACGCACACAAAAATGCGAATCATATTAGTATTTGTGAACATAATACACTAAGCTTATTGTACATGTTCGTGTTCGACAAGTTTAAATAATACGATAAGGTTACTGACACGTACGATAACATGCACGACTTTCCATCCCTATGTGAAATATATACTTTGATAGATAAAACCACAACCAATACCACAGAAACCTCCATTTTATTCAACCTAGAGGCCGGCATTTTAATCTAAGCAATTACTTGAAGATGAAGAAAACAAGATGATAGTTCAACCCAAATATCCCATCAATAGCATGCAAATATGTAATATGCATGAATGGTGAGTGTTAAAGAAGGAAGGAACCTAAGAAAGGTGGTGGTCCCTTTGTTGTTACCAAGCATGCATGTGGTCTTCCTGTCCCTAATTACAACTTTAATCCATTCTCATATAATTGTCAGATTTTCTTTATGCTTTATAGCTCATTCAATTTATTTATATCTAGATAATGTAGCTTCACCTTTGATGATTCGGATATGGAAACGACTTTATTAACTCATATTATATTATTATTATATATGCTAGATTCTAGCATCATTATACACTATCTATTAAAGTATGCATAAAATTTATAACAAATACATTTACTCACAAATATGAACTTATATGTTGATTGATTAAGACGTACGTCTTATTTCTAACACTATCACGTATCACCAATTTATTATTTTCACTCTATATGTCTTGGCTCCCTTATTATTAGTTGTTATTTAGTGTCAATATATTAAGGGTTAAGAACCTATAAACTGTCCAAGGTTTGACCCTTGTGATATTTTGGTGTATGGAGTTTCACTTGTTGATATAAGATGTCTGAAGTTTCAACTTTGTTGAAATATGATTTTCCATCCATTTTTCAGGTTAAGTTTAACAGATTTATGTGAAATGACACTTTTGCCCTTCTAATATTTTTTTTATTTACTACCTTATTTGAGAAAATGTGAAATGACGAAATTACCCTGGAGTCAAACAAGGAGGATGAGACTGTTTTTTTTTTGTTGCTATAAGGGGTATTTTTGACTTCTCATTCGAGCATGTGACTGTTGAACAATGACATTTTTGGGATATTTTTTAGTTCAGGTCATGTGGTCATCACATGACCAGTTTCTGTTTGACTTAACAGCAAAAATAAATGGAGACACTAAATTTCAAGAAAACTGAAATCTTAAACAGTTCATATCAGCATTTGAAACTCCGAACACCAAAATCTCACAATGGCCAAACTTTAAATAATTTATAGGTTGCTATCCCATAATAATGACGAACTCAAAGATGTCAAGGGAAATGGAGTCTTAAAAGTTACCAACAACGTGTAAGATATGTTACGGTAGATTCGTAGTATATCTATCTAAATGTAAAATATAATTACCAGAAAAAATATAAATATCAAATAAGATAATCTTTTGCGTTTTATTAATAATTATAACTTGGTTTATAATAATACTATCGATTCGAACAAATTCGTGTTTTAATTAATAAATATATATTAAAAGAATATATTTATTTTAGCCATCGACTAGCAATACGTTTTTTTGTTTATTAAATTTTAGGAACTAAATTGGTTATGAGATAAACTTTAAGCTGTAAATGGTAAAATCACGTTGTGACATTTTCGTCCATTTTGACGTAAAAAATGGACCGAAAAATCCTATGATTCTTATACTTGAACTAGTCGAGACATCTAACAACAACATGACGTTTAGTTGAGGATTTGCACATCAAAATGACTTCGACACGTATTAATGATGTAATTATTAATGATGTAATCTCACAATATTATTATTTTTTTAGATGAAGCCATCGAGCAGTAAGTAGTTTTTTGTTGTTTTTTTGCCACATTTGAGGAGTAATTAGTTCCCTAGGTATTTATATTCTTTTTAAAAATATGTATTCACAGGGAAACTCTACTGACTCACTAGGAATATGGATGTAAACGAGCATAGTCGAATATCTGGCAAGTTCGACTTGAAACATTTTACAATAGCTTAAATTTGATCGAGTCTGATTTCTTTATACTCGAGTTTGACTTGGTACCATACTCTACGAATTCGAACTCGGCTCGAATAGTTTAAATTGTTCAATAAAATCATAAATGATGCACCATAGCTATAATAGAAGCTCGAATTCGATTCAATAGTTGTTTCTAAAAGGCTTATTATTTGATGAGTCTCTAGCTTGTGGTCTGTATATATATATATTATAACTGAATAAGCTCGAATACGACTCGAATATACTTTTGGCGGAAAAAAAAAATATCTAATAGACTCACGAGCATTTCAAATTAAGTATAGATCCCTCCCTTATTGCCATTCTCGGTACTAGAAATGACTTGAGTGGACTTAAAATTTAGGGTTAACAGGTCTTTTGGTCCATGATGTTTGACAACTTTTGGGTTTTGATCAATGATGTTTTTTTTATATAGTTTTGGTACCATGTGTTTGTAGATTTTTTCTAGTTTTGGTCTAACCGTTACATTCCGTCCATTTTTTGACATGTTCAAGTCACGTGATCCACTATAAACTATTTAGTCCCTCTAATACTTTCTTAACCTTTTTTTTCAATTTAGTCCCGAAATTTCAAAATTGACCCCGATTGGACAATAGGTCCAATTGAATTTTTGAAACTTCGGGACTAAATTGAACAAAAAAAAAGGTTAGGAAAGTATTAGAGGGACTAAATTGAAAAAAATTGAAAGTTTAGGGTGGATCACGTGACTTGTACATGTCAAAAAATGGACGGAATGTAACGGTTAGACCAAAACTAGAAAAAATCTGCAAACATATGGTACCAAAACTAGGTAAAAAAAAACATCATTGACCAAAACCCAAAAGTTGTCAAACATCATAGACCAAAAGACCTGTTAACCCTAAAATTTATCAATTGAGTCAATTTTGAAAAACTTACAAGTAGTTTTACTCAAGTACATCATGTTCCAGCTCTAGAACAATGAATTTATTGCAATAACAAATAAAATTATGTATAAATCAGTTTTATTAAGCAGACTTATAGATAAGATAAAAACTTGAATTGACTGGCGAGCATCTCCAATTGAATATAAATGAAGTAGTACATTCTCGGTATTAGAAATAACTCGACTCAATTAGAATTGAAATTTAATAAGTCAAATATGAATTGAGTCAATTTTGAATATCTTACAAGTAGTTTTACTCTAAGTACATCATGTTCCAGCTAGAACTAACTATGGATTTATTGCAATAATAATAAAATAAATAAAATTATGTAAACAATAAATCAGTTTTATTAAGCAAACTTATAGATAAGATAAAACTTCATTAATTCGTCGGATATATTCCAGTTTACTTAAACTCGGTCGGAGTAATCCTAGTTGTCGTTTGCGTAACGTCTCTTTGCAGAGTGCACGCTCCTCCTCGGTTCTTCTCTGCTCCTTGACGCAAACATTCCTTGTTTTCTTTCGTTGCGTCTTCTTATAAACCACATCCATCCTGTCTATGCGCGTGTATTCCACGCTCCTCCAATCCTTCCTACTCCAAAGACGGCAGGCACTTGGTAAATAAAAAGGGGCTTTGCATAAATTGCAACGTGTTGTTTAAGTTATACAAATTTAGATTAATTATAATTTTAAAATATAATATATTCTAATTTGCAGAAAATAAAGAAATGTAAATAAATTTAATCATAGATAGATCTATTTTTTTTATTAATAATTAATTCAACGGTATACACATATGTTTTTAAAACTAATTAATTTTTTTTTATTTTTTTATAATAATAATGAATGCCAATAATATAATTTTTATATTAGTAGTAAGCAAAATACGGGTCAATTATTAGTTTTCTAATATATTTTAAGAAACTGCGGTTTAAAAATGTTTTCTACAAATATTAACTTGAAATGAAAGAGAATTATACAAAGTATAACATTTCGTCAAATCAATAATATAAAATATTTTGGCCAAGAAAAATAATATAAAATATCATTAATATATACTGCTTTTATTAGTTATAGCCAGTGTTATCAGAACCGGACCGGGGCCTGAACCGGCAGGGCCACCGGTTCCCGGTTCCCGGTTCGGCCGGTCGGACCCGGTCCGAACCGGGTCCGACCGGTTTTAGTAAAAAAAATGCAAATTTGCATATCCTCTTTGTAAGTTAACCCTTCTGTAGGTTTTAGTCCGGATCGGGGCCTGCATCTCTATAAGTTTACCCTAAAAAAATTTTAAATTTTTTTATTTATTTTTTTTAATGAAAAGAGTCCGAACCGACGAACCGGTGAACCGCCCGGTTCGCCCAAAACCGGCCGGTTCGGTGAAAACCGGACTTCAGAACCGGGTTCGCTTACATCCTCCGGAAATAAGCAAACCGGACCGGTGAGGGGTCCGGTTCCGGTCCGACCGCGGTCCGGTCCGGTTCTGATAACACTGGTTATAGCACCAGTCCTATATATACTAAACTTAGAATTAGAGTATGAGATCGATTCCCATCCTCAAATAATTTGTCTGGATTGATGAAAAAATAATGAATTTTTTTTTGGCCAACAAAAAAATAATAATAATAATAATGAATTTGATTTAGTAATTACAGCTTCGTTTGCTACTCGCTCTAGTGCGCGTGAATATATCAGAGCTACTACAAGTCTACAGCCTCGTTTGCTACTCGCTCTAGTGCGCGTGGATTCCATCCCTCTCTCTTCTGTGCTTATTTAAGCTCGAAATAATTACCCAGAAGAAAAAAAGCTCGAATAAGAAACTAGTCGAAGGACGAAACGGTTGCCTCAGTCTTTAACTTGCTGTTCACTGTCACTGTGCCTCCCGCCGTCTCGTCAATCGATAACTGTATTCTCCGGCGAATTTCTTCTCCTCCAGCTGCCGTGCTCTAGGCGGCCCAGCTCCAAACCTCGTTGCTGACGCGCATTGTATGGTGGTTCACAATTAGCTTGTAATTTCCTTCTGCAGCTGCTGGAAGAGCAGCTTGTGACGTGAGCCTGGCCTGGCCCCATGGCTATAACCTCTAAAGAACCAACTCCGGCTGGATCTCACGCTGCACTGTTGCCTCTGTCGCCCTCGGACTCCGGTAATGCCGCTCCTCGCCTTCCCAAATGCCGTGAGTTCACTTCTCGCGACACCTCTACTTATTCTTTGAGACGGTGCGCATCGCCTGCATTCTCGAGGAATCATGGAACCACGCCAGTGCAGGAAGCTTCATCGGCGGTGCAGTCGCTGGAGAGACGCCAAAGAGTAGCGACTCGGCTTAACACGCTGGACCTGAGATTCGCTGGCAAGGCAAGAAGCGCACAATCGGCTCCGTCTCACAGAGGTGTTCTTACTTGCACGAGAAGCCTAGCGGTTGCTTTTCAGGGACAATCGTTCTCACTTCAAGTTAGCAAAGCGAAGCCGGCGCCGTTAACTGTACGGAGAGCGACTCCGGAGCGGAGAAGACAGGGACCTCCGGCGGCCGGCCAGCAAACCAGTTATACTAGTACGTATGAGGATTGTACCGATCAGAGAGGCAAATTCTTTGTTTCGGCTGGAAATGTTCCAGATTCTCAGCGAAATCCAATTCCACAATCCACTGGCCGGAGCGAATCCAGTGCTTTTCCTGATGCTGATAGTCCAATGAGCTCGTTAAACAGTAGAAGGCATCCATCGCCTGTGTACAGGACAGTGGTCCAGTCGGCATCTCCGTCTAAGATTGTGATCTCATCGACGGTGAGAGGTGGAGCGAGCCCGTCTAGGGTTAGGAGTGCAGTGGCGGAGATATTAAGTAGCGCAATTGCGAGCAATGCACCTTCAATATGGAGTTCTGCCGCTGATCTTAGGAGAGGAAGGATAGCAGAGAGCAGAATTACGGATGCGCATGGGTTGAGACTACTGTACAATAGGCTCCTTCAATGGCGGTTTGTCAATGCTAGAGCTCAGTCATCCCTCAACGCCCAGGAAGCTGATGCTTTGGTATTCTTTCATTTCATTTCTACTCCTTACTTTGAATTTGTGAGCAATTGAAGAAGATCTTTGGCATAAAGTTCAAAATTACGAGGCTATATTGCATTCCCTCTAATTCTTTACTTCATTTCACCAGAGGAGCCTTTACGGAACATGGATCGTTATTTCAAAATTGCGAAAGTCTGTCAGAGCAAAAAGAATGGAGTTACAACTGCAGCGGCATAATCGAACACTATCTTCGATTCTGCAAGGACAAGTAAGTCAATCTCCTGCAATTGTGTACATCATTAGGCCATCTAAAACTGCATGTATTTATATTATGTATATACTGAGTTTCTGGAAAAGATTCTTGAAGATATAATTGTGAGCAAGGTATCTGTTATGGCATTCTTTTGTTAGTGCTAATGATTTAATGTTCAACCTGGTGATAGCAGATGTCTAGCCTAGAATTATGGGAATCTATGGACCAAGATTACTCGAGCTCCTTATCTGGAGCCACTGAAGCTCTCCAAGCTAGCACTCTTCGCCTACCCGTGGTTGGGGGTGCTAGGGTATGATTACGAAAATTCGGCTTTCTCTTCAAATGCTATGGCCTCTTGATATGTTATGCTATTATTCTTCCTCTCAAGAACTTGAACTCCACTTCTAAATTCAGGTTGATATCCAAAAGGTGAGAGATGCAGTTTCTTCAGCTGCTGATGTCATGCAGGGAATGGCATCTACCATGTGCTTCTTGCTGTCAAAGGTGATGTTTAATTCTAAATCTTTGTTTATGTCCTTTGGTATAGTAAATAGTAAGACTATTGAGAATACTAAACGAAGTTGGCTTTGCGTAGTAGACATTGAGTTGGACCCTTCTTTGTTTTGGATGGATGTGTGAACTCTACTGCAAAAAGATTAACTTACCCTTAGGGGTTTTAGGAACTGTACACTAGAATTACATAGAAAAACAAAAATTGGTTCAATTCAAGCACCATAGCATTAGCATATATACTTTAACATTAATGTTAAAAGGAATGTTCTTTAAAGATAATTATATATTTTGTGGGTTGCCAAAAGAAGGTTGCAACTTTATAGTGATAGGCTGTGGTGGTGGCAACAGCAGTGCCGTTGGATTATATTTAAATGGTTCATGGAGATGGGACCAGTATAGACGAGAATCTGAAAGAGCAACTTTTGCATGGTCCTGTATTAGTTATAGAATATATATATTAATTAATATGAGAAACTAGACCCTAACACGACTGACTACCAAGGTGGTAGATGGTAATGCTGTGTTATAGTAGATACTGAGAAACTGCAAGGGATTATTCGATCTGGACCATGGACAGTTTGATAATTTATCTGGATTGATTAATCAATGTCAAAGTTGTTAAATTCATTATGTTGTGCAATGTTGTCTAGTTTTCCCATTTCTGGTAAGTATATGTATATGCATTGTTCTTAATCACGAATCACATATATGACAAACTTACCCTAGTTCCCTTAAGTTGGCTAATGAGTACTGACCCAGAAACAGAGGACAAGATGCTTACGAATTCCTCTTTCATTTCCATGCTTGTAAATTGAAATCTCAGTTTCATAATTCTTAAGAATTATTAACCGATTACTCTTGGACATCAGAATGACATATACATTGCACATTTTGGATAAAGTAAAGACTCATTGAAAGAGGTGTGTAATTGCTATTTCACAATGGGCTACTTGCTGTATTTTACAGGTTGAGGTGTTGAAGTCGAGTGTGGTCGAGTTGAGAGGTGTTGCAACAAAAGAATGCAATTTGCTGAATCAATCTATACATCTTTTATCGGGTGTTGCTGCATTGCAGGTACACTTCTTCTCTTCATTATAGCTCAACCAAAATAATCAAACACAATTTACCAATTCTTTTTGGATAATATAATTGCTAGGTGAAGGACTATAGCCTCAAAGCTTATGAAATACAGGCTAATCACGCTCTCTCGGGTGAAGAGCTCAGAAATTGAAGTTGAGTAGATTGGATTGGCTGCTGCTAATGTTGTACAAATGTTCTTCTTTCGTCTGATTGGATTGTGCTTGGTGGGATTGGATTGTATTCGTATGTGTGAATAATGTGACACTAGAGATTGACTGGAACTAATTATTAGTAGATAAAGATACACTCTACTCCTGCTGCGTGTACATACATATATGTAAGGGTTAGAGTTTTTGACCGATATAAGTCTTCATGGACAACCAAATACAAATATAGACTGCATGAAAAAATAATTACAAATATGAGGCAAACCGAGATTTCACATCTCGGTTAGGATTTTTTTTTTTTTTAGGGTTTAGGCCACTAAAAAACCCTAAACCCTAAAAAAAAAAAAATCCTAACCGAGATTTCACATCTCGGTTTGGATGAAAAAAATCCAAACCGAGATGTGAAATCTCGGTTTGCCTCATATTTGTAATTATTTTTTCATGCAGTCTATATTTGTATTTGGCTGTCCACGAAGGCTTATATCGGTCAAAAACTCTAAGGGTTAAGAACCTATAGACCAATCTTTGTCTTACGTTGAAATTTGGTGTCTGAAGTTTCAAATGTTAAAATGGAGTGTTCGAAATTCTAATTTTGTTGAAATTTGATTTTCCGTCCAAATTTTCTATCAAATTTGACGTAATGATGCAAAATGACAAAATTGCCCCTTATACTATTTTATTCATTTTTATAACTTATTTAATGAAATATGAAATGACGAAAATACTCCTGGTTTCAAATTAAAACAAACATGTGCAAAGAATTTGATATTTAGAACACATCACACATGGTAGTTTTGACATTCCCTTGCGGCACGTGAAGGGCACACTGACAAAGAGGGGCATTTTTGGAATTCATTTTTTAAGTGTATCACGTAACAAAATACTGTCATATTTAACAATAAATTTAGACGGAAACATCAAATTTTAACAAAACTAAAAACTCCATTTTAACATCTGAAACTTTAGACATCAAATTTCAACATAGGCAAACTTCAGACTGTTTATAAATTATTAGCCCTATATGTAATAATAATGAGAATAATTTGTGGCTTCTTATTATGTCAAGAAGCTTCAACTTTCTAACTAACCCACAATTTAACCTCTGGACCAATAACAGTTTAGTTACACATCCAGTCACTCAACTAATGAACCAAACATCAAGATAACAAGCTTCAAATATCTTCCTTCCATCAACACATTCTTGTCTTGTAAGAACACTACTACTATCAAGAGTCTCAGGCTCCCACATAATCAGAGATAAGATTATTACAATATTAAAGCATCTTCAACAAATCCGCAATCTTCATTTCCTGCGTTTGTTGGTCTTGATGTTCTTGATGACATAAGCAAACACCTCCTTCAGTGTTGCTTTCCTCCCTTCCTTGTAGTTCCACAGCTCCTTAACAACATACCTACCACTAGGGTTATATTCATTCACCTCCTTCAAAGCCGTGGTAACCGATCCAAATACCTCATCTCCCCATTCCGCCTTGAGAGATCGTAGCTTTTCATCTCCTTCATCAATTATTTCCTGAATAATAATGCACAAACATTACTCTTTCAGAAGCAAATAGAAACCTGAGGCTAATCTTTTTAAACTTGAGATATCATACCTGTGCATTTCCTTCAGGATCAATGATTTTGAATGGATGCCAATTTGGATTCACAACATGGGATTGCCACAGTGAAACCAATGTGGTAGCTTGGATCTCTGCCTCCTGAGCACTGAACTTTTTCTTGCACGCATTTAAAAACGGCTTGTCATCGAGATCCCCCATTCTCTTCACCCCGATGTTTGTGCGAGTACTTGACAGTAGATCTTCCAAGCCCTTCATAGAAAATGGTATGAAACAGTGTATATTAACGACTTCCACTTGCATTTCAGAAATACAATCTTAATGCAAAAACACTTAACATAATCCCATCTAGAATACGGATTTCATCTCATTTCTATTAATATCGCCTATGGAAAGGATCATAGCAGATGTAGATGTAAAAGAGAATATTAAGAAAAACTATTTAGTTATGTATTTTGTTTTACTTCATGATTGAAGGTAAGCACTGATTTAATAGAGAAAAGGTGGTTTACCGAGATCATCTCTTTTCGAGCTTCTACAAGCTCATCATTGCTTTCCCGCTCTTTGGTGATGAGGGTATTGTTAAGGTCTTCCACGTTGCCCAAGTTCTCAACCTTCTCCTGCAACTCGTCAGCCATATCTTTCATCTTTTGCTTCACCGCATCGTCGTTCTGGTCTTCAAGATGCTTCATCACCTCGAGTTTTCCTTTCAACTCTTCTATTTCCATCTCCAGCTTCTGTTTGGCATCCAGCTGCCTTTCCAGTTCAAGCACCTTACTCAATGCTTCCTCTTTTTCCCTCTGAATGTAAAAATAGACCAAGCAGCATCATCAAACGCAAAAACTACATACTTGAAACCTGTTAACAAGAATCTCTTTTCTTTTTTGGCCACGAAACTTTTTAAATGAGATCTTAAAAGCCAGCTCACATACCTTCTGCTCTTCAACCAACCTGAGCACATTCTCATCAGCCTTTTTCTGCTCCTCTGAAGCCAGCATAAGGGAACTGTTCATCACATCATTCTACAGAAGAAAAAAATATATATTTATTATCACCAAAAAGTCCCAGCTGAATCAGGTTATTCTATAAGCACCCTTCATGCTAACAAATCTACATGTCTATTGTCTACTGACCACATAACAAGTACCAAGAAGTTATTTTTCAGCGAGTAAAAATTATAATAAGTCAATTGCCAAATTGTGCGGCAAAATTACTGCAATCATATTTTTATGAGTCAGACACACATGAATTGACAACATGATTAAACTAATACATTGATTCCACTTTTTAAACCTTTGAGCATCAATAGAATCAACACTTTACCTTCTGCTTATCTTCATCCAGCTTTTGTCTCTCCCGTTCAGTTAAGGCTTCGCGCTTGTTTAATTGCATGCTCCACGCATCAATTTTCTTTTTCTTATTATCCAAATCATGACTTATTTGTTCTTGCTCATCGAGAATCCTGCGGATATTTTGGCGAGCAAGTTGCTGCAACTTCTTTGTTTCTGGCATTTGATTAATACAACAGTAAGTGTAAATCCTTGGAGAAGACTTAAACATTTAATTTGCTTGACTTTTAAAGGCAAGAACAATTTGGTTGCTGCAATTGATTCTAAGGTATAAGCCAAATTAACCTAGTTATATCAACTAAGAGCTCTTTATTTACTCCTACAGGTTCAGAAAAAGCCACTTGCCACAGACAGTTTGGAAATATTTTAGAGAATGTCTTAAATAGAACAAACATTATATCAAAATTTGATGTTTATGAAATAGTTGGACTCCTACAAAGTCTATATTGTAAAGAGCAGTACCACATACATTTACTTTTTGTAATCACTTGTTTTGGTAAAATATTCAAAAGAGATACAGTAAGGTAACCAAGAGAGATAGATACCTTCAAAAAAAGCATTGTGAAGTTTATCTTTCTCATCCAGCATCCTCTTTAGTGACAAACTCCTCTCGTTATATTTGTACTGCAGTTCGTTGAGGGTTTCATTGGTCAAATCGATCTTGCCAGCAAGTTGAGCAACTACACTGTGTCGACTTTGGTCCGACTCACGGACTATGTCATCTATACTCTTAAGCTGCCCCAAGTTTCGAAGGTAATCTCCTATTGGGCCCTCTGCTTCGAAGTCATCTGACCGGGCGCACCAGCCATAGATACCTGACCTTCCCTCTGTCTTCTGACCTTTCCAGTTCTCTTTATCGTGGTGATCAGCTGCAAAACCTCTTTCAAATTCTACAGCATTCACGAATCCACCCCAATCTTCATTGAATTTGACAATGGTAATTGCAGAACTATCATCTCCAACTGATAAGAAATGAACACCTTGGGGCTTATACTTCGAAAACCTGTCCAACCAATATGTTTCATCAACCGCATCTTCTTTACAAATCTCACTACTTGTTGTGTTTACCACAACTCCCATCCAAGGCCACACATAACGGTTATCAGCAGCAGGAGCTTCTGCAGGGCGTGGTGGTGCAACTGGAGGGGCAGGTAGATCGGATTCAGCAGCAAGATTTAACCGAAGGTATTTTTCCAGGGCAAGGTGATTCACTTTCTCTTTGGCCTTCCTGTTGGCCGAACCTTTACCAACCCCTGCAGCATGTGAAATCAGCTCCTTATACTTGTAACTTTGTTTCTTCTTCCCTGTGCAGAAGGGGCATCTAAAGGTTCCATTTGGAGCCCTAACCTTGTTCTCTCGCGAAAGCTTTATATATGCCACGTCCACATAGTCATCAATGTCAGAATCACTAATATCCGACTCTTCACTAGAACTGTGGTCCATCTCTTTGATGTTCAATCCTGATGAAAATGTTCGGAAATACTTTTTTAAAGAAGCTGAATTTATAAGCTAGTCCTTTTTCTACTCATTGACCATATAAAAATTTAAGGCAGCGACAATAAGCATGCATAACCTCAAACAAGAAATAACAACTTTAATACATGCATTTCTCGAAAGCAGACATTTCTCCAAACCACAATGTATCATGATATCGATAGATAACACGCAGAAGAAATGAACAAAGATACATATAAGCACCAAACTAGCGCAGTCTATCTTAACATGTAATAAATGACAAGCATCAAAATTCAAAATGTGGATCCTGCTTCTAATTAACATTATATTGCAAACTGACAGAAAAATCTAAAGAAGAAAAATAGTTACAATCAGTGGGAATTCACAACCTCAAACAAAAATCTGCAACTACCACATATAGCCAGTCAACACGAGAAATGAAAAATAGAAACTAATGAACACAATAAAATCGACCCAGGTGGCTCCGAATAAACATGCAGAAAGCATGAGAAAACTGAAGAACAACCGAAATCGACGGCATAAAATCGAACACAAGTCTAAAAAACCCTAAAAAATAAACAGATTCAGACGGGAAATTACTGGTGCTATTGCTGTAGTCGGCAGATGATAACGCTGTGGATCACGCCAATGCTGCTGGACGACAAGCCGGTGGTGGTGGTGCGGCGCAGGAGGAAAAATACGAGCGTCGACGCGAGAAGGGTTCTGCCTTGGAGAAATCTGCTGCCGGAGAAACTGAATAGTACACTGTGACTGTGAATGACAAATTGAGTTTGGGTTAATAATTGTTACAAACAACAAAAAAAAACCAAATAGCTACTTCAACTTTCATTCCATTACAAATCATTGCCTAACTTTGATTTTAAAACCGAGTACCTTAACTTCTAATTTCCGAACGAATTGCTATTTCATTTACAATTTATGTCAAATTAAACAATAAATGAATATTTCCTAGCACACAAGGTCGGTTTTTTAGTTGGTATTTGAGATGAATTCGTTAAGAAATAAAAAAAAATGTAACAAATTACCTTCAATTGTGAATTTAATTGAAAAACAATGATGTAATTGGAGAGATCAAATTGAACGTTCAATTAAAGGCATTTCGATATAAACCTTTCATTGTACTTCTAATTTGTCTCATGTACATATCAAAAGACCTCACATGACTAATACATTCTCATTTTATACTCAACCTGACGTAAATTGGAATCGATGTAACAATTTGCTCAAATATTAAAAGTTTAGGTAGTAATTTATAATTATCCACTGTGGTTTTACTCAACATTAACATAACATTCTTCAAACGGTTAGAGGATGAAGTGATGAGTCGTTACACCATATATTATTACAACACCATATGATTTACATCTACTATATTATATTAATTCGGTATCGGAAGCCCTCTGACTGACACGTGTGCAGTCCAACCAGTCAGCGTTTCCTAATTTAATCGGCATTTAATTGCGGGTCTGTAAATTTAGACATAAAATATTGATTGGATGTAAATGAAGAAATTTTTTTATATCCTATTTTAGTCTCTACGCAATATAAAGAAATAAATTAAATAAAAGTTTCCATTTAAATTCATTACAGTTTGGTTCCGGAAAACTATAAGCCGACACGTAAGCAGTATTTATATAGAAAAGTAAATATTCAAAAACATATATTAATACATAAGCGTAGGTAAATTATCATATTATATTATTAATTATCTACATAAAACGGTGCACAGTATATATTACTAAACCTAGAATTCTACCGTATGTAAAGAAAACAAAATTAAAATTTCCTTTTCTTCTTTTCCTCTCCTTTCCAAATTATATTTCTTATTATTATTAATTTATTATTAATTTGTGTATCACGTTATATATAAATATTGATATAAGAATAGATAATATATAAAAGAATATAACAATTAATATGTTAATATTACGTTGTTATAATATATACACAATAAAACATGGCAACACAATAAGAATTATGATTATAAATTATAATAGAAGATGTATATATATATTCTACCAAAAAAAAAAAACAAACAAAATATGCATATATACTTTGACCTGCATATTCGTGAAGCAGTCAGAGTCTTGGAGCAAGCAATATATATATATATATTTGTATATTACGATATACAATATATAATTCTATAAAATATTCAGCACTGTCGATAACAATATTATGGGAAGGAAATATTTATTTATAATATAACTATAAAATATAGGGTTAGTTGTATGTATCTCGCACTGGGTTTTGATGTCCTTACACTTCAAATAACTCCACGATTCCATTGTTTAGAATTCTTTAGATGTTCGTCAATGACTTATCTTGCGCTACTCTTTCGTGTTTTGCTATTTTCCTAAGCGATCTAATTTGGTGATTCATTGCTTGCAGATATTTGTATTTTGGTAGAAATTGAAATTGGTAGTGTTACGTGTGTATTCATTTGTCCGTCGATATTCGAAAGGTAATGATTTTTTTTTCTCTCCTTTTTCTTTATTTTTATGATTTTATGATATTACAAATATCATCATTCGTTCTTTTTTAGAACAAATTGTAATACTTTATGCATAATCTATCTTGCTTCTTTTCTCATATTTAGATGAATGTTCAATTTAATTTTATTTTATTTTCCATTAGCGATCAGATATTGCGAGGTGAAGAAAACATCGCAAAAGAAGACGACCCTTTTTTCAAAGACATCAGCATCGACATCAAGGTTCACGCTTAGGTCGTCGTGGATGTGGAAGGCGTCGCGGAAAATTCAGTTGGCATACTTGATAATTGATATCATTAAAATGATAATTTTATTTTCTTAACTTCTTACAGTGAATTTGCGCTCTTTGTTAAGTGTTTGATCATTATTCATTAATTAACTAAAAGAATAATTGCAATTCACTGTTCTTTTTTGCAGACTAAATATTAACATGCATCCATCCATGGATCGCCTTATCGATAAGGAATGCAGGGTATATTATTAAATATTTACTAATAATATACATATATAATCTACAACTATTCTCTTTACGGTTTTACTCAATTGCGTCTTCGTGGTCCAAATAACTCCACGATTTGATAATTCTTTCATTGTTACTTCTTATCGACTAAAATTTGCTACTACTTATGTGAAGATTCATGAAAGCCGCTCAACCCGATAAGAAGGTATCTTTTATTTCTATTTTTTTTAATATTATATAAAACTTAAGTGATCATAATTAGTACATCTCTTTATCATACGACCTTAGGAGAATTTCACCTCTTAAATAAAAATTCTAACACTCTTTTTATGATGCTTTTTTCAGCTGGAGTACTTGGTTTCTACCTTATCGACCTATGCTTAGTCCAATACGAAGCCCTGAACTACAAGCCATCGCAGATGTATCTTAACACTTTCTCCTGCTTGGACTCCATTGGTCATCACACATACAGTAGCTTTGATCGGGGCAATGTAGCACTTATAAAGCCATTATAGAACCTTCCTCTGTAAGAGAAATACACCACATGCTGAATAGGAAGCATTTTTTACATGCAAAAATGAACAACATAAATATGCTTGACTTTCTACTTTTGTTGTAAGTTGTAATTCTTGGTGTTTGTTTTTTTAACTAATTTATATGTGATTTCAACACTATAAACATACTATGTTATGCATTCAATGAGTTTAAAAGTTTATATCAAAGCTTATTAATGGTAAGACAAAAAAAACTTATTAATGATAAGAAAAAAGTTTAATGGTAAGCAAAAATTATTATATCAAAACTTCTTATTTAATTTATATTGTTTAAATAATTTTATTGTACACGTTTCTGACTTATTTATTTAGGTTGATTTTTTTTTTGTAGGTAGACTAAGGAGCTCACCATCAAGCCTCAACACCCTGTTATCAATATGCAACTTGATTTTTGTTAACATGAAATTTGAGTTTGTAGAATTTGTTAAAATTAATTCTTTTTAATAACTTACATGCAATTCAGAGACTACCATCTAAACAAGACGACCATGTCATCCTAAATAATTGTGAATTTAGTTAATTTTATATAATTGTGAAATTAAGTTCATAAATGTTTTAACTAAATTAATATTATAATTAATTTATTTACTCATATTAAATATTTAATATATGCATATTAAACAATTTAAATTTAAATAAGAACAAATTTAAAATTACTCAGAATAATAATTGATTATTTCACTGCTAATAAATATTTTAAATAATAATTAGTACTAAATACTTTAATTAAAATAATACATAACTGTTAATTAATTTAATATCAAAAAAATATATTAAAATTTTCAAATAATGTTGCATATTCAATAAATTAAGATAAATTAATTTTTATAATCTTAAATTTTTTTGGAATTTTCCCGCGCGGTGCGCGGGGTTAGTGGCTAGTTATTTTTTAAAACGAGATACACTTATTTTTTCATACTGTATTCATTAAATTTAAGGAATGCACTATGTTGCCACTATACTACATATCTGAATTTTAAGGATTAAATAGTCTTTTGGTGTCATATGTTTGGTCAATGTTGGTGTTTGGTTTCATATGTTTGGTCAATGTTGGCTTTTGCTGTCATATGTTTTTTTTTAGGCTTTGGTGTCATACGTTTCATTTTGTAAGTTTTTTATGTATCTGTTAGTCAACAGTTAAGTTTGACTATTAAATACTTTTATTTTGTTCAATTTAATCATCCAATTTATATTTCTAACTTTTAAAATTTAGCACCAAAAATTAAAATTGAACCTAGGTCGAAATTGACCGAGTCAGGATCCGACCCACGACTGGGTCGGGTCCAACCACGGCTGGGTCCGACCCTGACTAGGGTCGCCTGACAACATAAATTAATAGGGGTGAAATCGGTCCGGTCGGTCCGGATTTTTAATGCATTCGGTCGGAGACCGATATTTTCGGTCTGGTTTTTTTTAATAAAAAAAACCAACCGAAAAACCGTATGATAAAAAATAAACCATCCAAAATTAATACGGTTTTTCGGTTTGGATTTTCGGTTAAAACCGAAAATCCGAAAATGATCATGTGTAGAAACAAAATCAGTAAAAAACCGTAACAAAATTATGCAAATTAATGAAACCAATATCAAACTTTACAAAGAAATTTTAAATAGGTGAAGATTTTTTTTTTTTTTTACCAAAATAGATGAATATTGGATAGATAACAATCATCGAAGTTTTACCCAAAAAAAAGAAAACTATCAGCAAAGGAAGACGAAGGAGACTCTTCGATTCTGGTGACTGCATGCAGTCAATGTATCTAGAGAAGTGTGGATACTTAATTACCTACATAGATATTTTCGTTGTCTTCTGTTTTCAAAGAGTTAAAATTATTACTAAGTAATAATAAGTATTAATTGATAACTGCTTACCGATAAATATTAATTAATATATATAATATATTTCGGTCGGTTCGGTCTCCATGGTTTTTTGAATATGAGGACCGAACCAAACCGAAAATCCGAACAATACTATTAAAAACCGTCCATATACCGAACTGTATATTAACGGTTCGGATTTTTCGGTCCGGACCGGTTCGGTTTTGACCGGATTTTCGGTTTGGCCGGATTTTGGTTTCAGCCCTACATAAATATTTAAAGTTATTTTCTTCTTAATAAAATTCTATTTTTTTGTTTGAGCTTTAATTGTTTTTTTTTTTTTTAAGTTTTGAATAATCGAATTTATATTTTTTTAGGGTTAATAACCAAATTGCTACCTATATTTTCTAAACACTATGGAAAGGGTTAGTTTTGTCCTTATGAGAATCATCAAAAGTTTTTTCTGGTTGCAAATTGTCAAATCTTCAAAACATAAAGAATTGCTTAAATACATTGAAGCCTTGTCAGGTTTATCTCATCTCCTCGTCACCTCGCTATCTCCAAGTCTCTCCCAACCCAGCTACTCGAAAGAGAGCGGCCCTCACCGCATCACTCTGCAAGACTCTCGTATCAATCATTCAATTGTAGAAGAGAGCTTTAAGATTCCTCTCTACTAACAATTACTTAAGGATAACAGTTTAAGAGAGAGAGAGATCAAGCTCGCTCGAAGATGCTTGCAGAATGTGGAAGGAGATCGAGAACCGAGAAGCGGGCAAAATTCGACCATGTCGATTCGCAAGTCGAGTCAAATCCAATCGGATCGCTTCTCTCCAGCTATCCGACCACAAAGACGTCGTATCTGTCCATAAAGGCTCCGTAAACTCTCTTCAGGTACCTTCTCGCGATTCAGTTATGCTGCAATACTTCCGCTTTCGGTTTCACCCCAGTTTCTCGAGCACGACATGCCTAGTTATTCTATATCATCGCTTGCTTAATGGTTTTATGTTTCTTTATTTTGATCTTCTACACACTTGACATCACTTTTTCTGCCCTGCTGAAGGGTAATACTCTCTTGGCTAGCTCGTTTACATTTTTTGAGGTTGTACTGACTATGCTGGATTGATTTTATTTTCTTTGGCCGAAGGATACTCTTGATTGGGAAGGAAAGATAATTACTAAAAATAGAACTAGGATTGGATATGTCTTTCTTTTAGTACACACATAATGATTATCATGATACTTATCTCTGTGAGTTTATGCTTGTTGCTTCCATATCATTTATGAGATTTGAGTTTCATTGATATTTTGAATTTGAATTGGATCTAGAAGGTGCGTAATGGAAATGACACACAACTACCCAAGTAGAAAATTTCATGATTTTGGACAGAGAATGGAAAGTATCTAAGCAACTAAGGTTTGTTGGCATTGGACATCTTTCATGGTTAATAGAATAATGATGATCACACTAGATCACTTGCTTTTTTCAGTTTCACCAGATCATTGATTAATCATCTTTTGCAGACGATGCCCTTAGTTTTCTACTGAGTTAAAACCAATGGCTTAAATTGGGTGACTGTTGGTCAAGAATGGGAAAAGAGTCAACGTCCCGTTTTCCACTTCATGACTGTCATGTTTTGCTCCCATATTCTCTGCAACTAAATGGCTTGCAACTCTTGATGTACTATGATAACTTTGATTAATCAGTTTTCACTTTCACAACACTCTATCAGGATCTTTGTTGACTACT
Organism: Clarkia xantiana subsp. parviflora; assembly: GCA_036873135.1. Lineage (NCBI taxonomy): Eukaryota > Viridiplantae > Streptophyta > Magnoliopsida > Myrtales > Onagraceae > Clarkia > Clarkia xantiana. Next base: position 5,338,098 of record JAPTYO010000009.1, read on the forward strand.
TTTTCTGATCTTATGTCTTGTTCCTTGTAACAGCATAACTGGATGTTTGTAATGCTATATCATTATTGCTTCTTCACCTGTACTGATCATAAAATCAGGTTGATTTGACAGAGGGGAGATACTTGCTATCTGGTGCATCGGATGCATCAGCTGCTGTCTATGATATTCAGCATCCTCAAGATTATGAGGGAGGTGGCTTGATTGCAAAGCATAAGTCTATTTTTCTTATTGACAAGCAGCACGAACATGGTCATAAGTATGCTATATCCTCAGCCATTTGGTATCCCATTGACACTGGGCTTTTCATTACTGGCTCTTATGATCATCATGTAAAAGTTTGGGATACAAATAGTATTCAGGTAAGTCTTCTAGTGATTGACATCCTTCTTTGATGTACCAAGTTATCTCATCGATTTCTCTGTTACTATACAGGTTATAATGGATTTCAAAATGCCTGGGAAGGTTCATAGCACAGCCATGTCTTCCCTAGCAACCTCACACATGCTAATAGCTGCAGGAACAGAAGATGTTCAAGTTCGCCTTTGTGATATTGCATCAGGGGCATTCGTTCACACCCTTTCTGGTCACCGAGGTGAGCTCATTATCACTCTAACCGTCGATGCTTTCCTCAATTTTTAGATCTTTGCAACTGTCTTATGTGGCAACAACCATTAGGTAGGAATGGTTTCTAATAACTGCTCCTCTAGTAAATTGGGGGGTCATGCCAAAAGATCTTAGGTTGACTTTTTAAAGGTCTACATGGACAGAAACAAAAGTTCCTTTTTGTAGATAATTATAATTTATTATTATATATAGAACGATAGGTGCGTTTTTAATTGTAGTCCATGTGGTTGACTTTGATGGTCCAAGAAGTGGATTATGTATGTCAATGTTGATTATAATCGAGGATTGAGTTCAGATCCAATCTGTGCACCATATTAGGTTATTTAGCCAATATCCATCCTGTTGGCCCATGATTATGTGCCTGAGACAGGTCTGCTTATTATGTAACAGTACATATTTGTGATTTCAAATCTTATAATCTTGTTATATTGATTGCACTTAGGTACATAAAAGGGCAATGATTGAGTTGAAATTTGGAACTTTAAATTTATAAGTGTTTACCTTTTCCTTTAAGCTGTTCCTCCTTTTCCATCATCATTATTACGTAATTGCTGTTACAAAGTTTCAGCAGTACCTACTTTCGTCCAATGCTGAACATGAGAATGTATTTTTGCAATGGATCTTTGGAAAAATCTGCATTTGCATAATGGTCGCTCCTTCTTAGTGAAAGACAACTCAATAAATATCTGCTGTGAATGGACCGTATTTACTGGGACATACAACATTCCTATTTACAGGTTTACTGCCCATCATGTTCTATCTTTGTAACCATCTAATAATTATCAATAGGAGTTTCTGTACAGTTGATGCTGCTACTATAAGTTGGATGGTTTATAAGTAACTATATCTACATTTGCATGATGTTAGATGGTGTAATGACGATCCAGTGGTCTGCTTCTAGTGAGTGGGTATTGGTAACTGGTGGATGCGATGGGGCTATACGTTTTTGGGACATTAGACGTGCAGGGTGCTTTCGGGTTTTGGATCAATCTCGTTCACAGCTTGGGAGACGTCCTTCTTTATTGGAACGCAATTCTGCAATAAAGGTTTTCTCATCTTTAATTTTATAGCAAAATTTGGCAGTTCTTTACTTATGCCATCACAATTCACAAGCAGATCTTAATTTAAGGTTTAGGGTTAATTTTTCTTGTTCATGACTTCCTTCAACCTGAGTATTTTTGTTCAATGCAAAATTCTGCTAAATTTTATAACTATTCTTTCACGTCTTACACTATCCCCAAAATTTCATGTTTTTTACTCCTTTCTTCAAAAAAAAAAATTCATGATTGATCTCGGTTGATTATTCCAAATTTACCCATTGAATATACCTTGTGTTTCTTCAAGTCAAGTCCTTGGTGATCTTTCATCTTGGTACGTACTTGCATGTTATACAAATTAGCCTTTATGATATGAATGAGACTAGAGAATGTCAACCGAGTCATGTTAGAATTACTTTCACTTGTGAAAGAGTGGCCGTGAAAGAATGCTTTAGCATATATTAATGGTAACACGCCACTTCATTCACCTCTCTGGAGCAACCAGAACTTTTGAAATTGAAAAATGAAGAAATGGAAGAAGTATGTTGTATACTTTTTTTCACATACAAACTAAATAGGTTCCATTTTCAATCAAGGAAAAGATTTAGATATATTTTAACTAGATAAGCCTGTTTAATGGTATTTCCTTTAGCATTATACTTATGTAAGGTCTGATGATTTAAATAACACGAGATCTAGGATTGTTACTATACTTATAGATGTCCTAAAATTGAATTTTGTTATTTGGTAGCTTCTGAAATAAGTTAGTATATCTGGATGGTTGATATAGCCGTCCTAGACGGACTTCTGTATTGTGTAAATCAATCCCTTGGATTCTGAAATGCTAGTCTTAGTTTATTCGAATATGTACTCTAATTGCAGGCGTCTACATCAAGATCCCCATTGACAGGGCAAAGCACAAACCGACAGAGTGCACCATCTAATTTTTTTTCCAATGGTAGCTCTAGTAAGCAGTCATCTTTGAGTAGAGTACCAACAAAAGGATCTGGCAAACAGAGAATACACCCAGGGATGTTGTCCACTCAGGATAGAGGGACTGCTCATTATGGTGCTGTTACTGGATTGAAAACAACTGAAGATGGCTTGTACCTTTTCAGTGCAGGTTAGCCTTCTTTTACATCCAAATGAGAAGTTATCTACTTGTCATTTCATAACTCATTAGCAAAATATAATAGCAATAAGTAAATAGCAATGTACTGGACTTTTGGGATTTAACAATCGTTTAGATCCTGATATTCTGATTCATGCATCAAATCCTACCATATCTAGCAGGAAAATTTAAATGCATAATTGAGGACAACTTAATAGTGCATCTGATATGTTCATCAGCTTCTTGAACTGAAAATTAATTGAATCTGGGCGGTTCTATACTTCTAGAATACTTGTACACACATATATTATATATTTATTCTCTCTTTCAAGCTCTAGTTTATTTTCTTTTCCAGGTTCGGATTCCAGATTAAGGTTATGGGACATGGAGTCAGGGTGTAATACTCTCGTTAACTTTGAAACCGCGCGCTTACAGACAACTAAGGCTATTCAATTATCTATATCGCAAGATGCAGAACTCGTGTTTGTGCCATGCACGACAGCAGTAAAGGTATATATTTCTTTCTATATTTTATCCTCTGCTTTCGTTCAAAGTATTCAGTTTACTGAAGGAACTATCTTTGTGGAACCAATAGGCTTTCAGCTTCTGGTCAGGAAAGACGAGTATATCATTTCGTGGCCACTATGAAAATGTGAATGCCTGCTGGTTTAGTTCGCAGGATCAGGTATTTGTATTTCCAACGTGTAATGATTCAGAAGATCTCTAAAGACGTGCCAAATCTATACTGCTTGTAACTAATAATAACACTTGTATGTAGGATGTCTTCATGCTACATCAATAGTTTCATGTGCACAGTTATTTGTTTCTTTGTTGGTTTCCTTATCAATGTTGCATGGTTAGTTTCTACTAACTGTGCTACGAATCTTCTAGTCCCTGCTTTTTTCTTTACCCTAGCTTATATACTGAGCTGAAAACTCAATTTCTTACTACCTGGAAAGTTATCTGTCAGGCATATAGAATCAGCATGTCGTCTGCTGGAATTTTTTTTTAATAAAAAAGCTGTGAAAAGATGAGTTGATGAGACGTTAATCGTTGCAGGAACTATATACTGGTGGGACTGATAGGCAGATACTTGTGTGGTCTCCTCCTGTCTCCAATGCAATGGTATAATGGCCCCAACCCTATGTGTATCTACTGTTTTGGGTCTCATTAGTTTGGAGTCTTGACTTTGAGGTTGAATGTGTATGGCCAGGATGAAGAAGAAGCTACCCAGGATAAAGACAGGTGGAGCGATTGATTGGTTGACAGCTACCCAATATATCTTCTTCCTTTGTTGTATTCAACTTTTTGACCAAGTCTTCAAAGAAGATCAAGTTCCATCCCCATGGTTCCTTTCCCCTTTGAACTGGATACAAGATCTTCGTCATCACAACCAGAAGCGTGTTTCTCTACGATTCATGGCAGCAATTCACTACAACCCTTACCAGGCAAGGAAGGTGTCTACTTCAACACCTCTTTCTATGTCACCACCACCTTTCTCAGTAGTCCGGTTCGACCCAGATGAAGAAATGTACTGTGGGGCCGAGCTACCAATGGACCTTACGTTTGTGAGGCTAGCAAGCAATGTGTCGGAAGTTGATGTGGGTGTGTTACCACAAGTATGAGCATGTGTAATGCTTCTGGCATCAAGGGACCATACATACATACCTGGCCGGAGATACTCTATCTACTATAATAAGATGGGTAGAAACACACACTTACTTGGCATTGGCTTCCCAAGTGGAGCTGCGGCTTCAGGTGCTTCTCTTTTCTCCCTGACTGACTGACATTATCTGCTGCTGTTTGAGTTTCTTATAAATTCTGAGTTGGTTGGCGATGTTGTATTGCGGATTGTTATTAGTTGCAAGGGAAAAGTTAGTGTTTGCACCATTTGACTTTTGTGTGTATATATGTAGTTAAATTCGTGTTTCTAAGTTCCAACTCTAGAAGCGTCGTATGCGTTTACATTTCTAAACAAGTCGGTTCGTGCATATTATATGATCGTCAGCTGAGTAGAAAAGGTTGCCTCGCTCTAATTATACTTCTTAATGCTATTACACTCCTGACTATATTTATTAAACCGGGTAGACCGGCGGTCCAAAAGACTGGACGGTTTGTCATTCAAAGATTTAGAAAAGGAGAGTTAAAGATCTAGATCCTGCTGCTTCCCATGGTGGGTTAGACTTTGTAGTGAATTTCTTGATGATAGAGCAGTAGTATTCTACCAATATATTTTAAAATGTACAATAAGCTTACAAAAGATGTTAAAATGATATACCGTTCACTTGTTATCAATAGTCTCATTAAGTGGATACGTGCGGTACACATTTTTTAAAAAAAAAATAATAATAATTAAAACAAGAAATTAATTTATACATAGCAATGATTATTAATGGGTGGGTGTGGATAATAATTATTCTTTAAAAATGTGATCCGTACGTGTCCACTTAACGAGACTAGTGACAACAATTGGACAATACGTCATTTTACCATCTTTTGTAAGCTTGGTGTACATTTTAAAACATTTTGGTCCATAAAACCATCTTTTTCAAACACGTTGTACGTTTTAAAACATATTGGTTCATAAAACCATTTTTTTCAAACATGTTGCATGTTTTACATACTTTTCCCCAGTAATTTTAGATTAAGTTTATATGGACAACGAAGGAAAGCAAGAAATGAGAAATTATTGACTACTACCATGCTAACACGTGGTAGCCCTTCATCTAATGAGAAATTGACACATATAAAAGAGAGAGATATAACAATGCATATGTGTCAATTTCTCGCCGGATGAAGGGATGAAGGGCTACCACGTATTAGCACAGTAGTCAATAATTTCTCGGAGAAAAAGGGATGACGAAGAAGACATGAATTTTGGTTTTTCTTTTTTAACCCTTGGATGAATAAATTAGATTTTTTATTATTAAAATAATGTGTTAGAACACTTTATTGAAATCAACAGATATGTTGTGAAATCAAAATCATTTACTATAAAATTCATCTAATCTCGATTTCCTTCTTATATGTATAAGTCTTTTAAAATAGTTTGTTTTGAAATGTGAATCGGAAAAAATGAACTTCGATTATATTATGCTATCGAACTTTACACAGAGTTTTGCAAGTTTCTATTTCAAACAAAGTATATATAATGCTACCACATGCAAATTATCATCTGCGAGCACACAAGTCCTTATTTAACATGCAATATTTTGGTTTAGTTTAGTTCGATTTATTAGTGGTTGATTTCAAATTTTAAAAGTTCAGTGACATTGATTCAATTCAAGGACATTGATTAAAGAGTCTTTTGGTACCATACGTTTGACTGATTGTCACTTTTGGTACAATATGCTTCATTTTGTATGCTTTTAGTACTATATATTTGCACTTTATAGACTTTTGGTCTATTCGTTAGTTAACTGTTACATTTGACTATTAAATGACATGTGCAAGTCATCAGACTTTCCATATACTTTTGATTTGATTCAATTTAGTTCTCTAATATATTCATAACTTCTTTTTGTTCAATTTAGTCCAAAAAAATCTAAATTGAACAACTGGGCTTGGACTAGCCCAGGGCTCAGTCTGATCCCGGTCGGGGTTGCCGGATCCAGGCGACCCCCACTGGGTCGGACGTAGCCTGGGCTAAGTTAATTGGAATTGGATTCAGTTTCAGCTTGGAGATACCCGAGCTCAACAGGGAATGATTTAGAAAAGCATTCTCCTTAAGGTTCGGTACTGATCCGTTATATACGTATTTATAAGTTAATTTCAAACATACATAAATTACAGAGTCCTACTCGCAATTTTAGCTAATCATCTACCATCTTCCTAAATTACTATACGAATACTAGTTGACATCTAAGAAAAATTTAACCGTAAAAAATTCCAATAGAGAGTTCTACGCTAAAATGAAACACCTACTATTACTAAATGAGCCAATGTCACTTATTATATAGTATATTTAAGTTGATTGACATCATGTTGTGTATTGTTTAAACACTTTGACTATTTGAATTAATTATATATATAATATAAATTTTTTTAACTCATGTTTCGATTCGAATCGATCTCATATCTACAAAAATAAGCAATTATTTGTTGCCTGAAAAATACAGAAAAATGTCATCTCGGACGCGGAAAATAGTATATACTAATTCTAAAAAAGAAAGACTAACTGAAGCACCTATAAGAGAATCCATAATAAATCATTTTAATTTACAATTTACAACCCATTATTTTGGACATAACAAAAATATATATATATAAAGTTGAATTTAATTAATTATAATAAATATTATCATAATTATATAACAATACCTACCAAATCATCTCAACCGCCGCGGTGACAGGACAGCACACAGTGCAGATAAACATGAAACGAAGACGAATAAATAAAGCCATCCAAAAGGAAAAGGCCAATAAGAAAACAAATAAATGGAAAGCAAATAAACAAAGGCAGGAAGATGTCGACACGCGCCTAACACGTGAATCAATCTTATCCTTTTACTAGAGTAGTCTAGTCTAGAAGATCACATAAATTCACAATCACAACATATTTTACCCGACTATTAAAAAAAAAAAAAAAAAAACTCAAAAGAAGGGTTAAGTCCACAAATAAATTGAACATGTATCGATAATTGCCTTGTTTATTGGAGTTTGAAGTGGACTCCACCATGCACTCGGTCGATAATAACAATATATATATTTATTATTATTATTATGGATATAAATGTTTTATCATAATAAGATAAGATAAAGTATGAGTTAAAGAAAGAAAAGTCACTATCAGAGTGGTCTCCCCCGTAATAACTACTCACCGGGGCAGAGCTCGCTGCAGAACTCGGGCGAGTTGACCCGGCGCGCTTAGATGTGGCAAGTGCCCCTCCGTATTCAGCATCTCCACCGTGCTCCGCCCTCCCAGGTGGTTCTTCAGGTACACCGCCACCGCCATCGGCACCGACACGTCTTTCACTGTCTGGATGATGCTGCACGGCACCTTCACCATCCCCAGTATCCCTCTCAGGTCGCTGTTGAACACCGTTCTCGATACGAACAGCGATATGTCCGGCCGCATGTTGAACAGCGTCCGGCTGAACTCCCGCACCGCCGCCGGAACATCCGCCCCCACCGCCAGCGGCGCGAATCCGTTCACCCAAGCCTCGTAGTTGGCCTCCATTGCTGCGAACACTTTTTCGATCTCCCCGAGGTCGAATCCCCCGTGGTAATCTTTGTCATTCAGGAATCTAATCATCAATCAAATTAATCAAATCATCGCAAAATTCATATGGATCGAGATTCGAGAGATGATTTTGATTATTTATCTACCTAGGAGAAGCGCCGATAAGGACGAGCTTGGAGAAGAGATCCGGCCTCTTGATGGAGGCCAGAATCCCGATCATGGCGGAGACGGAGTGGCCGACGTAGGCGCAGCGTTCGACGCGGAGAGCGTCGAGGATGTTGAGGAGGTCGTCGACGTAGGCGTCGAGAGTGGTGTAGCGGCGGAAGTCGAAGTAGTCGGGGTTGACGCTGCCGGCGCAGACGAGGTCGTAGAGAACGATGCGGTAGTGGTTGGTGAAGAAGGGGAGAATGCGCTGCCACGCAGACTGGTCAGTGCCGAAGCCATGAGCCAGCACCAAGTAACGGTCGCCGGAGCCAACAACACGGACATTCAGCGCCTCTAACAGTGGGTTACCCATCACCAAATCAAATATATGAGGGATTTGGATTCAAGGAGTATAATAGAATAGATAGATTGGATAATGTTATTTACGTACACAATTTTTCTTCCTTTTATAATGTCAACAAAATACAGCCAGACAAAATAAATAGAATAAAGGAATTTATCGGAGAAGAAAGGGTAGCTGTAGATATTTCCGATTTTGTAATATATATAATATGGCTAAAGCCAAAAAGTATTTTTATTTATTATTATTATTATAAAAATACATGGAAGCTTCTGTTGGTTTCAAGCTCCATCATCAATAATTCATTATAGGAATATTAGGTAGCACTTTGCAGAAATTTTCTATCTTCCCATTTTCTTCATATCCTTATCGGAGTTTGTTAGAGTAAGTTAAGAGCATTTTCCCCTCTAATTAAATGTTTCTCTTATCCGATACTTTCAAGTCAAACTACTAGAGAAATTGACAACCAACCACATAGTCAAATCTAAATCTATCATATGTCGAATTTGAAGCTTCCTCTTCAACTGATACTTTATATCTGCTATCGTCAAATTAAAAAAAAAAAAAAACCAGCTACAAGTAATCTACTAATCACAAGATTTCTAGTTACTTCACCAGATCTACTAATCGTTTGATCTCTAACGACACCCTATAATTGACTGGTTAGTTTTCTGATTACAATGTATTCTTTTTGTTTCTATTGTTACCGCTGTCTCCCTGTCAAATTCTGATCCATCTCCAGACGCCACAACCAATGACAACTTCGACGGAGGTCTATGTCTGACTTTAATTGTAATATTGACCACTACTTTATACTATCTACCCCTTCTAGTGTAGAACAGAATTCTATCGGAACACATATCCGATTTTCAGACAATTAATCACATGATTAATCAATCTCAACTTCCAGATTTGGATACGGTTTCAACCGTATCTATCCCTTATAAACAACTTCTTCTTCGAGAGAAGTTGGATTTTTGTTCGATATCCCTAATGTCCGCTAGTACCTGGATTTTCATGTTCATGGATGCATTAGTAGCTTAGTATTTGGCCTAGTCTACCTCGAAGGAACCTCAAAAAAATTTGACCCCTTTATATGGTTTGTCTTGTTTGTTAATTGGATTATCTATGATTTTATCGTATTTGGTTCTCTCTGGTATTACTTGTCGCATAGTGCAATTGCTAACTAGAATTTTTCTTTGAAAGAGTCTCAGTTTTTCTTTATGGTTTTGATTGTTCCGCTGAATTAGATCTTGTTCTCCGCACCAAGCTTATATCATTTGCTTAGTATGTTATTGTTGTTAAGTTGATCTTTTTATTTATTTGGGTATTATTGTTTGTATGCTTATGTCTTATTTGATTGTTCTTGATTTTCGCTTATGCTAGCATGTACATTGTTTGTAAGGCCCCTTGAATTTATCCAAAAATTCCACCGAAATTATTTCCTTTTAATTTGTAACCACTTTGATTTTTTTTTTTAATAATATCGATTTTACTATAAAAGAAAAAAAAATGTATCAACTGTATTGTTGTATCATACGTTGTCACATGTTTCTACCATGGTTTGGAAATCTCTTGTTTTTACTTTCCTTTCAAGTGTACAACATTGACCTTGCATTTTCATCATAGTTGTCTTGGTTTATATTTATGTGTTTTGTGGCTTTAGGCATTAGGGCCGTAAGTGTTCGAGTTGAACAGAGTATTGGGCCGTAAGTGTTCGAGTTGAACAGAGTATTTAACAAGTCCGATTCGATTAAGAAGTATTAAAATTGAACGAGAACTCGAATTCATTAGAGCTCAATTTTTTTGAATTCCGAACTCAACTCACATTCAAAATTGCCCGTATCAAGCTCAAATCGACTCATAATCTCATTATATTTAGATGTTAATTTACGAAATTGTATATTAAACACCGAAACTCAACTGATTCCGATTAGTCCTTGAATTTTCAGAATATTGCAATATAATCTTTCGACTTTGTAAATTGCAAATTTATCCCAGTATTTTCAACATATCAAAACACAATATAAGTAGTTGAACTGTAGGAGGGTGACAGTAAAAGAGAATGTGATTCAATGAGGCGGGAAGTGAATGAAACTAAAAGAATAAGGTAACAATCAATCAATTGATAAAGAAAGAATAAGCAATCTATAAAATGGACCATCCTTTTTCTTGTAGCCGCATCCATTCCAGCTCACTATTGATCTCATCCAATCCAATTCCGCATCAATAACGCTCCTTTCTTATTCCATTCCTTTAATATCATATATACAAGTATTGCACGTCTTTCTACTATATAGCTAATCAGTTGAGTTCTCTATTTCATTCATTGCCCATCAATCACATATATATCCAGATGCTACCTCATAAGAAAAAGTTGAGATTTTTTTTTGGTTAATTACTAATAACTATCTGAAGTTTGTCCCATGTTGAAATTTAGTGTCTGACGTTTAAATTGAGTGTTCCAGATTTCATTTTGGTTGAAATTTGGTGTCTGGGTGTGTTTACTTTAGAGAAGCAAATCCCGACTGTCAAATTCGAGCTCCCATGCACGCTCCCTTCTTGTCACCTTGTCGGGAGCGTGATACAGGTGGAACCGACTAATTTCGAAGATTTGGAGATTTCTTGTCCCGGAGTTTCAACTTTCGGATTTTGGCGCGTGAATAGTATTTTTCGGGCGGAAACGGCGTTCTAGTCCAAAATCACATCTACTCTATGTACTGCGCTTCTTTTTGGCCAAATTCCATCATCTTAGGGGTCAAATCGTGTTTTTATGTTATTTCCGGGTCTTTTTGCAATTTTCAATTTATTCGGGACTTGTTCGTTATTTTCTCTTATTTCCCAGGTTAGAATTTTCTATTAAAGACATTGTTGGCCAAATTTTACAGTCAATTATTGATAAATCAGAAAATCGAGGTGTTTCCTCAACCATGCGTTCGATTTATGCGCATCTATCCTACCATAACGCTGCATCAGACCGTCACCTAAAAAGCTGACCTTATCCTTGCAAGTAAATCCCGCTCCATTGTTGCTGGAAATCGCTCATCACCACTCTCCTGCTGGAAACTTTTTATTTTGGATGTTCAACTTTTGGGTGAAATTTGGCGATTTTGTGAAAAGTAAAATGTGATGAATTATGAGTGGGTGAGTGGGTTGATGAAAGTGATTGAAATGAGAGAAAAAGTCGCGCGGGGACAAAAAAATACTAAAATGAAACATAGGACTGTTTATTTTAACATTTCAAATTTCAGACACCAACTTTTATCATAAGACAAACATTAGACAGCTTATTAGTAATTAATTTTTTTTTTAATCACACTCTATCATTCGATGATTTGTTACTCATACAATGCTACGTTACGCCTTGCTGGTTATATTCATATATTGTGTAGCATGCACATGTTAAAAAAACGTTCTTATGGCCTATATAGTTGGAGTTGGATCATATAACTATGTATATGTACGTATGCCTTAATGAGGGAGTTGATCATATAACTATGTATATGTACGTATGCCTTAATGAGGTTGTGTTTGTTTTGCTGGAACTAAGTTATGTATTGAGCGGACTTGGATTAACTTTTTTTTTTTGGCCAATAGACTTGGATTAACTTTCTATTTTAAGTTTATAACACTACTTATTTACTACCTGTGGATATATTGTTATTGGTTAACGCTTTGTTCGTAATTTTTTTTATTTTTCAGAACTAATCATATATTAAAAGAAAATAAATAAAAAACTGTCCAAGGTTTACCCTATGTTAAAATTAGGTATCTGAAGTTTGAAATGTTAAAATTGACTGTCTCAAGTTTCACTTTTGTTGAAATTTGGTGTCTTGGTGTGATTACTTTAGAGAAGTCATTTCCGACGAAACCGTCTGTCAAATTCGAGCTCTCATACACACTCCCTTCTCGTAATCTTGTCGGGACCGTCACCTAAAAAGTTGGTCACATCCGGACAAGTAAATCTCGTTCTATTGTCCTTGGAAAATGGCTCCACTCCACACCACTCTTCTAGAAACTTTTTTTTAATGTTCAATTTTGATGAAATTTGACGATTTTGTGAAAAGTAAAGAGTGATGGATTATGAGTTGGTTGGTGGGTTGATGAAAATGATTGAATGGAGATGAAAAGACGCACAGAGACACCAAATTTCAACAAAAATGAAACTTGAAACAGTCCATTTTAACATTTCAAACTTCAGATCTAATTTTAACGTAGGCTAAACTTTGGACAGTATTTTAGTTATTAACCCTTAAAAGAAATACATACATCTTGCTGCGTTAATTAATTAATTACAAGAGTGTACGTAAAATTAAAACAAAATGGATTCTTTTAAGTATATTTAAGAAAATACGATTTCAAAAATTGATATTTAAGATATAAGATTTTTTAAGTATTTGATAAAATACAAATTGACAAATCGGTGTCTTCAAAATTTTAGATTTTTAAGAAGCATCATTATTGTTATTGTCTCTATTGAATGGAATACTCAACCCACGTATGTGAAGCTCTCTATTTTAACCAAAAATAAGAGTTTGATTGTCCATTAATTAGTTAAGTTTTGTTCCAAAATTATGGTTTTTCTATTTAACTTTTTTGTGTATCATACTTCTTTGTATTTAAAAACATGTAGTCATGGGTACTTTTCCGTTAAAATCAGATATTGACAGATAAATATTTTGAAAATATTGAAGATATCATTGTTTAAATTAAGCAATGTCTAGAATTATATAAGACGCCTCAAATTCATCTCTAACTATTCATTTTTTAGTTTAGTGTTAAAAGAAAAAAAAACAAGTAATGATCAAATCAGTTTCTTGATTTGATGGACCTAGGTAGGGTGCAGCCTTAGTCTGGACCCGGCTCTAGTTAGTGTCGTCTGACTTGGACAACCCTAACCAGGGTCAAACTCAGCGCATGGATCCAACCCGGTTAGTTCAATTAAGACCCACTATCAGATTGGCTACAATTGCACCTAAATCTTAGTTGACCGTCATGGTAGAGTCCTACGATGGGTCCCATCCAAGTCAGAGGCACTGGACATGGGAGATCCTGACCAGAGTTGGACCCAACACAGGGCTCGAGTCTGACTTCGTCAATTGAGATCTAGGGGTCATATTGAGTCCAACTGATCTTAGGTCTCAAATGACCAAGACAGGGTCAATATATGGGTTGGGTCTTGCCCTGACCAGGGTTAGACTTAGCACAAAGGTCGACCCTAGCTTGGTCTACTTAACCATAGGTTTGATTTGACTTTATTTTTTTTTAAAGAATAACGGGACTAAATTAACAAAAAAAAAAAAGTTAGGATTCTGTTTGAGAATAATATTGATAATCTTGCATAATTTGAAATTAGGCTAGGCTAATTTTGAAATTTTCAAAACCGATAATAAGCAAATCGTTACAACATTATTACGAATCGCTATTCAATTTTTTTTATTAGATATGATATAATAATTTCCATCAAATCTGACATAAAATTAGCATGTTTCAGTGAAGTTGTTTATGTGTAAGTGCATCCAAATAGATTTTGCAATAATAAATTAATAAAAGTGCAACGATATTTCCGATTAGTCTCTCAGTTTGACCTTCAACCAATTTTACTGGTGCTTTTCAATTGATGGAACAACTAAATACACTTTGCTGCTATGCTTTCAAATTCAGTTTATTGGTGAATCAACTTACACAAATAACAATTTACTCAAAAATAGAGTTTCATGTAGCCAATTTTTTATAATTTAAATACAATAAATTCAGATAATTTTAATTTTAATTTAATAAAAGTTATAACGATTTAGTTATTAGCCCTCTTCAACATAATTAATTGCTTCCATATGATTTTTTTTAAAAGACAATGACTACATTTTAAAAACACAAAAAAACTTAAAATTAATACAATCACGAATTTAGTGCAAAAAAAAAGATGCAATCTACCAGTTTTGAAGCTCCCTCCCAAATATAAAATCTCTGACAAGAAATGCGCGTTTGAGCTGCAGCAAACAAGAGAAGCCACAACAAGACAGTATAGTTTCCAAACCTTTTGAGTTTGATAGCTCATTAAGAAGCAGCAGCAAGTACAGAGACTATTTTCTTACATTAAAGTACAGTACTAGTAATACTAATGTGATACACATCAGCCATCACAGCTTGTGTTATCTATCTCATCTCAGCACAACAAAGTTGGATCCATTAGTCTTCTGTATCTTTGATATTTTCCTTAAGATACCAGCAAACCCATCCTTGTCCTGCAAGTCCAACCAATCATTATATTTTTTAAGACCAACTTACTTAGTTGCATATTGAATTACAAGATGAGATTTAACACTTTTAATAAGATTAATTCAACAGATGGAAGCGATATATAAACATACTTCTTTTGATCTGAGTCTGTCTTTAAACTTGCCAACAAGAACCTGTGTAGTAATTGGAGTCTTTTGCATTAAAAAGCTCTTTATTTCTTCTTCAGTAACAGGACCAGTAGCAGCTGCAGCAGCTTTTGAATCTGATGATGATTTTGAAGCACCTTTTGAGGGATGCTGCTGCCCATCCTTAGCAGCAGATGATTTTGCTTCCTGATCATCATCATCATTAAAAATCAATTCTCAACCATTAGAAACATAACAAGTATGAAAAAGGAGAAAGAACATAATACAGCATCATTCTTCGATTTCTTTGAAGAAGGTGCATTGCTAGATGGCTTTGCATCATCACTGTTCAATTTCCTCTTTCCCTTTGATGCCTTTGAAGCAGGAGAAACTCCTTTAGAAGATCCACCAGTAGCTGCTGCTGCTTTTGTGGGAGTGTCTTCCACAGCTTCCTCTTTAGGGGTATCCTTTTGCTTAGGAGCCACCAAAGGAGGTATACCATTCCCACCCACATCATCATCCTGCTTAACTAAAATTTGTCAACAATAAATACCACCAAATTTTGTATCTTTGGTTACCATCACACAAACTTACATCATCATACTCATCATCATCATCCCCTTCTGATTCATTCAAGCCAGATGCTTTACCGAGCAGCTTCTTCAGCTCTTTACCAGACTGACTCAGTCCACCTCCTTCTTCATTACCTTCCTCATCCTCATCTTCATCATCCTGCAACATCATCCACAAAATTGACAGGAAAAGGCACATAGTATTTTTAATTGACTACATCCAGCTTTAATAAAATATAAATATTGCAAGAATGACAGCATCAGACAGGACAACATATCAGAAACGAATTAGTTTGAACAGTATTCTTAAATTCCACATTGGGCCGAGTCAAACCCAACGGGCTAACCATTTCCACAAGTGGGGTTCCATCCTAAAACCAAATGGTTATAGGAGGAGGTAATCCAATTGCTTATATAGTTGCTCTAATCTAGAGAGCCCACCGATGTGGGACAAACACTCATGATGGATATTCAACAAGTATCTTTATATAAATGATCATACACAATTCCTATTGTCAATGACAGTCACTTACCGAACATATACAAAAAGAATTATATATTACTGGAAAGAGTATTAATCGAAAACTTAATAAAGCAGAATTTAACAATAGCTGCGTTGCTGAATTTTACTTATGGCTTTGTTCCAGACCACGTCTAGTACATGTTTACTTTTTGGTAACAAAGTATGAACATACCGCCTTCAATAATTCTTAAAACTCACCAAATACTACTTAATGACAACTCCAAGAAGTCATAAGTTGGGTTAAATCACAAGCACACCTACCAGACGTGCAGTACGTTTTTTTTTAATCTTCTATCGCGTAAGCTAATCAAACTGCTCAAATTACCTCATAATGTTTATTTTGTCAAGCATTTGCATTCAATATCTCTTACTTAACAAGTCAAACGAGTAGGATATAGTCATTGCAATATTTCAAGACATTTACGGGCTCATATAGCACATGTTGAAAGTGAACCTTTGTGAGCTCCAAGGTGCATATGTAAACAAATAACACTGCAGGACTCATCAATAAATACTCTTGAAGTACTTATCTCAAACAATATGATTATACAGACCTTGATTTCTGGTGGCACAGCTTCATTAGCCAAATCCTCTCGTTCCTCTTCCACATCAAGACGTTCATCATCATCACTGAAGTGCTCGTCGTGCTCCCAATCATCACCTAAAGTGGATCAACAATAATCCATAAATCCGTATAATACATAAATATGCTGTAATAATATAGGAAAATACATACATTAGCCGTTCGTTACAGTCCACCAAAATTGTGTCTTTATTTGTGTATATACAACAACAGGATCACAACTTTGCAATTTATTGAAAAATCTTCACATACATCTTTAATGTTAGCTAGACACAATGAACTGAAGTCTAGCAGCCCCTGAAATTCATATTAGTTGGGACCGAATGCACACATGCATGTAATGTGAAACTGAAGTACATATTGCTGGAAGATCTAGATAAACAGAACGAAAAGAAATTTTCACCAGAATACAAACTGAATGCGCACATGCATGTAATGTGAAACTGAAGTACATATTGCTGGAAGATCTAGATAAACAGAACGAAAAGAAATTTTCACCAGAATACATAGTGTAATCAATGTAAAAGCATTAAAGTTCTAACTAATTGCTTTTGCTGCAACCAAGTTACGAGAGCAGAAGCATCAGTTAAACGAAGATTAGATCTCCACCACTGCAATAAGATAAACGAATAAAGTGCACTAACCCTTTTCTTCTTCCTCATCCTCGGGATCCCTTCCCCTTGGAGCATCATCATCATCATCATCTCCACCTCTTAGCTTACTCTTCCTTGAAGATCCATCTTCTTCATCATCATCTCCTCTATCTGAGGCATTACCCTCATCATCATCACCTGCTTTCTTCCGTCCTCTGCCTCCACCACCACTCTCCTTGTCTTCAAGTTTCACCACATCACCAAATGCAGCAGCTCCCGTTGTTGCAGCTTTCATCATCCACCTCTCGTAACCATCAGCAGTTTTCTTCCTGTTCTTCATTTTCTCTTCTGCTTCCTCTAATGTGAGCTGCTTATATTGTGCAACTTTGTTAAAATTGTACCTACAAAATACAAACATATAAATATTTTGTCAATAAAAAATTTGCTTTGTAGTTAGGTCTTGGAAACTGAGACGGCAAGCAGAATTTCTGAGCAAGTTGCAGGAAATTAAAGAGAGACGAGGTGAATCAAGAAAAAATTTGGGCTGAGCAGATCTCAAACTCAAATCCGAGCTTCCATGTTCATTAAAGAGATTGCGGTTGAGAAGTTCAATTTGGCACCCATTCGCTGAATCATAATACTATACTACTGAAAACAGTTCACTAATTTTACTAAGCTTAAACATAAGGCGCTCTTTGGGAACTATTTCTGGATTATAAAATCATTCAGTCTAAACCCTGGAAAAAGAATAATGCAAAAGCATAAGAAGGCATACTTTGGAAACTATTTCTAGATTAGAGATTCTTCCCAAAAATACAACAAGCAAATAACCCAGATGCATCAGCAGCATCACCAACACCACCATATTTGTTCGTGTAGTTGAACAAAGAGAAGAAAAAAAAAAGCATTGTAAAATTCTGCAGAAGTATAGAACAATTGGAGCTCTAAATTCCCATACCAAGAGCCAGCAGGGATAGCGAAAAATTCCTTTCCTTGTCGCATTAAGAGGTAGTAAGTTGCTGATTGAGAACCTTCAAGATGTCCGTGATATTGAGATTGACCCGTTTCATCCTCAAGGAGCCAAGGCTTGTTCTTATACTTATCCTTTAAAAATTCATGCAAAAGTAAATCAGGAATATAGCAAACTGAAATTCAAACTACTCATAGGATCCATAAAGAAATGGCCTTCTCAGCAACACTAGGAAATCTACAATTTGCAGGGCTAGACAGTAACAGAAAAGAACATTTAAGAAAGAGAGGGTAATTACTTTGGTTTAATCTACAATAAGGTAGGGCTAGACAGCAACATAAAAGACCATTTAAGAAAGAGAGGTAAATACTTTGATAAACCCAAGGACAAGAAAACTTAGAAAAAACCTGCTCGTATTACATTATTAAAAGCCATATGTGCACTAAGGCGCAAAGGTCATATATCAATAATACTGGCTCATATATAGAGATAACAGCTCCAGTCAAGCACATATATTAAAAATAACAAGCAAATATCTAGAAAATTATGTCCAGAAAGGAGTATAGGAAGTAAACATGACCACAACATCATAAGCTTGCAAGCAAACAGAAATCAAACGCAAGAATAGAATACCCTATAAACAATGAAGAGACTTGAAAACCAAGGTCAGGGAATGACTATACCCTCAAAGTATCAGTCACTTGGCGACCTTGTAGCCCTTCCTTATGGGCTGACCATCTATTTTCTGCATTCTTCTTCTTTGAAAAATTTGGTAGTCCAGATACAAATCTGGCAATGAAGTAGTTTTTATCATTGACGGAGCTTGCACGAACGTTGTATTCCTATAAATTGCATGAGCAAAATCCAAATAAAGTCAGTACTAGTAAACGTCCAAGAAATTTCAATTTGTAGTCGCGCCATAAATATTTATATCATCGCCATATATGAAAAAAAACGGGAAGAATAGTTCAAAACCTGACTATAAACAGAATCAAAGAAACCGGTTGCACATGATCATCACATAAGAAAAAGGCGGGATGAAAAGGTCAAACCATGACTATTAACAAAATCAAAGAAAACAGAAGCAAAGAAACCTAGAAGGTATATTTTGATGGTGGAGTTCTTCAGTGGTATTAATTGCGGAAAGAGTATCTTCAGCAATTAAGCAATTGAAACCAACCCGTATCAAGCGGGTGATGGGGGTGCCGCAGTCGTAGCAGGTTGCACCGTTTTCGGCCATGGTTTTGCCACACGACGAGCAGAGAGTCATGTGCTTGCAATTGCTGCCGTACAGATCCGTCGTGGATCCACACCCGCTACAGGAAGGCTTCAGCAGAAGGTCGAACGACATCTCTCCTCCGGTGCAAGCAGAGAGAGTTTTCTAGGTTTAGAGAGGGAATAGCAGAGGTAGATCCAAGAAATATATTATGACGAGATGGGAATCAATGGAGCCGACGGTCATATAATCAAGGAATTAAAATCAAACATACATAATGTTACACAATATATAGGCGACCGGATATCTTTAATGGCCCGAAAAAAAAAAAAAAAATATATATATATATATATATATATATATATATACTTACATGACATAATATGCAAAATAAAATAAAGGGTTAAGGGCCTTTTGTTACTACATGTTTGCACAAATTACACTGTTCATGCCATTAATATTTTTTTGTACCGAATTAGTACCATATGTTTCCAAACCTTACTGTTTTGGTACTTCCGTTACCATTCCGTCAATAACGGCCGTTAAATGGCATGTGTCATGCACGTGAGCAGCCCAAAACTTTTAATTTTGTTACAATTTAGTCAATCTAATACATCCCTAACTTTTATTTTGTTCAATTTAGTCCTAAAATTTCAAAATCAAACCATTTTTCCAAATTGACCTAGCCGGATCTAGCCATGGGCTATGTCCGACCCTGGGTCGGGGTCACCGGACCCAGGCGACCCTGACCCAGGGTCGGACCTAGCTCATGACTAGATCCGGCTAGTTCCGGCTAGTTCAATTGGGACAATTATTTATTTTTGTGACTTTTATTTAAATACTTAATAAAACTAAAGCATTGTACCAATTGTTTTTTTAATTAGTTTAGAAAATAAAATGATCACGTGCCACACCCGTGATTACTAATGGCGAAAATTCAAAAATATATTTACTTAAATGGATTAAAATGTCCATCTGACTTAACCCGTATTTCTTCAACAATATTGCAGTGTGTTCTTCTTCAATTTGCGAGTACCCCGCTCATCTTCAGGAGAGTCACCGTTTAGCTGTCCGGCCATCATTTTTCTCCTCACCCAACCTCCGTTCGGACCGTCACGACTGCACCAACCATCCGCTCGCTTGTTAGCAAAAGTGGATTTATATTCTTGTTGCAGCTCCTCCTTCCACTCAACTGCAGCTCATGCTCTGACCTTGGCCAGTGACCCTCTCGAACCCATCCATTTTTTAGGCCCTAGTTCTGGTTGATTTCTTCCCGATTGAATAAACTCAAATTAAATTAACAGCATCGCCTTTCAATTTTCATTTATGGTGCTCCGGTATGAAACAATTCATCATTGACGATTGGAACCATAAGTAATATATTTAAATTTTAGCTGAGATTTTTTAGGCTTATCAGTGCATCTATGTGATAACAATTTTTGCACATGAATTTCCAAACTCTCAGTTAGAAGTAGATTTTTTGCAATTGACAATGTTCCTTATTATGTATTCCTTCAAGCAAGCTTATGATTTTCTTATGGATAACTGGTTTTTTTTCACTAATCGGAAGAGGCAGTTATCACAAGGGAAAAATAGTCGTTCTTCATGTCATTTCATGTTTAATTCGTAGGAAGTTAAAAAATTATTGGTGGATTAAGCTTTCTCTCTCTAAATATGTAGGAGATTTTCTAAGTCCTGGATAGAGTAAGACTTTTGGCCATTATTAGCTTTTCTAGAAGAATGTTAGCCTAGTGAAATTGTTATATCAGTACAATTGTACAAGATGAAATCATATGTATTAATACTTATTTATAAAACAAGTTTGCATTTAATTTGTATCCTCTAGCAGGTCCTATACTTCTACTCTTAATTTAGTAATGTTGTAGAGATTGCGCCATCTGTATGCAGTATTGTATATCCATTTATAAACTTTGAATCTCAGTTGTTTTTTTTTTCATATTTACATGATCTTGTTAGATACCAGTTTAACTCATATGAATCTTGAAAATTTATCTCAATTTCTAAGTATCTGCATGGAGGTTTGGCAATAGTTTTTCTTTTTCGTAACTAACTAAGTTAAAATGTTATTCTGATGAGATTTTGCTTACGTAACTTTGACTCTTTTTGTTTACGTAGTTTCGATTCCATTAACGTATCGTTTCTTCTTCGTTTTGTTTTGCTCATCGGGAATTACCTGCGAAGGGAAGCCGGGGGAGATCTGGCGAACTCACTCTGACGCTCAAGTTAGTACCCGAAGGAAGGGTATAGAGCAATATGTACAAATAGCAGAATAAATGGGGATTATTCTCCCAATGGTGGAGATCATTGAGTATTTATAGGAGATCTGTGCCCCGTAATCCCGGATAGGAATAAAGCCAGTATACGGTGATTCTATTCCTAGATAAGGAGTTCCATATTCTAGAATAAGCGGAGGTAAAAAGACCTTATACGAAGGCTGAAGGGAAAAGAGTATATATATAAAAAGTAGTCCATAGATGTGTCCGGCCAAGACTAGACCGATTGCATCTTTGGATGCGTCCAAGGCTTGGCCTTCATCATCCATCAATTTATCGACTCCAATTAACCTTCCAATATATTCCTCAATGATTTTGATATTAGAATTGCTCAACTTCCCCAATTCTAGGTCATGGATTTGTACTCAAAATTGACAAGATTGAAACTCGACTTCCTCTGAAGATTAGATTACGTCATCCATTTCTTAAGAAACAAGCAATAACCTTGAATAACTGAAGGACTCCAATCCAACCAACGCATCCGCATAATCAATCTCCTTCTCAAACTTGATAAGCACAACATCATTGTTATCTTAACTTCATCGTATCTTCTCCAAGCACACTTAAAAATATATTCAAGATTGAACCAGTACGAATGACCATATCACTTATATAACCTTTCCCACACAACGATAATATTCTCGACTAATTGAAGAATCACAAAGTTGTAAGATCGGTCTTTCGAGAGGTGTTCGATTTTGAGTTTGTTCTGATCACGTTTCAGAGGGTGCTTCATTCGGTAGACCTGAAAACAACACATATATAAAACCGAGGATTACAAACCCTAAATAAAATAGGAGGAACAATATAAAACCGATCAGGTATTGAAGTACTCCCAAGACAAGCACCGAACGGAATAGAAACATTCTTCACTGACCAAAGATTACTCCAAAACATAAAAATTCACTGCATCGATCAAAACTGTCTGAAATTTCAGAAAGACAAAAGGAAGAGGTTTCGTTTCATACCATTTCTTTGAACGAAATCTACTTTTGGTACTAGATTTTTTTTTACACTTTTGGTACTAACGTTTTACATTTTGTACATTTTTCATATAACCGTTAAAATTTCGTCTGATTTAGTCGTTAAGTGTCATGTGTCGTGCACGTAATTAGCCTAAACTTTTGATTTTGTTAATTTAGTCCCTCTAATACTTTCATAACTTTTAATTTGTTCAATTTAGTCCTAAACTTTGAAAATCAAACCATTGACTCAATTTGACCTAGTCGGGCCTAGCTTAGAGTTAGATTCGATCCTAGGTTGGACCTAGGCCTAATTGGGTTCAATTAGGGTTAGGTCCCAATTGAGCTTAGCCAGACCTAGCCAAGAGCTAGGTCCCGATTAATACACAACCAAACACAAGTGCAAAATCACAACAGAATTGCATAATGCTGTAAAAAAAATTCTCATAAAAAAGCTGAACGCTCATGTAAAAGGTAATTTATTCCTTAGGGTTAAAGAACTTATAAACAGTCCAATGTTTGCCTAATATTGAAATTTTTTGTCTGAAGTTTGAAATGTTAAAATAAATAATCCGAGATTTCATTTTTGCTGAAATTTGGTGTCTCCGCGCGTATTGTCCTCTCCTTTCAATTATTTTCATCAACCCACTTACCCACTCACAATCCATCAGTCTTTACCTTTCATAAAATCTCCAAATTTCTCCAAAAACTTGAAGATCCAAAAGAAAAGATTTCCAACAGAGTGGCGTGGAATAATTTACAGCAACAACGGAACGAGATTTACTTGCGTGTATGTGGTCAGGGCCGTCTCAAGGGAAATTGAGGCCTAAAGCGAGATTCTAATTTGAGACTTTTTATTTAGTAAAATTTTATTTATAATATATTTGTCGATTTTTATTGATGCAAAATCACAAATTAAATGTTTTTATGTTTTTTTTCTAAAATTTCATTTTCAATTGATAATATCGCTAGTCCATTTAACCTTCTTGAGTCATGGTCGATCTTAAATAAAATTTTATTAATTTTAATTTTGAAAAACTTCTTTCAAGTAACAGTCACTGAAATTGTTAACATTATTATATTACAACTTTCGATTATTCTCCTTCTCTTAACATTTAAATAGCCAAAATCATATTTTCTACTTAACATATTAAATTTTCTGAAAATATAACTGTATATATCCTATTACTGTTACTTAACAAAAGACGTTTTATATTAAATTTGTAAATGATTTATTCAAGTCGAAAAGATCAAGTTGACTGATGCACTTCACAAATTGTATGACTTTGTTGGAACTGATTCAAAGTCGTCTTGAAAGAAGAATTTTAATTGAGAATTTATCACTGATCTAAGAAGAACAAATTCAAAGTGAGAATTGTGTAGTATTTCAATTAAAATGAATTAGAAATTTATAAGATAGAAAAAAATTAACGCTATAAGTTAATGTTAGAATGTCGTTAGTACATATAACGAGATAAATTTGACATAATTAATTAAAGTAACGTTAAAATATGTTAATTGCATTAGATTTAGTTAGGTAGTTGATTAGTACATATAGTGAGGTAAATATGACATAATTAATTAAAGTAACGTTAAAATATGTTAATTAGATTAGATTTAGTCGAAAAGATTAAGTTGACTGATGCACTTCACCAATCGTATGACTTTGTTGGAAGTGATTCAAAGTCGTCTTGAAAGAAGAATTTTAATTGAGAATTTATCACTGATTCCAGAAGAAAAATTCAAAGTAAGACCTGTGTAGTATTTCCATTAAAATGAATTAGCAATTTATAAGATAGAAAAAAATAACGCTATAAGTTAACGTTAAAATATGTTAATTACATTAGATTTAGTTAGGTCTGTATTATCGGTCTGTAAGTTTTAAGACACTCACCTTTTATTAGGAGCATTAATTATACGAAGTGTCATATATCAGCTAGTTATGATTAAAATTCTCCTAGTTAGATGGCTTATTTTGATTAGAACTCATGCCAAATATGTTTACCTAGTATTGAACCATGTCTAGCATTGATATAGGTAAGGACGGCCCCTAGTTTGGTCAATTGAGCAACAATCAATAGAATTTTCACCGATTAGGATGAGTCCGGGGCGGATCTATTCATTACAATGGGGAACATATGTCCTCCATTCCTAGCTAAGTTTAGTTAGGTTTTATAAATACATATTATATAGGTAAGCATAATTTGATATATAATGAAATAATTAACTCCATTTCTCATTTTTTAGTTGTAAATATTATATATATATTTTTTTTAAATTTGTACTTTCTACTTTCAGTAACATGATTTGTAATGGATAATGAATCCCATTATTTAGTTTGTACCTCCGCCACTGGGATGAGTCATATGGATCGTCCAAGTCCGGGCTCGTTTAAAATATGATCTCCTAGATTAAGTGAGCATGTTTAACATGATCTCAAGAAATTGTGAATTCTTTATCTAAATAAATCGAATCATAATTGATTGATAAGTTGAACTTTAGATAATTGATACTAAAAAATATAAAACTTATAATCCTAAAATTTAAAGAGCGATAATTGAGACTTCTAAAAAAATATTTTCCTTTTTGTTAGTTTCATTTGATTCTATGGAATTATAATAAGGATTTGTAACCGCTAACTTGCAACCCTAGCTACATCCTCTCTAAAAAACTATATATATTTTTTTTTTCAATTTTTGACTACTATATATACTTAGGCATAAGCAGGGGGCGTAGCCATATCCATATAGTATAATAAGGGAACATATGTCTCTTATTATGACTGGTTTTTTCTATAAATATTAACATATATAAAATTTTTGTAACTAAACGATGTTGTTTAGCAACGTTGTTGACTAGTATATATATGCATCTACTATTATACTTTTTATTTTATATTTCGTCTGCTGATCTATTATAATGTTCAATCCAATTATTTATATAAAACTATTTTATGCATTGATTAATTATGTGTTGTATTTGTAACACGTGTCACGATAAGTTTACTGTGCGTGTTCGTTTTTACTAAGTTTAACACGACACAATTATTAACACATTATATCCCGAACTATCACACCTGAATGAACCCTCATTTTCAAATGTCTGGCTCCGCCACTTGGCATACATTCTAGCTAAGTACATCCATTTCTTTAAGTAGAATAATTTGAGTGTGTATATTGGAGCAGTCACCCCTTTTATGAAAGCCCTTGGTTGTACTATTGATATCTAATGACTAATCTGAATCTAATTATCCGATCCTTTTCTGCCAGCTTGGTATCATATTTATCCACGGCATAAACGTGATGAAATAATATATAATAACCAGAAGAAAAAGGAATCCGGCAATATTAAGCACGTGCACTATTATCACCACATTTTATATACAGTTCATTATTTTACGTAACACAAATCAAAACACCGACCAAATTAATTGGAAACCGGCACGTACATACGTGACTTTTCAGACCTAATGGTATTGTCTTGTAATTGTTTTATTTGTTGTTGCCATTTTCTTGTAATTGCTATTTAAAAATAAAACAAAGCACTACATAACTTACTTGACGACTTCATATAATATATAATTTGACATTTTAATCTCGTCTATTACCAAGTTGCTGACTAGTCAAGTGTATCTTTTTTTTATTCATATCAATCCATATGTCTTATCTTAAACTAAACACATTAATTAATGAATCTATTCACTGTTCCTCTTTCGGCCGGATTTTTTTACTTCCATATATATTTTCCGTTCACATTTTGCTGCATCTTTTGTTTTTTTTTTTTTTTTTTTTTCTTAACTAGCTAATACCACCTATCATTTTCAAAAACGGCTGTGCACTATTCAAATCCAAGCTAATTAGATGAGAGACTTTATTAATTGTATGTAAAAATAATGGCTTTATATATAAATATATGATAAATGAAATCATGTAATAATGTAAGGTGTAGTGATTAGTGTTTCATTCATTAGGTAAAAGTATATGGTTCAAATTATATTCAACTCATAGAAATAGAAAAATATTAATGATAAAATTTAATAATTTACGGTCTGACCCGATACGAGCGAGATTATACTATGCTCTAGCACCTAGGATACCCTGTGGTAGTCGTAGAGCTTGCAATATCTATTATGACATAATAACACAACACGAACAGACACGGAAAAAACCACGTTCATGTTTGAATCTAATGGTACGATAGCATGGTACATACTTATAAAGAGGGTCAATTTTAAAATAATAAAAGTCATGATATCATGACTTTTAGTATAATTTTTGTGATATTGTATCATGATGTCGTGTTATCGTGCTATTGTGCAAGCATGCTTGACGTAAGGTATAATTTTTTTGTGCTAGCGTGTTCGTGTCGTGTTGGTCCAAAATTAATCGTGCCGTATGACACTGGCATGGTTAAATTTTTGTGTGTGATCATATTGACATATCATGTGATAACGCGCACGAAAGCATGCACGAAGGATGTGGACCAAACCAATAAAAAAAAAACTAACAACAACTCACTAATTATACCTAGAGATAAATGCCATGATGTAGTGTAACATATGGTTCTATTAATTTTTTCGGATCCATATCACATACTCTAGATCGTGCCTCGATATTGTGATTTTGACACGTATACTTGGATATTTGATATTGCGTGATTCTTTTCTAAAATCTATTGTAATTAGTGAATTCTAAAAAAAATTAAAATTAATTTTGATGATATATTTTAAAATTTTAATACTGAGACACGAATTAAAATAGAAAGATTGAAGAAGGTGATCTGAATTCTGTGTAAATGTGACTTCCATTTTGATCTGCTCCTAGTATTGGAAACTCATTTACTAAAATGATAGAAAATAAAAGAATAGAAAAGTAAGGCCAACAATTAGGGGACGAGCATCCCTTGCCCTATTTTACCTGCCATACTCTCTGTCGCTTTCATATGAAGCCTCCACGTGTCCAGTTTTTATTTTATTTATTCCTCTATTCATTTTAGGATTTTCTTTAAATGAATTAGGAATTACATGTTCATCACATCCCTAAGAAGGAAAAAAAAGGCGTGCGAAAACATTGTCATCATTTCTATTTCCTTCTAATATATTTAGATCCATCCATATACTGTTTTGCTTAATTATATATTGGCATATTGTTTAACAAAAAAAATGTTCTTATGTATTATATGATACTATTAATCAATTAAATACACATTGTCAAACTTTATTTAAATAAAAATTTATGTTATAATGTTATCTATTTGTATTTTGCAGGAATAATATTTTTATAATATATATTAAATAAATATTAAAATCTTGTAATTTATTTATTACAATGTAGTGTTTTGTGTAAGACAGAATATGTGATACCATATATCGTTTAAAATGTTTCCACATCTAAATTTTAAAGTGCTCAGAATCAACGAGTGTGTTATATCAGCTTTCACGTCATTAAATAATATTTATAATTTTAATATTTACAAAAAATATATATATTTTATTATTTACTTTTAAATATCGTAATAAAATAACTATACCTTTTTATACGGTACTTTGATTTACAAACATATATTTTCTTGTGAAAATATAACTGTAAATATTCTAAATAACATAGAACGTCATATATTTTAACTTCTATACATACATCATTGATACAAATTATTTAATATTAAGGTGAATATTTTTAAAATATATATTGATTTTAAATGAGTTAGTAAGTTAATTATATTATAATATAAATTTTGTATATAAGTAGAAAATATGGCACAAAGTTTGGGTTAACGAAGTTATATATATTATATTATATGTATATATAAAAGATCGATAACTAATCTAAAATATATATATATAGATGATTGTGTAAATATAAGAAGTAGAAAAATGACGGTAATGTTTTATTTGTCTGTGGGATGTGTTACTTCTTCCTAGGGGATGTGATTATGTGATTCATAATATAGTTAATACAAATTAGAATAAAGAAATTGATAAATTAAAGAGATAAACAAATAAAGAAAAAAGGACACGTGGAGGGCTCAGATGTATGCGACATAAGAGTATGGCAGGCAAAATAGGGCAGAGAATGCTCGTCCACAATTAGGAGGCAAAAGTCACTAACGGTTAAAATTTCATAAAAATTTTCTCAATTTTATAATGATATATACTATTTATATTTATAATTTAAATAAAAAATAATCAATAATATATAAATAATTTAAAATAAGTTTCGGATGTCAATAATATTGTAAATTTTTATTTAACTGAAATTTCGTACTATAGTATGGAATAAAATTGAATAGGTAGCAGAAATTCAAGGTTTGGATGGTAGAGATATTAATGACGTATACAAACAATATTATAGACTATAGTTATCGGTTTCAATTTCTCACGAATCCAAGTCAATATCTACTACGTACCGAAAAGAAGAAATCATTCTTGACTTGTGTATTATTATTATCTTTCTACCTTAATTTCTTCCACCAAACCAAGAAGAGCGGATTTTTTTTTTTCCTTTTGAATGTGTTGATCAAACTTTTCTACCGAAACCGACAAATTTTTGTTGGTGGTTCTGTTTTGTATGGTAATTAAATAAAGAAAGAAAGGGAAACGTGTCAAAATTTTGCTCCCACAAACTCTTTTGAGGTTCAAGTTGTTCACGTTGACTATATCAATATATGCACGCATGCAGTCAGTGTGTGAGTATTGAATATTGATACAATTTCCTTGGCCTCCAAAAGTATTTTATTTATTTATCCATAACAGCAAACTTTCCTCAGAAAAAAAGGAGTTTAATTGTGCTATAATAACATATAAAATATCCAAAATATCACGAATTCAATAATCAATAACAAAATATATTCCGATCAAAACTATTAACCAAAATGTCATTCATATGAGATTGTAATGGTTCCTTTGAAGTAGACAGTGTTAAATACTTAACTTTTGATGCATCCCTTAAGAGAAAATCCGAGCTTATTATTAGGGGTGCCGAATAAAATCTTAACTTGTCTTGATGGAGAAGAAATTTACAAGGGTCGGATACAATTGAAACCATTTTCAAAATCGAAAAAGTAAGAGCAACCAATCATGTGGTTAATTGTGTGAAAACTGGAACCGGTGATGAGCTAGTACCGAGTACTGGTCAACACCACAATAAAAGTCCAGTAGATGTTAGGATTGATTCTCTCAATACTCCAAACAGATTGATATGAAAACAATAAAGAACACAAGATTTAACGTGGTTCGGTCAAATTCGACATACGTCCACAATTTCGGCGGCTGGCGATTTATTTGATATTCATAGTGGTTACAATTTTAGAAAATACAATGTTATATATAATAGCGGCGGAGAAAGACTCATAAATCATATCGGGCCGGGTTAACCCAAATTTTAACGACAATAATTATGATCCATAACTCAACAGTAGAGACCCAGTTAAAAGTGACGTCGACGATTGATGGTAGATCAGAGTTCAATAACGGAGTCCGCGGTAATAATAGAAACATAAAATAAACATGGTGATTAGAAAAACTAACTTTCTAAATCTACTATGAGGAGTAGAGATCCGACGAGTTGCAATTATTGATTTTTGATTAAACGACTATTGACCGTTAAGTTTAGTATAGCAATGAGTTTGAGCTTAAGCTAAAGTTGGAAAAATTCTTATAGTTCTTAATTAACGAGGATAGAAGATAGTTTGTATTTAGTAGACATTTAAAAAAGAAACAATACATAGCATGATTTGTAACAAATACGACAAAAGAAAAGTAATGTTTTTCACATTTAAATTCTCCAGAATTTTTACTTTTTTAATCGAATCTTTTGTTTTGAACAAATCAACTTTTTTTTGGTAAACTACAAATCCACTTATATATTCAAGAAAATGTAGAAAAAAGAAGATTAATAAAATGAATACGCGGAATACAAATAGCAAGATTAAAAAAGAGGCCTGGGTTTTGGTGGTGTATGGCTTGACTTTGACTATATTTCATTTCCAACCTCACCACGACCGACATGTCACCATCTCCGACCAATCAATATCTGTATATTATAATAATAATAATAATATGTATAATTTAAGCATATGCGCGTATACATTTCCCAACAGCTTAAATACAGACAGCTACACTTACTCGCTTTATCCATTCTTCTTCTTCTTCCACTAGCTAGCTAGCACATCTTCTCTCTCTAACTACCCTATTTCCTCTCTCCTTCCCTTCCCTTCCCTTCCCTTGTGTTTGTATTATATATTTCGGCTCATCTTGGTCAATTTACACAGTTGGAAATAAATTTTCATTCATTCATTTGTTTGTTTTCAAAGAAAGGCATCAACTATTCTCGAAGAAGAAGAAGAAAAGGCCATGGACTATTCCCCGTGGATAAACACTTCACTGGATCTTAATATCAAGCCGCTTCGTATCTTGGATGAATCTCCAATCGTACGTTGCATTGCATTGCTTTCCTTTTTCTATATGTATGAGCATAATTGTCTTGTACAGCTAGCTAGCTGTTTTTTGTTGTTTCTTGGAGTGTAAGAAACTGAGATCCATCTTTCTTGTTCCAGAAGAAGGAGACCGTCGTCGAAATGAACGATTTCATGAATCTCGGAACAAACGTGTCCATCAAGAAAGAGGTGAGCTTTATAATTTCATGGACATATTGTTACTGTTGTATGTGTGGTGTATGTATGTATGTAATAGTTTCCAACAAAACAAAACCCAACTCCAAAGTTCCAAACATTGTGTTTTGTGTCTAATTATTAAGGATGTGCATTGATTCAGTCAACCCCTTAAATCCGAAGGACTGTCCCACTTAGCCCAACCCAGTTTAACAGAGTCTGTTGTCTTCACTTGGGCCTTGAAAATGATGAATTTCTATTATGCTTGAGTAGTACTTCTCTTACTTATTAAAATGTCTTATTTTAGACCAATATTGTACACAAACATAACAGATTGACATGTTTTAATTAGGTTGAGAAGGGCGAGTTGGTGGAGGAGTTGAACCGAGTGACCGCGGAGAACAAGAAGCTCACCCAAATGTTAACCGTGATGTGCGAAAACTACAACACTCTCAAAACCCATGTCGTCGACTTCATGACCAAAACCGCCGAGAAAAACGCCACAACCGCCGATCTTAGTTCAACATCATCGAGGAAGCGCAAATCTACTGATCAAACCGTTTATGATATTCACGCCGTCATGGGTCCTAACAATGGGCTATCGGAGAGCGGCTCCACTGACCAAGATTCGCCAAAGAAACCCAGACAAGACAAGAGCACAACAAACATCTCTCGCACTTATGTCAGGATCGATCCATCCGATACCACCCTTGTAAGTAGTGCATATGCTCGAAATCCCGGTTTTCATATCAACATTTCAACTGCATCAAACTTAAAATCGCGCTTTTTTGTATATATATGCACTTCAAACTGCTTTTCTTACCATCTCTTGTTCTTGTGTATTAATTGCAGGTAGTGAAAGATGGTTACCAATGGAGAAAGTATGGTCAGAAGGTGACTAGAGACAATCCATGTCCTAGAGCTTACTTCAAATGTTCTTTTGCTCCAACCTGCCCTGTCAAGAAGAAGGTGAGCATTAGATTGTTTTTACCTTAGAGCATCCGCAATGGTATTTCATAGCATTACATATATGTGGGCCCAACATGTTACTTATCTAAGCCCAGAAAAACTTAGCAGAATAATTTTTACGTAACATTCCTTAGAAGTGGTATTACTGTCAGTTAGTTAATGTTTTTATTTTATCCTCTGTAGGTCCAAAGAAACGCAGAAGATCAATCGGTTTTAGTTGCAACTTACGAAGGTGAACATAACCACCCAAACACGTCCCAAATCGAGGATTCATCAAGGTCGAGCCATGGCATGACACTCGGTTCGGTCCCATGCCTCAACTCATCGGGACCCGCGCTCACACTTGACCCGACAAAGACCAAACCCACCGCCGAGCCCAAGACTGCCCGACCAAAGCCAGAGTCAGCAGAGTTGCAAAAGTTCTTAGTGGAGCAAATGGCTAGTTCTCTCACAAAGGACCCTAGCTTTACCGCAGCCATAGCCGCAGCAATCTCGGGGAGGATGATGCACCAAAGTCCGACCGAGAAATGGCCGAAATAGAAGTTCGGGATTTTGGTTGTGTAAATACAGGTTTACTGTGAGTTCAAAGTGTTAGGATGAACTTGTTGATTGAGGCGGAAAAGTCAATGGAGGTTTGGATTGTTAGATGCCAACTTGAAGCAAGTTGGTAACTTGGGAGTGAAGAGATTATTCAGCAGCAGCCAACGTCGACTAAGAATGAATTGAAAAAGAAGAATTATAGAGTTTGTACGTAGTATAGGCACAATTGGATGGATATATACAACTGTGTTTGTCACTTGTTGTTTAGAATAGTCGTTGCAAACAAATGTAGGATTTACAGAGCCAGCTTTCGGCACGTATTTAAAATCAGTTTGGCCGAAAATTGGTTCATGCCCAGCTGCATCAAGTTCTGTTAATTAACCACTTACGATTTGTTTTCCTTGAGTGTCCTTCACAGTCCCTGTAGATATATATATAGGTGTGTAGCTGGTAGGATCTCTATAGATAGGATCTCAATAGATAGAGATATATAGATATATAGAATATTATTCTATCTCTAACACTCCCCCTCAAGCTGGAGCATATAGATCATGTGCACCCAGCTTGGCACAAATATACTGTCCGCGAGAACCTCCAAGGGCTTTCGTGAGAATATCGGCGAGTTGATCACCAGAACTAACAAACTTAGTTGCAATTGCCTTTGAGGCGATCTTCTCTCGAACAAAGTGACAGTCGACTTCTATATGTTTCGTTCGCTCATGAAAAACTGGATTTGAAGCTATATGTAGAGCTGCTTCATTATCACAACATAGCTTCATTGGTTTATCATCTCCGATCCTTAGCTCTTGAAGAAGTTGTTTGACCCACAAGAGCTCACACGTACCAAGTGCCATGGCTCTGTACTCAGCTTCAGCACTCGATCGAGCAACCACATCCTGTTTCTTACTTTTCAATGAGATTAGATTTCCCCCGACAAATACACAATAACCTGATGTGGATCGTCTGTCTATTGGACAACCTGCCCAATCAGCATCAGTGTAAGCCATCACTTCAGTGTTTCCCTTATTTCTGTATATCAATCCCTGACCCGGTGACTTCTTGATGTACCGGAGTATCCGTGTTACAGCCTGCCAGTGTTGAATACACGGAGATTGCATGAACTGACTAACCACTCCTACAGCAAATGAGATGTCTGGTCTAGTGATGGTGAGATAGACCAACTTACCCACCAACCTTCTATATCTCTCTGGGTCTTCATATAACTCCCCCTGATTTGGAAGAAGTTTACTTTTTGGATCCATAGGGCTATCTACGGGCCGACTATTCAACATGCCAGTTTCTTCCAGAATATCTAATGCATACTTCCTTTGTGAGATGCAAACATCAGTAGTTGATTGAGCTACTTCAATTCCAAGGAAATATTTAAGATTCCCCAAGTCTTTTGTCTGAAAGCGACTAAATAAGTGCCTCTTAAGTTGATTAATCTTCTCATGATCACTCCCTGTAATAATTATGTCATCAACATAAACTATCAAATAAACGCAGAGACCACAAGAAGAATGTGAGTAGAAGACAGAATGATCAGCTTCGCTTCGAGACATCCCAAACTCCTGAACAACAGAACTGAATTTCCCAAACCAAGCACGTGGTGACTGCTTGAGTCCATACAAGGAGCGACGCAGCCTACAAACCAAACCTGACTCCCCCTGAGCAACAAACCCTGGTGGTTGCTCCATATAAATCTCTTCTTCGAGCTCTCCATGAAGAAACGCATTCTTAATATCCAACTGATACAACGACCAATGTTTGATAGCTGCCATAGCAAGAAATAACCGTACAGAAGGAATCTTTGCTACTGGAGAGAAAGTATCACCATAATCCAGGCCATAAATTTGTGTGTAGCCCTTGGCAACAAGACGGGCTTTAAGGCGATCAACCTTACCATCAGCTCCTACCTTGATAGCAAACACCCATCTACAACCAACAGTACTTTTCTCCGGTGGGAGAGGAACCAAATCCCAC
Organism: Clarkia xantiana subsp. parviflora; assembly: GCA_036873135.1. Lineage (NCBI taxonomy): Eukaryota > Viridiplantae > Streptophyta > Magnoliopsida > Myrtales > Onagraceae > Clarkia > Clarkia xantiana. The sequence goes on from JAPTYO010000009.1 coordinate 5,372,734, forward strand.
GTATTACTCTGTTCCAAGGCTTGCATCTCATCAATCATGGCTTGCTTCCATCCAGGGTGAGCAAGTGCTTCTCGAACAGTTTTGGGAATGGTGATGGTGGATAATGCCGAAACAAATGCAAAGTGTGATGGGGAAAGCCGGTGAAAGATCAAGAAATTATAGATAGGATGAGGGTTACGAGATGATCTAGAGCTCTTCCGAAGGGCAATGGGTAAATCATTTGGCAGCTCAGATTGGTCTGTAGTAGGTGTAGACGACTGGAGTGGGAAAGAATCAGGAGACTCTGTGGAGGACTTATCTGGCGGAGGTTCTGTTGAAGGCTCAATTGGAGCAGGCGCTGTGGAGGGCTCGACCAACGTAGTTTGTTTTCGTCGGCGTTGATACTGAAGAAGAGGTGGTGGAGATGGAATCGAAGGGGAAACCTCTATTTCAGAGGGAGTAGATGAATTTGGTATTTCAAATGATGACGGAAGAAGGACGGAAAGGGGCAATGTCTCTGATTCAGTGGCGGATTCGACCGAGGAAGGCGGAAAATATGGTATATCCTCGAAAAATGAGACATCAGCGGACATATAGAATCGGTTATTAACCGGAGAGTAACATCGATATCCTTTCTGCAATCTAGAGTATCCGAGAAAGATGCATTTGATAGATCGAGCAGAAAGCTTATCTAGTCCAGGAGTAAGATCTTGAATAAAACAGGTACAACCAAAGACACGAGGAGGCACGGAAAATAATGGTTCTTTAGGGAACAAGATGGAATACGGAACTTGATCATTGAGAGGGGAATAAGGCATCCTGTTGATCAAATAACATGCTGTTAAGACAGCATCTCCCCAATGGCGAACATGCACATTTGCATGAAGTAATAATGTACGAGTAGTATCAATAAGATGCCTATTTTTCCGCTCGGCAATGCCATTTTATTGAGGTGTATGAGGGCATGTGGACTGATGTAGGATTCCATGTCGAGTCAAAAAGGACGAAAAAGTACTTGAGAAGTACTCACGTGCATTATCACTACGAAGAATTTTGATGTTTTGACCAAATTGGGTCTTAATTTCAGCATGAAAGGACTGAAAAATGGGAAATAACTCAGAACGTTCTTTCATTAAATAGACCCAAGTGCAACGAGAAAATTCATCAATGAAAGTAACAAAATATCGGTATCCAGCAGAAGTAGATACTCGACTAGGACCCCAAATATCTGAATGTATTATTGAAAAAGGAGAATCAACTCTAGTTTCACGACTATGAAAAGTAGACCTAACATGTTTTCCTAACTGACATGACTCACAATGCAGCTCTTTCAATTTGATTAAGGAAGGAACCATCTGCTGAAGTTTGGACAAACTGGGATGACCAAGACGCTGATGAAGTAGGTTGGGGGATGTTGCAGTACAAATAATTGATTGCGGTTGCGGTTGTAAATAATAGAGTCCTCCTGATTCATATCCCACAGCGATCGTCTGTCCCGTACCACGGTCCTGTATGATAAAGGAATCCTCACTAAAGGTTACAGAACAGTTAAGTGAACGAACCAATTTGCTTACGGATATCAGATTGAAAGGACAACCAGGGATGTATAAGACAGAATCTAAGGATATCGATGAGCTTGGAGTGGCTTTACCGATTCCTTTGGCTGCGACTTTCGAACCACTTGCAAGAGTAATTTGATGTGTGGAATTTAAGGGAGAAATTGAGGTAAAGTTTGAAGGATTACCTGCAATATGATCTGAAGCACCTGAATCAATAATCCATCGATTTTGATTATTACCAGATTGAGAGATGCAAGCAGTAGAGCTGGTAGCTGCAGCTGATTGGACTTGTCGAGCTTCTTTCATCTTCAGGAACTCATGGTACTCCTGCGCAGAAATTCTAACATCTGCCGACTTCATCGGATTAGTTGCTTCTGTTTGCTCAGTGAGACTAACATTAGCAGTATGATCTTCTGGATACCCATTGAGTTGATAACATGTATCAACTGTATGACCCATCTTTCCGCAATAAGAGCATTGAGGTCGAGTACCGCGGCGCCCACCATTGCGTCCACCACGTCCACTGTTGATTCCTCCACGACCGCCTCCACGTCCACTTCGATTATTATAATTAGCAGCCATCGCAGAAGATTCGACTGGTAGAGGTGGTGTCTTCGGGGAAGGAACCCTAAGAAGTCGAGTGGCTAAATCCTTTCAGCAGAAAACAACAATTAGCAATATAACCTATAATTAGTACTGTTTTAAGGTCTAAACAGCTACATCTGAGATTCTGAACAAAATATATAGATAGATACATAGAAAGAGCCAATTCGGGTCCTTTACACAGGAAAATACAACCACAACATCCATCGTGGTATTTACTATATCGGGTAATTTTTACACAACCTTCATTTCGCCACTGCCTAATCACTGCAGAAATTACAGTATCATCAAACTTTGACTAGCACCGAGTCTCTCTCCGAGACAGTGCCCAGATCGTTACGCCTTTCGTGCGGGTCGGAACTTACCCGACAAGGAATTTCGCTACCGTAGGACCGTTATAGTTACGGCCGCCGTTCACCGGGTACAATTTGCTAAAGTTGATGTTTTTAGATACTTGGTCATCATACCTATTGCCGATACTAAGGAGCAGTCCAAAATTTGCTCATGGACAGAGACTGATTTTATTATCCACAGCTTCTGGTACTAGTTCAACAACACTGCCTTCTTCCTCTAATCTTCTCGGTTCATCTGTGGTTGCTTTAACACCGCTACCCTTTTCGGCGATACATTCATTGAATCTGAAGCAGCTGACTAAGTGATCGTTTGTGAGCCCAGCCACCTGCATGAACGAGTAGACCACTGTGGGCCCCACGCTTCGAAACCCTCTCCTAACGAGGTCTTTGCTGATGAAGTCGGCTTTGGAAGTTCTAACTGGAACTTGGCGAGGGTACCTGAATTGGCTCACCACTGGCTTATTGTTTACGAAGTTCCATATGTAATTGTCAAACGAACCAAATTCTTCTATAATCTGCAGATGGAGTTGCAGCAGGTTGAGACACAACATTTGGTTGTATATGTATGCAAGAGTAATTAAAAAAAGGGTTAATAACTAATAAACTGTCTGAGATTTGACCCAAGTTGAAATCTGCTATCTAAACCTTAAAGTGTTGAAAATGACTGTTTGAGGTTTGGACTTTGTTGAAATTTGGTTTTCCGTCCAAAATTGCTGTTAATTTTGACAGAATGTTGCGAAAAGTCGGAATTGTCATTTCTACCAAATATGAAGTGACAAAATTACCTTTAAAGTCAAATTAAAGCAACCATCCTACTCCGGCCGGCCACCACCCTACTTCGGCCGGCAACCACCCTACTCCGGTCGGCAACCACCCTACTCCTGCCGGCCACCACCCTACTCCGGCCAGCCACCACCCAACTTCAGCCGGCCATCACCAAACTCCGGCCGGCCACCACCCAAAAACCCTATAGTTGTTGATTTAGCTAGGAGGGGTAATTTTGTCAATTCACTAGGTAATGGAAGGTCAATTTTCACGGATGGACATTTTTGGATATTCATTTTATCGAGCTCACGTAACAGTCACGTGACACACTCCTGTTAGACTAAACCCCAAAATTAGACGGAGACACCAAATTTCAATAAACACAAAACATGAGACAGTTAATTTCAACGACGGACACTACTAGATTTCAACATCAAATCTCAGACAGTTTATCAGTTATTAACCCTTAAAAGAATGGATACCTTGTACACTTGTCGTGCATTTTCTATTATTCCCCGCAGCTTTGGTTCCGAAAGCAATGAGCTTGCTGTGCTTCCTTGTGCAACCAACTTTTTCTCGTTCAGTCTCGAAACAGCAATTGGGTCGAAGTCTAAAAACACTTCCCTGGGAACAAGAATATTCAAAAGACCAAATTCAGAATCTTCACAATATTGATACTGTGAATTCAATTTAAACTTATAAATCAACTACTCTTTGACAGGAAAGATTCAAACTTTGGGCTGCAGCAATAACATTGATCAAATCTATCAATTCACAACCAAAATTTAATTCTTGGATTAGATAATCAATGGATGAGATTATGCTACATCATCAATTTTAATGATTTAGCCAATTCTTAAAAAAATTGAATAAGGCTGCAGAATTCCATTCATTGATCAAACGTAGAATTAAATCCCGACTGTAAAAAAGTACAACTTGAACCAAATGGAGAGAATTCAAGTCGCATGTGAACTAGCGGTTTCTCATGGCAGTAGAACATGATGACATGCGCTATAACAGTTTCTTGTTTTTTTCTTTCCAGCAAAAACAATATATTAAGTTTGAGAATAACTAATACCTGAATAAGTGTCTTTTACTAAGAATGGCAGGCCATGTGAGTTCAGCCAAAGCGCCTGATAAGCAGAGCAACTCAAACAGTTTCCTGCATACCATCAAAACTTAAGGATCGACACTTCTTGTGGATTGATATTTACACTGAAAATAATTATAAGTTTGTCATACATACCTGTCGTCGTGAACTGGAACTCCCCACTCCTCATCATGAAACACCACATAACTTGGATCTTTTAAACCAAAAAAATGAAGAAAAGAAAATGTCAGTACTCTAGAATGTCAGTTTCTATGTTCTAAAGATGAGCAAATTCAATTGTATGTCGCCAAATTAGTAAACTGGGATCGAGATTACTCTTTTTAGATAGAAATAGCTTCATTCATAGCATTACACAGGACATTTACTTTCGAACGAATAAATGAGGGTTATCGATGTTCTACCTGCAGTTCTACGTTGACCATTAAAATGCATTTTCAAATAATTCACACAAACATAATAAGTACATGCGGAATACTTCTTCAAAGAAGTATTGCAGAAGCTTTAACATTCTTTAAAACAAGATGATTCATCTTTATCTATTCAACCGAGCTGTCATACTTTCAATTTTCATATCATACTCCATAGTTCTGATCATTATTACAAAGAATTATGCATTATATTGCCTTTACCCCAAATCCTAACAAATAAATCAGCTAGTTCATAACAATCAACTGAATTTCATAATGTAATGTCGCCGAGATAAGAATGTACCCGTATTTGGTGTCACCCAGCTGCACCTTTTCTTGCCTTCCATGCCATCAATGGACTTTACCACTCCACTACAATCAACCCCCTTCACCATAAAATCAAAACCCTCTGCCTTTGGACTACATTGCTTCCTCCTAATACTAACACCAGCAATTCTCTTCCCTGGAAAGCTCCCACTCGAAGCCCGACTGTGAAACGAATCGGATGACGACGCATCCGAAGACCAAGACCCGTTCATTGCCGAATTCGGTCCCTTCTTCATCTCCTGCTGTCCTAACATTGCTCGTACCGTCATTAGCTTCTGTTCCGGTGTCACCACTACTTTCTTGTCCCTGGTCTCGGATTCTAGCTGAGGTTTCTCCGCAGCTTTCTTGCTGGATTTCGAGGTTGGCTTCCGAGTGTTTATGGAGGGCGCATTGTTACCAGCTGGCCTGAGAACTGGCCGCGGCGGCTCGGAATCCGAAACAATTGCCGACCGGAATCGAGCTGGGCCCGACATGGCAGATAATCGCGAAACTCGGGTCTAGGGTTTGAAGACCCACTTCTTCGGTCTCAGTAAATTGCACTCGAATTGTCGAAAGTTGGCAAATTTACGCTCGATTAAACCCAAAATCGATGTAAATCTCTGAAAAATCTTAACTTAAAAGAATGACAACAAAGAAACTGATGAACAGAGCACAGATCAAGAAGGAGAGTCAATGTGGGTCATGGAAAGAGATGGAGAGATGCATTAGGTGAAAAAGATAGACTTTGAAGCTGGAAAGAGTGTAGGGATTAGGGGTGGATGATGGGATGGCGTGGGTTTTGGTGATGATTAGTGTGGGAGAACTGTACACAGAGAAAGAGAGAAGGAAGAGATTACAAAGAAAAAATAGCTTGTAGCTGAACTTGAATGTGGACTTTTTCCACTAGGCTTCTACAGACTACAAGACACACGAGAAAATTACCAAAATAATCATATTATAATACAAAAATACACAATTAAGCACCGGAAATTAAAAATAACACAAATAGGCATACCCTTGAATCCCATTCAAGGGTTTGACCAAAATATTGGTCAAACCCTTGAATCCCATTCGAGGGTTTGACTGGAGTTTTCAGTCAAACCCTAGACTCCCATTCAAGGGTTTGACCGAAGACTCCGGTCAAATTCTAGAATTTCAGTCTAGGATATGACTTAAATTTGAAATAAAAAAAAATTAAATTTTCATATTAATAATATTCATTTTAAAAAAACATCCAACATATAAATTGATCATAATATTTAAAATACAAATCATATAATCTTGTTCCTTCAAATACGAAAAAAACATTATTCAATACTACACATAAATATATAATAGATTAATCAAGGTTTTCATGGTCGCCGACTTTGTCTATCCCGCTCGGTCGGTCTCCCACTCATATGTCATCTATCTAAACCTCTCACAAGCTTATCTTTGAACGCCTAGAAGTTTCGGTTGTCTCCTTAGTGAGTTGAGACTGTAAATGCACATTATCAATTTAAATGTTGGATGTTTTTTTTTTTATAAATATTTTTTATTAATGCTAATATTATTTTTTAAAAATTTCAAATTTAGGTCAAACTCGAGGTCAAACCCTAAGCTTCCAATCAAGAGTTTGACTGGAGTCTTCGGTCAAACCCTTGAATGGGAGTCTAGGGTTTGACTGAAAACTCCAGTCAAACCCTCGAATGGGATTCAAGGGTTTGACCAAAGCTTTTGGTCAAACCCTTGAATCCCATTCAAGGGTTTGCTCAAATTTGACAATTTCAAATTTGTGTGCCTATTTTTGTATTTACTAATTAAAATATGCTTAGTTAACAAAACAACTCCAAGACACACAGCAACGGAGGTCGGAGGAGAAGACTTAGAAAGTTGAAACTAAATATAATTAATAAAATAAAGAAAAGAGAGGCAGAGCCGGCGAATCATCAACCGCCATGTCAATACCAAGTTTGTGGTTTTGGTATATCTGCATGCTAGACACTATATTTCGTGTACCAAACCGAACCGACATACGATCACTTCAGATAGCGTTTTCTAATTCCTAATTTCATATTGTAAATTTATAATTGTAAATAGTTTCTAGTTTCACTTATAATTGGTTTCTATAATGATTAAGTAGAAACTTGACATTCCAAGGAAAGTTCCTAGTTCCAAAATGAGAGTTCTTAGTTTCTAGATATGTCACTGGGTGCCACTCGGCGCGACTAAGATAACAAATATTAACGTTTTGTCATTATAAAGTGAACATTATAAAGTGAACAGTGAAGTGAGACAGTTCCTACTAGTAGGAACTTCTACGATACTGTTCAAGACGGTTCCTACTTTTTAAATAGGACAGTTCCTACTAGCAGGGACGAAGCCAGGATTGTTTTTCAGGAGGGGCAAAAATTTATCTGTAAAAAAATTTTAATACAAGATTTTGCGTAATTGTGAATTAAAAGTGTAAATAAAATTTAATGTCGATATTATTGCCATTAAAAAAATTAAAAAATAATTAACTCATCAACTCTTAATTTACAATTAGAAATACTATTATACAAATATACAAATTATTGATCTTATTTTATATTTGCATTATATTTTTAATCAATTATTCCACCATATTTATCTTATGAGTAAATTTTTAAAATGTGAAATTTCAATAGAAAGTAAAAAAGGGAAAGTAATGGAACAAATGTATTGGTACTTGGTGGGACCCTATATCACTTTCTATAGATATTTCACATGAAATTTCACAGTTTGTAGCAACAATCCTATCTTATTTTGTTTGGCAAAAAAAATCTTATTTTATCCAATATAAGATTTGTACTACTTTTGCTTTAGAATAAATTTAATTATTCATTTTGAAAAAAAAAATATTACCTTACTCTTTTTTTAATCGAATAACTTAATATATATATTAATATATTCAAGTTAGTAATTATTTTAAAAGTTTTTTTTTGCCAAGAATTATAAAAGTTCAATAATTTGCTAAAATGGAAATAAGTTACTGAGTATTCAGGTGGTATTTCACAATTCTAATATATCTTATCTTATTAAAACAAAAATCCTATACATATATATATATATTTATATGCATGTAATGTAAAAGGTAAAATTAGAAATAGAATATATATATATATATATAAAGGTGAAATGAAGATGAGTCATTTTTACTAGGGTTAACAGGTCTTTTGGTCCATGATGTTTGACAACTTTTAAGTTTTGGTCAATGATGTTTTTTTTACCTAGTTTTGGTACCATATGTTTGCAGATTTTTTCTAGTTTTAGTCTAACCGTTACATTCCGTCCATTTTTTGACATGTACAAGTCACGTGATCCACCATAAACTTTCAATTTTGTTCAATTTAGTCCCTCTAATACTTTCCTAATCTTTTTTTGGTTCAATTTAGTCCCGAAGTTTCAAAAACTCAATTGGACCTATTGTCCAATTGGGGTCAATTTTGAAACTTCGGGACTAAATTGAACAAAAAAAAAGGTTAAGAAAGTATTAGAGGGACTAAATTTAAAGTTTAGAGTGGATCACGTGACTTGAACATGTCAAAAAATGGACGGAATGTAACGGTTAGACCAAAACTATATAAAATCTGCAAACATATGGTACCAAAACTAGGTTAAAAAATACATCATTGACCAAAACCCAAAAGTTGTCAAATATCATGGACCAAAAGACCTATTAACCCTTTTTACTATTACTATTGAATATTCATTTATTTTTCAATTTCACCCTCTCTCTCATACTTTAAGTTTAAGTAACTCTTTCTCTTTTACCAAAAACAAAAAAAGAAATAACCATCTCTCTCATACTTCAAGTCTTCTTCTTCGTTTTAGCTAGCAACTAAGCTAAGCTCTGCAACTTCTTTTCGTTTCTTTCTATTATTCTTCGATGAATATATGATGTTAAGCTGAGAGATCTTCACCGGAAAACTGAATAGGGGCAAGTAAACAATTAAACCAAACTTCTGCCATTTTCAGGAGGGGCAAACTGAATAGAGACCAACTATTTTCTTATACCCAGTATATCTTTCTCTGAACATTCAAAAGTTCTCAGTTGGCTCAGCCCCTGCCTACTAGTGTGTTTCTAATTCCTAATTTCATGTTGTAAATTTATTATTGTAAATAGTTCATAGTTTCACTTATAGTTGGTTTCTACTAATAATGATTAAATAGGAACTTGACATTCCAATGAGAGTTCCTGATTCCAATATGAGAGTTCTTAGTTTCTATATATGTCATTGGGCGCCACTAGGCGTGACTGAGATAACAAATATTAACATTTTGTCATTATAAAGTGAATAGTGAAGTGAGACAGTTCCTACTGGTAGGAACTTCTACTCAGACGGTTCCTACTTTTTAATATTATTTTATTCAATTGCTTTACTTTTATTATTATTATTATTATTATATATAATTATGATACGCTAAGTCTGACAATGACAGGAGTCGTAATCGGTTGTTTTTAATATTAAATAAGTTAAATAATGACACGAACCAAAATTATTACATTTTAAGTTAGAATCAATTTCAAAGTTTCCAGACTAAATTTGTTTATATTTTACCATGTAACACAACCGTCAATTTTTATTTTGAAAAATAATATAAAATTTCATATTATTAAAAGTGAAATATTTTTTTACTAAAAAATATTATATACAATGCATATATATTTCTATATAATTTACTTATTATATTATTATTCGTAAAAGGAAGATATTTTGTTTATGATACATTATATAAAAATAATATTTTTAGGATAATACACATTATATCTTTGTTTTATTTTTATTAAAATCATTAGTAAAAACATATTTTTATGATTTCGTTAAATAACCGATTACATTTTTATGATTTTGTACATATTTTTTTTTCCAATTTTTTTTATTAATACATTTAACACTTAATCTCATTCACTGATTTTTTCATGTCCGTATTTTTAAAAATATGAATATTTAATTTATATATAATGCTTAAAAAATTCATATTGATAATTTGGTCGAACATCTATAGGATATTAGTATGAATGTGCTAATTTTATGTTGTCTCAAATATATATATATATATATATATATTCATTTTTTTAGCTGACAAATTTAAAATACTATTTGTATTTTTGTGTAATATAGTTTATAAATTATGACAATCATATTTAACAAAATTACGTGCTTATTTATATATTATGTTCGTAACTTTGTATTTAACTTTTTAAATACCAAAATAATTTTTATATATTTAATTTATCTATAGAGTTTTTTTTTTACAAAAAAGTCATATTGTGAGTATGAAATTATGTGGATTCCAATATGGAAGTGGAACTTGGTCTCCACCACTGGATAGAGTTCAAATTCTACTGTAGTATTTACTGTAGTAGTTATACTTAATGATAAGTTGGCAGTGACGTGACGAGTGAGTTGGAGGAACTAGTAACTCACCATTGGAAGTGCTCTTATGCCTTCTAGTATGGCAAAGCATAGCCAAATGTCATTTATATGCGCAAATAGTATTTTAGAGTATCAGTTGCATTACGGTGCTATACGCATATTTCTTAGACCAAGTGATGTTGAAGCCCAATATTAGACTTGGCCCAATATTGAGCCTTCCCTGTGTAATAAGTATTTGGGCTTTCGTTAATTGGTTTGACCCATTTTATATTGGGCTTATGTTTTGGCAATCTGATAAGTTGCTAATTAAGTTTAAGGATCATATTTGACACAATATAAAGATTGCGGTGTAATCTTGTATTAGTGTTGTTAGGGTTTTATATATATTTAGGGGGATGGGAGCAGATGAAGCAATAACCCAAGTGAACCCTAATAATCTCTCTGTATTTCATACGGCGATTCTCTCATTTCTTCACCGGTTTTTTCCAAACTTCACATGGTATCAGAGCTACGAAGCTCTTGATCTTCGTCGATCCATCTTGATTCTTCTTCGCTGCGGTAATCTCGTTTTCTTCTTGATCTGAATCGTCTTATTCGATTGACCTCAGCAGTTCGCAGTTTATTGCGATTTAAAACAGTCAATCGTTTAAGACGATTTCAGATCTTGTTGTTTTTTTTATCAAAGGTTTTTCGATTGCAATGGTTTTAGATCTGTTTTTTTCTTAGAACAAACTTTTTGCATGTCAAGATTTGTGAACGATTATCGTAGATCTAGCTTTTTTGCAGATCTTTGACGACTTTCACTTTCATTCTTACTGAGAAACCTCTCTATTTCGAAGTTGTGAAGCTTTATTTGACTCCTTTTGCTGTAGATCTGAACCTCTCTTTACTTTTTTTTTTTTTTTTTTTGGCGAAAATACTTTCTTACTGAGTGATATTTGCCACTATTATCGTAGATCTGGTAATCTCTTACACAGATCGGTGACGATTCACTTCTTCTGTTCTTCACGATCGTTTTTAAGACTTGCATGTGAAATATCTTCTTGTTTATCGCAGATCTATTTCTTCTTGCGATCGATGATGACGTTGAGTGGATGACTGAGAAATTATCTTGATTTTTTTTAATCAGGATTTCTAAAATAGCTCTCTGTTCACTCATATATTCTAGATCCTGCTTCTGAACCTGCAAGCTTTATGAAAATTTCACTCAGTCTTTGTCTTTAAAAGTAAAGTTTGGTAACGATCTACTTCCTGTTTCCTTTTTTTTTTCGGAATACCTTTACATGCAAATCTTTTGTTCTTCATCACAAACAGATCTATCTCTTGTATCGAAAAACATTTTTCTAAACTCCTATCGTAGATCTTGCAGCTTGTACTGCACTCCTTTAAAGATCCGTGACGATTTTGTTACTCTGTTAGCTTACCTCTGTACAACTTCTTGATGACAATATTTACCTGCATGCATGCGTATCTTATTCCTATGATGATGAATTAAAATAAATCGGAGTTTTCACCATTGGATATTATCTGATCTGCTTTGTTCTCTTGACTTTTTTTTATCTCCCTTTTATTGAAAATCTGTTGTTTATCCTGGTTCTTGTAGATCTGCTTTATTTCTGCCATTTTAAATGGATCCAGAACCAGGAAAACTACAGGGAGAACCTTCTGTTGAGAACTTAGGCAATGCTCCAACGGATATTGTTGTAGAAGCGATGCCAAAGATTGATCATAACCATCCTCTTTACTTACATCCCTCCGATTCTGCTGGACTTTCTTTAGTCTCTGAAAAATTAACTTCATCTGAGGATTATGCTTTTTGGAGTAAAGCCATGAGGATTTGTCTGATTTCAAAAAATAAATTGGGTTTTGTTACTGGAGCTTGCAGAAAGGAAAACTTTGATCCTAGCCTACATCATTTGTGGGACCGTTGTAATGCCTTAGTATTGGCATGGATCATGAATTCTGTTTCTCGTGAGCTCATGTCCGGCAACATTTACACTGAGAGCGCTTTTTCTGTTTGGACTGATTTGAAAGAAAGGCTTCACAAAGTTAATGGCTCTCGAATCTTTCAACTGCATAGAGACATCTGCCTGGCTCAGCAAGGAGTGGACTCTATATCCACTTATTTTGCAAAGCTCAGGACTATGTGGGAGGAATTTGAAGCCATATGCAGCTTGCCCAATTGTGGCTGTCCCGATTCCCAAAAGCATATTCTGCATGCAAACAATCTGAAACTCTTCCAATTTCTAAATGGACTCAATGACTCTTATTCTAATGTCCGAACCAATTTGGTTATGCGTGAGGTTCTTCCCTCTGTTTCCCAAGCTTACTCTGTTCTAATTCAGGAGGAAAATCAACGTGGCCTCTCCACTGCCCCCATTGTCAACATCGCTGATGGAAAAACTCCTTTTATATCAAACAAATCCCGGGGACAGAAAAGAAATTTAAACCTGGTTTGCGATTTTTGTAAAGGAAAAGGCCACGATTCTGACCACTGTTTCAAAAAAAAATGGATATCCTCCTGGATGGAAGTTCCGTAACAATCAGGGAAGAACCCCCCAAGCCAATGCAGTCATCGATGTCCATTCTGATAACTCAAGATCTGAGGTTGGCGGTTCTGGTTCCACCCCTCTTGATCTTCCCAAAAATCAGCCCATGATGATCACAACTGCACAACTCGAGCATTTGGCTCGTAGCATGGTGAGATCCCAGCATAATGACTCTGAGGCTGAACCTCGAGCAAATATTGCTTCTTCTGTTTCAGGTATATCTTCCCCTCTTACCATTAATTGTCAATCTGACTGGATTCTTGACACTGGAGCCACACATCACATGAGTTTTAGATCAGATTGGATGCATGATTTTAAACCTGTAAACTCTAGTGTACAATTGCCAAATGGTTTTCATTCTATGGTTGCTGGTATTGGTCATGTAAACATTGGTAAAAACATGCTTTTAAGTGATGTTCTCTTTTTGCCTGACTTTAAATACAATCTGATTTCCATTTCCAAATTAACTAAGGATCTATCTTGTTCAGTCAACTTTTATTCTAACGGTGTTACTTTGCAGGATCGCTGCAATGGAATGGTGCTGGGGAATGGACATGAAGCTGCAGGGCTTTATTTTTTCAAATCACCCATCTCAGTCCCTGTAGCGTTCCAGTCTATTGCACCCCATCCTCAGACCATTCTATGGCATAAGCGTTTGGGCCATGTTCCTTTTCATATACTGAACAAATTTCAGCTCATTAGATCACTTAGTTTGCAAAATAAAGGAATTTCTGATTGTAGTGTTTGTCCTATGGCAAAACAAACTAGACTACCTTTTCCGAACAGTAATTCTGTTACTTTTAATGCCTTTGATCTTGTTCATGTTGATGTTTGGGGACCATATCAAAAGGCAACACATGATAATAAAAAATATTTTCTTACCATTGTTGATGACTTCACTAGAGTTACTTGGGTTTACCTTCTTGCTTTAAAATCTGATGTTATCGTTATATTCAAACACTTTTACTCTATGATTGAGACTCAGTTCTCTAAACGCATCAAACGTATCCGATCTGATAATGGTGGTGAGTTCATTAATGATCATTGCTCATCCTTTTTTTTAAACTCTGGTATTATCCATGAAACATCTTGTGCTTACACTCCACAGCAGAATGGCATAGTTGAACGAAAACACCGTCACTTATTGGAGGTTGCTCGAGCTCTTAAATTGCAAAGTTTTATTCCTGATAAATTTTGGGGTGAATGTATTCTTACTGCATGTTATCTGATTAACCTTATGCCTACTGAGATTTTAAAAGGACATTCACCTCATGAGAAACTTTACAATAAAACTCCTTCTATTGACCATTTACGTGTATTTGGATGTCTTTGTTATGCAAAGGTTTTACCAACAGGTGATAAGTTTGCTGCACGATCTATTGCCTGCGTGATGATGGGTTATTCTTTAACTCAAAAAGGGTACAAGTTATTCAATTTGACGACAAAGTCCTTTTTTGTTTCAAGGGATGTTAAGTTTCTTGAGTCTTATTTTCCTTTTAAGACTATCTCTGATGTACCACCATCTTTTGTGCCTAATGTTTCCCCTATTCCTTCTTCAGGAGATGACGCTGTCAATCCATTTGATGTTGATATTCCAGTTTCAGCTGACACTGATACCCCATTACCACCTGACCTTTCTGACTTTGATAACCATGATGAAGGTAATTCTACAGGTATTTCTGAGGGTAATGATGTTGACAATTCTGTTGTTACTGATTCTGGTGATATTGTTCAACCTGTCGATGAACCTTCTTCTAGACCAAGTAGAACAATTAAGCCCCCTGTTTGGACTCGTGATTATGATATGTCTGTTGGGTGTTCTACGTTTCACCCTATTTCTGCCAATATTTGTTATGATAGGATTACTAGTGCTTACAAGTCCTTTTTAAGCATGATTGATAAAATACCTGAGCCCCGATCTTTTTCTGAAGCGTGTAAAGATGATAACTGGGTTGAGGCTATGAAGGCTGAAATTGCTGCTTTAGAAGAAAATAAGACTTGGTCATTAGTTCCTTTACCTCCTGGAAGATCTTCTATTGGTTGTAAATGGGTTTTTCGTGTTAAATACAATTCTGATGGTTCCCTTGAGCGTTATAAAGCACGTCTTGTTGCAAAAGGTTTTAAACAAAAAGAAGGGATTGATTATTATGAGACCTTCTCCCCTGTTGCTAAAATTGGAACTGTTCGAATTATATTATCTTTGGCTTCCATGAATAATTGGAATTTATATCAAATGGATGTTTTTAATGCCTTCCTTCAAGGTGATTTGGAGGAAGAAGTTTATATGGATTTGCCTCCCGGATTTGGTAATCAGGGGGAGTTGAGTGTTGTTAACAATTCTGGTCTTGTATGCAGATTACACAAATCCTTATATGGATTAAAACAGGCTTCAAGACAGTGGAATATTAAGTTAACTGAAGCTCTTCTTAGTAATGGGTACAAACAGAGTCACCTCGATTATTCTCTTTTTTTAAAAAGAAAAGGTGATGAAGTTGTAATTCTATTAGTATATGTTGATGATTTACTCATTACAGGGAATAGTGCCGCTTTAATTTCTGATCTTAAAAGGGTTTTACAAACTAGCTTCAAAATGAAGGATTTAGGAACATTAAAATATTTTCTTGGCATTGAAGTTGCGAGATCTAGTAAAGGTCTTGTGCTCTGTCAAAGGAAATATGTTCTGGAAATGCTCACTGAGGTTGGTTTGTTAGGGTGTAAAATCTTGCAACACTCCTATGGAGCAGAATGCAAGATTTACATCTGTTGGATATGATGAGTCCCTTGATCTAAATAAAGATGATTTCAAACTTTCTGATCCAACTGTGTATAGAAGATTAATTGGAAAGCTTTTATATTTAGGCATTACTCGCCCTGACCTATGTAGTTAAATACGCGACTCTAACTCGTAAAAACGTACGAGTTTACGATTTTACTACAAAAACCGAGTTGAGTCGTATTCTAGGTCGCAATCAGTGTGGAAACGATTAGAGTCGCCCTTAGAATCGTACAATCGTATAAAAACGCGTTTCTTTTACGTGTTTTGCGTTTCTGAAACTCCAGGACATTTTTATCAGAGTGGATGTCTGAGATGGCAGATATGACACTATATATAGGTTTATCGCTCTATTTTCAACAGGGTCGTCGGACCTCCATCATGGGATGGCCGCCGGATGCATCCAAAAGCGACGAAGCTGGTGAATTTAGAAAAGAATAGAAACAGCAGCAGTTACATGTGTAGAAGAGACGGTGAAACAAGTGGCGGCATTGGAAGGAGACAAAAAAAAGAGATTGATGATGGCAGCTCCAGCACGTAACAAAACAAGTAGGGTTAAAAATTAGAAAATGGATTGGGCTGGGCTTAACATTATCTTTTGCCATGCTAACATTTGAGCTTAGTATTTTTTTTTTTATTTTGTCCGTAAGACTCATTAATGAAATCTAAAACTAATACACTTTATATATTCACCTATCTATATCATCTATATTTAGCCTATATATGTAAAAGCTCAAGTAAAATTTTAAAATAGTAAATAAAATTTAATTATATATGATTAATAACAAAATTTAATGTTATATTGTTTTACTAATATAACCAAATGCAAATAATTTGTTTGCTTGATTACCATGGAAAGTTAATAGAAACTTACGTTTCTACGTCTCGACTCTACGACACGTTTTTACCTCTCATTTTCGTTTCTACCTAGAAACTCGTTTTTGACTGCATAGGCCCTGACATTGCTTATTCTGTTCAATATTTGAGTCAATATATGCAGAATCCGAAAAAATCCCATTATGATGCTGTTTTCAGGATTTTGAAATATTTGAAGCAACAGCCTGGTTTAGGCATTCTTCTGTCTTCTGAAAAAAATTTTGATATAAGTGCGTTTTGTGATTCAGATTATGCTCGCTGTGTTGAATCTCGCAGATCCGTAACAGGTTATTGTGTTTTTGTTGGTAATTCATTAGTATCCTGGAAAGTAAAAAAACAACCTACTGTTTCTTGATCCTCAGCAGAAGCTGAATATCGCAGTATGCGTGAAACCGTTTCTGAAATAATTTGGCTGAATGGGATACTTTCTGAATTAGGATTTGATTTTAAAAAACCAATAACTTTGTTTTGCGACAACAAAGCTGCTATTCAAATAGCTAATTGATGGATATACGCCCAATTTGAACCCGTTGACTTCCAAACCGTTGTATTTTTATCGTCCCATTTATGATTATAAATCGAAACTTCAACCCGGACACTTCGCGAGAACATCGACGGCTCGGACGGGGCCGAAGCGCCCGTCCGACAGAGGCGAACTCACCTAGGTGAGGTTGGGTGGCCACACCCGACCTCCCCTAGGGGAGATCGGGTCAGCCGACCCGATCTCCCCTAGGGGAGATCGGGTTGGCCAACCCGATCTCTCCTAGGAGAGATCGGGTCGGCCAACCCGATCCCTCCTAGGAGGGATGGGGTTGGCCAACCCCACCCTCCCTAGGAGGGGTTGGGTGTCCTCACCCAACCCCTACCCTTGGGGGTCGGATTTCTCCCCCCCCCCAAGGGCCCCGACACCATTTTCGGACTCCCATGCTCGGTCCACTCCGCCTACCTCCTCCGAATCCTAAGGTCTTAATTATGCGCTTAAAGGTTAATTAATTGTGTTTAAGGGCTAACGATGTCATTAAGCCACCTTAATGACACCGTTGCCTATAAATACCCCACCTTCACAACTCATTTGATGATCTTGGCCATTTAGACATTTTAGCTCTGACATCTCTCTAGCTTTATCTCTCTAGAAAAGTACTGACTTAGGCATCGGAGAGGGTTCACCAGGCACCACCCCCCCCCCTCCTCCGTGTCTGGTATTGCCCCTTCTGCAGGGTAGAAGGAGAGAAGGAGCAGAGGAAGGAAGGAAGGAAAGGAGAAGATAGACTAAGGCAGAGCAGCTCAGGAACATCGGATCACACATGTCCCCCGTAAGGAGTGAGATCAAAGCTGACACCCCGTTGACCTAGATCTCATAACTTAACACTTGGCGCCGTCTGTAGGCTTCGGACAGAAAGCCTGGCTATTACACGAGCTATGACGAACAGTAGGGTGTCCAGGCCCCAACACCCACCCGGGGGCAATGGGCGGAGAAGAGAACCCATACCCCCAGGGAGGCGGCCTAACCCTGGGAAGCAGCCAATGCATCCAGAGCCCCAAGAAATACCACAACCTCCTCAGCAACAGAACAACCAGGAGGGAGGACCTTCACGCCCAGCTGGGGCTGAGTCCTCCACAACCTCCACCCCCCGGGCAAGAAGGCCACAGAGAGCAAGAGGACAACAGGGAGTGCCTTCCCACAACACGGCACCCCCTGAGGGATACTATTATGAGGAGCAACCACAAAGGTACCCATATGGGATGCCGGAACAAAGAGATGATAACCGCGCCCACACAGCATATGCAAGGCCGGCATACACCCAAGGGACTTACACTGAAGCTCATGAGGAGGAGCAGATACCGACAGAAGAGCACTACTCGCACCCTCGAGCAGGGCAGCGAGAGGAGCAAAGAAGATATTACCAGGAGCCACCCCCAGAGGGAAGGCAACAATTCGTGCCTCCTAGGCAACAGCTGAACAACAGGGCTTACACCCCGCTTGGGGAGGAAAGACAAGCAAGACCTCCAAGGAGGCAGGACTTCTATGAAGCACCCCAGCAGGCGTATCAAGAGTACACCTACAGTCCATACCAGCAGGGACAAGGGAACCCAGTAAGCCCAGTCTACAACTACAATGGATATCAGAGGGATTATACTCCGGCACAGGTAGTGATCACCCCGGAGGAGATAGAAGCCATGATAACCCGGAAATTGAATGAGTCAAAGAAACCCAGCCTGCATTGTCTAAGTGACAAGACGAACCACCCTTTCACAAAGGAGCTGGAGATGAACAGGGTGCCAGACTCCCTGCACACTGTGCAAATTGCAAAGTACAATGGGAAAGGAGACCCCCTAGAGCATATCCAACAGCATGAGGCCTCTCTATTCGGGAGGACAACTGACGAAAGATACAAGGCACTCCTTTTCCCAAACACCCTATCAGGGGTGGCCTCACATTGGTTCTTCAGCCTGCCCTCTGAGAGCATCCACTCATGGGAGCAGCTAAAAGCTAAGTTTCTGCAGAGATACCTAGGGGAGAGGAAACTCCTCAAGGGAACAGGCTCCATTGATGACGTAAAACAAGAATATGATGAATCCCTGGCCAGCTACTATACTAGGTTCAACCAGAATATTGCAGACATCCAGGGAGACATCACTGAAGGGGAGATAATCCGAGCCTTTATCAGAAACTTAGGTCGCTTTGGGTCAACATTGGCTGAAAAGATGGCCAAAAAGCCAGCAAGCACCTTGGAGGAGCTTGCAGGGAGAGTTAAAACGCATATTGACCTTGAGAGGCACAGGGCAAGCAAGAAGGCCAAAATTCAGGCAGCCAAGGAGGATACTCAAAGGCCAAACAAAGGAAAGCCACCCCAGGCACCACAGCATGCAAGGCAGCAGGAATGGCGTCCGCCACAGCAAAGAAACCAAATGGGTGAACCCTTAAAGGCTAGAGAAATCAATGTCATTAAGTTCATCCCACTGAACGCCACTCCAGCCACCGTACTTAGAGAGATGCGGAACCAAAAGCTATGGTCACCACCTGCAAGGTGGAGAGCCCCAATGGTGGGAAATCATAAAGATAGATGGTGTGACAACCATGAGGCTTATGGTCACGACACAAATGAATGCTTTAGCCTAAAGCTAAGCATAAACAACATCGTCCAGAGGGGAGAACTGAAACAGTTCGTAGACCATGGGGGCAATAGTATGCAACTGGGAAAGGTAGACTATAACCCTCCACCCAACAAAAGAGGAGTCATCAATATGATACATGGGAGAGTAGCATCGGGTGGCCCAACTGCTAACGCAAGAGAAGTCTATGCATCCAAGCTAAGCTCAGTGCCAAGGTGGAGAAAAAGGCCAAGAGAAGGAGAAGAAGTGAAGATCGAGTTCTCGGAGAAGGACAAGAGCCACATCGTCTTTCCACATGACGATGCTCTAGTTATTACTTTAGATATTGACAATTTTGATGTAAAGAGAATTTTGGTGGATGGGGGCAGCTCAGCTGACCTCCTAAGCCTGAGAGTGTTGGAAGAGATAGGGAAAACCAAAGCAGACATCAAACCGGTCAACTTCCCTCTAGTTGGCTTCTCAGGGGCAACAAGTTACCCCCTGGGAATGATAACCCTACCAGTGACCATGGGCCAAGGATGGACCCAGCTGAAGGTAAATGTCAATTTCTTGGTGGTTGAAACCCTGGGAGCCTACAATGGGATCCTAGGAAGGACAACCATAAACCCATATGAGATAGTGCCATCCACTGTTCACCAGAAGTTGAAGTATATCACGGAGAACGGGGTTGGAGAGGTCCTGGGTGATCAACGCACCGCAAGGCAATGCTACGTCAACTCAATGAGACGTGGATCACACGGGACAGATACAGTGGCTGTAGTCATGGTAGGGGCCAACCAGGACAGAAGAAGGAGGGGAAGGAGACAAAGGCAAAGAAGGAGGAGGAGTGGAGTAACACTCCGTTTGAGCAGGCAGTTTTTTCAAACAGTGCCTACAAGGAGACACAGGAACAAGGCTGTGAAGGTGACATCCATACCTTGGCAGCCAGACACCATAATAGGGAACAGGACAAGGAACTCCATCCTAAAAGGCTTCCGCTACATAGATGATATCAAGCAAATGCCGCAGGAGTCTATATCAAGCTATTTCCAGAGATTCTTTGATTATGGTGCCAACATGGACGTCACAAGGAGAGAAGCAGTCAGAGCATTCATCAGAAACATGCATCCAAGCTCATTCGAGGCCTATGGAGGGCTCTATGAGATGGTCATGACGAGCACAATGAGAGAGCTCAGGGTGAAGCTCGACAGAGCATTTGAACAAGAGGCGGAACAGTTGGATAAAGTTCCAGAAAGAGGAAGAGAAACAGACACATTGGGAGGAGGTGTCAATTTCACATTCACACCCCTCACACTCAGCATAGAAGAAATTTTCCACAAGCACCTCAAACAAGAACTGCCAGCATGCAGGGAGGAGGGCAAGGCCTTCCTAGGAAGAGATGCACAGGGTTGGTGTGAATACCATGGGACCTGGGGGCATCAAACCAATGACTGCATGGTGTTGAAGGTGGAAGTGGAAGAAATAATTTACAAGGGAGGCTTCAAGGAGTACGTGGCAACAGACACAATGGCCACCCCATATCCTTAGTTTTCATATCTAGCACTTTGCATGTTTCACCTCTACAAGCTTTTCAAAAACAACTTTGGAGAAGGAGAACTCACGAAGTTCCTCCAACTCTACAACTATCTTTCATTCCTACAAAGGATGTCTTGGTGCACCAAGGCATCCCAAGTGTACAAAAACATGAATGCTCCTAAGGGAGTAGTAGTTACTCAAAAGTATTTTCCAGTGAATGCAGTGGTATAACCACGAAGTTATCCTTACACAGATATGACTTCAAGTCAATGACAGGTTCGACGCCCCCAAGAGCGTATCTTGAGAGTAGTTTTCATACTACGACATTCGACGCCCCCAAGAGCGTATCTTGAGAGTAGTGTTCATACTACGACCTTCGACGCCCCCAAGAGCGTATCTTGAGAGTAGTTATTACACTACGACCTTCGACGCCCCCAGGAGCGTATCTTGAGAGTAGTGTTCATACTACGACCTTCGACGCCCCCAAGAGCGTATCTTGAGAGTAGTTATTACACTACGAATTCGACGCACCAAGAGCGTATCTTGAGAGTGGTTTCCAAAAACTACGATTTCGACGCCCCCAGGAGCGTATCTTGAGGTAGATTTGCAACCTACCAGATTCGACGCCCCCAAGAGCGTATCTTGAGGTAGAAAAAACACTACCAGTTCGACGCCCCCAAGAGCGTATCTTGAGGTAGATTTCAAACTACCAGTTCGACGCCCACCAAGAGCGTATCTTTGGTCTAACCTGAGCCCTCCGGGAGCCTATCCTGTGAAACGTTAAGTGCCGTCCGAGAGCCTGTCTCGTGAACAGATTTGACACCCGTCAAGAAGGTATCGGTGGACTAACCTGTGCCCTCCGGGAGCCTATCCTGTGAAACGTTAAGTGCCGTCCGAGAGCCTGTCTCGTGAACAGATTTGACACCCGTCAAGAAGGTATCGGTGGACTAACCTGTGCCCTCCGGGAGCCTATCCTGTGAAACGTTAAGTGCCGTCCGAGAGCCTGTCTCGTGAAAAGATTTCGACGCCCACCAAGAGCGTATCTTTGGTCTAACAGTACAACGTATACCGTGTAAGGGGTATCAGAAGAGATCATCACACCATTCTTAGAAGGATACCATTCTTAGAAGGATACCATGCTCAGAAGAATACCATGAGAAGGAAATTTCTAAGAAAAGTAATGTGAAGAACAAGTAATGTTTTTTCTTTATGAAATGGCAGGTAAGATATGAAGGAAAGCACGAAAGAAAGATAAGTAAAGGAGACACACCAAGTAAAGGGTCCATACCCAAAGAGCCATACACAAGGCATAAGGAGCCATCATGAGAACAGATATATACAAAAGCATGAGAAGCACTAATGTAAAGGCAAACGAACCACGTAGTCAACAACACAATGTGGCAAAGGAAAGTAACAACAAACACCATCACAATCTCAACGGACACTCAACCCATACAAGGGGAGAAGGAGTGTAATTATATACAAGGATAGCATGAGACAAACACGTCAGTCAAAACCTTCGGGGGAGTCACCCTCACCCCCTGAAGCTGAACCGCCAGTGGAAATGGATGAAGAGGAGGAGTCTGAGGTACCAATCTCCACAGGTGTAGCATCCACCTGGGCAGGGGCAGGCTCGTCTGCAACGGCAGCCTGACCCATCAGAACAGTCGCGTAGCCAGTGGCATATGGCCCAAAGTCACCAAGGTCACCAAAGGGGAACTGAGGATCAATCCGGTATATGTGATCAACCAGATACTCACCGAACTGGTTCATCTCCTGGGTGAGACGCGTGCTATAATCGGCGGTGAAGGCAGAGGAGGCCTTGTACTCAGATACCGCGACAGCCCTCTCCTCCGCCCGACACTTAGTCTCCAACCTCCGCAGCTCCTCAGAATGAAGCGACGCAGCAACCTCAGCTTCCCGACGCAAACTGCCCACAGTGGCTTCAAGCAAGGACACCTGGCCCTAGAGTTCCTGCAGCCTCAAATCAGATATACGCGCCTTCTCGGCAGCAGTGGCGACCTCCGCCTTGAGAGAAACCTGGCTGTCCTCAAGGGTCTTCCTCTCGTCAGATAACTCGAGCACGAGCGAAGACATGTTCACCATGTCAGACATACCCTAACAATTCAAACAAGGGGTGAGTAACCAAAGGATAGCAATTATGAAAGTAATGAAAGGAAAGCAAGGAACAACTCACAGGTGCATAACGAGAGAGTACCCCCTGAACAAAGCGCCGAGTCTCCCCAGGAGACTTGGGCGGAGCAACACGATCGCCAGGGGGGATGGCGCCGCGAAGTACGCGGACGCCAACCTCAGGAGTCCGCAAAGAGGAAGTGCTATCGAGGTGGAACTCCTTCAGACCAGCGAAGGGAGTCCACTCAGACCCAATAACATCTTCATCAGTGAGCCGTGCGAAATCCTTCCGACTTAAAGTCGGAGGCCCACCTACACAAACAAAGCAAGTCAAAGGAGAGTATAAACATACAAGGATCAGCACAAGGTAGAGATCATACCTGAGGACCGTGCCCTCGGCTGGGGGGCAGGGGAACCACCACCAGCAGGTCGCTTCCCTTTGTCAGCCAGGGAAGGCACCTCTTCGACCACCATCTCCTTATCACGAGATAGGGTCGGAGGACGAGCAGTAGGCGAAGCAGGATCCACAGCCTTCTTTCTCTTAGCAGCCGAGGCCCCGGCCTCAGAATCAGATCGCTGCGGCTTGGACTTGGAAGGTCCAGAATCTCTACCAACGGAGACGACCCTCTCAGTCACCAAGGGGGAACGCACTAGCAAGGTAAGAAAAACAAGATAAGGAAAACATAAGTTACATCATAAAGAAGCAAATAGGAGAAAGCATACCAGAGGCCCCAGCCTTCTTCCCAGGCAGGGGGGATTTCTTCAAAGCAGAACTAGAAGGAGCCTTCCTCTTGCTCAGATCAACAGGGGCTCCCTGCATGTTATAGGTTTTTCCATGAAACCAACCTACAAAGGAAGAGCAGAAGGTAAATAAAGATGGAAAGACCAAGTGACATACCGAACCCCCGGAGTCAGGAGTCAGACTGATCCCGGCCTCGTAAAGATCCGTCTCAGTTATTAAAGACACGGGGCAGTAAGACCGGGTCCTGTTGCTCTCGTGAATGATCTTCATAGTCTTCAAATCATCCGAAGAGAACTCTCTAAAAGCAGGCCAACCATCGGACCGATCCTCATTCAAGACCGACCAAGTGACGTATCGGTCCATAATGAAGAAGTAATGCTTAGCCCAGTGACTGGCCGAATTGTCAATCTGGGTCACGAAACGGAGGGAGGTATCCCACTCGATCCCACTCAACCCGAAGTCAGAAAATCGGGGATCTTTGAAGGTCGGATGGCGAGTCACGAAACTCGCAAACCCCACCCTCGTCCGGTACTGGAACCGATAGAAGCATCGGAATAGAACGAGAGAGTACTTCCAGGAGTACCAATGGCACAATACCCGGAAGCCCACCCAGACACGGAGGGCACTGGGGGCAAGGTTCACAGGAGAAATCCTGAAGAACCTGCTCAACTCTATAAGCTCGTCACAGTAAGGAAGCCTCAGCCCGAATCGGATCTGAGAGGGGTACACGGCGACCTTCCCTATAGGAGGCTCCGTCACCGTCTCGCGAGTATTCCCCAAGGAGGGGAGAAAAGGATACAGAGGCTCATCTAGGGGACTGATATCTCCTAGGGTAACATGTTCGTTGTAATCGGACCTAGTGATATGGTTCTCTGACAGGATAGCAAGACCTAAGGCAAAGGCAGCAGGAAACCCCAAAGCACGAATCAAATTTCGACTAACACCCCAATGAAGGTCACGATACTAAGCTAGCAATAGGAAAGGAAGTAACGCGACCGAAAAGGAAGAGAAAAAGGAACTCACTCATCCTTCGGAGAATACGGCGTCTCTGAAGAGTCTGCGTACGTGGACACCACCAGGAGTATAGTACCTGCCACGACACGACAAATATCAAGACAAGGAAAATTTCTGAAGAACCGGAAATACTCCGACACCCGACCAACGGCAACAATCAAAGATCCAAAGACACCCAGCAAAGATAGTCAACATGAGTCAAGCACACCACGACAACCAAGTTAAATAATTTTATCCGAGCCTAAGGTCGGGTCTTGGAAAAAATTACCATTATACCCTCCAACAAGGATTAATACACCAACGGCAATACGACATCGAATTCAAGACCGGAATAGCCCAATCGGACAAGAAACCATATCCGGACGACCGGCAAACATTTTTCCCCAAAATCCACAACTACCAACGGCTATCTATGGCAATCCCACATTCAATCAAATTTCGGCAATCAAACATCGGCAATCAAGCATTGGCAATCAAATATCAACGATTCAAAAATCGACATTTTGTACGGTAACGGAAAGGAAAAGAATGGACCTTCGGAAAACCCGACCCGATGTGATAAACGGGTCCGGAATTCAAATTTGAAGACACCCGGAAATCAGTCCCTCGCCGGAATTTGGGCCTTGCCGTCGCCGGAGGTGACCTCGCTTGCCTCACCGTCGCCGGAAAGCCCCGCACGTCGCACCGGAATCGCTCCCCTCCGCCGTCGATGGCCCTCGATGGACCAGCAGCCGTTCCCGACGACGACCTCACCGTCACCTCGCCGTCTCCCTGCGTCGCCGGTGGTTGGGTTGCCGTCCCAGCCAGCTGCCGCCTCAAGCTGTCGACCCGCTAGCCGGCTCCGTCCGTGCTGGTGGTTCCCTCCCGCCGGAGCTGCTGGCCGGATTTTTACTCCTTGGTGGAAATTCCGGCCGGCCCTTACCTTGGGGGTGCTCTCCAACCTTTCTTGCTCTCCAAGGGTAAGTGAAGAAGGAAGATGGTGGCTAGGGTGACTCTTGGAGGTATTTTTCTAACTCCTTTCTATATTAAAAGATGATAGGGTTTTTTAGGGGGTTTTAATCACCACCATCCATCTATCCTTGAGTAAAATCTAAGGGCCAAGGAAAAACCATCATTTTTATCCCTTTCACCTATAGCTAAGTATATCTTCATACTTAGAAAAATTATCAAGATAGTTTTATTTTTGAGCATTCCATACTTAGGAAAATTTTTGGCCAAAATTAAAATTTCTCCTCATTTAGATGGAATCCCGGCACGAAATTGAAGCGTAAGTTACTTAGTTGCATTCGTACTACACCCCTGTGCAAGTTTGTATTTTTTGAGTATACACCTGTAGCAGAGATAAGTTTATTACTCCCACCTCAGACGGACGCGTGCCTAGGCACACGTCCGTGCTACTCTGACGTTTACAATTCCTCTATCTCAGTAGACAGGGGGGGCAGAGTCAGAGGCACGTATCCACGGGTAAGCAAGCATTCAGACAAAGAAGGTAAAACCCCGGTTTCAAATTGCGCGTGTCATACCATCCTAAAATAGAGTCAATCAAGGGTTAGGCCATTGGTTGACTCGGGGGCATGTGATGGATATACGCCCAATTTGAACCCGTTGACTTCCAAACCGTTGTATTTTTATCGTCCCATTTATGATTATAAATCGAAACTTCAACCCGGAAACTTCGCGAGAACATCGACGGCTCGGACGGGGCCGAAGCGCCCGTCCGACAGAGGCGAACTCACCTAGGTGAGGTTGGGTGGCCACACCCGACCTCCCCTAGGGGAGATCGGGTTGGCCAACCCCACCCTCCCTAGGAGGGGTTGGGTGTCCTCACCCAACCCCTACCCTTGGGGGTCGGATTTCTCCCCCCCCAAGGGCCCCGACACCATTTTCGAACTCCCATGCTCGGTCCACTCCGCCTACCTCCTCCG
Organism: Clarkia xantiana subsp. parviflora; assembly: GCA_036873135.1. NCBI lineage: Eukaryota > Viridiplantae > Streptophyta > Magnoliopsida > Myrtales > Onagraceae > Clarkia > Clarkia xantiana. The sequence goes on from JAPTYO010000009.1 coordinate 5,399,839, forward strand.
AATCCTAAGGTCTTAATTATGCGCTTAAAGGTTAATTAATTGTGTTTAAGGGCTAACGATGTCATTAAGCCACCTTAATGACACCGTTGCCTATAAATACCCCACCTTCACAACTCATTTGATGATCTTGGCCATTTAGACATTTTAGCTCTGACATCTCTCTAGCTTTATCTCTCTAGAAAAGTACTGACTTAGGCATCGGAGAGGGTTCACCAGGCACCACCCCCCCCTCCTCCGTGTCTGGTATTGCCCCTTCTGCAGGGTAGAAGGAGAGAAGGAGCAGAGGAAGGAAGGAAGGAAAGGAGAAGATAGACTAAGGCAGAGCAGCTCAGGAACATCGGATCACACATGTCCCCCGTAAGGAGTGAGATCAAAGCTGACACCCCGTTGACCTAGATCTCATAACTTAACACTAATAATCCAGTTTTTTATGAACGTACTAAACATATTGAAGTTGACTGTCACTTTGTGCGTGATCAGGTTAGTGCAGGTTTTCTCAAGTTAGAATATTTGAGAACTTCAAGTCAGCCTGCGGATTTATTTACGAAGGCGCTTCCCAAAGTACAGCACAGGCATTTGCTCAAGAAGCTTAATATGGTTGATCTTTTTCAGCAAGTTCCAGATTGAGGGGGAGTGTTGAAGCCCAATATTAGACTTGGCCCAATATTGAGCCTTCCCTGTGTAATAAGTATTTGGGCTTTCGTTAATTGGTTTGACCCATTTTATATTGGGCTTATGTTTTGGCAATCTGATAAGTTGCTGATTAAGTTTAAGGATCATATTTGACACAATATAAAGATTGCGGTGTAATCTTGTATTAGTGTTGTTAGGGTTTTATATATATTTAGGGGGATGGGAGCAGATGAAGCAATAACCCAAGTGAACCCTAATAATCTCTCTGTATTTCATACGGCGATTCTCTCATTTCTTCACCGGTTTTTTCCAAACTTCACAATACTCATATTTGGAGTATCATGATTTTCTATTTTATTAAATTATATTTATTATGGATTAGTAACTTATATTTTAATATCCAAAACTTAAATATTTATGAAATGTAGTTATTGAGAATATCTATCTACAGATAAACTCTTTAGTTTTCAATCAAAAGAATTTACTCTTCGGTAAAATCAGGTTCCGAGGGCTTCTGCAGCGTCAATCGCTTCGAACGTATCCGGTGTCCCTTAAGCGCGTTCGCCGCGAACCTCGACGCCAGAATCGTCGCGCCAAAGCTCGGAGAGCTGACTCCTCCCGATTTCTCCACTAGACCCGTCTGCTCATCATCGTCATCGTCATCATCGTCATCGTAATCATCGTAATCGTAAGAGTCGTCTTCCTCCTCGAGCCGTCGAAGCTCCGCGTTCTTCCTCCGAGTGTACCGCCGCCACGCCGCCTGTATAAAACACGAGGCCCACGTCCTCCACTGCTGAGAGTAGAACCGGAACGTGTGCTGGACTTGGCGACTGTGGAGCCGCCTGAACTGACTCGCCACGAACTTCAACTCTTCCGCTTCTAAAGCAAATGCTTCCACCTCGGTGAGCGCCTTCACGGTTCGAGTCGAAGACGGGAGGTTCGAACCCGCTTTCGGGTCCAAAGCCCATGTCAGGAGCTCCTCACCGCAAAAGTCGCCTTCCTTGAGAAACCCTCGGTTGAAGAATCCACTCCTTCCGCCATCCGTCGTTACACTCTCGAGTCTTCCTCGAATGATGAACAACATCTCGTTCACCGGGTCCCCTTCTCGCACAATGTAAGTCGTGTCGGTGTACAAGCTTGGTTTCAAACGCTCGCATATGGCATCGAGTAATCGTTCGTCCATGTTCGCGAAAAGCGGTACCTGCCAAATTATACTCGTTTAGACTCAAGTAAAAAAAAAGTTTCACGTGATTAACCTTTAAAATGTAAGTTTACTTACCCTACGGACGAGATTGAGACAGAGATGCCTCTTGATATCCCTGCGAAGATCTTTGGGGAGATTCTGAACTATGGTCTCTTCATCCACACCGCGAGTCTCCAACCACTTGTACTGATCGTAGCGCCTCACTCGCTCACGTAGATCTTGAGGCAGCAGACGATGATGCATCCATTGCTCTGAATCACGCCTCTTGATTCTCATCTCCTCCAGTCGAATCGTGAGAGATTGAAGATATGTCTGAAAAAGTCATTACACACCTTCAAAACTTAGCAGAAAGACAGACAAGGTAATTACTTGTGGCCCAAGTTATCATTAGCAAATAGCTAGATTGCAGTGGAACCTCTTAAGAAACACAAACATGGTAATTACTTGTGGTCCAAGTTACCACTAGCAAGTAGCTGGGTTGTAGTGGAACCTCTTAAGGAAGATAGACAGGGTAATTACTTGTGGCCCAAGTTATCACTACCAAATAGCTAGATTGAAGTGGAACATCTTATGAAACACAGACAGGGTAATTACTTGTGGCCCAAGTTATCACTACCAAATAGCTAGATTGCAGTTGAACATCTTATGAAACACAGACAGGGTAATTACTTGTGGCCCAAGTTATCACTAGCAAGTAGCTAGGTTGTAGTGGAACCTCTTAAGGAAGATAGACAGGGTAATTACTTGTGGCCAAGTTATCACTACCAAATAGCTAGATTGCAGTAGAACATCTTATGAAACACAGACAGGGTAATTACTTGTGGCCCAAGTTATCACTAGCCAGTAGCTAGATTGCAGTGGAACCTCTTAAGAAAGACAAACAGTGTAATTACTTGTGGCCCAAGTTATCACTAGCTAACAGCTAGAGATTGCAGTGGGACATCTTACGAAACACATAGACAGGGTAATTACTTGTGGCCCAAGTTATCACTAGCAAGTAGCTAGATTGCAGTGGAACCTCTTACGAAAGACAAGATAGAGTAAGTTATGATACCTGCATATTCCCGATGAGAAGAGCGAAGAGGATGAGGCCGAAAATAGCTAGGACGATGGAGAAGAGGACTTCGCCGGTATAAGTACTAGTTTGGAGGCCTTGTCCAAGTGTGCTCAAGTTTTGGAGACCCCACCAAAGACAGTAGAAGAACTTGTTGATGAATCCCCTAACGTAAATGATATCGGAGGTGATGGCTTGAGTGTAAATACCAAAGTTGAAGGGTATGGTGTCTTCAAGGGGAGAGCAAGTCTTGGTGAGAACCTCGTCCATGATGGCTTTCCAACCACTGTACCCAGCCATATGCTTGTTTCCGCAGTACAAGAACTCCCTCACACACACTCCATTTGTGTCATCGCACGCTTTTTGCCAACAGTCATCGTTTCGTTCCACCGCTAGTAAGTACCACAATGCCCCGCAAATCTGCATTTTCCTAGTTACTTAGTTAGTTGCATGCTTCCTATATTTAGCTTAATTAAGTGCTCATCTGCCAAAATATTAACATAATTACGCATATAACTGCACTTTGAAAGAGCGGCAAACTGACGTGACATGCTGATTGAGAATGTTGCACGTATGCAGCGATGTATTCCCTGCAAGCCACATCAGCTCGTCGCATTTTGAAAGAGTGGCGAGCTGACGTCGCTAGCTCGCCGCTCATATGCGTAATTATGTTACATTTGTTAACATTTTCATATTTGACAACTGTCAAATTCTATTTACCTAGCTAGGGTTTTGACTAATGGAAGGAGTTAAACAGTATTTTGGTACAACACGTTTGATCAAAAGTGGTTTTTGGTGTAATATTTTGTTTGTATACTTTTGGTGCAATACGTTTGTAGTTTATGGACTTTTCGTGCATCTGTTAATATTGACAATTACGTAGTCCCTGAATAATTTCAATCGGACCCTAGTTCCAGTTGACCTAGCCAGGGTCCGGCCCATGGATGAGTTAGACCCTAGTTAGGGTTCCCCAAATAATAGAAATCAGTAGACTAAATTGAAAAAAAATGAAAACTAAATGGGTCAAATAACGGATGCACTAAAAATCAGTATAAACTGCAAACATATTGCACCAAAAATTCAGTGAACTATGTGGTAGAAAAGCAAAAAGATCCATCAATCAACCCTAATGTAAGAAGAAGATGAGACTCACATGACTAGCAAGCAAGTACCATAGGAGGTAGTAAGCAGCACCAGCCCAAGCGCTTTCTGCAAACACGCCGGTCGTCTTCTTCACCTCGGACGTTAGGGGTATGAATCGAGCAAACCTGGGAATGTACTGTATGAATACCAGGTTTAGAAGCTCTTTCTTTGTCTGCATCACCTCTGAGTTTTTCGCTCTATGAAGAAACTTCCACACCATAACCTTCAATTTATATATGTAAGGTTGCTTAACTGTTAGTGATAATAATCACTCAACTGTTAAAGTAAATAAAAAAAACCAGGTCAAAACTAGTTCCAGTTCAAAACCAGTTCCGGTCCAGAACATAAAATGTTCTATCAAAATATTATACTAATGATTATGGAACTAATTCAGCCCTTTTAGAATTGGTCTGTTTAAAACTGGTCCAATTTTGAACCAGTTTCGGTTTGTTCTGGCCGAACTCTTTTTTTTTTTTTTTTTTCCAAACTTAATAAATAAAGACCTAACTGAACTTTACTCAAATATGACAATCAATCACATGAGTAACCCATGATAAATTCCGTTAAATTTTGACTTCAAATTGGATGAAGGTATCTAATTGATCTTTCATGAATGTCTATCTAGAATTTATAGTTTGTTCAAACACTTATTGAAAAACGTTTGGCTCAAGCATATACAATGGGAATCTAAATCACCTGCCACACTCTTCATACTTGGCACCGTGCATTATTGTCAAGATTTTGAGATTTTGACACGTGTTTGAGTGTAATTAATTTTATGGTTTTTTTTTCTTTCTAAAACCCTATTAAAATTGGTGAACTCTAGAATGAGGACACATGTCAATATTTTAACGGTGAGCCACAATCTGGGAATAAAGAGTATGACATGTGATCTGAATTCATAAAATGGTACCTGAGGTGCAGGTATGACGGAGAGTAAATCGATGATGAAGTAACGTCTTAGATACCGCATGGCGATGTCTGAAGAATCGATCACCAGCTCTCCTCGTCCAAACACTCGCGACGAAGGTGCGATGTAAGCCGTACGAAACTGAAACCCTATTCGAATGAGGTAAAAAGTGTCGATAACCGACCTCACTGTGGTTATTAGACTTGCCAGTTCCGTGTCGATGCCGAGGCATTTAGACGAATTGAACACCGGAAGGTAAAAGAACACGGGATCGACCGAAACAGACATGATACACGAGATCACAAACAGCTTGTTCCAAAATTGAAGTGACCTGTCTTGTGGGTCGAAGATTTTGCGATCGGACACTTTGAGATCTTCGGGGAAGACGGCACGGGTGACACCGACTCGGATAGATTCTCCGAGTGCCATGATTCCTTGAGACCCCATTTGGACACCGATTCGCAGAGATTGTGCTGGGTCGTTGCGTCGCCCTCCGAAACGGACTCCGAATAAATTGAATCCTTTTCGCTTTTTCATCTTAGAAGAAGAAGAAGTATATGCAGGTACTGATGAAGTTGTTGAATCTAGATCATCCAATCTATAAAGGAACAAAAATGTATTAGAAATACAAACTAGAATCAAACAGAAGTGTTCAGATCATCTACACTCTTAAGGGCGAGGTTACTAAACTAAAATAAGGGCTTTAGATTTTAAATTTTAAGAGCGCTCATATGTAATAGTGATTTTTTTGCCGTTTTTGTTTTGGGTTGAATGGCTTATGTAATTAATGTTATAATTATGAAAAAAAAATCTAAAAGCTAATAAAATACAATTTTCATTAAAAAAAATATATTTTGGCTAAAAAAAATAACGTTTATTTTTCAATTTAATAACGCTCAAAAGAAAAAATGTTTTTACCAAAAATACATTAAAATATTACTTTATGTCTCGAATTTCATTGGGCAGGCTTTGCTTCTTACTCTTAGATTAGATCGTCATTAAGATCTTGACACATATATTTAATATACTATATTTTCCTTTTAAGGTTAACTAATTCTAATAAATTTTTAGAAAGAAAAAAACAACCATATTTTTTTTTTTTTTGCCAAAATCACAAAATTAATTACACAAAATACACGTATCAAAATCACAACGACGAGACATATCCGATCCTATACAGAAACATCATCGTATCGTACCTTACAAACTTCTCTCGATTGCCACCGATATACTGCGACTTGTAGCCACAATCGAACATCGTATATAAGAACGATGATCAAACATGACACCTGAGTTTTGTAATCCCAAGCAATGTTAATAACTTATTATTGTCTTAAGATTGATACGGAGGAGCGGAGTTGATCAATTCTGTTCTTTCTCCGCTGTCAATGAATTTGATTCAACATCAATGCTTTCTTCTTTGATATCTATTCTGGGAAAAAAAAAAAAAAAAGATTACGAGGATGGCCGTTATGGCAGTTAAATTTGTGGGATGGTAATGGAAAAAGGATCCTTTGCCATTGGAGGATGCTTATGTCTTGCTAGCTTCTCCTACTGCCACGTGGATTGACAGTATTTGACAACATGGTTTAAAAAAGGAGAAATTATATTATGGCTCGGTGACAACAGGTGTCCTCTACCTGGTAGCCCCGCACCAATCATAATCTGACAAATGTTACTCTATATATTGATAACTTTTGTCTCTATTGATGGTTGACATGTTTTCATTGGTGTTACCAGGCCCCCGATTGGAGGACATCTGTTGACGCCGACTTAGGGAATTATTTCTCTTAAAAAAAAGGACATTTTTGGTAATGGTTTGAGAAAACAAATATTTAATTGGATAAGGTTTTAGGTGCACTTGTTTCTTTTTGGGGAAAAAATTATTTGTTTTATAAATGTAGAAAAATAGTTTCTGAAATAAGGTTGGAATATAATCGCTATATTAGCGGAATTAACTTAATATGAACTATATAATATGGTGCACCCACTATTATGAGAATGAAAATATATTCATAACTAACAATTTAATATGCAACTCTCAATATTGCAATCAACTAGCTTATTCTCTTACATTGATACAGTACAATAAAAACACAAAAAATTGAAACAAATTCAACTATAAGTTTCAAACTAAGCAGGATTTGGTGTGGTGTTTTCCATCCATCTACACATATATCCAAACAATCAAAGCAAAGGCTAATGGATTGCAGGTAACTGGACTCAGTCAACATCTACATGACTCAATATTGAAAATGAAGTCACAAAACAGCAGTTGATTAAGCTAGCTGATAATCTTCAGATGAAGGTTAAGCTTAAAGTCAGCAACACAAAGATCCCGACAGCAAACATCGGTCGCGCTACGGTTGGTGCAGTGCTTTTAGGGCGCGGCTTTCGCGAAATATTAGCTCCTGCTCCTCCAAACGCTCCCTTACCTTTCCCTCCTTTTCTTGAAACAGGAATGAAGTTGTTGTGGTTTTTGTCTCCCAAGACACCAAATTCTTCATGTATATGAATCACACATTACATATTATGAATAATTATAGATTAATGCACAAAGGGTTCAGATAGCTGCTAGTAAATAATTTTACTGGAGCTTGACTTTATATATGAGAAGTGAATTCAGACTAGCTAATACAGTAGAGGTAATATAATAAAAGCTATAAAAGAACCTATTTACAGTGTCAAGTTTAACTCTTTTGTCGATTTGATGTCTCATGATCAAAATATATAGGGTTAAGAACCTATAAAATATGAGGTTTGACATATGTGAGATTTTGGTGTATGAAATTTAAATTGTTGATATTGATTGTCTAAAGTTTCAACTTTGTTAAAATTTAGTTTTTCGTCCAATTTTGTTGTTAAATTTAACAGAATGGTATAAAAAGTCGATATTGCCCCTGATACTGTTATGTTTAGTCTGGCCGGCCACCACCTACTCCGGCCGCCGGCAACCACCCTACTCCAACCGGCCACCACCCAACTAGGGGCAATTTTGTGATTTATCTTTTTATCGGGTCATGTAACAAGCACATAACAAAGTTCTGTCAATTTTAAGAGCAAATTTGGACAGAGACAGTAAATTTCAACAAAGTTGAAACTTTAAACAGTTAATATTAACAATTTAAACTCCAGACACCAAAATCTCACGTAGGGCAATTTAAGACAGTTTGTACATTCTTAAACCAAATATATATTTATTGTTTAGAAATGAAGAAGTTGTTTTTGGTCAACAAATTAATGATAAATTCATACCAGCTGGAGCTTCTTGCTTCAGAATGGAAGAGGAAGTGCATTCAACAGCCAAGAGAAGCGTTGCAAATAAGCAGCAACATGCACTGAATTTGATCATCATGGATGCCATTTGCTTCCTTTATCTCGTCTCTTGTATGTAATTATCTGCAGAATCAAACCAGACTTATAGAGCTGGCTAAAGACATTGACACAACATGATATTAGGAGTAAAGTGGCATCTAACACGTGTTGGTGAACAAAAAGAGATTCTCCTCTAACTGACTTTTTTTTAGTAAACTGAATAAATTCAAGTATACCCCATTGCTAAAAATAATCTCATTATGTCAGCTATATTAGTTATGAAGTGGAAATAATAGAAACATGCTTCTTTGCACGAATATAGAAAGAAGATATTTGTGGAAATAATAGAAACATGTTTCTTTGCACGAATATAGAAAGAAGATATTTGGTTGTAAATTTATCCTTACAAAGTATAACCATTCTAGAGAATAATTATTTCATTCCCCATTTACATGCCATAAAATGCATCTACATCACCGAAAAAAAAATACCCACTAATTTTTTTTTTTTTTTTTTTTAAAAAAACTCCTTACTGAAGAATAAATATAGGGTTAACAAGTCTCGTTTGACCATTTTGGGTTTTGGTTTATGAACTTTTTTTTTACCTTGTTTTGGTACCATATGTTTGCAGACTTTTTCTAGTTTTGGTCCGACCGTTACATTCTATCCATTTTTTTGTTAAGTGACATGTGCAAGTCACGTAATCCACCTTAAACTTTCACTTTTATTTGAATTTGGGGGAAATTGACCCATTGAACTAGGTTTACGTTGTTAATTCGCCCAAATTGAACTAGGTTTAGGGTGTCAGTTCCCCCGAATTTGAACAAAATTGAAAGTTTAGGGTGGATCACATGACTTTCACATGTCACTTAACGGAAAAATTGAACAGTATGTAACGGTCAGACCAAAACTAGAAAAATCTGCAAACATATGGTTCCAAAACTTGGCAAAAAAAAACTTCATGGACCAAGTGGTCAAACATCATAGACCAAAAAACGTGTTAACCCATAAATATAATCATGTTTTATTTGCACGAATGCAAAATGAATAAAAATAGAAAATAATATATTTAATTATAAATAAGATTTAAAATAAAAATTTCAATTTTACCTTTACAAAGAATAACTATCATCGTAACTTTTTTTTATTTGCCCAATTAATCATAACTATTTGATTTTTATATTCTCTATTTTATTTGCAATCTCTTTAATAATAATTATTTCATTCTTATTCATATTTCCCGTAAAATGCATCTACCCCGCCCAAAAACAAAACCACAAAAAAAAGTTGAAAATGCCACTAACCTTACAAAAGAGAAAGTCCATAATCCACATTTTTTAAGTGTATATATATATATATATGTAACGCATGCTTATATCAATTCCATTTTGTTGTTCAAAGTCTGTAGATTTCTGCATGTTTTCCACCGTATTACAAATTTAAATTTAATAGAATTCTTCCCACAGATTAAGTGAGTACCAAGAAAATGCCCAAATTTCATACAACCAGAAGGACCCAAGTTCACAAGTCTCTACATTATTATACCAAAAACAAACAAAACTCGCCCAAAATAAGAAAAGAAAACGCACACCATTTACGATAGAACAACCAAACCAAGCCTTACAGACCCAATTGTTACAATACCAGAAAACCCACAAGATTAAGAAAGAAGATCCCAATCCCTGCAACTACTGCTTTCTTAATCAACCTCCTCAATCTTCGGTCCAGCGCCGGTGTTACCAGACTGGCCGCCACCTCCAAAACCGCCATCTGGCATGCCAGCTCCGCCAGGCATCGCACCGTCACCGGCAGCTCCCTGGTACATTTTAGCTATGATGGGATTACACAGATCCTCAAGCTCCTTCAGCTTATCTTGAAGCTCATCCACCTCAGCCAGCTGGTTCTTGTCAAGCCACTCGATCGCATCGTTCACCGCCTTCTCAATTTTCTCCTTATCAGACGAAGCTAACTTTCCGGCGAACTTCTCGTCCTTAACAGTGTTTCTCATGTTATACGCGTAGTTCTCCAGAGCGTTCTTCGCCTCTACCTTCTTCTTCACCTCCTCGTCCTCAGCCTTGTACTTCTCCGCCTCCTGCACCATCCTCTCGATATCGTCCTTGCTTAGACGCCCCTTGTCGTTCGTGATCGTGATCTGGTTCTTCACTCCTGCGGTTTTGTCCTCTGCAGAGACATTCAGGATGCCATTCGCGTCGATGTCGAACACCACGTTGATCTGCGGCACTCCACGTGGCGCCGGAGGGATCCCTTTCAATTCGAAGGTTCCCAGGAGATTGTTGTCCTTGGTGCGTGCTCTCTCGCCTTCGTACACTTGGATTAGAACGCCGGGCTGATTGTCGGAGTAGGTGGAGAAGACCTGCTCCTTCTTCGTCGGAATTGTAGTGTTTCTCGGGATCAGCACCGTCATGACTCCACCGGCGGTTTCTAGCCCAAGGCTGAGAGGTGTCACATCGAGGAGCAGCAAGTCCTGGACCTTTTCGTCACCCTCTCCGGTGAGAATCGCCGCCTGGACCGCTGCGCCGTAGGCCACAGCTTCATCGGGGTTGATGCTCTTGCAGAGCTCTTTCCCGTTGAAGAAATCCTGTAGAAGCTGCTGCACCTTTGGGATTCGTGTGGATCCTCCAACCAAAACAACCTCATGAATCTGATAAATAAATTTAACGTTAATTAGTCCAAATTCTGGAATAATCCACAAAATCTTGATCAACTGTGTTCGTGAATCTGATAAATAAATTTGACGTTAATTAGTCCAAATTCTGGATTAATACACAAAATCTTGATCAACTGTGTTTTGAATTCTGATAATTCATTTTCGTAATTGAGTACTAACCTGATTTTTATCCATCTTTGCATCACGAAGGCACTTCTCCACAGGCTCCATGCACTTGGTGAATAAATCCATGTTCATCTCTTCAAACCTCGCCCTCGTAATTGTCGCGTAGAAATCAATACCTTCGAAGAGAGAATCGATCTCGATCGTGGTCTGAGCAGTCGATGACAGAGTCCTCTTCGCCCTCTCACAGGCCGTCCTCAGCCTCCTGAGTGCCCGTGCGTTGCCACTGATGTCCTTCTTGTTCTTCCTCTTAAACTCTTGCACGAAGTGGTTCACCAGTCGATTATCGAAGTCCTCGCCACCGAGGTGAGTATCTCCTGCAGTAGCCTTCACCTCAAAGATGCCCTCCTCGATGGTGAGGATCGAGACATCGAAGGTTCCGCCGCCAAGATCGAAGATCAGCACGTTCTGCTCTCCAACTCGAGATGATTTCTTGTCCAGTCCGTACGCGATGGCAGCCGCCGTCGGTTCGTTAATGATCCGCAGCACATTGAGGCCTGAGATTGCTCCGGCGTCCTTGGTGGCTTGCCTCTGAGAGTCGTTGAAGTAGGCAGGTACAGTAACGACAGCGTTCTTGACAGTCGTACCGAGGAACGACTCCGCGACCTCCTTCATCTTCACAAGCACCATCGACGAGATCTCCTCCGGCGAGAACTGCTTCTGCTCGCCCTTGTACGTGACCACAATCATCGGCTTGTCTCCTGGGCCGGGAACCACCTTGAACGGCCAGTGCTTCATGTCAGCCTGCACGGAGGAGTCGGAGAATCTCCGGCCGATTAGGCGCTTGGCATCGAATACAGTGTTCTGCGGGTTCATGGCGACCTGGTTCTTGGCGGCGTCGCCGATGAGCCGCTCCGTGTCAGTGAACGCCACGTAGGAAGGTGTAGTGCGGTTGCCTTGGTCATTGGGAATGATCTCAACGCGATCGTGCATCCAGACGCCTACGCAGCTGTAGGTTGTGCCGAGGTCGATCCCGATTGCTTTGCCTTCTCCCTTTGTTGCCATGGTTGCTGAGAGCTTTCGGAAATTTACGGTTGCTTTTGCGAAACTAATGAATTAATTGTTGATTGTTGATGATGAAGGGAAGGGGTCTGAGAGGAGTTAATAAAGAGGGGGAGATTAAGCGGTGGAATGAGGAAGAGACAGGTGGCCGTGGAATCGAGAGGAGTCCAGAAGGTTGCAGCGGGAGCAAACCAGAGAGTTCTGGAATGGCGGTAGTTTGGAATTCGATAAATCACCACTACGCTAGAATGTTGTTAATGATCTACTAGACTAGATAGATGAATGGGCCAGAAATGGGACTGGTCATTTGGGCTCATTTATCTTAATCTTCTATATCTGTATTCTTCTTCATTTGGGCTTGTTAGCAGTACTGTTGATTAGACAAACCCACTAGAGCAAAAACCGCATATAGCCACATGAAATTAAAGCCCAACAACAAGAACTGGGGTCATGATAGATACATGCTTTATTATATTTTCTGTACACCTTACAGATTGTTTCCAACACAGGAAATTCTGGTTAAATATAGACATTACAAGTGTAATACTACACTCTTTTAGTGATTTTTTCTAAAACCCTTTAAAATGAATTCTAAAATGGTGGATATTTAAAACAGTTTTTATATTTCTATTAAATATCAAGCCTATACAAAATTTTCATTTAAACATACATAGTTTATGTCCAAACCGCAAGATAATCATAACAAAAACGACATGAACTTTATTTGAATCTAATACATCAAATCTTATACACACAACTCTTGATATATTTAAATTGATACAATTACAATGCGTAACTTCACCTTAGTCGTTGGAAACTTAGATGAATCTGATGATCAAACTCGTTCTAGCTAGATCACTGTTCAATACGACGAGCTCGAGCCTGGAAAAAACAACAGATTACATCCCATAAGAGCAAAATAAATCCCTCGAGTGCAATCAACTTTTCATCCGGGTTGGCTTCATCTTCTCTCTTCTTTTCATCAGAAATACGGTAGATATTTTTGTTTCTTGCTGTCCAAGCTATATACCAAGTCTTTTGGTGTTCTTGCTAGAATTCTCTTTCTACTATAACACCATGAATCTGGTTGTGCCTTAAGACAGTTTTCTCCAGACCCAACTCCTAGAAGAAGCACTCAAGCACTTCACCCTCGGAAACACGAAACCTGCCTTTGCGGGATTCCCTTCCACGACCGAATTCGCATATATTTCCCTGCACTCTTTAACTACCTGCAAATGAAACCACATCTTATTCTTAAGCCTCTAAATTCAAAAACAAGAGATTTCGAAATAGACCAATACAATTGTTTAATTTGTCCTTCTAACTCGTATACTCATTTTTCGTTCAAATTTACATACCAGTAGAAAAGTTTGGGAAAGAGCAATTGAATTTGGTTGATATTTACCTGCTTAGCGAATTTCATCGGTATGCCTTGTCTAAGGGAAACAAGTTTTTCAACAACTTCGACCTGCAATTTATTGATAACATGTAAAAGATTCAAGTTCATGTATAAATACAAGGGTTAATAACACAATAGGGGCCTGAATGTTTGCCCATGTTGCCAAAAGGGGTCTGAATTGAAAAAACGTATTATTAAGTGCCTGAATTTTGAGTTTTGTTGATAATCGAGTTTCCGTCCAAATTTGCTGTTAAATGTAACGGAAATACGTGAAATGACAAAATTACCCTTTTGCAATTATTATACAATTTACCAGTTTAATTAATGAAATGTGAAATGTCTAAAATACCCCTACACACTAATTATGCCCTTAAGGCGGCCACCGACCACCGCCACCGACCACCACCCCAGCTCCGGCGACCACCACTCCAGCTCCGGCGACCACCACCCCAGCTCCGGCGACCTCCGGCGATCCAAAAAAGCTCCGATCTGGAGCTCTGTGGCCCCGAATCGGAGCTTTTTTCCTCCGATCGGAGCTTTTTTGAGTCGCCGGAGGGGGTGGTGGTCGTCGGAGCTGGGGTGGTGGTCGCCGGAGATGGGTGGTGGTCGCCGGAGCTGGGTGGTGGTGGTCGCCGGAGCTGTGGTGGCTTAAAGGGTATTTTCATCTTTTTAGGTCAAACATGTGAGGGACACACTCTGGTCAAAGGGCATTTTCGGTTTTTCAAATTATTTTCGGTCACATGTCAAGCATGTGACCACTTTCCGTCACTTTTAACAGAAAAAATAGACGGAGACCTCACTTATACACAAAACTCAAAATTCAGGCCCTTAATAATAAATTTTTTCAATTCAGACCCATTTTGGCAACATGGGCAAACATTCAGGCTCTTATTGTATTCTTAACCCTAAATACAACTGTTAGAGGTTCTAATTGGTATATAATGCAGCATATGTTCTATAATTACCGGACAGTCGGGTTGATGTTCAAGAATCTTGGAGTATATGAGCTTTATGTCGTCGATGGTTTCACCTGAAGCAAGCTCCCTCAATTCCCTCAGTGTCCTAATTCTGCTTTCTACTTTCTGCAAGCAACCTCATGGAAATGAATTCTCGTAGAATACACATTAAGCCGAGCCAGGCCCAACGGGCCAGCAGAGAGCAGACATATATGTAAGTAGAGTGACATCCTAAAACTAATTGGTGATAGAAGGAAATGACCCACTTACTTATATACTACTCGACTGTACATATACTAATCGGTGTGTACTCCAGACTCACGGTGTCTATTTCAACATTCCCCCTTATCGTGAAAGTTCTCTGATTTCAACAGACCATCTCCCAGGCTCAGGCCCGCCCCATCTTTGATACCATGTTAGAATCCACATTGGGCCGAGCCAACCCCAAGGAGCCAGCAGAGAGCAGCCACATTAGGATGGAACCCCACTTGCATATATGGCTGCTCTCTGCTGGCCCGTTGGGCTTGGCTCGGCCCAATGTGGATTCTAACATGGTATCAGAGCCCGGGACGGGCCTGGGCCTGAGAGATGGTCTGTTGAAATCAGAGAACCCTCATGGTGAGGGGGAATGTTAAAATAGACACTCCACGGTGAGTCCGGAGTACCACACTATAATCGAGTAGTATATAAGCAAGTGGGTCACCTCCTCCTATCACCAATTGGTTTTAGGATGGAACCCCACTTGCATATATGACTGCTCTCTGCTGGCCCGTTGGGCTTGGCTCGGCCAAATGTGGAATCTAATAAATTCTAAACTCAAAACTAGCTCTTTTTATTTTTAGGTTAGAGGGTTTTTGTACAACGTGTTTGGCCAAAATTGACTTTTCCCGCAATAAGTTTGCAGTGTCTAGACTTTTGGTGCATCCGTTAGTTGGCAATCATATTGACCGTTAAGTAGCACGTGACCAACTCTCTAATTTTAATTTTTTTTAACTTAGGGTCAATTTTTATTTATAATTTACAAATTAATCTCTAAACAATTTCAATCTAATATTAGATCCAATCAAACCAGTCAGGGTCCGACCCATGGCTGGGTCGGACCCTGATTAAAGTTCCCGAACCTAGACGATCCTAAACAAGGTCTGACCGTCTGGGACAATTTTGACCTAGCCATGAACCTGGTAAATAATGTTAGGTATGTGACTTACAGAAACACTTATATACTCCTTGAAGAAGTCCAGAAGAACCTCTTCATCGATCTTCATCCGCTCAATTGTTTCTTCTGTAATATAGTTTTTCTGCATTCAACAACGAAACCAACAGATTATTTAGAGTTTATAAACCAAAACTGAATCCATATAGAGATTGATAGGAGATAATTGCTTTAGTTGAACCTGTGTTAGAAGATGATCGACATAAATAACAACGGTTTCCTCCAGACATGCTTCAACAAAACTCTTGAATGGACTTTCCTCTACATAACTTGATGAGAGATAAAAATATCCAAAATGAATTTGAGTCTCAATAATAAGAAAACGCTAGTCATATATATGAATGGACTAGAGAAAGATGAAACTTTTAGATTGAAATTAAAGATTATTGGAAAAGAACCTATATAGTGTCTAGGTTTACCATGTGTCAGTTTGGTGTCTAAAAAAATTGTTAATATTTGGTGTACTAGGTTTCAACTTTTGCTATTTGGTTTTTCGTCCAATTTTGGGATTAACTTTAACTGTTGAGATGAAAAAACGATTTTGCCCCTTATACTTTTTTATTTTTTACAAAGTAACCCACCTCCGATTTCGTCCACCCACCTCCGATTACGGCCACCCACCTCCGATTCCGACCCACCTTTCCGGCCACCCACATCCAAACGGGATAATTCCGGTCGATTCCGGCCCGATTCCAGCCGATTCCGGCCGATTTAGGGTTCCGGCGATGGAGCATCTGACCTGATTTAGGGTTTAGGGTCGGCCTATTTCGACCGATTCCGGCCAGTTTAGAGTCCGACCGACTTAGGGTTCTGGACGATTTAGGGTTCCGGCGGTGGAGCGACTGACATGATTTAGTGTTTAATTTGGGCATTTTTAATTTTATTTGATCATGTGCTGGTCACATGACCGAATTTTGTTAAATTTAAACTCAAAATTTGACGGAGACACCAAAAAACAACAAAGTTGAATCCTCGTACACCAAATATCAACAAATTTTTTTTAGACACCAAACTAACATATAACCCAAACTTGAGATACCAAATAGGTTCTTTTACCTAGATTATTTCACGCATTCACCTATCACCTTAAAGATTTATAACAAATGGTCAAATGGTTAAGAAGTGGCAAGCAGATTTATCCAATAAGGAAGGTTCAAAAAATTGTCCATTTAAATGATCAAGAAAGGAAAGGAGACTCACATCTTAACATCTGTAAAATAATCTCCACATGTAACAACCAAGAACTCTGTTACTTTACCCTCGCACCAATCTGGAAAATATTGGAGAGAAAAACAGTCATAGTCAATGTACAATAAGGAGGAAAACAATTCAGCAGACTAGTTAAAATTGATTTGAGGTATGGAGATGATGATATCCCCTCAGAAAAATGAAAGAGGCGTATGTAATATGTTCGATCATAGAAGCGCATCACCTGCATGGTAAAGCTTGGCAAGCAAATCCGACACTCCGGGGTCTTCAAAGATGATTCTAAAAGTGCGATGAACAACTTCCTGACAACAACCATGATTTAATTTCACCAAGCACATCAAATCTAGTATCATGTTCCTTAATTAACCCGGGTCATTTAATTATGGGTTAACATGTCTTTTGATCTTGGTTTTTGGTCCATGATGGTACTAAAATCTGCAAACATATGGTATCAAAATTAGGAAAAAAAAACATTATAGACCAAAACCCAAAAAAGTTATGGAAGTATTAGAGGGACTAAATTGAACAAAATCAAAAGCTTATGGTGGATCACGTGACTTGCACATGTGACTTAACGGAAAATATGGACGGAATGTAACAGTCGGACCAAAACTAGAAAATCTGCAAACATATGGTACCAAAATTAGGAAGAAAAAAACATCATGGACCAAAACTCAAAAGTTGTCAAACATCATGGACCAAAAGACCTTTTGACCTTTAATTATTTTGAAACACTTATCGCATAGTCAAAATGGTTTCTTCAAACCTCGAACATGTTAAATAACTAAAAGGGTTAATAACTAAAAAACTGTCTAAGGTTTACCCTATGTTAAAATTAGGTGTCTGAAGTTTGAAATGTTAAAATGGACTGTCTCAAGTTTCATTTTTGTTGAAATTTGGTGTCTCGGTGTGATTACTTTAAAAAAGTCAATTACGACGAAACCGTTTGTCAAATTCGAGCTCTCATACACATTCCCTTCTCGTCATCTTACCGGGACCGTTACCTAAAAAGTTGGTCACATCCGGGCAAGTAAATCTCGCTCTATTGTCCTTGGAAAATGGCTCCACACCACTCTTCTAGAAACTTTTTTTTAATATTCAATTTTTAGGTGAAATTTGACGATTTTATGAAAAGTAAAGAGTGATGGATTATAATTGGGTTGATGAAAATGATTGAATGGAGATGAAAAGACGTACAAAGACACCAAATTTCAACAAAAATGAAACCTGGGACAGTCCATTTTAACATTTCAAACTTCAGACACCTAATTTTAACATAGGGTAAACTTTGGACAGTTTTTTAGTTATTAACCCTAACTAAAAACCCATATTGTCAAGCCAATAACTATGACTCATACACTACATACATCACATGAATCTAGCACTGAGATCTTCAAAAGTTTATGTTAGTACAAGAAAGATTCCAAAAGGAGAAATATTATACCTGGCCAACCTCAAAAAAACCTATACAAGCTTCTCCAAAATTTACCTGTCATTCATGTAACAACGCAATTTTAACTCTTGATATCAAATTACAGATTACTAACTTGAGTTATTGTGCAAAAGGATTTGTGGGTTCGTACGTACATGCAAATTTTGTGGAAGTGCCTCCTGAATGTTGTTGCTCAGCTCCATTGCAAGTTCATAGCACCTCATATTATTGTTTACCTAAACAATTTATTTTGTGAACCGCAACCATTATTTTCATTCGTCACTTCGATCATACAAATTAACAAACAAACACACTCACAAAAAAAAAAAATAGAGATCAGAGAGATAGATACCAGTGCACATAGAAACTCTAGACCAATATAATAAGCAGGTTCTTCGAGTATTTTTCTTTCTGCAGCTTGAAACTCAATCATAACCTGAAATAACTGAAAAGTTATAATACCATATGATAGAAAATGGTAAAAATACAGCATCAATAATAAACAAATTTCGCTTTCTAGAAATTTAGCAGGCATAATAAGCATATGCTTGCGTAACAAGCAACTTATAAAACTTAAAAATGTGCAACCTAGTACCCTGAAAGCGCGCTTGTAAATGAATTTCATAGTTACAGAACAAAGAAAATATATTATTCAAGAAAAGTTGGCACTACACAATTAAACTACAATGAAACTTACCTGGATAATTTTTAAAGCAGTTTTGTATAACATCACAGCAGTGCTATTCTCTTGCACCAGGTGAAATATGTCTGTAAGAGCCCTAAATAGTTCAACAGCAGTGGATGTGTATAATTTCCCATAATGTGTTTTCGCCGGAGGCTGCAACTTGTCAACTTCAAGCATATTCATGTACCATTTCTAAAACAAGGTAATGGATAGAAGAGACAGAAAAAGATTAAGGACAACCTGTATTTGTTATATTTTGTGTACAAAACATTATGATAATATATATAATTACCCGAGTGGTACTTGGTATTCTCTCAATATATGATTCGTAAACACCATGATCGATCAACTTTTCTTCATCTTGGAGTACCCGACCAGTTGTTACCTAAATGTGATCATTGTAATACTATAAACATTAGTGTTATGGCTTGATAATCTAAGAACTAGATAACTGAAAACATAACTAAAATATGAAATAACTTTATGCTTATCGTTTTATGTAGTAGTGAACTATAAGGAGATAGGATATTCTAAATGATAAGAATATGAAATATAATCTCTAACTATATCACTAATGATACATCTAATACGTCTAACCTTATCCGTAATCCTACTAATAATATAATTCATAACAATCAGAAATTGCGAAAGCACACGCATGATCACTCAATTACAGTAGACGAATGTCTTAATTGGAGGATAACAATGTCCTTGAGAGCACATAATAATCCAAGAAATTTCCTCAGCTGCCTATATATATATATTCTATATAGCAACCAAAAGTCTATGTGCTTATAACACAATTTGTGTACATTAATAGAATATAGAGTTCATTGACAAGACCAATGAGAAGGGTTAATTACTAGTGTTGTTACAGACTGCTTGGCATACAAGACACAAAATCAACCCTTTGCAATTGTAAAAAAAACAACTAACAACATCACATAGTATGTGGGAATAACTGCGCTTACGTGTTCTTGCTCGAGCTGCAGAATCGGAGAAATCTCGATATTTTGGTGGGAAGCCGAACCTTTCTCTATCTGCAAATAAATTCAATAAGTCGAATTTATGTACCGTAATTACACGAACTAATTACACTAATTAGTAACTTACGAGTAACAAATCACTACATCGTTGATGAGCACATGAAAATTCTTACCATGATGTTGTCTTGATTTGGAACATCCTTTGAATTCGGTTTAATAGTATTGCTGGTTTCTTCACATTCTTCTAGCTTTTCCTTGATTGCAGCAATCACATCAGTGATGAAATCATATTCATACCTACGAATCAAATGAAGTTAGTATGTACATGCATATCATAATATTGTCGAATCGTGCTTAATTAGAGGCAGTGAGCGAGAGAGATGGGTAGTCGAAATACGAACTTGCCGTGGGTTTCTTTGTAAGAGAGTCCACTGACTTTACCAAAATTGATAACAACCTCCTTCCATTTCTTCACAGTAGTCTCGTCACTGTCTTGTATATGTTTATCGAAATACTCTGCTGTCTTTCCAGTTAGATGTTTCAATTCATGAATATCCACCTTATAGAATATCGGAATCATCAACATCTTCTTCTCTTTCCTGCGTTGCATAATGGCATGTAACTCCCTTAAGCACCAGTCTGAAGAAGCGAACCTTTTCGAATAAATCACCACCGCCATCCTCGATTTTGCGATCATCTCGAAAAGATAATCGATATCTTCGCCCATCAGCTTCACGTCCATAAAGGTGTAGACTTTCTTCTCAAGCAGAGATCGATAGAGGTTGGCTGTGAAACCGTAGCGCGTGTCTTCGCCTCTAAAACTTAGAAAGACATCGTAATATCCATTTGTGGGACATGGACGAGAAAAGTTTGTGGGCAAAGACATAAGTTTTTAATTTGCCAGATTCTATACAACACTACTGTATATATGTTTTGATGATCTCTGAGGAGATATTAATGAAGATCAAACATTTTATTCTACATTAGACCATGAGCCAGATTGATTTTAAGGTGAATGTCTTTCCTTCCCAGAATAACTAAAAATTTCCAAGTGGGGAGAAGAGGGTGGGATTATAAATAAATTATATTATATATATTGATATTAATTAATCCAAGTGGAACATGTCTTCTTCATCGCCTTCATATGCGACTTCTGCTTATTCTAAAGAAATATAATGATACGATCTAATCGATCGATAGAAGAAGATGTATAGACTGGGAACGGAGAATGTGATTTAGGTAAAAGAATAGGAAGATAACCAGATATAGAGAAGACCTAAGCTCATGTTAACATATCAATTCATCATGCAAGCATACTCTCCTCATACAACGACAGCTATTTATAAAATAATCCTAACTATCTATCTATATTATCAGTTTACCCCAAACTATTGAGCTACTCAACAAACCCCCATACTATACTATCATAACATATAATTTGTCGGATTAAATCAAAACGTGACATGGCATCAAAGTTGACTCTTTTTTCTCTCGGTGCGGTGGTTGGTAATAGGAGTTCAGCACTCGTAACATGTTTATTCTCTCTTAAATTAATTCATACTTGCATCAGTTCAGTTGTACTAATCATATCTCAGCAGGAAATTAAAACCGAATCTCTTGGTTGAGGTAATTAAGCAGAGTTATTTGTTAACTAAGCTTGAAATAATGAAGAATTGTTTTGAGAAGAGGGGGTTGCTTGATGTTGAATTGTTGAGGAAGATTCAGATATTCAAGCTTAAGAGAGAGTATAAAGAAATTGGGCTTCAAGCTTGCATGTGTCCAGTTTTTATTTGGACTTATTTTGGTTTATGTTGTGGGCTTTTGTTGTTTGGCCCATATCTATTTCTTGTGTTTTGTTTGTGGCCTTATGGGTTATTTCTAAAAATACTGGAGGATGTAATTGACTTTTTAGTTTTAGGGTTTATATGTATTTAGGGGGCAGATTGGTTAGATGAAGGAAAACAATCGAAAAAAAATCCTTAAATAGGCCCGGATCTATTTGTTGTGTTTTGTTTGCGATCTTATGGCCCGGATCTATTTTGTTTACCAGAGGATGTAATTGACCTTTTCGTTTTAGGGTTTAGGGGGAAGACTGATCAGATGAAGAATTCCAATCCGAAAATTCCTAAATTGTGCTCTAATAGAGTTTTAAATACTATCTTTAATATAGGTGAAAAAAACTATAAAAAAAAAACCAAAAAACAATAAATAAAAATTTGGAATATTTTATTAAAGTATTAAATTTGAAATACCCTTTTTTAAACACTTCTAAAAATACTTTTTAGTTACCTAATTTAAAATACTTTAAAAATTATAAAAAATAAAGAAAATTATTTAAAAATATTGAAAATATTAATATGAAATTCTAGAAAGAAAATTTATAATTTTATTAAAGAAAATGAGATATCAAAAGGACCCTTTATTTATTTAATACAAATCTATTTTTTAAGATTCAATAATTGTTGTATTAGGATATTAATAATTGATTTATATTTTTGGTAAATAATTAAACATTTATTTTTACTATTTTTCCATAGTAAACTGTTTTCCATACTAAATTCTTATGCTAATATGTTTTCTTTATTTTATTATTTGCATAAGTATAATGTTGTACCATTTTATAATTTCACAACCATTTTTAGAAATTATTTATCACTTTTATAATAAAAAAAATTACCATTTTTTAGATTATTGTTTACCATTTTTGAATTTTTCATATATATTATTATTTGTTACATTTTAACTTAATTAAAAAAAGGTTTAAAAAATCTCATATTTTTCCATTTTTAAAATAGATTTTCCCTATTTTTTAGATTTACTTCAAATATTTTAACATTTTTTTCAATATAATAACAACTATTGATTTATCACGTCTATCGTTCGATCCATAACATTATCTTCTTTTAGTATTATTTAACCAATTTCATCTAACACAACTAAAACGAAACATATTATGCATATTACAAAACGTGTTTTATCATTTAGTCAAATGTATTTCATATTTTTCATTTTTTTTTCATCACTTAATAAATAAAATTTGAGAAGAAAGGAAAATATTAGAAGTTTCGGCAGTGGGCTTCATGCTTATTCCGAGATGTGAGTAAATAATATAGAGCATTGATACAAGTTCCGACATTATCATTAGACAAATTCCGAAACAAATCTTAATGGCATAGCTTGTAATTATCATCAACTTTGTGTCTATTTATGCTACAGACACAAGTCGTAACTTTGCGGACTACAAAGTCGGAACTTGTATCATTTTTCAATAATATATGCCCTGAAAGTTTACAATAATTACGACAGTGGGATTCGGAGTGTTTCGGAACTCCACTTTCGAAATGTTTATCAGTACAATCATCAGGAAGAAAATGTACTAACGTAGTCCGGGAAATTTCATGAGTGAGGGACAAAACAAATGCAGGAGGATGCAATAATAATAAGGGTAATAATAATCAGCAAAAAGTTAAAAACATTAATTACAACGCATCCAACAGACATTTTCCTTCTGATAATACATTATTGTACTATAAAAATCACGTGGAACATTGAGCAATGTCTCCCCATCTTCTAGCCAATCAGATGCAAGGATTTCGCCACGTCCGCTGTATTACACATTTGCACCTGGTTCACATGGACCTACCACCATTGTGGCTTTGGAGTTTGGACACTTCAACTCAACTGCTTTATATTAAATAAACTTCGGTTAATCATGTAGAGTAGTTATATTATAACATTTTATCCTTAATTAGAAATTTATGTTGATTTTAAATTTCGCCGGAGTGTTTTTTTTTTCTGATGAAAACCTCTACAGTATTTGCAGAAAAAAATTTCAGGTAAAAAATTGACGAAGTAAACATTTCAAAAAGGAATAGGTATGGGCAAATAACCTAAATTTTTTATGTCTTACCAAAAAAAATCTAATTTTTTATTAAAAAAAAGGATTATTTGATTGAGTTGGCCAACAAAATCTATTTGATAAAAAAAAATAAAAATTGGCCATGATCAAATATTAAATTCATTGAGTTAGTAATGTTAAACACAATGAGGATTCAATTCATAAGAAGTTGACGTCAATAACTATACCAAAATCAAATATACGAACAAAAGTTACATTTCAATTTCTTTAGTAGAGCACGTATGATCAATCACTTATTAGTTTAGTTGAAATTTTAATAAGAGGGTATAAATATGCAAGTATTCTTACATTTTTATGACATTCGATTCATAATATATATACAACACCATCCTTCATTTTTATAATTAATATATATATGACTAAAAAAATTACAAAATCAATATGAGCCTAGGTATTTAATATATTTCAAAAAATAGTTATATATTAGTTTCTTTTTACTTTTTTATTATTTAAATTATATTTTATAACTATACATCCATAACTTTTTATACAATATTTTAAATTTAAAAACTAATTATTTTATATGAAAATATATGCAAAAACCTATTAATAATATAATATATTTTTAATATGCATATATTAATATAACAAAATTATTAATAATAACTCACAATTCTCTATATACATATATATTAATTCAAAGCAAATTTCCGTACAAACACAAGTTAATAAATATTATAATATAATTTTTCATTAAATTTCTTCTAACTTACAACTAATGACTAGCATATAGTTTGGGATATATTTTTGTTAACTTACATTCAAAATATGAATTAGTATGACATTATTATATGCTCTAGTTCAGTTTTGTTACTTTACTTAAGCCGCATTGCATCAATTGATAGAATAGAAAATACATGTGGTTGATAATGGATGGAGTCAATCAACTACATAAAAGATAATATAATTTAATAATTATGGGCGTATCAACGCCGGGTGTATACAGAATTATAAACTGAGATCTCCTAATCAAAGGGCAACAAAACCATCTTCACTGCACCTTCCTCTAAGGAGTTCCTTCCGCCATTTAACGACAAACCTCTCTTCCTATCTCTCAATTACTCTCCAGCCTCTCTGTGCACTCTACTCCATCTCTATCTCTCTCGCCGTATCATCTGTTGAGATCTAGAGAGGATTGTAGTTCCTCCGATTCTTGATTCCTCTTCACTCAATCGAATATGCCGGCATCCGTATATGGATCTCGTTTGACGACATTCGAGGATTCGGAGAAAGAAAGCGAGTATGGATACGTCCGGAAGGTAATGATCTTCGTTTCTGCAATGATCGCTGTGATTATATTGGTGATTTCTTCTTTTATGGTGTGATTTTGGATGTAATCCGTGTCTCAGTCGATCTGATTGATTTTCCGGCTGGATATCCTTTCAGTTTAGTGAAAAAGTTGATGTTTCAGTGAAATTCAACTCCCAAATGGATTATAATTTGAGAATTTTGATACTTCAAATGCGTCTCTTTCGTGTTATCGTAATATTAATGGAGACCGTTCGTTCGTTTGGGATCGGCAGTTGAATAGATCAGTCTCACCAACTAATGTTGGCATCGGATGCCTGGAGCATGTCGAACCATGTAATCATGTATCGATGCAATTAGAACACGTGAAAAGCAGAATTACGGATTCGTTGATGGATATTGATTCTTCATATGATTAAGTATACTGTGAATCTGACTGATCCAAAGTTAAGCTGATATGACTGTCTGACCTGAATTGATTAATTGACTACTTAGTCTCTTTCTTCTGCATATTAAAGTTGTTGCGTACACTTTATTCTGAATTTTGAACTTATGCAATGTTAATTTTCAGGTGTCAGGTCCGGTGGTCGTAGCTGATGGAATGGCTGGTGCAGCAATGTATGAGCTAGTCCGTGTCGGACATGATAATTTGATAGGAGAAATCATTCGACTGGAAGGAGATTCGGCCACAATCCAAGGTTCACATTTAGAGCCTTTCAAATCTCCCTGATGTATCCCATCTCAGTGTTTTCATTGTTGGTTACCTAGTGAAATCTGTTTCAGTATTTTCTTTATTTTGTTTTTAGTTTATGAGGAAACAGCTGGATTGATGGTGAATGACCCTGTTTTGAGGACCCACAAGGTAAATATATATGCTTTGGTGATCTTACTTTTCATGTCTTGCTAATCTACTTGGGATGCTTAAATATGTTATTTTGATATTGCAGCCTTTGTCAGTGGAGCTGGGTCCTGGAATTTTGGGGAATATTTTTGATGGAATTCAGGTTTATCTTCTTGCAACTTGCAACAGCTTATTGACTTACAATTCTTATGCAAATTGGATTTTTTTTGTTTTTTTTCGAATTATATGGTTCAACAAGGTATAATTCTAAGGCAGTAAAACTAGATGACAGTCGTTAATTTTTTTCTGTTTTGTACCCATGCAGAGACCCTTGAAAACTATTGCGAGGATATCTGGTGATGTATATATTCCTCGTGGTGTCTCAGTTCCGGCCTTAGATAAAGACATTCTGTGGGAGTTCGAACCTAAAAAATTGGGTAACATTTGGATTTTAATATTTTATTGAACTTTCTTCAGAGCTAGTGGATTTGTGACCATACTGGACTGGAAAAGAGTTTTAATGATAATAATAATTCTGTTATGCTATTATTTCTACAACAGGTGAAGGAGATAATATAACTGGCGGAGATTTATATGCTGTAAGCATATCTTCTGCTTCATTTACTTATTTAATATTTATTACTAGTGGTGTGTATGTATGTCTCTTCCTGTCTTGTATATCTCATTATTAATCTTTTGCTGCAGACTGTCTTCGAGAACAGTCTTATGACACATCACGTTGCTCTGCCTCCTGATGCAATGGGAAAAATTAGTTACATTGCACCAGCTGGACAATACTCGTTGAAGGTTTGACTTTTTTTTTTATTTTTTTATTTTTTATAATGTAGTTTTGGTGTATTGTTATAATGGTTTTATTTTGCATCTCATAGTGTTTGGCTGTGTTCCTTGTATTGTATCATACTTATCAGATTGGCTGCACATGTCTTAATTGTTTTTTATGCAGGATACGGTACTGGAGCTTGAGTTTCAAGGTGTCAAAAAGCAATTCACCATGCTCCAGGTTCTCTAAATTTTCTTCTTACATAATTTGTTCGTCTATGTGCCAGGATAATACTTGGTGGAAAATTTGCATTTTATAACATGCTTCACCTTTCTCAGACATGGCCAGTACGTACACCAAGACCAGTTGCATCAAAACTTGCTGCTGATACTCCTCTACTTACTGGTCAGGTAATAGTCCTGATATTTACTTTAGTTGTTTCATATATGACCTCGTTGCCCCCTACTCCTTGGTGATGGAAATGGTTTTAATTGGCAGCGTGTGCTTGATGCCCTTTTCCCTTCTGTTCTTGGGGGAACTTGTGCAATTCCTGGGGCGTTTGGGTGTGGGAAAACTGTCATCAGTCAAGCTCTTTCTAAGGTGAAGTTGATAATTTTGTGTTCCCTCGCTTTTCGCTCTCATATGTTACCCTTTGATATTTATTACTGATAGCAGCCATTTTTTCCCGCAAGTGCAGTATTCTAACTCAGATGCTGTTGTTTACGTGGGTTGTGGTGAGCGAGGAAACGAAATGGCAGAGGTATGTCTTCCCAGAATTGTTATAACTTAAGTTAACTGGTATTTATGATCTGAAAATGTTTTCAACTCGAACAAACCCATGATCAGGTTCTCATGGATTTCCCTCAACTGACTATGACACTACCTGATGGCCGTGAAGAGTCTGTCATGAAACGTACAACCCTTGTCGCAAACACTTCTAACATGCCCGTGGCTGCTCGTGAGGCTTCAATCTATACAGGTACTTTTCTTACGATTTTACAGTTTCTGTGAAGTAATTTTTTAGACTCTGTTCAAGGATGTTCTCTTTATCTTAAGAAAGTACATTTTCAGTAGATACTGTTTGTTTCTCAGAATTATTATATTTTATTTTTCAGGTATTACAATTGCTGAATACTTCAGAGATATGGGACACAATGTGAGTATGATGGCAGATTCCACATCTCGTTGGGCAGAAGCATTGCGTGAAATCTCCGGACGTTTGGTACGGTTTTCTAGCAACACTTTTTCCTTCTTTAGTTACACTTAAGTAACATGTCTCATTTTGCTATGACCACTATTTTGCTATTTTCCTTTGATCATTGGTCTCTTTATACAACTGTTGTGCTGTTTAGCATGTTTTAATTGATTTAAGATTTAGTTTTAGAACTTGACTCCGGATTGGTTATCTCATGAAATTGGTTTTCAGGCAGAAATGCCTGCAGATAGTGGCTACCCTGCTTATCTGGCAGCGCGTTTGGCATCTTTCTATGAACGTGCTGGAAAAGTGAAGTGTCTTGGTGGACCAGAACGTACTGGTAGTGTCACAATTGTTGGTGCTGTGTCTCCCCCTGGAGGAGATTTCTCTGATCCTGTAACATCTGCTACCCTCAGTATTGTGCAGGTTTGTCTTGAATTCCTGTTGTTAACCACTCATTGATGAAAATTGTTGCGGATCGATTCACTCGCTTGAAAGGAAAAAAAGTTATAAATTGAAGTTTTATTATCTCTGATTTATAGGTGTTTTGGGGTCTTGATAAGAAACTTGCCCAGAGGAAGCATTTCCCATCTGTGAATTGGCTCATTTCTTACTCGAAGTACTCAACAGTGAGTTATTTAATTTTCTCTCATGCCTATGGAATTCTTTTTCTTCTTCAATTACTGCAAAAGCTTCATGCTCAACTATTCTAATACTCTCTCTATGTTTACAGGCTCTAGAGTCATTCTATGAGAAATTCGACCCAGATTTCATTAACATCAGGACAAAGGCTCGTGAGGTTCTGCAGAGAGAAGACGACCTGAATGAAATTGTGCAGGTATTTTACGTACTTAAGATTTGAGAGATTAATATTCCTTATTCGTTCCAAGATATACATCTATACATGCATAATTAAATAATTCATCCTCATTCTCGATACTTCTAACACACGGAACGAATTCAAGGTTGATTGATCTTTTGTTCTAAATATATATACTGACATACATTTGAGAGGGCTTAAAGTTGCATATATAGCTGGCAGGTTTTTGATGAATTTTTAACTGCTACAGCTTGTAGGAAAAGATGCTTTAGCTGAGGCAGATAAGATTACTTTAGAAACAGCAAAGCTCCTGAGGGAGGATTACCTTGCTCAGAATGCATTTACTCCGTAAGTTTAAACTGAGCTTCGAGTTTCATTTTCTCCACGAGGTTTCTGTTTATGTCAGAACCCCTTGCGAGCCAACTATACCAATATTGGTGCATTATGCAGGTACGATAAGTTCTGCCCCTTCTACAAGAGTGTTTGGATGATGCGCAACATTATCCATTTCTATAACTTGGCCAATCAGGTAAAACAAAAAATATATAATCCCTCCATTTCTTTACCTTTAGTAAAGCAATAATAGACTTGAATAATAAATATTTTCTTTTTGGATATGCAGGCTGTTGAGAAAGCTGCTGGAATGGATGGCCAGAAGATAACTTACAGTGTTATTAAGCACCGTTTGGGAGATCTATTTTACCGTCTAGTGTAAGTTGTAGCAAACTAATAATACAGAAAAGAGTTGCTTTACTAAACTAGTCTTGGTTCTTAAAACATTTGGTACTAATTTTGCAGGTCCCAGAAGTTTGAGGATCCCGCAGAAGGAGAAACAGCTCTGGTTGCAAAATTCCAGAAGCTGCACGACGATTTGAATGCTGGTTTCCGCAACCTCGAGGACGAAACCCGATAAGTCAATCATTCCTATCCAATTTCCCATCCATTGTCCTATGTTTCGGGTTTTGTTGCTTGGTTTTTGGTATGATGTTCGGATTGGAGAGTGTTTTGGTAAATTATTATGAGCCAATCAGAGCACTTGGTAGAACCTGTTGTTGTCTTTGAACCATTTCGTATTGAATGAATAAATGGTAGCATAGATTTATTCGTTTTGGGTTTATACATAACCAATAAGATGATGTTTTCATTGTGTGAACTATGCTGACCTGGCAAGTGCGTGGCTTCTTGTTCAGCTTGTTTTGGTCCAGTTTTGTCATGTGCTTTCAATGGAAGCTCAATTCGTGCGATCCGACTTATGATCTCAACGTCGCGTTTAGATCTCCTAACTCACCTCTAGATTGTTCATGGATCAATTTGTCTAACTAAAGGGCTCACTTTGACCAGAGCTTGTGTTAAACATGATCTTCTAGACTTGGCGATCAAGTCTAGTATGGGTTCGGTCCAAGGTTAGCTCGAACTAAGTGAGTCGAGCCACGCACAATTATATAATCACACTTCTAATATTTGACCAATCTTAAAAAAATTGGAGTACTAAATTGTCAATAGTTGAAAGTGATATATTAAAAAGATAATATTCCCTAATACTAAAGAGTTAAAAACCAAAAAGCGGTGTCAACTTTTCGTCATGTTTGTCATTCACTATTTCAGCAATTTTGTTATTAGCTGCTCCGTATATATATATGATTCGTTGTTTTACAGTCAAAATGACAGAAAAATGGCATGTGATAAGCACGTGAAATGCATAATATTGAAAAAAAAAATACATAACTAACTAAACTTTACCCTGGCTAATCTATTACTTAATTGGACGGGCTAGGAGTTTCACTTTGACCTGAGCTTGGGCAACATCAGCTCGCCTGTCTCGAGGAGCAGGTCTGGCATGAGGTCGGATTAGGGCGAGCTGCAATATTTTATCGATACATTTTAATTGAACGTCAAACTGAAAGCATCTCGCAATATTTTCAATTTCTTAATAATCTATAATGAGTGCACGTTAAAAGGCTTAACGTAGACGAAATATGCTTATTTTTCGTTCAGTTTGTTAGACATTATAATAGAGACAACAACTTAGTTTGTAATTAAAAGTTCATGTAGCGATTTGTAATTAAGTGTAGGAAATTTCAGATAGTGAACTATGTTATTTTTTTTTTTCAATTTTGTCATGTTCATGTGACTAATAAAGAAAAGTAGGGTTTGCTTTATAGTCGAGTTTGCAACCGTTCATGAGAGTGAATAAATTAGATTACATAAGAGATAAACTTAATCATATCTTATATGTTATACAGATGTTGATGTGCCTGATTTAATAGTTGAAATTCGATCGCATTTGCAATCGATTACGATTACAATTTATACGAACAAAACAAATATCAGGATAACTAGCGTGCGTTTATATATAATAATACGTTTTTATATGCATGACTTGATTTTTTTAGAGTTCGCTTTAACTTGAGTCTATACTAAACATGATCACTAGGTTGGAAGATATATTTATCTCAGAGTTGAAAGAAGACTCATTTAGCTTGACTAATTGAAAATGACCGATTAAGAATTTTGAGAATATATATATATATATATTATTTTTTTTGCCATTTTTGAGAATATAGTTTGATTGTATAATTTTTTTTTTTTGGTAAGAATGATTGTATAAAATTAACTAAATGACTTTTTGTAAAAGTTAAAGAGAGAAAAGTAATTTGGAATGGTGTGAAAAAAAAAAAAAAAAACGCGGACGCGATCACCTGGCTTTCCTCTGGACCAAATACATTAGGCGAAAAAAACAGGAGAACCATCCACAGAAAGCCGACATGTTCTTCTTATTTCTACCGCATCCCTTCTCCTTTCCCCACAAATAACTATCTCGAGCTTCCCTTTTCTTCTCTCTCTCTCTCTCTCTCTCTCTCTCTCTCTCTCTCTAACCTTATCCACGGCCGATTTAGCTATGGTTACGCGCCTCAGCTCCGCCGCCTTCCGCCACACTGTTTCCTCTCCATCGCTCTCTTCCTCTCGTCTCCTGATCCTCCGATCTCAGTGCAGCCGCTACTCTTCCTCCTCGTCACCGGACATTGGCGATGCTTCAGATCCACTGGTCGGTAAACTGGAGGACGTCATACACGGAATCGTGGTTCGTCGCTCGGAGCCTGAATGGCTCCCCTTCCGCCCTGGATCTTCCTATTTCGTCCCGCCTCGATCCGGATCGAGAGGTATGGCACAGCTAATCGGGAAACTAGTCAACGTCAGCCCTACTAATCTTAACCCCGATGATTCCACCATGCCTAATACCATCCACCCTTGCGGATGGCCCGATTCTTCGTATTTCGTCCACGGTAAAGCGCCTCGGTTTTTTAATTGATAATAATTGGCTCCGTCTGTGATTGTTCTACTTTTGATTGGGGGTTCTTCAATTTATTCTCCGAATTTGTTTGTATATTTGTTAATCCGCAGAATTAGAGCTGATCAATTAGCCATATCATTATGGTCTTATTTTGATATAACAATTTTAAGGTGTTATTTGCTATATGATTTTGCATAAAGTTTACTTTTTGTTCAATTTTAATGATTGTTGTTCGCATTGGATGCAGGGTCGTCTCCAGCGGCCTATCCGCTGGAAATGGAGAAGGCTTCTGATAATGAGTACGACTCAGAGGACGAGGATGCAGAGTGAATCAAACTTTAGTCTCCTCAAGCTGTCATCTGAGGTTAGTCTGTTTCTTTTGTTTAGTTTCATGTGTGGAATCTTGGGTGAAGCTGGTTTTGTGTTGCTATATCTGTCGGGAATCTTTTGTTCAAATTCAAATGTAGAATAAGTCGTACTATCATATATGTATAATATAATGAAAATTTATAAATATTCTATTATCAACAGCTTGCTGAATACATAATGAAGTTGCCATAATACTCTCTGTTTCATTTGGTACTCTATTCAGTATTCATACAACCAGACCAGCCATAATTGTAGAACCGGAAAGAATCATGTATTGCTGGAATAGCATGTTCCTTTCTGTAATTGGTAGGAAGTAAAAGTGGACTGTTTGTTCAATATGCAAATCTCCAGGAAAGGAGGCAAGATGTCTGTTGTAACTGTTGCTTTGATCATTTGGATCCGTTTTGGCTCCAACAGCATTTAGGAATGTGATTTTCAAGGTTCCAATTTTTTTTTACAAAACCTTATTTTCTTCAGGGTTAGATAATCTAACTTAGATTTGTTACTCAGATGTACAAGGTTTTGGGTCTTTATGTTGGATCTCCCATGATCTGAAACTTGAGAAACAGAGAGTAGGGTGAATTGGAAGCTCTTTTGTTCGATAAAGGGTTACTGTTTTTTTTTTTTTTTTTGGCTTATGGAAAAAAAATAGAAGAAAAGATTACTATTTAGTTATGTATTCTTTTGCCTTTTCATTCTGAAGAAAGTAAATTTTTATAAAGACCGCAATGTTGATATGAAAAAACTAAGAAAGAAGAAGCTCTCCATCAGGTAAAGAACAAAACAGTAAAACTGTTTGGAGCTTGAACATCACATAGAAGTCTGTTCACTATTGTACGAGTTTTGATATAACGTTAAACTCAGTTGGGATTTTCATGCATTCACAAAAAAATAGAGTTTTTTTTTCTTTCTTAGCATGTTCAATTGACACCTTTTGCATGATGATAACGTATATGAGAATACACTATACAGGGGACTGATATTCCCTTTATCTGGTGTTTGTAATTAGGAAGTGCTGCAGATGTGTCGGAACTAAGAAAGTGGAGAACTTTCGACTGTGGAAGCTGTTTCTGGTGGGTGGTGCTGTTTTATGGAGGTTGCTGGGGATGGATGTCCCTCTAGTTTTAGAGTTGCCTTGTACATAATGTTATGACAGCTCCGCTTACTCGTTTTACTTTGGATGTGATGTATATATATATCCTCTGGATGCTTCAGCTTATAATCATCCAATTTCCACACAAAAAGTGTAGAACTTGATGTTGATTTCACTGTGACCTTGTCGTATATTGTGATAAAATGTTCAAAGTACATATTCTAGAATTTGAGGATCGCCACCTGAGAAGATTAGACGCAATGTTATTAGTAAGCATGTCAAACCGGGTCGATCTGTGACCCAAAACCCATGACTCGAGGGTCAATATGTAGTTAACTTGAACTTTATAACATGTCAGATCTCATAATTTGAATCCGACCTAGCGGGTTATTGGGTCAATCCGTAACCTGTCAATAAACTCGTATGTTCCTCATTGATCGCTGGTTGTTGCTTGCTGCTCCTTCAATTCCATTATATCTCATCTTCGTTTCTGCACCCTTCTATTTCTCCTAACTCGTTATTTGCTTCTCCACCCTAAAAGATCTCCATCTATATCTCTTTGTCAATAATTCTATTCCAGCTGTGGAGAATGCAGTCGTCGTTCAGGTCGGGAATTAGAATTATATACGATTCAGGAATCATAATTGATGATTTTTTTAAGTGACTAAGAGTAGATTTGCCGTCTCCTCTTATTGTGAGTCGTTCCTGAGTGTGAGGTTTGTGATTCAATGAGTTGAGTTGTGATTATATCTAAGCGTCGACTGAGCCTTTGAAATTGAAGAAAAGAAAACTAAATAAGAGAAGACTAAAAATGATGAAGTTAGGTTTTTACTTTGTTATTTGTTTGATTTTACTTTTGTTTTTAATATTTTATTTATTATTATATATAAATATTCATAATTTAATTATATTCGGGTTAGACAATTCGGGTTTGGGTCCAATATCAGGAACTGAACCCGACCAGTTTTTTCTCGGATCGGATTCGGGTCAACCTAAAACTGATCCGAACACTCAAGTTTGGAATCCGAACCCGACCTGAGCCCGGATAAATATCGGGTTCGTTTTGGGTTGGGTTCAAAGTTTACAGGCCTAATTATTAGGGACGGGGTTACTAAGAGAAATGTATAATTGCCGCCTCAACTTTTCGTGATGTGAAATTGGGAAAATTCTTGTGTAGATTTGATATTTACACCAAGCCAATATATATATGACAAGAGTCTTTAATCCCTACCATTCTAGGGTTCATTCTTAGGGTTTTAGAACAAACTACCAAGAGAGTGTGACAGTTGTCATACATATATTGGTTTGGTGTAAACCAAGCCTACACAAAAATTTTCCATGAAATAATTGTCTTTTAAAGTTGTGTTTTTTTTTTTTCTTGGTTTAACACTTTATAATTAATTTTACAATGAGTAGGTTTTTTTTATTTTTTTTCCCAAAACCTTACTGCCAACAACATACAATCACCGCCTCTTCTAGTCTGCTTATCCCTCACTTGATGTCACTCTAGATAAGCTTCTCCTTCTTCTAAAATTGATCTGTTACATGACGAGTCTCCTCTTTCGACAAGGCGTTACTATCATGGTTCTGCCCTCCATCAGGCATCAACAACCTACTTAGTCCACCACAGTTCCATGACCTGTTTCGCACCAATTTGCATCAACAACGTCATCGGCCAGATTGTATGGCGGCGGAGGTTTGACGATCATTTTATACAAATCCGCCTAGCTATAGCGTTGTTTAGTTACAGTGACTCATCTGATTTCATTTTTTTTTATCAAACTTCTTGATATATCGAAATTTGTCACTTCAACAGCGTCTTACCTAGTTCCATATTCTTTTTTTTCTTTGTGTTTTATTTATAACAATTTTGGATGATTGGTCTTGTCCTTTATTGTGTTACTTTTTGTTGATGGGTTATTGTTTCTTTATTTCCTAGCTTTAAGTATCTATTTTTCTTGTCTTGAGAATTTAATTCTTAAACCTCGGTTGATCTGATACTAGCTTACCATCTTGTAATATTACACCATTTGACAACATATATATTTATGTTCAACTATAAAATGTTTTTTTAAAATACTAGCTAGCTAGGAAACATCCCACTTCCCACAAACCCGACCGGCCCGATCCATCACCACGTTTGACTTTGACTAATAAGACCCAACCCAATTTCACGGTGAACACTCAGCCCAACCCTCCTCAACATCACTACGCTCCACGTCGCTAACCACCACTGCGTTATTTACACGCGCTAGTTTCGCCTCCAATGCCAATATCAGCTTACGTGTCACCCCTGAAACCACTTCTAGCCTCCTCAGGGTCTGCATCCCACGCTCCCCGCGCGTGCGCAGACTCAACCACGCGGCACCAGCTAGCAGCACTCTCAAGGGCATAAGCGTAAATCTACCATTGCAAAAGCCCACCGCTCGATTGGCCCGATCAATGGATTCGCCTTCACTAAGGCCCAGCCTCCGAAACCAAATTACCAACACGCCCTCCGCCTTCCCTTGGCCTTGCCACACGGCGCTTCTGTTATTCCGTCTTGACTCAACCTCGCCGGAAAATCTATCCGGAGCGCCCTCTGTCACCGACGTCGAAGAAGAGATTCTGTCCATTTTCCGGTCTCTTCTCTTCCTCGGAGCACTCACGACCGAGCCGGTGCCGGAAATGCAAGCTGACGAAGAAGACGAAGCGTCGCGGTCGAATTCTTCGTCGGTGCCGCAACAAGCCCGGCGGATTGCTGGACCGCAGCCTGCGCCAGCACCGGAGAAGCAGAGATTGGCCAGTGATCCGCACATGGAGCAGATCGGGCGGCGGACGTGGCGGGCTACGAGGAAGTTGGCTCCATGGACCTTGGCGTCGCAGGCGAAGCAGAGGAACGCAGAGTCGGACGCACAGTGGACGGAGGCTTCGTCTTGACAGAGCTCGCAGATCTTGGTTCTCATGGTGGAAGAGAGATAGAAATGTAGATCTCCAGAGATTCAGAGTCTTGGCTAGCTATGTAGTGCGCAAAGGTCTTTAATGGAGAGAAACGAAGTTGAATTTGAGGCTGAAATGCAGTCAGCGAAGAAGAAGAATAATAAAGCGTGTATGAGACGTCAAAGAGAGACCATAAGATTCGAATGGCTTTTAAGAGAGTTGCTGAATTTAGAGAAAGAGATTTAGTGAGAGAAAAGTAAAGCGGTTGGTGACTGGTGAGGAAGAAGCTTGAGGCTCATATGGAAACAACAGGCGGTGCCTTCCGTTTTATGGCTGGCTGGCTGCAGGTGCAATTTTCTTTAGATTTTCTATGGCCAACAAAGTTTTTCTTTTAATAATACATATATAATAATAATAAAATTTTGAAAAAAAAGTCCAAAAATATATAATTAAAACCCAAGAAAGTAAAAATTACAAGGGAGTACACAAAAAGAAAATGAGAATAAAAGAAAGAGTGAATATACAAGTCAGTCGAGATAATTGATTAAAAATCAAATTCACAACACACTAATGACGAATGCTTAAGATTAAAAACCATATTTAGAAAGGAAACAACTCAAATATTCTAAGAGCAAAAACAATTGAAGGTTAACCAGTAACGGTATAGACGATAAACAGGTAACATAAGTAAGATGGATCGTTTGTGAATCTAAACGATTCAACTCGATTACATCAAAACAAAGCAATGTCAGCCCCTGCAAAAGTGTGTCGTCTAAAAAACTGATCACGGATAAACAAATGTGGTGATGCGAAAAAACAGTGTTGGAACCACTATAAATAGATATCAGAGTCGGCAACTAAAAGTCGTCAATGTGAAATGATATTTCTAACAAGTGAAGACTAGCAAGTCAACAACTACATGTATAGAGTTGGAGACCTCCTGAAAATTACTCCATAGCAGGTATGAATGCAATGTCATCAATGAAAACTCGTTCTTCTAAGGAATGTTATGTTGACGACCAGTTTACAACTGAAATAGGAGAAAATCTATCATTCTAAGGAAATAGTGAGGTGACGACCATATTACAGCCGACTTCAGAGAAAACACACACTCCTAAAGAATGGTGAGGTGGCGACCAGCTTACAGCCGACTTCAGGGAAAACTCATCCTCTTAAGGAATGGTGATGTGACGACCAGTTTGTAACCAACTCTAACCACCATATAGGAAAAACCTCAAGGGAAGGTAACGCCGTCAGTACAGTCGGTTTACAAACTTTATATATAGTAAGACATTTACATTCATTTCAATAAATGTTTCTACTTACAATTCATAATATTAATTTAAGTTTTAGAGAGGAATCGGATGAAAAACTCCACATATTCCATCTTGCAGGTCCCGCTAAAGAACTAATTCAGCCCAAAGGAACCTAATAAAAGAAGTCGACGCTAAGACGGATTCAGAAGAGCCGACTCCAAACTTAGCCAGACTTTTGTGATCCAGCACGGTAAACCATCATCAACACAAAATCACACATATACCAAACAACAATCAAGCAAAACTATATAGAAGAGCGGATCAATTAATGGTTCTTCAGTGGTAGTTATAGTCAATGGTCACTGATGGGCCCCGGCGAAGGCCGTTAGGCCCCTAAACGATTGGCAAACGGCGACTAGGCCCGTTGGGCTAGGAGCTGGGCTGCTGGAAGGCTAAGGGCTCCGACGGAAGGAGGTCCCGACATTGAATAGCCCCGAGTAAGTATGGCTCCGACAGGGGAGAGCCCCGAAGATATCGGACCTGGACGTAGTCGGTCCCGATATGGGAGTTGATGCCACTCCCCGACACCGAATCCTCAACGATGCAACCTGGGAGCCTCCGATAATGATCTAGACTCGCCAGTAAGAGCACAATCCCGGAAATCTCGCCATGATTACAGTAGTGGTATAATGGGCGAGATATGTGGGATACGTATAACTGTACAAGATACGTGGCAAGATATACGGCGAGATATGTGGGATAGTGGATCACAATCCAACCGCCTAATCAGGTAACTGGGATAGCCTTTCCTCTATAAAAGGAGGGAAGTTATTCCAGGTTAAGGTTACGTTTTTTGACATACACACAAATACTGCTTGCTTGATCTGTTGACCACCGTACTTACGTTAAGCATCGGAGAGGGATTCTGGGCCACCGCCCTCTATTCCCCTTCTGCAGGATTGCGAGGAGCTAAGGAATCTGTCACCGTAACCGGAGTTCCCGTCGTGATCCAACATTGGCGCCGTCTGTGGGAAGCGCAACAAAAAGCCAAAAGTAAGTTTGCTTCCCTCTGATTCTATACCATGGCTGGCAACAGACCGCAGCGTTCAGGCAAGCAGGTGCCGGCCACCAGCAATCCCCCTGAGGATGCTACCCAGCATCAGGATTTGAGAGATGATGGTGACAGCACTCGCCGAGACGACATCGCGCGAAGGAACAATCCCCCTGGTGGATCCAGAAACGAGACACCCTCCCAGAATCCAGAGCTGGCCAGGGTAGTGGCAGAGGCCATGCCCCTATTCATAGAGGCCATGGAGGCCCTCCTAGACCGAAGAGAAGCTGCTAGAAGGCAGACCGATCTACCGCCGCTCCCTCCGCGGCGAGATGCGCCCAGAAGGCAGGTAGACGACAACCTACCACCACCCCCTCCGTTGAGGGAACAGCCCATTCCCCCTAATCCAGCACCGGCGGAGAATTTCGTGGTCGATGGACCAGGGCCAGTGCAACAAAGGACTATTCCCCTGAATGGTCCCCTCACTGCTGATCAGGTGGTGAAGATTGTGGGTATTTGCATGGGAGATCAGAAGCCCATGATGTCGGAATTGGGGAGTCAGGAGACCCATCCTTTCGTTCCCAGATTGATCCATACCCTGGCCCCTCCAGGCTTGGGTATCCCGAAGATAGACGAGTACGACGGGGTCGCGGACCCGGTTCGCCACGTGCAGAAGCACCTGACAGCGTGCATGGGCAGGACCCCGGATGAGGATGTTATCTGTGCGTTGTTCCCGAGTACCTTGGGAGAGAAGGCGATGACATGGTTCTACAGTCTGCCCACTGGATGTATAACCTGTTGGAAGGATATGCATCAGCGATTCATCGCCCAGTACCCAGGGCGTCGACGGCTGCTGAAGAGTGTTCGGACCCTGCATGA
The DNA here is from genome assembly GCA_036873135.1 of Clarkia xantiana subsp. parviflora. Lineage (NCBI taxonomy): Eukaryota > Viridiplantae > Streptophyta > Magnoliopsida > Myrtales > Onagraceae > Clarkia > Clarkia xantiana. The sequence continues at coordinate 5,439,494 of JAPTYO010000009.1, forward strand.
GGTGGTCCAGAGGCCCGATGAATCGCTGGCCCAATACTACCAGCGTTACACGGCTGGTATGACCGAGCTGGATGAGGAGATATCGGAGGGCGAGGCCATCCGTACCTTCCTGAAAAACCTCAATCCCCCCTACGGCTCCGACTTACTTCACAGCGTCGCGGCCAAAAAAGTCTGGAACATGGAGGCACTCCAGGCGAGGGTAAAACAGCAAATCGACGTCCAAGAGTCGAAGATCGCTGCCGGAGAATTGGCTCCTCCCAAGGGGCGCGAAGGAAAGCAGTTGTTCAAACCATTGGACAACCGACACAGGAAGGATAGCTCCGAGGGTAGTCGGAGTCGTGGACGCTCCGATCGGAGGGAGGATAGGCGTCCGACCAAGAGGGACAGTCAGAGGGAGGAGTTTACCCCCCTCAACAGGCCTTTGAAGGAGGTCTTGGCGGTAATGGAGAAGCAAGGCCTCGCTCGTTTCCCCAAGAAGAAGGAAGGAGAAAAGTTGGGCTCCCGCACCGACCGTTACTGCCGATTCCATCGGGCCTCTGGTCACGACACTGACCAGTGTCGGGAGCTGAAGAAGGAAATAGAGAAGCTTATCCAGAGGGGTAAGCTGAAGGAGTTCGTGGGAGACTCGCGCTGCAAGCCCCGTTCCCGATCTCGGTCAAGGTCCAAATCTCGATCGAGGTCCCCAAGGAAGAGGAGGTCCGACGCAGAGCCTTCGGAGGGCCCATCAGGGTCCCGACAGAAGAGGATTATTAATGTGATCCATGGAGGGTTCGCTGCAGGGGGAGACACATCGTCTTCTCGGGAGCGTTATGCCAACCAAGTGCCAGTCGCAGTGGTTTTGGGAAAAAGATCTCGGTCGTGGACCCCGAAGGAGGAGATGGAGATCACCTTCTCGGCGAAGGATCTGGAGGGAGTAGAGACCCCCCACGAGGATGCTCTAGTAGTGACATTGGACGTAGGGGGATTCGAAATGAAGAAGATCCTCATCGATGGAGGAAGCTCCTCCGACATCCTCTTCTCCGACGCCCTGGAGCAGATGGGGAAGAAGAAGAAAGACTTACGAGAGGTTAGCTTCCCGATGGTAGGATTTTGTGGCACAACCTCTTATCCATTGGGGGTCATTACGCTGCCCGTGTGGTTCGGCAGTGGCTGGAAGATGGAGAAGAGAGATGTGGAGTTCGTGGTGGTCGAATCCACAGGGACGTACAATGCGATCATTGGAAGAACCACTATCAACCCACTGATGGCAGTAGCCTCAACTGTCCATCAGAAACTGAAGTTCCCGACTGAGAATGGGGTCGGCGAAGTGAAAGGCGACCAGGTGGCGTCGAGACGATGCTATGTCAACGCCACGAGAAGATCAAGGAAGGAGGCTATGTCGGTTCTCCAAACAGACACTGATCCTCGAGAGGATTTTGGGCGTCCCGCCCCCATGGAGGACCTAAAAGAAGTCGAGATAGATGGACCCGAGAGGAGGGTAAAGATCGGATCCGCCCTATCCGAGGAAAAAGCTCAGGAGTTGATCGCCCTATTGAAGGAATTCAAGGAGTTATTTGCCTGGTCTCCGAGCGATATGCCAGGAATCAGTCGGGACGTGATCGAGCATGAATTGAATATCGACCCCACGATCAAGCCGATCGCACAGAAGAGACGTCCGATGGGAACAGACAAGAGGATTGCAATCCAGCAGGAGGTTGGCAGATTGCTCGACGCTGGGTTCATTAGGGAGATCCGATTCCAGACTTGGGTAGCCAACCCAGTGCTGGTGAGGAAGAGCAACGGGAAGTGGCGGATGTGTGTCGACTTCCGCGACTTAAACAAGGCTTGCCCGAAGGACTGTTATCCACTCCCTCGGATCGACCAACTGGTGGATGCTACATCGGGGCATGAGCTGCTAAGCTTTATGGATGCTTATTCTGGTTATAACCAGATAAAGATGGCGAAAAAGGATGCCCCACATACCGCCTTTTACGCTGACAGTGAAGTCTTCCAGTACGACGTCATGCCTTTCGGCCTGGTGAATGCGGGGGCAACATACCAGAGAATGGTGAACAAGCTGTTCGGGGACATGATTGGGAGTACCATGGAAGCCTATGTAGATGACATGCTGGTGAAGTCCCGACGAGCATCAGACCACGTTGGCAACTTGGCAATGGCCTTCGAGAGGATGAAGCTCCACCAGGTCCGCCTGAATCCAGCCAAATGTGCTTTCGGAGTCCATTCCGGTAAGTTCTTAGGCTTCATGGTGAGCCAGAGGGGGATCGAGGTGAACCCCGAAAAACTAAGGGCGATAGAGGAGATGCAGTCCCCGACCAATCATAGGGAGGTGCAGGTGCTGAACGGTCGGCTGGCTTCGATGAATCGCTTCTTATCCAAGGCCAGCGACCGGTCGATGCCATTTTTCAGTGTGTTAAGAGCCAACCGACAGTTCGAGTGGACTGCTGAATGTGAGGAGGCGTTCCAAGCGCTCAAACAACATCTCCGCGACCTCCCGCCACTTGCGAAGCCAACTCCAGGCGAGCCGCTCTATCTTTATTTGGCTATTTCTTCGTTTGCAATAAGCTCTGTTCTAGTTAAAGCTGTCGAGGGCAATCAGATTCCTGTCTATTATGTAAGCAAGGCGTTTGCCAAGAGTGAAATGAATTACCCTCCGATTGAGAAGTACCTCTTTGCGTTGATTATTACTGCTCGAAAGTTACGGCCCTACTTCCATGCGCATGAAATTACGGTGTTGACTGATCAGCCATTGAAACACTTCTTGAACCGGCCCGATGCGTCGGGGAGACTAGTAAAGTGGGCCGTGGAACTTAGCGAGTTTCGAATTCATTTCGCTCCGAGAACAGCTATCAAAGGGCAGGCATTGGCCGACTTTATAGTTGAATCTACTATTCCCGATCCTGAAGCAACGGAAACAGTAGAGGGGGCAACCGGGAATACTGAAGAGGCCCCGACGGCAGGGCAGTCGGAACAGCCAAATAAGGAGAACACCTGGGAGTTGTACACGGATGGCTCCTCAAGCTCGGACGGATCGGGTGCGGGGTTCGTATTGATTCCGCCAGGCGGGGCGGAGCCACTTCGATATGCATTGGCCCTAACATTTAGAGCCACCAATAACGAGGCGGAATATGAGGCTCTCATAACGGGGCTGAAAATCGCAAAGGGCACCGGAATTGAACATTTGAAGGTAAAGTGTGATGCTAGCCTGATTGTAAATCAGGTTCGGGGGCAGTATGGAGCAAAGAATCCGGTCATGAAGAAGTATCTTCAGGAGGCTAGGACCTTGAAGGAGAGCTTCAAAAGCTTTGATATCGAGGCGATTCCGAGGGAAGAGAATGTGGAGGCTGATGCCTTGAGCAAATATGCCTTGGGGGCACCTTTGGAAGAGAGTCGGAAGGTACACTTCTTGGAGAAGGTGATTCTATCGACCACCGATCCGTCGGAGGTGTGCGCTATCGGGACAGGGTCAGAGGAGGAATCCACTTGGATGACCCCGATGATTGTGTACTTAACTACGGGGGCACTTCCTGAGGATAAAGTGGCAGCGGAGCGACTGCGACGAATGTCAATTAATTACGCGATGGTGGACAACCAGTTGTACAAAAAGGGTCTGCTTTCGACGCCCTTCTTGAAATGCGTGGCCGAACCCGATACGACTCGGATTCTGAGAGAATTGCATGAAGGAGTCGCAGCCTGTCACGAGGGCGCTCGATCTATCCTGAGGAAGGCGTTGAACTTGGGATATTATTGGCCTACGATGAAAAAGGAGGCAACGGCGCTTGTTCGATCCTGTGACGCGTGTCAGAGATATGCTTCGAATATCACAGCCCCCGCCGCTGATTTGATGCCCATTGGGAGTGCTTGGCCCTTCGCACAGTGGGGCATTGACCTGGTGGGACCCCTTCCGAAAGCAAAGAGCCAGTGCACACATCTGCTGGTCGCGATTGACTACTTCTCGAAGTGGATCGAGGCCAAGTCATTAGCCAAAACAACAGCGGGACATATCATTAAATTCCTTCAGACCCGAATTGTGTCGAGATATGGGGTGCCGAAGGTGATCATCAGTGACAATGGTCCTCCGTTTAATGGGGCCCAGTTGGAGAAGTTCCTGGACGAGTTTGGCATCGAACATCGGACAGCATCCGTCCATCACGCTCAGACCAATGGGCAGGTGGAGGCTGCCAACAAAATCGTGATGGAGGGTTTGAAGAAAAGAGTCTACGCTTTGGACGGAAAATGGTTGGACGAACTGGAGAACGTGTTGTGGGCGGTCCGAACGACACCCAAGCGGTCAACAGGTGAAACCCCGTTTGCACTTGTTTATGGAACGGAGGCGGTCGCTCCCGTGGAAATCGCTGTGGCGTCCCATCGAACCAGAAGCTATGAACCCTCGACGAGTCCAGAAAAAGCCAAGATAGGACCTTTGACGAACGACGAAACAAGGCGCCTGGAGTTATCCTTGCTAGAGGAGAAACGGCTAGAGGCCGACATAGCGCAAGCTCGGATGCGTTTGGCGACGGCCAGGTACTACAATCGGAAGGTCAAGTCACGACAGTTCTACGCGGGAGAACTGGTCCTACGTCGGAATGAGTTCGCCCTACAAGATCGGATCAATAAGATGTCCCCGAAATGGGAAGGGCCTTACAAGATCGTAGGCATGCCGGCCCCGAACGCTTACAAGTTAGAAGATCCTGACGGCAAAGTTTTAAGAAACACCTTTAGTGGTGAACATCTGAAGAAATGCCATGTTTGACAAATAAGTCGCCCGTAGAGGCGCGAAGATGTAATTAAGTCGCCCTGAGTGGTGCATGCTATGTTAAAGACATCAATCAATAAAGAGGTTACTTCTGATCAAAGTATTCCTGAGTTGTTCTCGATACGTTAAAAGCGTCATTGGACGTCTGAAAATCCTTAAGTTTTTAAGGTCCAATTAAAAAGCGTCGTTGGACGTCCGAAAATCCTTAAGTTTTAAGGTCCAATTAAAAAGCGTCGTTGGACGTCCGAAAATCCTTAAGTTTTAAGGTCCAATTAAAAAGCGTCGTTGGACGTCCGAAAATCCTTAAGTTTTAAGGTCCAATTAAAAAGCGTCGTTGGACGTCCGAAAATCCTTAAGTTTTAAGGTCCGATTAAAAAGCGTCATTGGACGTCCGAAAATCCTTAAGTTTTTAAGGTCCGATTAAAAAGCGTCGTTGGACGTCCGAAAATCCTTAAGTTTTTAAGGTTCGATTAAAAAGCGTCGTTGGACGTCCGAAAATCCTTAAGTTTTTAAGGTTCGATTAAAAAGCGTCATTGGACGTCCGAAAATCCTTAAGTTTTTAAGGTTCGATTAAAAAGCGTCATTGGACGTCTGAAAATCCTTAAGTTTTTAAGGTTCGATTAAAAAGCGTCGTTGGACGTCTGAAAATCCTTAAGTTTTAAGGCCCAATTAAAAAGCGTCGTTGGACGTCCGAAAATCCTTAAGTTTTAAGGTCCGATTAAAAAGCGTCATTGGACGTCCGAAAATCCTTAAGTTTTTAAGGTTCGATTAAAAGCGTCGTTGGACGTCCGAAAGCCTTAAGGTTCTTAGGGCCCGATAAAAGCGCTATAAAGAACATAATCGAAAAAGACATTAATAAAAGGCTCGAAGGCCTAAGAGGTCCGATGCAAGGGAGATAATGAGGAAGGAGTACAAAGACTTAAGATTTAACAAATTAAATTCGGTCCTCGGGCGCTGAATCTTCAGAGGGCTTTGGAGGGGCAGGCTCAGAGGGATCGGTAGGAGGCTCGTCGGCGTCTTCAGAGGAGCTCTCCGACGGGAGGCTAAGGTACGTTTCTGCGGCTCGGCCGAGAGTCTTGGACTTCCTCAAGTCGATGGAGTCCCCGTAGGTTTCATTAAGCTCTTCGACAATATCAAGGATGGCATTCTGCAAATCTTCCTGACAATGTCTCGCCGCATCTGCTTTGAAGTCCTCCGAGCTCCGATATTCTTCGCGGCCCTGGACCTTCGCGTTTGTTATTTGGGCGGAATGATCCGCCTTTGCCTCCTCTAGCTCCGCGATGGCCCTCTGCTTCTCAAGCTTCAGCCGCTCAGCAGTTTCTTTCAACGCTGCCTTATCGAAGGCAGCCTGGCTCCGATCCGCCAAGGCCGCTTGCTGCTCCCGCCTAAGCGAGCTCTCAAGGCTTAGAATCTGCCTTTGCTGGGATTGGGCCTCTTGAGCAAGCTTGGCCCTACCCTCCTCGGCCTGCTGCCTACCCTCCTCAGCCTGCTGCCTACCCTCCTCAGCCTGCTGCCGAACTTCCTCGGCCCGCTGCCAACCTTCTTCGGCCCGCCTTTTACCCTCCTCCGCTCGGAGCCTTGACGCCTCGGAGGCAGCTAGGTCGTCCAGGTCCGATATCTTCGGGGCTCTCCCCTGTCGGAGCCATACTTACTCGGGGCTATTCAATGTCGGGACCTCCTTCCGTCGGAGCCCTTAGCCTTCCAGCAGCCCAGCTCCTAGCCCAACGGGCCTAGTCGCCGTTTGCCAATCGTTTAGGGGCCTAACGGCCTTCGCCGGGGCCCATCATTTGCCCCCAAGACGTGAGGGACTTATAGTGCGTCGCGTCTTTCAATATCGGACCCTTCCACATCACAGTCGTGGGTCTTTGTTTGAAACGTTGGAGGCCATTGCCCTACTTTTGTCGGAGGCCTTTGCCTTGGATCTCTTCGAGATCCTTTGGGATCCTGCTTGGATTCGAGGGGATTTCTTGATCAGACCAGCATTTAATGCTGATAGGAGGTGAAGGAACGTTTCGGGTTCCGCACGCCTGCTTTCTGAAAAAGCACTTTTCAACCGCCCTGGTACGTCATTACTCTTGTCTTATCTGTCCCATGCGTCCTGACGGTTCGGATTAAAAACGTTTCGCCTTCTTTGAATTAACACGTTTTCCTTTGGACGATTCTGATTGAGTGGTTTTGAATTCTACGGTTCAGATTGTCCACCCCTTCAGTTCTCTTATAAAACCCTAACCCCAGACACTATTTCACCTTTCTTTTACCTCTTCTTCTCTGCGATCCCAAGAGCTTTGATTCTCCAGATTTCGAGTTTTCACCGGCGCTTCAAGCACTTCAAATTTTTCCGATCAAGCCTTCAGTCACTATGTCTGGTAAGATTCTTCTCCTTATTATTCTTTTCCTTTTCATCTTTGATCTTCTTAGGTTTCAATTTTCCCCTCCTTCCTTCCCTCGACGATTTTCAGCCGAGAAATCTGCCACTGTTGGGCCACCTTTCGTCTTCAAGTATCTCAAGAACTTGCTTGCGCCTATTAACTACGATAGGGCTTGTATAGAGTGTGGTATCTTCGAATCCTCCTTCGGAGGAACTACCAGGCGAGCCCCCTCATCTTCACTTATTCGGGCTTCGGGGGTCGCGCCCCTAACTGGTGACGATGGCGGTGCGGGTGACGATGGTGGCGTGATGGGGAGTGGAGACGTCTTCCTACTAGGCGACTTAGCAGGAGTCGACCTCGACTTTCCTCGGAGGATTAGACCTTCTTCCTCAGCTTGATCCTCGGAGGGGGAGTCCTCCAAGCTGGTCACCCGACCGAATTCGCCACGGGCTTCCGTTGGGGCATCTTCCACCACCGGCTCCGCTGCAGGCGCGGGGTCTGAGGCAGGTACAGCAGGGGCGACGTCCGCGGGACCTGCAGCGGGGCGAATAAGGTGAGGAAGTAAATTGATATCGGTGTGCCAAATTAAACAACGCTCCATATATCTCTCTTGGCCAAAAAAGTCGTAACAACCCGCTTCGAGAACATGTGGAGTTTCCCCTCGGAGGATATTCCTGACATCCCTAATCCGCCCTTCCATATCGGAGGCTTGAAGGTCTTGAGGTACCAACTCTCTATATCTCTTTATAGCACGAAAAACTTCATTACCTTCCTTTTCGGAGCGGACGTTGAAGGCGGCCCTGACCACATCCGTATTAGTCCGCCCCTCGGAGGTGGGGGCAGACCCTGGGGCCTCGGAGGTCTTCACCTTCTTCCGAGACGGCCCCGACGTGGCAGAAGTCTTTCGATGGGAGGACTTCTTCTTGCGCTTCAGCGAATGGGAGGCATCGGTATCCTCCTGAAACAGACGGACGGTCAGCGATGATCGAGGGGCTGTAAGCAGTGGAAACAAGAAATAATTAGAAGATTACCCAGAGAATTACATTGGAAACGTCATCATGAATTTTTCCCCCGGCCTTGGGATCAATCAGCATAATGGAAATTTTAATCCGCTGTTGGTCGGTGACAGAAGTGGCCTCGAAGGGCTGATACCCCTCCTCCCAGCGACGGGCCTGGATAAGCATCAAGGCCCTCTTGGTCTGCTCCGACCACGAACGGAAAGGCACAGGAGGATCAGCCTCCACGACGGTCTTCGGCCACTCGATGGGACCAGGCTTGATGAAGAAATATTGTTCTTTCCAATTGGCATTGTCATGCCCCTTATCATGGATGATGGCCCGTTCCTTGCAAATCCTCCAGGACACCTTCCTATCCCAGCCCAGCTCCTTATACTGCTCGTCGGTCCCCTCGGGTTGGCGGGGGGTGAAGGAGCAGATACCATCCTTATTACAGGTCATCTTGTAGAGGACCCGCCAAAGCTCCAGAGTGTAGCTCCAATCTTCTTTGTTGATATCACACCACACTTGGAAGGCAATCCATGTACGGATTGCGTGTGGGGAGAAAGTCGTGGGGTAAGTCTTGTAATGGTTGCACAGCTCCACCCAACTCGGACAGAAAGGGAGTCGGATTCCCGCACGAATTTGCCCTGGGGAGATGAACACCTCATCTCCTTTGGGGAGCGTAATCTGAGCGTCACGAGGACTGAACTGGGATTGCTCGTAGGGATAGCGGGCCCCGAAGGAGGATTCGAAGATACCACACTCTATACAAGCCCTATCGTAGTTAATAGGCGCAAGCAAGTTCTTGAGATACTTGAAGACGAAAGGTGGCCCAACAGTAGCAGATCCCTCGGCTGAAAATCGTCGAGGGAAGGAAGGAGGGAAAAATTGAAACCTAAGAAGATCGAAGATGAAAAGGAAAAGAATAATAAGGAGAAGAATCTTACCAGACATAGTGACTGAAGGCTTGATCGGAAAAATTTGAAGTGCTTGAAGCGCCGGTAAAAACTCGAAATCTGGAGAATCAAAGCTCTTGGGATCGCAGAGAAGAGGAGGTAAAAGAAAGGTAAAACAGTGTCTGGGGCTAGGGTTTTATAAGAGAAGGAAAGGAGAACTGAAGGGGTGGGCAATCTGAGCCGTAGAATTCAAAACCACTCAATCAGAATCGTCCAAAGGGAAACGCGTTAATTCAAAGAAGGCGAAACGGTTTTAATCTGAACCGTCAGGACGCATGGGACAGATAAGACAAGAGTAATGACGTACCGGGGCGGTTGAAAAGTGCTTTTTCAGAAAGCAGGCGGGCAGAACCCGAAACGCCCCTTCACCTCCTATCAGCATTAAATGCTGGTCTGATCAAGAAATCCCCTCGAATCCAAGCAGGATCCCAAAGGATCTCGAAGAGATCCAAGGCAAAGGCCTCCGACAAAAGTAGGGCAATGGCCTCCAACGTTTCAAACAAAGACCCACGACTGGGATGTGGAAGGGTCCGATATTGAAAGACGCGACGCACTATAAGTCCCTCACGTCTTGGGGGCAAATGATGGGCCCCGGCGAAGGCCGTTAGGCCCCTAAACGATTGGCAAACAGCGACTAGGCCCGTTGGGCTAGGAGCTGGGCTGCTGGAAGGCTAAGGGCTCCGACGGAAGGAGGTCCCGACATTGAATAGCCCCGAGTAAGTATGGCTCCGACAGGGGAGAGCCCCGAAGATATCGGACCTGGACGTAGTCGGTCCCGATATGGGAGTTGATGCCACTCCCCGACACCGAATCCTCAACGATGCAACCTGGGAGCCTCCGATAATGATCTAGACTCGCCAGTAAGAGCACAATCCCGGAAATCTCGCCATGATTACAGTAGTGGTATAATGGGCGAGATATGTGGGATACGTATAACTGTACAAGATACGTGGCAAGATATACGGCGAGATATGTGGGATAGTGGATCACAATCCAACCGCCTAATCAGGTAACTGGGATAGCCTTTCCTCTATAAAAGGAGGGAAGTTATTCCAGGTTAAGGTTACGTTTTTTGACATACACACAAATACTGCTTGCTTGATCTGTTGACCACCGTACTTACGTTAAGCATCGGAGAGGGATTCTGGGCCACCGCCCTCTATTCCCCTTCTGCAGGATTGCGAGGAGCTAAGGAATCCGTCACCGTAACCGGAGTTCCCGTCGTGATCCAACAGTCACTATACCAATCCACATCACTGTCCGTGTAACATTTCAAAAGCACTATCACTCTTTAGAGATGTCAAAGGGAAACCTTAATTCTCATAGAAAAAAGATTTAAAAAGACTAAACCCGGCAATTAAATCTAGATCGCAAGAGTAACAATGGATTATTTCAATCCAAACACTCCTTAACACGGTCCGGTTCGTAGCGTAGGTCTAGGCCGGTTCGAGACCCTCCGATCGAAGTTCACATAGCCGAGGAGTGACTTCATATTGGGCCTCTAATCAGGCCCAAAACGACATGTCGTAGCAGTTCCTGAATGTGAAAACTCCCTAATTCCGTCGCTCTCCAATTTCTCTCTCGACCGCGAAATGGAACCCTCCGCCCTGGTCCGTCCACCGCCGCCGCCTCCTCCGCCTCTGGAAGTGCCTTCCACCTCCTACGGAACATTAGGTGCCGCTCCCTCTTCCACCTCCAGCACCATGTCATCCAAACCAGCGGAAACTGCATTCCGGATCCTCTGCCCTGCGTCTAAGACCAGCCGCCTAGCCGATATCCCCGGCACCAGAATCCGCATCCTTGAAGAATTTCCTATAGTCTCAAGTCGGGATGAGCGTGTGGTTCTAGTATCATCCGTACCAAGGGAAGATGCCAGCGCAGCTGCTCAAGCCAGCAGCGACGGTAATTTCAATACGGAGGATTTACCAGCTCATCAGGCCCTGTTGAGAGTGTTTGAGAGGATTGTTTCGGTGGATGAGGAGGACAAGGAGAAGGAAGCTTCTGCTTCTAGTGAACGGACGGTGGTTTTCCGGCTATTGGTTGAAAGTAGCCGTTATGGTGCATGGAAAGAAGGGAGAGTGTTGGAGAAGATGATGCAAGAAAGCGGTGCCTCTGTGAAGCTCCAACCTAAGGATCAACTTCAAGCTACTCCTACTGATGAGTTGATAGAGGTGAATTACATTTTCAGCTACCACTTACTGTTATATTCCCTTGTTTTTGCACTTCTTCCTGCCACTATTTTGAACGAAGACTGTCCAGTATGCAAAATTAACAGTCTCAAACTTGTAGAATGGATTAAGTTTCTTTTCTCTTTATGGAATTTGGCATGTTATTTGATTGACCGTGTGAAGGACAGTGATGTGATCATGTGATGCTAAAAGAAATTGCATTCTGAGTTTTCTTGCTTGAAAGATACTGATCTATAAGTGCAGACCCTAATAGAGTTCAAGGTGGAACTGTTATAACTCAAAATAAAATCATCTTTTGACTTGATCTCTCTGACGAGATATTTTGTGGGCTTGTATGAAGCAAAAAAGATGGCTGAAGCACGTGACATTTCTACTTTTGTTATGTTCGGAGATGTGATTGATGAAATTTATTAAAGGGCTCATACAAAACAAATCATTACCATCCATTAAACATTATGTTGCTCTATGTGGTCTGCAGATAGTAGGAAACATCTCAACGGTAGAGAAGGCGCTCAAATCTCTTTCAAGTTGTCCAATGTACACCTCTGGGGTAGATCATAGTAATTTAGCTCGTCCCGGGCATTATACTTTACCGCATCCTGCACCTGAACAAGTAGATAATTTTCCTCCAAGGAATCATCCATTGGGTCGTCATCATACTGATTTTCAAAGAGGGAATCATCCTCATGCTCCTGGACCTGAAAATTTTGGACCTAACCGCAGAATTGCTGGAGAGGCAGAAGTTGTATTCAAGTTGCTCTGCCACCAAGAAAAAGTTGGTAGTTTGATAGGAAAGGGTGGCTCAGTCATACGGGCTTTAGAAAATGATACGGGTACACATATCAAGATTGTCGAAGGTTTATCTGATACAGATGAGCGGGTTGTTTCTATATCTGCACGAGAGGTACATTACCTAACTAGCTCTGCTATTTGTAAGTAGCCTCTCATCTTGAGTGCTACTCTGTTCATCGAAATGAGAAAGGGGTCTCTTGAAATCCTCTTATATGTTTGGAGCCTGGGACTAATACAAGTACTATACATATGAAATTAACGCACAAGTGCTTAGAGTACCACACTGAAACACCTAAAAGGGTAATTTGACTATTTGAGTGGACTAGTATCACTGCCTCTTAACTCAACCTTTTAAGCGTGTAGGTATTTGTATTCTCGTTTCTTTTAAAAATTAATAATGATAGTCTTAGTGCCAACTAGGATTGTTAATTTTTTTTGTCAGTATGGATGTGGACCTTGGCAAATTCTTTATCAGCGTGAAGACTTTGCAATCTCGACTAATGTCTTTGTGACTTCTAGGTATTGTGAGATACGTGGAAGATATTACTCTTTTTTTTTTTGCCAATCATGGAAGATATTACTCATTACTTAAAATTCCTACAATCTTAGAAACAGTTCATAGATTACAGTCCTGTCACTCAACTATTCATCAACGGTTGGTTTATGAGGCGAAGTATGAATGTGTGGCTTTTTGAGGGGTAAATTAGTGTAGTTACTGTAGCTAATCAAATTTTGTCATGCCCCTACTGTCATAAACTGAACTGGTACCCATTTTTCTTCCTTTTCAGAATGCAGAGCAGAAGGGTTCTCCTGCACAGGATGCTGTTATGCGCGTGCAATATAGAATTGCGGAGATTGGATATGAACCAGGAAGTACAGTTGTTGCTAGGCTTTATGTACCTTCGCATCAAGTCAGGTACCTACTGGGTAAAGGAGGTTGTATAATAAATGAAATGCGAAGAGCTACACCATGTAGCATACGGGTCTTTCCAAGAGACCAAGCACCAAAATTTGCTAATCATAATGATGAAGTGGTGCAGGTAGACTTTTAACACTTCAGTTTGGCTTCCTGAAAATTGTTTCATGACATCAGTAAATCTCATACACTAAAACTAACAAAAAACCTAGTTTTTTATCCGACTCTTGGTGGTAATTTGGTCCATTTTGCAGGTTGTTGGAAATTTGCAGGCTGTACAGGACACATTGTTTCAAATAACTAGCAGAATTCGTGAAGTTATGTTCCAATTTCGACCTTCCCATAACACAAACCATGCTCCCCCTCCAGGAGGACCATACATGCCTCCTCCTCCCCCTTACTCCGATATGGGTCCTCCCCATGTTAGGCCAAGGCACAACCCTCAAGTTCCAGTCCCTCATGGATTTGATGGATCTGGTCCACCTCGTCCTTTTGATCCACAGCCTCCGTTTCCTCGAGGAATGGAGCATAATGTGCCACCTAATGCTGAGCGTGTTCCTCCCTATCATTATGGTGGCGAGCAACAAGGTTATGGCCCTCCACCTCCTCCATTTGATAGACCGCCTTCCCCAAGAATGTTTGCCCCCCAAGTATGTCTCTTCTTCCTCCAAATTATTGTTTGTGAAACCATTAATAGGTCTTTAACTTGGGATGGAAGCTATAGTTGTCCACTCCCAACGAATAATTATGAAATTGAAATAGTGTTACCGCCCTACTATCTATATCTTAGCTAGATAATATTTATTAGATCATATTGGTAGAGATTGAATAATATATTTAGATTAAGTAATTAGTATATCTTATCGTTAGTGATATGTTAGGATATATCTTTAGGGTTTTGTAATCCCTATATATAGAGTATTCTTATTAATGAATGAATCGAGCTTCCAACAAATCTTAGTCTCCTAAAGAGATTAGGGTTGATTAGGAAGTTAACTTTCATATTTACGTGTTCTTATATCTATGCTACATACACGATCATATAACTAACTGTGTTTCCATGTCATATTGGTTTTACATGGATCAGCATCAACCTTTCAGTGGCAACAATCCTTGGGGAGGACCTGATTTCGGTCCAAGACCTCATGGAAGGTGATGTTTCTTTGATCTAACATGCAACTATGTACACATACAAACGTTCTGACTATGTAACAACACTATGATGAGCTTGAAAATCAATAATAAAATGATTAATATTACTATGAACAGTGGAAACCAAGGTCCAATTATGACAAACTCGACTGTTGAGGTCGTGATACCTCAATCGATGCTGGGTCATGTGCATGGAGAAAACAATATCAACCTGATCGACATCAGGCAGGTAAAGCTCGTTTCTTCTCATGTCTTATCTTCAAAATCTTGTGAAGAAGTAAGTAGTAAGGAGTTTTTTGAAATAGTAAGAGATTTCAAATATTTTCCTGCTACTCTGATCCAAATTGAATTGTGTCAGATATCTAGGGCAAAGGTGGATGTTTATGGTCCAAAACCCGGGGCCACAGAAGGAGTCGTTGTTGTGGTTGGGACTCCGGACCAAGTGCACGCCGCTCAGAGCCTTATTCATGCTTTCATCTTCTGTGGACAGGCATTTTAACTCTTTCACCTTATTTTTGGTACAAAAATATTGTGGAAGATGAAGAAGGAAGAGTTTGGTGTAATATAAGCTCTCAGATCAATATAAGCTCAAGGTATTGAGTGTTTTTTTTTGGGTCAAAAGTTTGAAATTTCTCAACTTTTAGCAAAGTTGATTACTTCCTAGTTTACTTTTAGCATTCCCCTAATGACTCCATGTAAGTTCTCTTAGTAGATCCTAGTTTGAATGATTTGTCTAGACTGATGGTGTAGTTTGTGTAATTTGGAAAGTTTATGGTGTACTCCTTGTACAGATACAGTTGGAGGGCAATGATGTATTATTGTGGGTAAGGTAGCAAATTAATGACAATCTTTTCCATATTGTGCAATTTCCTACCAAATGTAACATTTGTTACAATTTGGTCATGTTCGTTAGCATTGACCATTAAGTATCATTTGATCATGTTCTAAGAGCTAATTTTACATCTAGAATGTGTGCTGTCACAATATGTACTTTCTATTATGCTCCAAGAGCACCATGTTTTTAGTACTTTTTTTTTGTATTTTTTATTGCCCTAAAAGTGAACCCCTAAAAGTGAACACTAGAGGTAAATTGATATTATGAATAGTATGATGCAAATATTAGGTGTGGTTATTTTATACTTTTAAAACTTTACATATGTTACAATTAAATTCACTTAATAATAAAAAAAACAAAAAACATAGTGCTCTTTGAGCATGGTAGAAAAATCTAATTTTACTCAATACACTAAAGTATAATGAGCTATGGTGCACTTTTACTATCCGGGTTAAATAGTTTTCACCAAAATAACCGGTTTATAATAGTCAAATCCAGAAATAGTAGGTTTGTGATTTTGTTAACCAAAATATTTAAAGTTCGCGACTCCTAATTTTATAAGGCCCCCCTTGATCTCATTTTTAAAATAAAATTATAATTTTTCTTTTTAGAATTTCATTTTAATATTTTCATTAAAAAAATCAACTTTCTTAAGTATTTTAAATTTCAGTAACAAAAAAGTAATTTTAACTTTTTTTTCTTTCAAAAAAGAGTAATTTTAAATTAAAATAAAATTTTTTTTTTCCACGGGGTGGTTCTAGGTGGGCCCCCATCAGGAGGGTAGCACCCATAATATGTTTGAGTCTAGACTAATCACAACTTGCACCGGGGTGAAAGTATTACTCTTTTTTACGTAGGTCATTGTCACATCATGAAACTTTGTACAAATCAGTAAAATTAAAAGAGATTTTAACGAAAAAGTTAACAATTTTATCTAAAACAACCGTTTTAAAATTCTTATTTTACACATACATAAAAACATGTTATATCTAAAAATATTTTATACAAATATATATATGGCATTTTTTTTCGTATTTTATGTTCTTTTTGATGAAAAGTTAGCAGCTTAAAAGCATAAAATTTTGACACAGGCTTCAGAAAATCTTATATACAACTGGCGTACATGAACCACCACTGAATAAAATTAGAAACTGCCTTGATTGTAAACATGCACCAGGTGTATAACATATTAGGAAGAATGCGTACTACCATAAATAAAGACTGTTGAGAAGAGGGAGGAATTCTTCTCTAACTCGGTGGCAACAGGTGCCCTACACCTGTTGCCCCCGCACCTATTAAAATATGACAAGTGTCGATGGGACAAGTAAAAACTATGCAGTAACAAGTGTTATATTCTGATAGGCTCGCGGGGCAACATTTGTTGCCACCGAACTAAGGAAGAATTTCTCCGAGAAGATGATGCAAGAAAGCGGTGCCTCGGTGAAGCTCCAACCTAAGGATCAACTTCAAGCTAGTCCTACTGATGAGTTGATAGATTAAGAAACTTCAGATACTTGTGGTTTTTGCAACGTAACTTGTAATGACTGAGTGATTGCTGATGTTATCGTATTATTAAAGAGGGTTGCACAAGGTTAAAGAGATGGGTAAATGGTTTGAGCACATAGTCCATCTATGTATTCAAACTATTTAGTCATCTTCTGACCTTGTGTAACATGTGTTTTTACGGAGTGGATGTCGATAAAATAAATAAGTACTCAACTAAGTATTTAAGAACAATAATAATGTCTTCAATATATTTAATTATCTGAAAGTTGAATGAATAAGAAGAAAAAACACTTCTATATATAGGAAACTAACTAAGTTATATTCCTACTATTAAGATATATATATATATATAATCTAAACTAACTTATAAAATATAAACTAATTATAAAGATCTAAATATTCATAAATATATATTGTAAATATATATTTGATAAATATCTTACTGGGTCAAATTGGACCCCCAATTGGACCATTGGGTCAAATTGACCCAGTAATGGTCCGACTGAGCCGCGCGACGGACTCTGCTCGGTCCATTTGACCTAAGGGTCCTATTTGTAATATTTAGGGGCTAAATTGTAAAAATTAAAAGTTAGGGATATACATTGGATGATTAAATTGAACAAAATAAAAGTATTTAACTGTCAAACTTAACTGTTGACTAACATATGCATTAAAAGTCTACAAAATGCAAACATATGGCATGACACCTAAAGCTTAAAAAAAAAACAAAACATACGGCACCAAAAACCAACATCATCGCCTAATTTCATATTTAACAATTGTGTAAGTAAAGTGGAGGCACTTTACCCCTTATGGGCTGACCCGGTGCGAGTGGGGATTAGTCTAGGTATGAAGTAAGCATGATACGGGTGCTGCCTAGGACCACCCGCGGGAAATCAGAAAAAAAAAAAAAAAAAGTGGAGGACTCAATAGCTAGATGTAATTCCCATAAAAACTCATTTCCGATGAGAATTGAGAACAAAGCGAAAATTCTCATTAGAGAAATAGTTAGTATGAATTGACCTTTTTACAATACTCTTGGAGCACAATGCTTTTGCCACTAATTTTTTTATTTTTCTATTGCCCTAAAGGTGAACTCCATAGAGAAATTGATATTATTAATAGTATGATACACATCTTAGGTGTAGTTTAAAAAATTCATATGTTTTTATACTTTTAAAGTTTTATTTATATTACAATTAAGTCCACCATAGTATTAAAAAAAACAAAAGCATGATGCTCTCAAAGCCAACTGTATACTCACTATTTCTCATTATACTTTCTATAGATTATATAAAAATGTTCTTCTCTTTATTCAGAATTCATGCATATCTACCTACTTTACACTTTACAGTTACACCGTCTTCTTCAAAACTATTTATATGTAATTAATTCGGTTTATGAACATTATTTATTGTTTCGTCGATTACATAATAATATAACTTTATGAGAGTAATTAGTTGAAGATGTGTATAATTTTAGCTATTTTTCAATTTTCAGTAATATTTAGTCAAAAAATTGACAAAGTCGTTTTGCGCGGCGCGGAGAAAGCAAGTTAGTCTTATATACGACTGGCGTTTATGAGCCGCTAAATAAAATTAGAGACTCTGCCTCGAATTGATAATTTGATTGTACTTGTACCCATGCACCGGGTGTATAGCGTATTAGGGAGCATTTGTACTACCATAAATAAAGACCGTTGAACCGTCCGATCCATTGATGCCGAGCTCCCCCCATGCCCGTGGGAAGACGACGACAACCCAGAGAGTCCGAAACGAGACGACCCATTGATCACTTCGGAGAATCAGATTCTTTCGTCTGCGTTGTATCCACCAACTCATCTCCTGTTTAGCAGCTGAGGACGCCAAGATTGTTCTTCCTGGGTTTTCGTATCATCTGATAATTTTTCTTTATGCTGAATTGAATTATCGGAAGATCGATGATCTGAAATAGGGTGTGATTAATTGGGAGGTAGTGGAGATCTGACGGTAATGGCTCGGAATAGATCATCGTCTTCGAACAAATGGAGGTATTTCAATCCGGCATATTACTTGAAGAGGCCAAAGAAATTAGCTTTCTTGTTTGTTGCGTTCGTTTGCGCCAGTTTGGTGTTCTGGGATCGGCAGACTCTCGTCAGGGAGCACGAGGTATTCGGCTTTTTGTAATGTAGTTTGTTTGTTTATTTAGATTGGTTGCTCAGATGATGAATCTTTATCTAAAGACTGACCTGTGAGAAGGAAGAAATGTGTCAATTTGAGGATCAGATCTTGCCTTTACTAGGAGCGCAATCACATTGATTCGTAGGGGAAATGAATGTCATCTTTTCGAGAACACTTTAATGTAATTTGAGGTTGAAATTCTTGGTGTTGTCTTGTGAAAGTTCAGGTTTATGAATCAGACTCACTACTTAGGCTTGTAGTAGTTCACAAACATAATAATTCTAAATCGATCCATTTGATCACTCATAACTTGCCCCCTAAATCGATCCATCTGTTCGCTCTGGATCGAGTTTTGTCTTAGAAGAAATTGCCAGTGTTCTTCTTCATGTCCACAAATTTTATGGGCCAGAGACACTGGCATCAGACATGAACTTTTGATATCACAGCAGAAAGAATAAAAATGCACTTACTTCCAGATTTTGGTATGCTTTGCTGCAGTATGCTATTTATTTTATTTAATTCATTAACATAGTAATCTGGGATATGCAGGTTGAACTGTCAAAGCTGACTCAAGAAGTAGCAGAATTACGAGAAATGGTTGGATATATCATCCCTGATCTTCTTTATCCATTGTATTCTTATCGTCTTTGCTGCTATGCGAACGTTTTACTATTTAACTT
This sequence comes from Clarkia xantiana subsp. parviflora, assembly GCA_036873135.1. Lineage (NCBI taxonomy): Eukaryota > Viridiplantae > Streptophyta > Magnoliopsida > Myrtales > Onagraceae > Clarkia > Clarkia xantiana. The sequence goes on from JAPTYO010000009.1 coordinate 5,458,799, forward strand.
GTGTTGCTCCTATAGAAGCTCTTGCACATACTCCATGAATCCATGTCAGGAATTCATTTTTGCCGATACTTGGTGGAATTTGTAAATGGTTATAAGTTCTAACTGCTTAAAAGGAGAATGCCCAAGTTCAAGATACCCAGTAAACAATGGAACTCTGTGATTAACTTTTCAAACAACCCCAGCTGTTTTTCTTTTATTTTTTGGGCAATGTGTAAAACCTATATTTTTTACTTAGGAACTACCCTTATAAAAAATGAACAAAATAAAATAAAAACCATCTGGGCTCTAACGTTGATTGGCTTAGTAACTACCATATCAATGTTTTGAAAAAGAAAAAAAAAAAAGTGATATAGGATTTCATCGCAAATTATGATTATCATTATTATAAAAAGAATTTGTTTGGTTACTGACAATTGAGTTTGTTCTTTTAGCTGGAGACTTTAGAAAGCAGACATACAGATTCAGGTGGTGAAGATGCAGTTGATGTTGTTGAGTTTCCTTCAAAGAAAATGGCTCTTCCTGATGATCCAGTGGACAATGAACGGAGGGAGAAAGTAAGGGAAGCTATGGTGCATGCATGGAATTCATATGAAAAATATGCTTGGGGCCACGATGAACTTCAGGTATACTGTCCATACAATATTCTTAAATCTTGCCACGTAATCTTTTCCCAACCATATAATATTGTATTTTGTTTAACAGCCTCAGACAAAGAGCGCAACTGACAGCTTTGGTGGTCTTGGTGCAACTCTTATAGATTCACTAGATACATTGTATATCATGGGACTCAATGAAGAGTTTCAAAGAGCTCGAGAGTAAGTTTTTGTTTATCTAGTATTCGTATTTAAACTGGGAACTGTTTGTTTGTTTGTTTAAATATGACTTGACTAAAATCAAAGTTTATTTTAAGGGTTTAAATACGTGAATAGTCTACTCTTGTCACACATAGGTGGATTTTAATATAGCTACTTTATTCCATTATTATAGTTTTTTACATATTAAGATGAATGGTTCCACTTCCATTAAATCCTTGGCTTATCGCGCTTTACAGATGGGTTGCCAATTCGTTGGACTTTAACAAAGATTATGATGCAAGTGTCTTTGAGACAACAATAAGGTTTTCCACTAAGCTTTAGCTTGTAAATGCTTTTCCTTTTCTGCTAGATTTTCAGAAGAATCAAGAACGCGATGAATTTCTTCTTATTATTGTGTTCTATTGAGATACAGGGTTGTGGGTGGACTTCTAAGTGCTTATGATCTTTCTCAAGATAAGGTTTTTCTTGAGAAGGCTCGAGATATTGCTGACAGACTTTTACCTGCATGGAATTCACCTTCCGGGATTCCCTATAATGTCATTAACTTGGCCAATGGGAATCCACATAACCCCGGATGGACAGGGGTAAGATTGTAAATCTTTTACCACAGCTAATTGGATTTGAGATTAGTAATTTTTAATCCACGTTTAACTTTAGATATTTCTCCCATTTTTAGGGAAAAAGTATATTAGCAGATTCAGGGACAGAGCAGCTGGAGTTCATTGCTCTTTCTCAAAGGACAGGGGATCCAAAATATCAGGAGAAGGTATTAATGACAATACTCAGTTGAGATATAGATGTCAATAAAAATCATATCATATGAAATCAGGTAAAATAATGTGCCTTCTATATATATGTGTGTATTCTCAAGAGCTGGTAATTGATACCAGGCGGAAAATACGATACGAGAGTTCAACAAAAGCTTTCCCGAGGACGGATTGCTGCCCATCTTCATCGATCCAGACTCTGGAACAGGATCTTTTTCAACTATAACATTTGGAGCCATGGGTGACAGGTATTTTCACATCTGAAAATTGGAACATTTATTTTAACTTAAGTTTGGTAGGAAAACATCTGAATTGATGTTCCATATGCAGTTTTTATGAGTATCTGCTCAAAGTTTGGATTCAAGGAAACAAAACTTCAACTGTTAGGCCTTATAGGTAAGAAGCTCCTGTTCTACTTCTCATGTTTTTCAAATTTTGCAGTTTTTCCAGGCCGAGATATAAGCGAAAATGATAAATGATTCTACTTTTGGGTAAAACTAGAATTTAATTCATACTAATTCCGGGCTTTGTAATTTTTGACAAATTTGGAATCTTACCGGCATTGAAAAAATTGTGGAAACAGAGATATGTGGGAGAAATCCATGAAAGGCTTATCGAGCTTGATCAAGAGGACAACACCGTCAAATTTTGCTTACATTTGTGAAAAGAGTGGCAGTTCTTTAAATGATAAAGTAAGTTCATACTTCATATGTTTACATTGCTGCATAGAGGATTTGCTTGAGCTTTTTGCAGTCCAATCTTCAAGTATCTATATTTTGATATAACCTTAATTGTATTTATATTGCGCGTTTTGTGTGTATTGCAGATGGATGAATTAGCATGCTTTGCTCCAGGAATGATAGCTTTAGGATCATTTGGGTACGGTCCAGATGAATCGAAGAAGTTCTTATCTCTTGCAGAAGAGGTGAATGATGCTATAGAATGTGAAACTTAAGAGTAAAACCTAGTATTGCCACACACACACAAAAAAATGAAATTTGTAAACAATTAGAATATTTTCCATTTCAATGAACTGTCTGACTCTTTTTTCCTGAAAATGTTTTTTTTTTTACTTGCACACTGAGCTCCACTCATAACTGGTAATACACCTAAGATGATTGATCTCTAGCCGGATTTATCATTCAAGATTTTTGGTTTATATATATCTCATTGGTGTATGATCTGGATGCAGCTTGCTTGGACGTGTTACAACTTTTACCAATCAACCCCCACGAAATTAGCAGGGGAAAACTACTTCTTCCATGACGGACAGGTATGTCTCGAGCTGTATTCTTGTCAATTTACTGCTGCAGTAACTTTATTGAGTAAAACAACAATGTGATTTTCAGGATATGTCTGTTGGTACATCATGGAATATACTGAGACCCGAGACAGTGGAATCACTTTTCTACCTATGGAGGTTAACTGGAAACTCAACATACAAAGACTGGGGTTGGGATATTTTTCAAGCTTTTGAAAAGAACTCGCGTGTCGAATCAGGATATGTCGGACTTAAAGATGTAAGCATTTCTCACCGCATTTTTACAAGTAATTGATAGTTTAAGCTTCATAATTAATAACAACACGCTCTAAAAACATTTAAAATCAACTTAGTTCATCATACACAGAACTAAAAGTTAAATCTTGGCCATGAAATGGACTTCCTACAGTATTCATGTTTGTCTCTACATGCATGATTGACGTCAAAATGGAATTCTTGAACTTGAAATGGACTTCCTACAGTAATCTTTGTTTGTCTCTACATGCATGATTGATGTCAAAATGGAATTTTTACTTTTGTTAATGTCACTGTTGATTTTTCAGGTAAATTCAGGAACAAAAGACAACATGATGCAGAGTTTCTTCCTTGCAGAGACCCTAAAGTATTTGTATCTGATGTTTTCTCCACAATCAGTCATTTCTTTAGATGAATGGGTATTTAACACAGAAGCACACCCTTTAAGGATCGTGACACGAAATGGTGAACAGAGACATGAAAGTTCGGATGGAAGAGAGAAGCCATTGCCATTGCGCAACCGTAGAGCAGGTCGATTGAGGTCAGAAATTATTAATCAGTAATGGATTTGAGGATTTACTCAATGTATAGATTGATCTATTTTTCTTTCCCCCCCACCAAAGGTATTTGTTTGAGGGAGGCTATGATATGATGTTAGCTTCTTTTATTAGATAAGATAGATTGGATGATGATGGTTAAGCTACTGCTGTTTTATTGACTGACTAATTAAATGCATCACTTTACCTCAACATATCAGATGCTTTTTTTGTTCTCTCTAGGGGTAGTTGGCTTGTGATTTTGGCTCTTCATTATACATCATAAAGTTTGTTTCACCGCCAATTAAGTTTCTAAACTTAAAAAGCAAGTACATGGCTTACCCAAAACTTAATCATGACTCAATTGGGCGATAGGTTTTGTTGTTCTTTGAAATTTTAGGGACTAAATTGGTTGTGAAACAAACTTTAAGGAGTATTTGATATCACGTGCATGATATGTTGTTTTTTTCGCAACGAATCGTATAACAACTAATCACAACAAAAAATATAAGACCGGTTTTAGGGTATTAACCATTTCTTTTATGCGGTTACTATTTGATATGTTCATGGAGATGTATGTTCTGCAGATTTCCATCTGTTTTAGCTAAATTTTCCAGGATGAGGTTGGTTTAAGATTGTGAATAGGAAACAACTGTTAGAGATAATATATTTGTTTCGGCTGGTTGGTTGGTTATCTACTTGTGATCTTTAATCTGTTTCCTACTAATGTTACATCTAACTTGAAAACATGTATCTGGTATTTGATTCATCTGTTTATCTGAATGAGCGAGCACTGTTCTTGAACATCCAATTAAAAGTATTTCGTTGCAATACTTTTAATTTAGTTTGCATTCATATTGGTGCACATTGTCAAAAAAAAAAAAACTTTGGTACACAAGAAAAGACCCCACGTGGCGGAAATATATACTTATTTTTTGTTCAGTTTGTCGGGAACTGAAATAAAGGCAGCAATTTGCAATGAATTTAATAGTTCAGATAGCTAATTTTTAAAAATTAAAGTTCAGGTACCCATTTATAAATTGATGAAAGTTGGGGTTGCAATTTGTTTATTAACCCTACGATATATAAAATGTAAAAAATAATAAAGGGGGCAGCGTTGTAATTTTCGGCCGTATCTCTCTTTTTCTTTCTTCTGGTTCGAGTTGGAACGAAAGACTGGAAGAAATGGAATTGGAAGCCATTCACTATCTTCTCCATTCATGCTTCCTTTATCCATCCACCAACTGATGAAGAAGACGACGAATATTCTTCTCTCTGGTACATTCCTTTCTCAATATCCACGCTACAGTCAATGTCTCCTCCTGACGCGCTTTACCTCTGAGATGATTAACCCATTCAACTCGCCTGCCTGAAAACTGCAAAACATAGTATACACGATGAGAATGGCAGCGTTCACCTTCCTCCTTCCTCGCTCGCGCTACTCCCTGAGGCTTTCCTCCGCCATATCCACTGCTGAACATCGTTCGTCATTTCTGCTCGGCAATGCTGGTAGCAATTGCAGCCCTAATGCGTCTGTCCCCCACGATGCTTCACCGGAATCTAGACCTTTCTCCACTCAGACCTCTCCGTCCCAACTACGGAACGATTGTTTCTGGACTAATCCACTCAGGAGGCGCGTTTTACTTGGCTTGATTTCACATGATGATACTGATCGTCGCCATCAGCAGCATCAGTACCTTCCTAATCGTAGTGAGTGATTTCGGTTCTGCCATGATTCTTGTACATTGCTTTCCATTTTCTTTTGTTGAAGTCTTTGGTAATTTCTTAACAGCTTTGTTAACCAGAGCTAAGCAGGTGAAGCAACTCGAAATCAGTGACGAGCACAGGTGTGTTGTTCCCTTTGGTCTGTTCTCCTGTTTCGATGTTCATATGCTTTCATGTTGATGTAGTTGTCCCCGAAAAGAAAGGTTGTAGTATCCGGTGTAGTAAGTTGAGCCTTTGGTTATGTCAATTTTGGGGCATTTGGAGTACGTAGTTCATACTACATCTTTGTATCAGGTGTAAGTTGAGCCTTTGTTTTACATTAATTTTGAGGCTTTTGCAGTTCGTAGTTCATACTACATTTTCGTATCAGGTGTTAGTTGAGCCTTTGATTATATCAATTTAGGGGCATTTGCAGTTCGTAGTTCATACTACATTTTTGTCTCTATTGATGAATGTATCTTAAGGATGAATGATTGCATTTTCTTGAACACTTGAGTTGTAAGAAAACAATAAGATTAAAAAAGTTTCAACTTTCAACTTCTTGTTAATAGATGTGTATTTGGCATGTTTGAACTGAGTTACAACTAAGTCTTTTACAGCAATTCGTCATTTAACTAGCTGCAGCACTATATTTACATATATTATTATACGAATTAGTTGCTACTAGCAGTACGTCATTGAGGAGATTCTTTCAATGTTGAAATCTTTATGGATTTTTGTGTTTCCCTACTGTATAGTGCAGATATCCTTATTTTGTTTTCTCTGATTTCAGTCAACGAGCCGTCACAACAGCATTATGGTGCAACTTTCTTGTATTTTCACTCAAATTTGGGGTTTGGATGGCAACCTCTAGCCATGTTATGTTGGCTGAAGTAATTCACTCAGTAGCGGACTTCGCCAATCAGGTATCTCTGTGATGGCCTTCACGGAACTGTTAATTTTCCGCTCTTTATCTGGCTCTTACCTTGAGATTTTTTATTATTGATTGCATAAAGTAATTGATATTGGCATTGTAGGCTCTTCTAGCATATGGGTTGAGCAGCTCAAGACGTGCACCAGATAAAATGCATCCGTAAGTTCTTTATATAAGATTGCACTGTGTTCATCATTTCTGGTTTACTGCTAATTCACTATTCTCTCATTTTCTGCAGGTATGGATATTCTAAAGAACGGTTTGTTTGGTCATTGATATCAGCTGTCGGGATCTTTTGTCTCGGATCTGGTGCAACAATTGTTCATGGAGTTCAAAATCTATGGATTGCAGGGGTCTGTGGTTCTCTCTTTTTATAGCTTAATTGTTTACTTGAAGTTATGGTATGTTGACTTCATATATCTATCTCTCAGTCCCCAGAAAATATGACCCTTGCAGCATTTGTCATTGGAGGTTCATTTATAATCGAAGGTACCGCTCTCCTATAGATATTTTGATTATTTTGCACTTTCTGTCACCATGAATGAAATATATCGTAATTCATTTTCTGATTAGAAAGAACTTGGTCTTTAAACTTCTCATCTCATAAGGTTATCTTAACTTCTTCACATTGCATTCCATATGGTTCTTCTGTTGCTTAGATTCCCCTTATGTTGCCTCTACTTTAGGTGCTTCGCTTGTTGTTGCCATCCAAGCTGTGAAAGCAGGTGCCGCTGCAGAGGGAATGACAGTGAATGACTATATATGGCGTGGGCATGATCCCACTGCTGTTGCAGTTATGACCGAGGTAAATACCGACATGTTTCTCTTTTCACTTAATCGAAGTACCCTTTGGAACTTTCTATGATGAGAGAGATATAACTAAGGACAATGCTAGTTGATCAATTTGTATATATGTTTATATATGTACATTTTGTTTGTTTGTCAGATGTACTTTCTCTCCTTATCTTGATAGATATCAGTAGTGATGTTCTAAGACTGATGTGAGGGTAGGGATGCACCTAGGTAGGGTATGTTTAAATTTCTTGAGTTTATATTCAGACTTTCCTAGCTTATCTGGAGTTAGACCTGGTAATTAAGAGTGAAATCGAGGATTGTGATCTTTGATTCTTTGCATAAGGTACAGGCTACTTAAATGAATTGTTATTTGTCAATTACTGCTCCTTTCAGTTAAATAAATTTTGATATGCAGGATGGAGCTGCTGTAACAGGTCTTGCTATTGCTGCAGCATCATTGGTTGCTGTAAAAATCACAGGAAATCCGATTTATGATCCGATCGGTTCCATTATAGTTGGGAATTTGCTTGGAATGGTACAGACATTCTATTAGATTTAACACCTCCATAATAATTTTTGTTCTTTTAATCAACTCCTTTCTGCTGACCTTAAGAACAACTATATTAAGATTAACTACATCACTAGTTAACTGTTTCTCACTTCTCGATAGGTGGCTATATTTCTCATCCAGAGAAACCGACATGCTTTACTTGGTAGAGCAATGGATGACCAAGATATGCAAAAGGTTCTTCATTTCCTGCAAAATGATCCGGTATGTGTAGTAATATCCAAATTCAGTGTGTCTATCAAATGCTCAAATGTCTTTAGGCTGAAAGGCAAAGTTTCTTCTTAGGTCGTTGATTCTTTATATGACTGCAAAAGTGAGGTTATTGGACCAGGGTTTTTCAGATTCAAGGCAGAAATTGGTAATATTTCTCTCTTATTGTTGTTTGAGTTTTAATCTTTTTGTTTCGTTTAGTTTAATTAGAGATAGTGCTTCATGTTGGTAATTTCAGTCTCTTAAGATCTCGTTCAAATTATATGTATATACAGTGTGGTACTCGTTTATGTAAGTATGGTTGGTTATGTGACTTATGTCCCCTTTCAAAGGACCGATGAAGGAAGCTAGTACTGCTTGAACTTTAGAGTTACTCAAAATAATGATAATAATCAAAAATTGAAATTTATATTATTTAACGATGTGCCCTCCAAAGATAAAACAGATTATTATATACAAAATAACATATTATATCCATTTTATGAGGAAAAAAATAGAACTGAGATTTGGAAATGGCATACCATAACACCATAATATGCTGATCACTGTTGTTTGGTGGATTGGCTTGGACAGATTTTAATGGATTGGTTGTGGTGCAAAACTATCTACAAAGAACTGGCCGAGGAGAGTGGGCTAAACAGGTTATCCATCTGACCTATTAACCCGTTTTTACTGTTTAACTATACAATAGCATCATAATAAATAGGGAAAAGAACCTATTTAGTGTCTCAAGTTTACATCATGTTTCAGTTTGGTGTCTGACGCGTACTTATACTTTCCAAAGTTTGAATAGTGTTGCTATTTTGTGTCTCCGTCAAATTTTGAGGTTAAATTTAACAGAATTCAGTCATGTGACCAGCACATGACCAAATAAAATTGAAAATGCCCAAATTACCCCTAAACCCTAAATCAGATCAGCTGCTCTTCACCGCTGGAACCCTAAATCGGCCGGAATCGACTGGAATCAGGCCGTAGTCGGCCATAATCGGCTGGAATCGGGCCGGAATCATCTCGTTTGGAGGTGAGTGACCGGAATTGGAGGTGGGTGGCGGTGGGTGGGTCGGAATCAGAGGTGGGTGGGTCGGAATCGGAGGTGGGTGGGCGGGCGAAATCGGGTTTAGGGGCAGTATAGTCTTTTCATCTAAGTTTGTTAAACTTAACACCTAAATTTAACAGAAAACCAAATTGCAACACTGTTCAAACTTGGGACAGTCATAAACTTGAGACGGTTCTTTTCCCTAATAAATAAGTTCAGTATAATAGTAGCAAATTAAAGTAAAACTTTTAACTTTCACCGGTGCGGGTTTGCTTGGAGTGGCAAATGTAAGTAGTGTTATTTATGTGTCCAAGTAAATGACAAAGAGTTGTTGATTTTGTATAGTTTCGTGAAGCTTCGGAAAAGAAGGATGATGGTGCCCTAGTGAAGGTCATGGCGATCTATGGTATGTTGCATCCTCTAACTTGAAGATTCTCATAATAAGTATTAAGAACGAAGAAGCTTGCATTGTTGTTCATAATAATTAGATAGATAAATACTGGGGTTTGGTTTGGTGATTGTGGCAGGTGAAGAAGTGGTGACAGCTCTAGGGAGTGAGGTGGATCGGCTAGAGAAGGAAATTCAGGAGCTTGTTCCCGGAATACGCCATGTCGATATAGAGGCCCACAATCCAGTAGTCCATGAAGATTCTTCTTCTTCTTCTTCATCTTCATAGAGAGCTTTGGTAAATAAATCATAGAGTGAGAGTTAGTTAGGTACATACATATATTGAATTTAGACTGCATGGATTACTTGGTCTAACACACTGAGATCATACGATTTTCCACTATTATTAGGTACTGCAAGTTCAATACTTGTTTTCAAGTCCAAGTTCGTCTTCTGAGTTAACAGGTCTTTTGGTCTACGATGTTTGACAACTTTTGGGATTTGGTCAATGATGTTTTTTTTTACCTAGTTTTGGTACCATATGTTTGCAGATTTTTTCTAGTTTTGGTCTAACCGTTACATTCCGTACATTTTTTGACATGTACAAGTCACGTGATCCACCCTAAACTTTCGATTTTGTTCAGTTTAGTCCATCTAATACTTTCCTAACATTCTTTTTGTTCAATTTAGTCCCGAAGTTTCAAAATTGACCCCAATTGGACAATAGGTCCTATTGAATTTTTGAAACTTCGGGACTAAATTGAACAAAAAAAAAAGTTAAGAAAGTATTAGAGGGACTAAATTTAAAGTTTAGAGTGGATCACGTGACTTGAACATGTGAAAAAATGAACGGAATATAACGGTTAGACCAAAACTAGAAAAAATCTGCAAACATATGGTACTAAAACTAGATAAAAAAAAACATCATTGACCAAAACCCAAAAGTTGTCAAACATCATGACCAAAAGACTTGTTAATTTTGTCTTTTTTCCCTTGCTGTTTAGTAGTAGAATGAATGTTGAAATGATACCTTTTTCAGCTGAAAACTAAATTAATCAAAACTAGTCATCAACATGCTAATATCATGTAAAATCTGCGGTTTTGAAAGGTAAATATGAAAACTGAAATTATAAAATAGTTATCAAGTAATCTAATCTAATAGAATGTAACACTAAAAACTATTGTTGCAGCCTATTGACATGAAAGCACCTCCCATCATAAGTGAAAATCAAGGGATAATAACTTAAAGTTTGCCTCATGTTTCAATTTAGTGTCTTGAGACGAAATTGACTGTCTCAAGTTTCATGTGTTGCTATTTGATATCTCCGTTAAATATTTTGGTTTAGTTAAACAGAATGTGGTCACGTGAGTAAATAATTTTAAAAATTCCTAAATAGCCTCCTCTGATTTCGACCCACCCACTCACTCACCTCTGATTTGGTTGAAATCGGAGAAAGGGTGGCTGAAATCGGCGGTGGGTGACTCGGAATCGGAGATGAGAGGGTCGGAATTGGAGGTGGGTGGTCGGAATCAGAGGTAGGTAGGTCGGAATCGGAGGTGGGTGGCCGAAATCGGAGGTGGGTGGCCGAAATCGGCGGTAGGTGGCTCGGAATCGGAGATGGGTGGGTCGGAATCGAAGGTGGGTGGCCGAAATCGGAGGTGGTGGCCGGAATCGGCGTTGGGTGGGTCGGAATCGGAGATGGGTGGGTCGGAATCGGAGATGGGTGGCCGGAATCAGAAGTAGGTGGGTCGGAATCGGAGGTGGGATGGCCAAAATCGGAAGTGGGTGGCCGGAATTGGAGGCTTTGAAAAAAAATATATAGGGGCAAAATAATTTTTTTCAACTCAATATGTCAAAGTTAACCCAAAAATTTAAAAAACCACATTGCAACAACAATGGAACATAGTTTAATCTTAAGACGCCAAATTAAAACATGAGTTAAACCTAAAACAGTTTTTTACTTTTTAAGTTCTTATCTCGAAAATCAAAGTATGTATCTACATCAGTGTTATCAGAACCGGACCGGACGTCGAACCGGCAAGGATGCCGGTTCCCGGTTCACCGGTCAGACCGCCGATCCGACCCGGTTCGGTTGCTGGTCCATATAATATAATATATATGATATAATAATCCAGACCGCCGGTCCGACCTGGTTTTTTTTTGTTTTTTTTAATGAAAGGAAAGTCCGAACCGGCGAACCGCCCGGTTCGGTGAAAACCGAACTTCAGAACCGGGTTCGCTTACATCCTCCGGAAATGAGCAAACCGGACCGTATAGAGGTTCGGTTCCGGTCCGACGGTCGGACCGCCGGTCCGGTCTGGTTCTGATAACACTGATCTACATATATAAAAATAATTTTCCAAATTGACTATTTCAAAAACTAATAATAAAAAAGGTCAATAACCTGGGAGAGGTCTGAAGATTGACTCTTGTGAATTTGAGAGGTTTGAAGATTGAAATGGTGATAACTGAGGTCTGAAGTTTGGAGTTTGTGATTTTTAGATTTCCCGTCCAAATTTTCTGTTAAATTTAACAGAACCGCATGAAATGTCAAAAATACCCTTTTGTAATATTTGAATTAATAAAAAGTTCAATTAATATAAAGATGAAATGACAAAAATACCTCTGTCCATAATTTAAACCTAACCCACCTCCGGCCACCACCACGGCTCCGGCCGGCCACCACCCAACTTCGGCGACCACCACTCACAACTCCGACGACCGCCACCACGGCCCAAATCGGAGCCACCGGCCCCGATTGGGCCCAATCGGGACCGGGTTGTGGTCGTCGGAGTTGGGTGATGGTCGTCGGAGTCGGGTTGTGGTCGCCGGAGTTGGGTGGCGGTCGCCGGAGCTGTGAGTGGTGGCCGCCGGAGTTGGGTGGTGGCCTTAAGGGCATTTTCATCTTTTCATTCATTAATGAGAGATGCAAAAAGGTCACATGCTATGCACATAACCAACTTCCGTCAGTTTTAACGGAAAAAACTAACGGACCTCTATTATCTACAAGTCGAAACTTCAGACCTTTGTTATCACCATTTCAATTTTCAGACCTCTCAACTTCGCAAGGGCCAATCTTCAGACCTCTCACAGATTATTTACCCTAATAAAAATACCATCGGACTAAAATTTCTACAGAAAATGCCCCTCAACCCGACCAAATATCGTCTCGGAATGCCCGAATGTGTTTCCAACACGACACGACATCACATCGAATTGTTTATCGCGGTATTAGACCACGTAGAAGGTGCTTCGACACAGTTTCTGAAAATTTGAATGAAATCTTCACACTTTAATCACTTCTCCCACGTAAAAAACGAAGTTCCTTACTAAATAAACTTGAAATGACATATTCAATGTTTCCAACAGAAATAGCTACTACCATAGAATATAGGAGTAAACAAAAACTTACCCAAAGGCTCATGATATGAACCATTTAGTTCCTTCACCAAAAACAGAAATCCAAAGATTCTTCAAAGTAGGAACAGATTTTAACTGGGGATACAAACATCTAATTCATTCTCCTAATGAGCTCGTTGATGTAATTCTCACGGTTTCCAGCATCTCCACCTTCAACATAGTGGTTTCTCTTCTTCTCCATACCGCCCAATGGCGCCTTCAACTTGAATGGCCACAGGAAGTTGTTTGCTTCCTTGAAGTGAGGTCCCACTGTCATGATCTCATGGATCAAATCTTCAGCACAGATGATTCCGAACTTGCCCAAAGCCTGTCATTAGTTAACAGAATTTCAGAGTTCAGCACATCATGATCTTTAACATGGCATAAAGTGGTAAACTAATCAAAGAATACCACTAACAAAAGCAAAACTGACCTGCTCAATGATGGAGTTATCAGTCAAGGGAATCCTCTGATGGTTCAGCTTTCCATAACCCCTCTTGTAGATTAGTTCCTTGACGCTCTTCAAATTCGGGTATCTAGGGATTATAAAACAAATATCATTACAAAACTTCCAAAATCTGCAATCACTACTGATGCAATCATGTTGTGTTGACAATTCACTTCTATATGTCAAGTTAGTCTCAAAATTGAAATGATTCATCTTATTAGAAGCTGCCAAGATTGAATAGTTTTCGAGTAGGATGGTGAGTAAATGAAGAAGTCCATATTTTTCTATTTTAAAAATATATGTAAAAAACGTGTAGAATTACTATTAGGGAAAACAATGCTTACCCATATGTCACATATGGTTCAACCCTGTGAAGCATGTTCACTGTAGCCTTGTTCACCTTGAGGAAGACGCCATTGAAGATCTAAAAAAAGTTAAATACAGTAATATCAGCATGTATGAATCCTCTAACGAACTTGTTGAAAACTATACTGCAGATTCACAAGCCTAAAATTTAAATGAAATTAAACCAAAAAGAAAAGCCAGTGACATTAGAGAATAATTGTATCTTTTAGTCAATATACGTTAATAAGAAAACTAGGTTCATGTAGTAACTGAAATTCCTTCATTATGGATGAAGAGATCATTGGTTACCTGTCTCAGACGCAGAAGCTGCAAGATCTTCCTTGACTTTGGGTCCATGGCGTTGATACTGAAAAATGAAATTTCCAGAGTTAAAGTACTATAATCATAAAAATATCAATTTTGATATGTTGATACTAAATCATAGCAACCAAATAACAATAACATACCCACGAATACGAATGATGAACAGGAGCTTAGCTTCAGGGTCCACGTAGAAACCTCCATTCAGTTTTGCCTCCCTCTTCAAGTCAATCAATTCTTTCTCCTGAAGACAATAATCCAAACATAACTAATATAGAAAAAAGAAGCTGCAAAACATAATATGATATAATTATAAATAAAATGATAAAAGCAAATACCTTCTCAGCATATTCGATGGAGTATTGCTGTGCCCTCTTAAAGATCAATTTCCTGTTCTCTGCATTCTTCTGCTTGGCAGCCAAGACCTCCTGCTTTTTAGCCAAAGCCCACTCATCATTTCTCTTTCGCTTCTTCATCACCGACTCAGGAACAACTACCTTAGCTTCAGCCATCTCTTACCTCTGCAGCAATCAATGAAAATCTATTACTTGCAAAGACATTAATACCATAAAGTCTAAGAGGTATCCATGAGATCAAAAAGATCTTAGACACAGTACTGCTTAACTAAAACCAATATTTTATTCACCAAAGTAGCTATCTTCTTTTCATTTTTCAATGAAAAAAAAAAACCACGCTTCATCTAACCCAGAAATAACTTAATTACAAGAACACTTTTAAGTATTCGAAGTGCTAGCAAAAATGCTATGATTTCAGCTCAAACAAGAGATGCTACACTACAAAATATACGATGCTAAAGTTTAAGCTTTCTAGCAACGTTATGGCATCACTACACCAAAAGGAAAGATCGAGTTCGTATTGATGCAATCGATCTAATGATCTGATTCGCACAAACCAAATCAGAGTACACTTGCATGACGTAGAGCAGAAATGAATCTATACCACAAATTCAGACAGATAATGAAGATCCAGCGTCACTGGGATTGAATAGAGTTGGAGGAGACTCACTTGTTCTTCGTAAGCCGGCGCACCGAAAGTAGGGTTTTCTGAGCAGACAAGGAGAGACCGAGAATGAGCACGTAGCTAGGGTTTATGTAGCCTCATAAATAATCGCACACGTTGATGATGGACGGCTGTGATTTCTACCGTGGTCCACTAATGTGGATTTGAATTGTACGCATACAGTATGATATGTGCCCAGAAAAAGCCTATTACGTAAACGGCCCAAAACAAAGCCCACGGGAATGTGTATTTCCATTTTTTTTTTTTTTCGCAGGGTGGTCCTAAGGGTTCAGAAGGGCAGCACTCGTAGCATTAGGGGTGGGCGCGGAGCGGACGGGTTCGGCTGGAAAATTTGAAAAATAATTGCTCCCACCAAAGTTCGGGTTTTTAGACTCGGTTTCGGGTTCGGGCTCGAGTGGGAAAATATGAGAAAAATTCCCGCCCGACCTCGGGTTTCGGGTTTTTCGAGCGGGTTCGGGTTAGACCAAACTAACAACTTAGCAATATTTGTCTGCACAATTTTGCAGATTATGTTAATTAAAAAAAAGGTAAGCAAACCATGACTTGACTAAGTAACCATGTGATTACATACACATCGACATCTTGACTAAGTAACCTAGATTATAAAGAGCAGAATCAGATAACCATATTGATTCTTGACTACCTAGATTATATACACATATTACCCTCATACACCAACATGTGCATCCAGCCATCCATTTCATACAATCAATTACACAACCAAAGTCTCTAACCAAATCAAAAGATAATGTCAGTGCGTGCATACATAGTTCAACAAAGTCTCGAAGACTCTAACCAAATCAAAAGACAACTTCACTACATCATCCAATAACAACAACAACAACAACAATAATGATAATAATAATAATCGGGTGGGTTCGGGTGAACTGGTTTTTCAGCTCAATATCCGAACCCGAATGGTTTGGTTTTTCAATCGAGACGGGTTTCTCCGGGTTTCGGGTTTTTATGCCCACCCCTACGTAGCATGCTTGCTCCACACCTAGACTAATCCCACTCGCACCGTGTCAGCCCGTAAGAGGTAAAGTGCTGGCCATGAACAATTTTCCATTCTCATTATCATTAGCGGGGATTGGATCCCTGATCTCTAATCAAGGGATGAGGCGCTGAACCACCGCACCATTGTTATATGATTTGTATTTCCATTATTAAACATTTGGTTATATATATACTACACTATTTATACGATTCGACATGGTTTTACGTTAAAAAAAAAAACATGGTTTTACAATTTGGCAAAAAAAAACATGGTTTTGTTATAATCGGTCGCCACATTCTAAAGAAATATTCTGCTTATTAAATTTTGATAATGAGTGTACTTTGGCGAATCGGAAATTTATTTGGTTAAGTTAAAAACGTATTATAGTGAAATGGATAGATATGATATTTAAAATTAATTTTAGAGTTTATGGTCTTAAATGCGTATTACCATCAAATTTGAAATTTAAAACTCACTATGAAATTTCATCTGATTAAATAATTTTCTGATATTTTAATGTTTAAAAAGATATTTATTTTTTTAATTTGCTATATACAATTATCAAATTTTAAATATCGTAATGAAAAAGTCTTAACTTTTTATACGGTTGGTACACTGATTAATGAATAGTTTTTCATGTTAAGAAATTTTCAATGAATTATGATAAAATATATTCCTCGGTGAATAATATCTAACTGTACAACACAATCTCAATAAATAGATAATTCAATATAAAGTCTCAATTATAACGACACAATTGTAAGATTAATATAACTTTATTAAAAAAAAAAATGACGAGGTGGGGCAATGCCCCGCGGATATCACAGTGCGGCAAATTTACTAAAAATTACCGCCCCAGCCCCTAAAATGGTTTTGGAGCAAAAATGGTAGATGCAATAAATCTCGTGGGGTAGGGATGATATTGCCAATTTCTGCCTTGATCTGTTTAATTGACATCCCTATTCTATGAACTAGGTTTAGAAAATACCACTGGGATGCTCTAAAATCAATGAATGAGAGTTTTAGGTTCCCATTATAACACTATTGTTTTAGGTGTTTACTTGAACAAATACATATCATATTTTTGAGAGATAATGATTGAGTTGTTCATTAGTATTGAATTTTGTGTACATATCATTATTTCAATTTAGTACTTGTCGACTCTATATTAGATTTATTCAAATTATGTTATATATAACTAGCCACTAAACCCGCGCACCGCGCGGGGTAAAAAATAATGAAAGAAGTATACTTTAAAATACTTTTTATAGTAATTTTAAAATATAAAATTATATCAATTTTTTCTATATAAAGTGTGGGAGAAATAAAACATATATTGAAATATAATAATATTTAATTAGAATTTCTAAATTCAATCCGTTACTAAATGTAAATATAAGGTTAGGTGGATTTTCCATTCATATATTCCACATAAAACTGTTAGCATGACAAAATTAATTAAAAAAATTGATCATAATAATATTTATTATATGTATGTATTACTTTATAGAACATACCTCGAATATATATATATATATATATATATATATATATATATATATATTGAATATTTTTTATACATTTTTTGATAAAATTTTATTAGAATATTATATATAATTTAATGTTTAACATTCTTAAATCAATTAAACTATATATTATTATTTTTTAGTACTATATATATATATATCAAATTGTATAGGTTTTTCATTTAAATGGAATTTTTTTAATTATTTGTTTCTTTATTTATGTAAATAGTTTATTTATTTTAGTTACCCAATATACTATATAGTACGAATAAAAAAAAATTCAAATGAATATAAGTTAAAATACCTAAGTTATCTCAATTTTTAAATAAATTATAATATATGTATATCAATAAATGTATTATTAAATAAATTACGCAGTTGTATGAGTATTTATCATAAACCTTAAAAGTAAAATATGGTTGTGTATTAATTTATATGTCGTGGAAATAATTATGCTACATATATATACATAAAAATATAAGTATTGTTAACATTCTCATCAAATAATAACATGCCAACATTACATAACCTAGTTGAATATTAACTCAAATAAAAACTATACGTACGAACTTGAATTGAATATTAAAAAATTCAAGTTGCACTGCATTGAGGGTGAGCTCCTTAGTACACCTGCAAAAAATTTCAAAACCACAAAAATAAAAATTAGAAACTTGTACAGTAAAAATTTCAAAACAATATAAAATTAAGTTGCATTCCGATAGCGAACGAGGGTGAGCTCTTTAGTACACCTACAAAAAATTTCAAAACAACAATAATAAATTAGAAACTTGTACAATTAAAATTTCAAAATAATATAAAATTAAATGAGAAGTTTTTATAACCTACCACAATAATAAATTAGAAACCTGTACTGTAAAAATTTCAAAACAATTAATGTAAAATCAAGTTGCATTCCGATCGCGAGCGCGTTGAGGGTGAGCTTCTTAGTACACCTAGAAAAAAATTTCAAAACCACAATAATAAATTAGAAATTGTACAGTAAAAAATAAATATAAAATTAAATAAGATGTTTTTATATAACCCTTTTTTTTTACCATCTCAATTATGAGGGTGTCGAGGTTGAGCAATTTGGTCCACCTTAAAAAATTCAAACAGAGATAAATAAGTCAGAAACATACAACGAAATTATCAAAATAATATACTTCAATATTATTTTTTTAAAACAATGTATAAATTTCGATATAACCAATCTTCTATATTTCATCTTTATCGCAAGAGTTTTAAAGTTGAATTCATCGATCCAAATTATAGTGAAGCATATCGTAGACCTCTTGCGATCCAAACACAAAAGCCGTGGCCATGGATGATTATACATAGATCTGCTGCTAAATACACTTACAACCCTCTTAATGTTAAAAAATTAATAATAATGCTAACTACTACATTATCATCATGTTACCTGCATGCATGATTACGAAGGTAATTAAGATGGTCATAGTCGTGGTGCTGGTCATAGTCGTGGAATGATATATACATGGTTGCAACGATGAGAGTTATGGCTAGAGAGTTTTAGATAATATATATATATATATATATATATATATATATATATATATATATATATATATATATATAGCTCAATTTAAATTAATATATAATAATAAATATTGAGTAAAAATGAGACATATGCTGCAATATTTTTATTATTTATACTAAAAATAGAACATGTAATATTTAATATATTCTTTTTACTCATATTTATTAAGAAACCAATATACAATTTTCTTTTATATGTATATATACATACATCATACATGTTCTTTTTAAAAAAAAAATTACCATATATAATTATTTAGATGATGCATGCAATGCAAACTCGAACATATTTGTGTCAGTCTCGTATTATTTATTGTGCCTTCTTTTAATATTATTTTTATTATCATATTATATATTTAATAGTTTAAAAAATTCCATTTTTTTTTCTCTTGTGTAATTAATGGATGTACGGGTCTTTTGGCATGTTTGTTATGTTTCCTTTATACCCATGATAACTTTTTTTTTTCCCAAGATATAAATTTACCATTAATGTAAGTTTTCTTTCTAATAGTGATTATCTATATATACGTTTATATATAGTAAATGTTAATTTTTTTTATCATTATTATTATTAGAACACATACGTGATAACAACGTTAGAACGCTTCGCATCTAAAATGTATAAATAACAAATTTAACTGGAAACTATTTTTTTCCGGCATCATGTCATAATCTTTAATATAATATTAATTTTATAAACAATATGCCACCGTATGTTATACTGAAAATGTATTATTTTACTAATTATTATATTTATGTACTGTTAATATATTTATATATATATATATATATATATTATTTACATGACGGCCCATAAAACTTTCGTGGTTGAACTGTTTAAAGAAGATATTTAAATAATCTTTAATATAATATTAATTTTATAAACAACATAATCCGTATGTTTGTTTATTAAGAGCATCCACAATGGTTTTACATAAATTGTATTCTTTAAAATTGCCACGTAGACATTTATGTACACTTTAAGTAATACGTAAATTTAAGACACGCGTAAAAAATATTTTCTCTGCAATCGTATTACTTAAACATATTCCTTAGATATATTTTATTATTAGATTTTCCAACAACCACCAATAAGATATTAACATTAATTATAAAATGAATTAGTGCATTACTTAAATTTAAGGAATGCTTTATGTAAAAACATAAATTTACGTGTGGGTCCCATCTTTAAGGAATGCTATGTAAAACCACTGTAGATAGTTTTTGTTGCTTTACTTAAATAAACATGTAGGGTCCACGTTTACGTAATCTTTACGTAATACCATTGTGGATGCTCTAACTACTATAAAAAAAAAAAAAGTATTTTCGTTGATGTTATATTTTGAATGGAAATTTTTTAGTGATATTAATTTTTTAATGGAATTTTTCATGATACAAATTTCCATAGTTTTAAATGTATATTATGTCAAATTGCTATACGTTTCTTTTTGGCCGAGAAGATTGTTAAATGGTTGATTGCTAATTTTGTTATTAGTTTACCAAATATAATTGCTTACGTGGCAGCCTATGGTCTTCCGGAGCCAAACTGTATAGATTTACTATTTAAAAGGAAACTTTTAATTAATTTGTTTCTTTAAATTGCGTAGAGGTCAAAATAGGAAATAAAAATATTTCTTAATTTTCAATCAATCAATATTATTTATCTAAATTTAGATAACCACTATTAAATTTCGATTAAATTAGTCAACGCTGACTGGACAAACTGTCCACGTGTCAGCCAGAGGGCTTCCGATACCGAATTAATATAATATAGTAGATAGTAGATATAGATTTTAATATGTATATACGAGTACACTTTTTGTACTAATTATTTACTCTTAAATATCGTAAAAATCTGATTTGAAAAGTCCAGACGTGCGTACATGATTCTCGACTATAAAAACGTACCCTGCGACTTGCGTGAGTCCGGTTTTGCTAAACAAAAAATTAGTTTACCAATACGAAAGTTGGAAAAATATAATATTATGTAATTATGCAAACTGAAATTACCTCTTCTAATATTGTGTAGATACATTGTGAAATTCAGTTTTTACAAGTGTATATTTCATGTATATACAAACAATCAATCCTGCAATATATATATAGTTGCTGCCCCGCTCTAATTTATCATTAAAAAATTATAAGAGAATTTTCAGATTATTATTTCTTCATCTCCCGTTCTCCCGTTCTCCCGTTCTGTCATATACGCACTGATTATACGTTCTACTCAAATTTCACGATTTTATTTATCCGATTATTTTTTCAATCTCATTTTTTTCTGGTATTGTTTCGGTTCAGTCGAAAGAATCACGTGTATAATTAGTGTCAACTAGATTGTTATATTATAGGAAGTATCATCATTTTATAAACTTCGTTGCATAACAGGAGAGTGATGTATGTATAATTTGTCTAAATATATCGTGATCCGCACGTGCCCGTTATATCGTATTCATTACGATTTTTTTTTTTTTTTTATTCTGGTTTTCCTGTATATACATGTTATTTATCATCATTATATTAGATGCTGAATGCTAAATAAAAGTTATATGTGAACATTCCTCTACATGTTTCATAATATTATATTACAGTTTAAAAACAGGTAAAGTTATATACTATTTGTTCCTTTATATTCTCTTTCCTACTTTCTATATTTACTCATAAGAAAAACTCAAATTTTTACCGTCCACCAATTGCGCACGAAATCAGGTGAAGATTCTCTGCTGTTGAACTTTTCGCACTTTTGAAATCCTTAGCCTCGAGTTTAGCTCCCGGGATGCTCTAACATTAACTATTTGCCAAATCTGGCTTTCCATAACGATCAACCTCGAGTCCAGCCAGTTCACGCCATTCCTTTTTTGGATTTTTGTTGATTTTATTGATTCCAGTTTCCAAACTTTCCAATTGCGGAATTGGAGATTCTAGTCGAGGAAGCTAATTCTGACACACTTCACGACGCTCGCTCAACTCATTTTCCGATTTCTAGATGAAATCCACTGAAGGCCAGCATGACGACGTGGAAGCGGGGCCGGCCTGGTACGCTGAAGAGGACGGCAGCGAAGTATCGGATCCCTTCAATATCGCCACCACCAAGAATGCTGCTCCGGACTCTTTGAGAAGATGGCGGGTAATTGATTTCTTCATAACCTTTATAGTTTACGGAGTTGGAACTGAGTTTCTGAATCGAATGCGGCTCTGAGTTTTCAGCAAGCAGCACTTGTACTGAATGCAACTAGGCGATTCCGCTACACCCTGGATTTGAAGAAGGAAGAAGATAAAGATAACAGGAGGAGAATGATCAGATCCCATGCACAAGTCATAAGAGTAATTTCTTCAGTCATGTACAAAGTTTACGTTCTAGATACCACTGGATACTGTCTCAAAAAACTGAAGATTTGTTACTCTTTTCTATTAGGCAGCATTGCTTTTCAGATTGGCTGGAGAACAACAGATTGGTAAATAACACTCTTTGTTCTAATTGTTCAATCGAGTTTTATTATTGTTTTTTAAAACTTAATCAATAAAAGCTTATTCTTAAGATTCTGAAAATGATTAAATGAGTAAGTGACTAAAGATTTTAATTATCTGGGAGTTGGCATTGTACTGAGGCAATACCTTAAGCTCTTATTAGCATTGGGATTTAAAAGCACACCCTTAGTCTTTTTATAAAATAAAAGTTTGCCAATGATCGTTCGACATTAACTGCTTTTACATTTCTTATTTTGCTTCTGGTATGTCTGTGCTAAATCTAGTTCAAAGTAGGGCAATGGAGCAGAGTTTGCATTCTTCGTTCTTATAACTAAATCAACTGTACTGTACCTAGTTTCATCACAACTTCATTTTTTTAAGCACAGCTGAATGAACATCAACTGTACTGTACCTAGTTTCATCACAATCTTCATTTTTTACTGCATTTCCTGACAATCTTTCCTGATTGGGTTTTAACCGATCAGATTTTGGAGCAAAAGCATCTCCATCCCCACCTTTAGCTGGTGATTATGCGATCGGACTAGAGCAGCTGGTTTCCATGAGCCGTGACCATGATGTGCATGCTCTTAACAGATATGGCGGGGTAACTTCATAACCAAATGCAATTTTTAGATGATAAGGTGATGTTGCTGTCTTGGTGTGACAATATTAGCTTCCTCAATCAGGTTAAAGGCGTATCGGTATTGTTGAAAACAAACTTGGAGACAGGAGTGGTGGGGGATGAGGCTGACATGTCAAAGCGTAAAAGTGCCTTTGGATCCAATACATATCCTCAAAAGAAAGGAAAGAATTTTCTGGTAATTTTGTGTGTTTCTCTGATCTAGGATTTCTTGATGGAACTTTTATATGTGAAATTACAGATTGTGTTTTCTGTACTTAGATGTTTCTTTGGGATGCGTGGCAAGACCTGACCCTTATCATATTGATCGTAGCAGCAATAGCCTCACTTGCCTTGGGGATTAAGACTAAGGTGAGGCCCCATACTTCATCACTTTATTGCATTTTAGCTGATATTTCTATCTTCACTCATACCGTGTTTTTGTGCATATCTCTTATTTGGCCGATATCTCTAATGATATCTTTTTGAAAGTCTCACGTCCAATACTCAGTATATATAGATAGGTCAAAATACCAAATTGCTAGCTAAACTTGTGGCTGAAGAGCAAGTTGCTAGCTCAAAATTTGGCGAGCTGAGGTTATATCGGAGTGCAAGGTGCTAGCTCCGTCGATTTCTCTGTTAATCTTGAACGGAGAAGGTAAACATGATGCCCTAGCTGGATGACATGCGTGCGCCAGTAGTGGATATTTCGTCCGTGAAAATGAGTAACAGTAATAAAAGGGCGTATCCTCTTTTTTACATTATCATCAAGTTTACATTTGTTATTCCAAAAAAAAAAAAGACGTACTTTCATTATTATTCATTGTCAATAAATTGAATAAACAAAACTGACGAATAAAAAACGTACGGAGCTAGGAAATTTCGCTATAATATTACTCTAGCTGGGAAAAATGCTGCAAAAAGTTCAGCTAGCAACCCGCGCATCAACCACAAGTTCAGCTAGAAATTTAGAATTTAACCTAGATAGATATATTCTATGTTATCATACATGGTAGAGTTCACAACACATTAACTCTGGTTAGTGTATTATGTAGTGAAGGAAGTAATTTCTTTTATTCCTATAGGGAGAACAATTGAGGTCCATAGAGTATGGTTTGTTTGTGCCTCGTGGGGGTGGTTATGCTTTCTTTTGTTTCTTATGTAGCATCAGCTCTCTCTCTTCTCTTTCAAAAGTTCAAGTTTTTCTTGTTCTAGGCTTCTAGCCGAGTCTTCCTTTTATCTCTTTTATTCAAAGATATGGACATTGCTGAAGTAATTACTGGTTTTTTTACATGATTTAATGCTTTTTCATTCCTGACAGGGTTTAGAAGAAGGGTGGTATGATGGTGGAAGCATTGCGTTTGCTGTTATTCTCGTCATACTTGTTACAGGTAAAAGGAATGCTCCATTAGGATAGTTTGTTATGTTTGGTGAATCTTCTTTTGAACATGTTTGATATACGATATGAGATATAGTGAATAACTTGATGATGAAGAAATCATACTTTTTTCCATTGCATTTCTCATGGATTTTCTCTTCTTGTTGCCAGCCACTAGTGACTACAGACAATCACTGCAGTTTCAGAATCTTAATGAAGAAAAAAGAAATATTCAACTGGAGGTATCTCTAGTGACTCACGAAACAAGTTTTTATCATTATGCTATCTTAATTAGGCTGACCTGAAAATGTGTAATATATGCAAGGTTATAAGAGACGGTAGAATGGTTAAGATCTCTATATTTGACATAGTTGTTGGTGACATTGTACCCCTCAGAATTGGTGACCAGGTAATTCCTTTTTTAATAACGTGGACAAAAATTTGGTTATGATGATTTTGAAATTTTGGACAGATCAAGGTAGTACAATAACCATCCTCATTGTAATTGTAGGTCCCAGCTGACGGAAATTTAGTTAGTGGCCATTCGCTTGCCCTTGATGAATCCAGCATGACTGGAGAAAGTAAAATTGTAAGCAATTTCCCTTTTCATCTAGATTTTCCTCTTCTATGATCTTAACTTTTATTTATCCTAATGTAAGATGGTTTTCAGGTTCACAAAGACCAGAAATCTCCATTTCTGATGTCAGGCTGCAAAGTTGCTGATGGAGTTGGTACAATGCTGGTAATTCCATCAGAAGTCATACATGACAAAGCTCATTTTTGTGTTTCCTTCCTTAAAAAATTACTCATTTTTTTTATTGAAATTCAAATTTCCTTCAGGTGACTGGTGTTGGAATTAACACTGAATGGGGATTGTTAATGGCAAGTATATCAGAAGATACAGGCGAAGAGACACCCTTGCAGGTTCATAGTCAAAATTCCTCATTAGCATTCAAGAATAATTTGATAGTTCAATTGTAATTTGGAATAATTAATATCCATATTTTATATCATCTCATGCATGGCTCCAAAGACTGATTTATTCTGACATGTATCTAATAGGTGCGTCTGAATGGAGTTGCCACATTTATAGGTTTCATAGGTCTTACAGTAGCTGCTGCAGTTCTGACGATTCTTCTAGTTAGGTAAACTCTATGATGTTTTATTTTAATTGACCGATTTATTTCTCTCAGCTCGATAATGTGACAATATAGTATAGTATATAAATTTTACTGAATTCAACATGATCTTAATCGCCTAGGTACTTCACTGAAAACACTAGAGATGTAGATGGAGCAGTTCAATACGTTAAGGGCAAGACTAAAGTCAGCCATATTATAGACGACATCGTTAATATTTTCACAATTGCAGTGAGTGCAATTCCTGATACAAACTGCACATAGTTGAGCTTTATCCAGTGGTTTCCTTCTCAATGCTTTTCTAACTGTGTATTGTTTAGGTTACAATAGTAGTTGTTGCAGTTCCTGAAGGGCTTCCTTTGGCCGTTACTCTGACGTAAGTATGCTTACTTGAGTGATAAGTTAACCTCGAGGAGTTTCCTTGGGTCACAAGCAATGCGTTGATGTCGTGAGATGACTTACTATTTAATTATACTTTGCATAACAGCCTGGCATACTCAATGCGGAAAATGATGGCTGATAAATCCTTGGTAAGTTTTTTTTTTTTCTCTCTCTCTCTCTCTCTCTCTCTCTCTCTCTCTCTCTCTCTCTCTCTCACACACACACACACACCTTAACAATGATACCGGTCTGCAGGTTCGTAGACTTTCAGCGTGTGAAACAATGGGTTCTGCTACAACAATTTGCAGTGACAAGACAGGAACACTAACTCTGAACC
This sequence comes from Clarkia xantiana subsp. parviflora, assembly GCA_036873135.1. Lineage (NCBI taxonomy): Eukaryota > Viridiplantae > Streptophyta > Magnoliopsida > Myrtales > Onagraceae > Clarkia > Clarkia xantiana. Next base: position 5,485,021 of record JAPTYO010000009.1, read on the forward strand.
AGGTCAAATTTTGTTTTAACTGTTTACTTGACATGCTTAATTTCATGTTCATAATCATTCCAAAAAATTGAACTGCAGATGACTGTTGTTGCCGCTTATGTTGGGAGGAGAAAGATGGATCCGCCCGATGAGCCATCACAACTGCATCACACAGTCTCTTCATTGCTTTGTGAAGGCATTGCACATAACACTCAGGGTAGTGTATATAAACCAAAGGTAACTTTTTAAAAGACACGGGGCAGTTCTCATGGGCAAGGTTAAATAATGTGAATTTAAGCAAGTCCAATTTGTGAATAAGTAAATCGTATTGCAAGTCGTGAGATATCCCACTCTATGAAAAAAATCCTTTCAGTTAAAAGTTGGATTGGTACAATCAGCAAAAATTTATACAACCTTGTAAATGAAATGCTAGAACTACAAATACACTGTATACAATGAAGGCATTGATACTCATTTTTTTTTAGAAGTTGATATTAAACTTGAAATGGTAAACTTTAGCGAATATATTTCATTTTATGGTATGACTATGTGTTTAAATGTTCCTACTTATATTTTTACCACTTCTAATAGGGTGGCGGAGATGTTGAAGTTTCGGGATCCCCCACAGAGAAAGCTATTCTTTCATGGGCTTTGAAGGTAGTACGTTCAATAGCAGTCTATTTTCATTTACTGGGACAACCATTTTTAGGATTTATTCAGCTCATATGTGTCTCTATTGCAGTTGGGAATGGAGTTCGATGTCATTCGATCAGAATCAGTAGATATTCATGTGTTTCCATTCAACTCAGAGAAAAAACGGGGTGGGGTTGCCATAAAACGGGTACATACTTGAAATCTTTTTGAATAAAATCCTTTCAAACATGTATTGATCGAGATGTTCATCATTAATATATACTATGATGTCTGTATGTTTCTCAGGCTAATTCTGATGTTTACATACATTGGAAAGGAGCAGCAGAAATGATCTTAGCCTCTTGCACAAAGTATCTTGATTTAGATGGTCATCTGCAATCAGTTGGTGAAGAAGAAAAGGTTGATTGAAATTCTTTTCTTTTCTTATATAATAATGTGTCAAGATAATATATTTCATCATTTTTCAGTTTAGATGAACCAGTTTAAAATTGAGAATCCGGTGTTTCAACTGCAGGGCTTCTTCAAAAATGCCATTGATGACATGGCCTCAATAAGCTTGCGATGTGTTGCAATTGCTTATAGACCGTGCAATAAAGACACTGTACCTGCAGATGATGAAGGTTTACAAAAATGGGAACTTCCGGATGACGATCTCGTTCTGCTTGCCATTGTTGGTATAAAGGTAGTTGTTATGACCCTAGGATCGGGTCAATGGTTCATGGATAGGATAGTCGAACTCGTTAAGGGGGAGAACGAACCCTGGACCTGCTTAGAGAGAGAATCCTAATCTCATATAACTCGTTGAGGGGAGAACGGACCCTAAACTAAACTACTAAACTGAAGAACTGAATAATTAAAATAACTTTTCTCTGGTTATTTTCTTATTCACTAACTTGTCCTTTAAATAGTACTTGACCAATACAATATTAGGAAATATGAAATCTATGGAAATATTCTCTATTAATGATGATTGAATAATCAGTGCAGAAATCTATAACAGTAGTGTTTTGATCTACACCATATCTCGTGGTTGTTTATGAAACCTCAACTTTTTTCCCGGATGCTGATTGTGTGTCACCTACCTATATATATGAGCAGGATCCCTGTCGTCCAGGTGTCATGGATGCTGTTAGGTTATGCACAGAGGCTGGTGTTAAGGCAAGTACATTTCACTTGCTGCGTGATAATTTACACTATTCTGTTGCAGTTACTAGCAATATTTTCATGTGGATAGAAAGATGAATCCAATAAAATTTACTTTGATTAGTAAAAATTCAAAATTTAGGACGTATTAAGTACCTTCCCGTCTCATGTTGATAGATCTAAATATTCATTTACACTGGAACGCAGTGAATTGAAAGGCTTGGAATTTCAACATAATAGTTGTTGTAGATTGATTTTCGTCATGGAGAGTTGAACCCTACATATAGATACCTTACATATAGTGTTTGGGAATTTGTTTAAAAGTCTATTTACACAGAGAATACAATGCCTACACAGATTGTTATGTTGACAAAAGGTTGGGCTACGCTGACATATAAAACATGGTATTTCATGGATGAATAACGGAACTCCTGCTTCAATATGAACACGAATATCGTTTTTATTCTTTGTTAAGTTATAACTTATATAGAAGTAGATGAAAACCCTATACTCCTAAACTGAACCGTAACTAACTCCTAAAGAATAAAAACTTCTTCATTTCTAGGACACAAAAAATAGCAGCAAAATAAAATAAATAAACTTGCAGATTCTTCAAGCAAATTTTTCAACACTCCTTCTTGCTTTTAGAATCTACAGAATTTTTCGATACTTTGGTGTTTTTCCAACAGGAATCCTTCTGCTGTGTTTCATTGCCTTTAAGTCCTCGTTGCTCTTGAGCCTATAGTGCACTTAATGGCTCCGCCAATGTGATCTTGGAAAGATACTTTGTATTCTCCTAGGTGGTTTTGAGGCTTTGTACCATTCATTGATGGTTATGAGTATTTTCTCTATCATCAGAATAATCCGTGCCAAGTAATGATAACAATATTGAGCAGCTTTGCTGAGTAGTCCTTTACTATCTCAGGCTCCTTCTTCCTCTGCATCTTTAATGTAAATAAATATGTTTACATCTATTAAAATTATATAATATTAGTTATAAATGTGGATTTATCTGATGTATTTTAAAGTTCATAATCGTTAGTTATGTGTGTATTTGGGGTCAGGAGCTCTTAAATTGATTTTAAACCTAACCACCAGTTTCATCATTATATAATTTAATCCAACCGAATTATGTTTATTTAGATTCTCATAGGACTGGATATATATATATATATTGTATTAAGTGTCTTTGATCTGATCCAATAGGTACGGATGGTAACTGGGGACAATATCCAAACAGCAAAAGCAATAGCTCAAGAGTGTGGAATTCTTAGGTCGGATGCTGACGTTTCCGAACCTACACTCATTGAAGGAAGGGTATTCCGTGCATTATCAGAGAGTGAGAGAGAGCAAATTGCCAAGAACATAACTGTACGAACTAAAACTTTTTTTGGGGCCAAATCGAACTAAAAACTTAACACAATTCATTTTTAATGTAATTTAAGAAATTGAGATCAACTCCTGATTTGAATGTTATTGTAGGTAATGGGAAGGTCTTCTCCTAGTGATAAGTTGCTACTGGTACAAGCCTTACGTAAAGGAGGAGATGTTGTCGCCGTCACGGGGGATGGAACCAATGATGCTCCTGCCCTCCATGAGGTCAAAATTTACTTATTTTCCACCTCAATTTATGATTGATCAAAATCTTGATCAACTAATATTGGTGTTAAACCTCATTAAAATGAAAACTGAAGGCATAAATTTGATCTGATTGATTCTCTTATCTTATCCTTTGCTCTATTATAGGCAGATATCGGTCTAGCCATGGGCATTTCAGGAACGGAAGTCGCGAAAGAGAGCTCTGATATCATCATTTTGGATGATAATTTCGCCTCTGTTGTAAAGGTTGTCCGTTGGGGTCGTTCAGTATACGCAAATATACAGAAGTTCATTCAGTTCCAGTTGACAGTAAATGCTGCTGCTCTAGCAATCAATGTTTTGGCAGCTGTTACTTCCGGTGATGTTCCTCTGAATGCTGTTCAGGTTGGTTTCTCTTACCTATTTGGTGAAAAAAAAAAAAAAACTTTCATTCTTTTGGTCCTCACTTTTTGCAGAATATTTTCATTTGTTTCTTCACCATTCTATACTGAACTTCTGTGCATCTTTATACCTAAAAGATTCACCTAATGATTATTGCTATGCTACCTCAACTGTTTCTGTGTCATTTCGTTAATTTAATGTAGTTAACTGAAAAAATATATCTGGAAAGGCTAATGTTTTTCTTACACTACATATGTTTTTATGGTACAGCTGCTATGGGTTAACCTTATCATGGACACTCTTGGAGCCCTTGCATTGGCAACTGAGCCACCAACAGACCACCTCATGCGCAGGCCTCCAGTTGGTCGAAGGTTTGGCACTTTTGTTTCGCTAAAAATTCTTACATGAAGTTAATTTCCATTGCAACCCAGTAGTTTCTGCATAAAGAAAGAACCCCATTTGAACCCCGGAACTGGTTTGATTAAAGGATGAAATAACTTGTTAGTCAAGAAAGCACTGACAAGTATTGTTTGTCTCTTGCAGGGAGCCTCTTATAACTAATATCATGTGGAGGAACTTACTCGTACAAGCTGCATATCAAGTCTGTGTCCTCATTATCTTGAAGTTCTATGGTGAGAGTATTCTGGGCTTGAAGAATGAAACCACAGAACGTGCTAATGATGTGAAAAATACTGTGATATTCAACGCTTTCGTCTTTTGCCAAGTAAGAACATTCATTATTATAAACCGAAACTCAGTATTTTCATGTATGATCAGTGCCTTAAAAAATAGACTGGCTATATGTCTAGGTCTTCAATGAGTTCAATGCTAGAAAGCCCGATCAACTCAACGTCTTCAAAGGAGTGACGAAGAACTACCTCTTCGTTGCAATTGTTGGATTCACTGTTGTTCTTCAGGTTAGTTTTCCAAATTCACAGCCTTCTACTTCTTCGTCACGTATTAATTTGTGACAATTATAAATGGAAAGAAAGAATTGACAAAAGATTCATTGTTGATTTCTAATTTTCAGATTATAATCATTGAATTCCTTGGTAAGTTCACTGATACTGTAAGGCTCGGTTGGGAAATGTGGTTGGTCTGCATAGCTATCGGCATTGTGAGGTTAGTTTGTCCATCTGCAGCCGAGTTTGTCATTGGATAGCATTACGCGGTCTTTACTACGCGGTACTGCTGATGTGTCATGCTCGTATTGGTCTCTGCCTTACGGTTTTTTTTTGGTATCCTGCAGTTGGCCACTAGCAGTAGTAGGAAAATTCATTCCAGTTCCAGAAACTCCATTAGCAAAGCTATGCGCTGTGCCGTTCCGACCTGTTTGGAAAGCACTTACCCGACCGTTCAGAGCGTTAATCCAACGGTTCAGACCTGCTCGGGAAGCGTGATCTAAACGATTCGGTGGCCAGGATCAATGTAGAAGATTCAAATGCATTCTCATCTTCCCACTCAAGGCATTACAATTGAAAATGAAAAGAAAACGATGAGACTTTTGCTAATAATGAGAACATATAATCTTCTGTCACGAGTGCAAATAGTTCTTTGCAAGTTGTTGGGACATGATGTATTAAAGGGCTTGTACTATTAAGGTGTTAGCAATAATCAGTTGTCAATCTGCAAAATTCAAAAGTTGAGAGATCAATTGTAATATTCTGAAAATACAAGGACTAAACAGTAATTACAAGTCCAAAATAAGGATCCATAATTGTAAATCGAGTTATGCGAATAATAATGTACTGAGTTGAAATGGGATTTTTCTATTATGCTCTAAGAGCATCATGCTTTTTGTTTTTTTATTACTATGGTGGACTTAATTGTAACATATGTAAAACTTTAAAAGTATGAAAAAATATGAAATTTTATAACCACGCCTAATATTTGCATCATAATATTAATAATATCAATTTTCCTCTAGGGTTCACCTTTAAATCAATAGAAAAATACGAAAAAATGTACCAAAAGCATGGTACTTTTGGAGCATGATAGAAAGATCAGTTGAAGTGTTAGGGATTGTTTACATTTTTCAGAAAAAGGGAACAAAACCAATTGAGAAGAAGAATCAACAGAAACATGAATAAGCTAGATGGTTCTTTGCAGAAACATATGATGAGACGAATTCGACAGAAGAACCGTTGATGTTGCCCGAAACAAGTATCTGTGTTCTTCCGGAAACGATTCTTGTCCCCGCGACATTACCGTAGAACAAACCGGAAATCCCAGGGACGAAGACGTCGCTCTGCGCGCATATGTAGTAGTCAAGCATCTTTCCAAAAATGGTGCCTTGGGGTGCAAGGAACTTCTCTTTCTTATCTTCAGGTATAATGTCTTCCTGCACAAGACAGGGCAGTCTTATATACCGGAAGAGGCTGGAAATTTATAAACAGGGTTAAATGGTTTTTGGTGTCAGATGTTTAATCAAAGTTTGCTTTTGGTGTAACATTTTTTTTTAGAACTTTTGGTGCAATAAGTTTGCATTTTGGAGACTTTTGGTATATCTGTTAGTTGACCATTAAGTAGCCTTGTGCAAGTCACGCGATTTTTCCTTAAGTTTCATTTTTGTTCAATTTAGTCCAGCAATTTATTTTCCTAACTTTATGTTTGCAATTTATTCCCTAAAAAACACAATCGACTCTTGAGTCGGACCCTCACTGGGTCGATTTTGACATATGGTCTGATTGGGTTTTTTAAGGACTAAATTACAAAAATTAAAAGTTAGAGATATAAATTGAGGGACTAAATTGAGTAAAAATGAAACTTAGAGGGAAGTAACGTGATTTGCACATGGTTACTTAACGGTCAACTAACAGATACAACCAAAAAATTCAAAATGCAAATATATTGCACCAAAATCTAAAAAAATGTTGAACCAAAAGTCTAACTTTGGTCAATAATCTGGCACCAAAAGACCAAAGGGTATAATGTCTTGCTGCACAAGAAATGGCAGTTTCAAGTGTTAAAGTGCAGTTTTACTAATTTAAATCAAAGGAAGAGAATCCCACCTTAGTGTAAGTCTTAGGGAAGATCTCCATGAGTTCATCAAGGCTACTGTCCCGCCTCGAATGAGTCACATATATGGTCGTGTCATTACCGAACCCGATCTTCTGCAAAAACTCGGAAACCTCTTTTGCGCCGAAACATGTTTCGTTTAATCGGCAGTTCGTACTCACGAGCATCTCAGGCTTCAAATCAACTGCCACAAACTTCCCACTAGATTCCCGATTCAAGGTTCTCAATCTCTCCACCGTCAACTCGATCGTCTCCCAAATGTTGGATCGTAATTCCAATGTGGAAAACATCGCCAAACACGCGACTGAATCGGCTTTGCTCGTTCGATTCGGATTCTTCATGTTTATTATTGTCGGAAAGTAAGTCTCTAGCCGAATGTAATTGCTGTTGTTCTCGAATATCGGCTTTACGTTTTCCAGGATGCTGTTTTTGGTGATTCTGTTGGGGACTTTTACAACCGCGATAGTGTTCGGCATATCGAGCGGTTGTTCTCTTTGTACTTTCACGACCCCGTTGAGGCTTTTTATGAACTTATCTTCGTTGTAAATTTCTCCGAATTTCCTGGAAAATATTAGGCTTTGATCATGGTAACCACCATTATAGGTTTAGCATTCACCTGTTCTTATAGACTTTTAGAAATTATAAAAAGAAAATCACTTTGACAGATGATACATTAATATTGGGATTAATAACCGTATCACTATATAAACTTTAACGGATTTACAAATTGGTATTGGCTACATGAATTTTCAATTGCAGATCAACTGCTACCTCTTTTGTAATAACTGTCAAATTGAATAGAAAAGATTAGGTGTTGCCTACATGATATTATTTTTTCGCGGTTGATGAAATTAAATTGGACATTGATGTAGAGAAATGCCTTCGATTTAAGGCCCGATTGGACCTACACACAATTTCTATGGTATATACATAAACCCTACACCTAGTTAGTCCATTTAGTGCACAATTGATCGTCGAAAGCATTTTACTGCATCAATGTCCAATTTAATCTTATTAACCGTGATAATGACCTAATATGACAGACACATGCTCATTTCCGTCTAATTTGACGAAAATTATAACAGATTTCGCAATTTATTCTGCATGTTCAAATACCAAAAAAAGCAATGATCGGGTAGCAATTTGTCAAAGTTCATGTAGCAATTAAGTTTTTTTTTTTTTTTTTTCACCCTAAATATTAACACCCTGCCTAGTAAATATGTTGAAGAACAAACCACTTTTCTCCGAAGTGGGTTCCTAGGATGTCAGGAAGTAGTAATGTGGCTCCAAGATATCTTGCTACCATAACTGCATCAACCACCTATTATGAATAAAGTAAATTATGGTTCAAGAAACAACAACCCTTATAAAATCTTGCTCATCAAGCAACACCATATTAACTCGACAAAATTGATTCTCTCTATACATACCTGCGAGATATGGAACTCGGGGCCGTTGGTTAACGAGAAACTCACGAATCCCTTCGAATCATTCACTGATGCATCTAATTATCGTACATCACCGTCAGAAAATTATGACTCGATTAATTACTTTACGGTACGATGAAACGAAATTTGATAATCACCTGAAGACGGGTTTTCCCAACACGGTTTCAACTCTTCGCCATTGTTCTGCCACGGATCTGCAATCTTCTCATGAACAGTAACATGTTCGACCGCTCGATCCGTAAGCTTTTTCTTCAATAAAAATAAAGTTTAGCAATGCAAGCGTTGATTACTTGATGAGCAAGTAATTTCATCAAGATCGGAAAAAAGGGGTAACATAAGTTGAATGTGGTTACATCTATTTGTGTTTTTTCGGTGGGACTGAAATGTTCTTGCTTGATCATGTTTCCGAGCATGACGAACATGGTGAGTGTGAGGATTCCGGCCACCACCTGTCGTAAATCAAGACCCGACGTGGCTCTCCCTCTTCCTCTGATCTCCGGCGGTGCCATTGATGGGAATTGAAGAAGACGATGATGATGATGGTGGTGTTGGTGTATATGAGTGGCGGCTGAGTAGTATTAGAAGAGGAGGTGTTATTTGTTTGCTTTTTGTGTATCTCTTTTGTTGCCAAATCTGGAACTGCCCCAACAGAATGAGTCACAACTTTTGACTCTTTCCAGATATTTTTATGCTTCAATAAATTCTATTGCAAGTTGCAACTAGTAAAAGTAAAACGGTTAACGGGTCTTTTGTTCATGATGTTTAACCACATTTGGTTTTGGTCTATGATGTTTTTTTTTGCCTAGTTTTGGTACCATATGTTTGCATATTTTTCTAATTTTGGTCTGACTGTTACATTCCGTCCATTTTTTCCGTTAAATGACATGTGCAAATCACGTGATCCACCCTAAACTTTCAATTTTGTTCAAATTTTGGGGGAATTGACTCCTTAAACTAGGTTTAGGGTGTCAATTCCCCCAAATTCGACCCATAAACCTTGTTCAATTCGCCCAAATTTGAACTAGGTTTAAGGTGTCTATTCCCCAAATTTGAACCAAATTGAAAGTTTAGGATGGATCACGTGACATGCACATGTCACTTAACGGAAAAAATGGACGGAATGTAACGGTTAGACCAAAACTAAAAAATCTACAAACATATGATACCAAAACTAGGCAAAAAAAACATAATAAACTAAAACAAAAAAAAATCAAACATTATGGACCAAAACACCCGTTAACACAATAAAAATAAAAATAGTGCGTTTTGACTAGGGCTGGCAATTTGTGACACGACACGATAGCACGACACGAACACGCACGAAAAAAAGAGTGTTCGTACTAGCATATGGAAGAACGATAACACGATAGCACGAACACGATTAACACGACATAACTTCCGTGCCATGTTCGTGTTTGAGTATCACAACACGACACGCACGATAGCACGATAAAGTTGTACTATTAAGAGTAATTCTTAAGTATTTTTTGAACAATTCTTATTTGTTACCTTTAAAAACTCCAATTAGTGGTTTAATTTTAGTATTTGTAAACTCTATATTATTAACTTATGAATACTGACATATTAATTCATAGTATTTTTATATATGGAGTTCATTATTTTGATTTTTGCTTAAAGATCTCGTATTGAGATGTACAAATGTATATCCTTATACAACACGATAGCACGACATGAACACGCACGAAAATATTCGTGTCGTGTTCGTGTTTGTAAAACGTGGCACGATAAGCTTACCGTGCGTGTTCGTGTTCAGTAAGTTTAGCACGACATAATTATTGACACGCACGATATCACGATAGCACGAATTGCCACCCCTAGTTTTGACGGTAAAGTAACTTTATAATGAAAATTGGGTTAATTATAAAAAATATTGGCACTTGCTGATTGATTATTATTTTTTTAAAAACAAATTACTAGTTCAACTTGTTCGCGTAATGGGCCCAGACCGTCCAAAGTTGGGCTAATGAACCGCCCACCAATTTCACCAAAAAAAAAAAAAAAAAAACCTGCCCATCAATAATATTAATTGACTAGTCGTCTTACTCTTCCCCGACTCCACACTTCGTCTTATTGTTGCGCTGTCTAGGGCTTCTCAGTGTCATCCACTCTGCATCTCCCTTTACTTGAGCGGGAAAGAAGCAGATCGAACTCCGACGCAGTCAGCAGCCATGGCAACCAAAGTACAGAGGATTATGACCCAACCTATTGTACTCTCTCTCTTCCCTATACTAATACTTTACTCTATTGCTGCTGCTGCTGTAATTTATCGCATAATTGTTTATGTACTTTCTACCAGTTGAGCTGAATTCTTTGCTTTGTTTTGTAATGCTTGCAGAATCTGATCTTCAGGTTCCTTCAAAGCGTAAGTGTTTTTTTTTTTTTGTTGCGCGGTTCTGATCAGTTTTCTTGGAGAAGTTTACTGCGGTTTTCTGTATAGTATGGTCTGATTCTTTGATTCGTTTGGGTGCTGCAGAAAGCTCGTATCCAGATTTGGCTTTTTGAGCAGAAAGATTTGAGAATCGAAGGCCGTATTATCGTAAGAATTGACATTTCCCTCTTTTACTACACTGGCGATTTGTTTGATTTTTCCCTGATATTCAATGCTCAACTTGAAAAAAGCACCTGTGTTGTTAAATTGAGTTTTTATTTTAATCGGTAGTGAATTGCAAACAACTAAAGCTACATTGCATTTGTGTTTGTTGGTTTAGGTCAAAATTGATATTTTGGCCTGCTTCCTTTGGTTGTTGTACTTGTAGTCTAGGCTTCTAGTTATAAAGACAACAACAGACTCTGAATCATGTGAAGAACATACAATGATCACTGTTATATTAGATAATGGGCACATTCAAGATGATAGTCAAAGTCAAAATAAATTCCCAAATCTACATTGCTTTCATATCCTCTGCCTCTTCAGCTCTTTAGATAATGATCTGAGCTGGACTTTAATTTGAATTAAACAAAAAATGAAGAAGCTGTGTAAATTGAGGGGTTGGCTGTTGCTTTAACAAGCCTTGATTGAAGGTATAGTTTGCAAAAGTGTAGAATCTGGAAAGTTCAGATGATGAAAAGGATACGCTTGGTTTGTCACTGAAATGAAGAATCTTTTTAAATTAGAAAATTTCTTTTTTGAGTAGGATGCTTGACTAGTTTTATAAAAAAAAAATTGTATGATGAACTTATTCAAGGCATCTCTATTGATCATTGTACTAGTGCAGTTTCTTTCATGTGTTAGTGGTTGGTATTAATTTAGATTACATGGTTACTGTTTTTGTTTCTCAGGGATTCGACGAGTACATGAATCTTGTGTTGGATGAAGCAGAAGAAGTGAGTATCAAGAAGAATACTAGGAAACCACTTGGTATGTTGCATTTTTTGTTCGGCTACATTGAAAGGATTCATTATGTTACTTTTTGTAAGAAACTTGTGGGTTCTCTGCAGGTCGGATCCTGCTCAAGGGGGATAACATAACATTGATGATGAATACGTAATATCTCTCTCTCAAACTATCTCTATTCATTTCAATATGAGTATATTATTTGGTAAGTATATGTGCTAATAGAATTATGTATGATCCAGAGGTAAATGATTTGTCGGATGTGATAGAGTTATGCTTTGGGTTCTACATCCAGCAATTGAAGGGGAAAGCATACCTGCCCACTGAATTCAACTATCTAAAGGTCTTTTTGATGAGAGGATATAGTAGTAGTATCAACACAAACTTAAGCAACCTACATTTGCTCTATTATATATCGTTCATATATTTGTAACAATGGCTTAATATTGTGAAATGCTTCTCTTTGGTGAGTTAAAACTGTGGTTATAATCATCTATCCCTAGTTGCGCATCAGTTGCTTGTATTCTCTTTGATTTCATTTTGGGAATTGCTAATCAAGACCAATTATGTGAAGTTGGCCTGCTAATCTTCAAAATTGATTGATTTATTTGGCTATTCTGCAGCCTACTAATTTTGTTAAGTATTCTACTGATTGACTCTTTACATAGATTCAAATGGATGTCATATTTGGAGATGAAGAAGAGTTTGGTAGCCCCAGCAAGGGTTAATTGCTAACTGAATTCTAAGATTTTGGACAATGTGAAACTAAGTTGCAATATGTTAACTCTGTCTCGTTTCTTGTTATTGAGAGATTGGTAATTTGCTCTCTGAGTTCTAATAGACATGCCTTGGGCATGTGAATAACTCTTATCATGGGTTAAGAACGAACCTATAAACAGTCCAAGATTCTGAAGTTTGAAATGTTAAAATAGAAAGTCCGGGTTTTATTTTTGTTAAAATTTGGTGTATCGGTATGATTACTTTAAAGAAGTCATTCGCAACGAAACTGACTGTCAAATAGGAGCTCTCATGCATGCTTCCTTCTCGCCATCTTGCCGGGACTATCACCTAAGAAGATGGTCTTATCCGCACGAGTAAATCTCGCTTTGTTGTCGCTGGAAATCGCTCCGCACCACTCTGCTGGAAATCTTTTCTTTCGGATGTTCAAGTTTTGAGAGAAATTTAACGATTTTATGAAAAGTAAAGAGTGATGAAGTATATGTGGGTGGAGTTTATGAAAATAATTGAAAGGAAATAAAAAAAAAACGAGCTTAGACACCAAATTGCAACAAAAATGAAACTTTTGATTGTCAATTTTAATATTTCAAACTTCAGACACCAAATATCAACAAAAATGAAATTTAAGACATTCAATTATAACATTTCAAACTTCAGACACCAAATTTCAACATTGGTTCTTAACCTTTTTTAAACAGCAAATGAGACAGAGTACATAAATTCAGCTCGCAATTTATCTTTTAAAATTAAGTTAAAGCACGCAAATTGTTCACACCAACTTACTTCAGTTAGCAAGTAGTAAACCCTTGCAGTATTATAGCAATGTAAACAAAGATTGATGATGATACACAAGGTGAGCTACAATACATGCATCATGAAACAACACAAAAACATGTCTAAACTCACATCCAAACAGTGTCATGACTCTGAAATTTAAGATACAACACACACCAGACATACATGATACAACACCACACCACACTACATTCAATCATTATTATTTTAATAATAAAAACGTGACAAAAATTGCAACACTAGACTTTATATTTACTAGTGCTGACTGACTGACCAAGCAAGAGACTAACCCATCATTTATAGGTCGAGGAAGGTGAATTCTTCAACAGCCGGAACTTCACCGATCTCCTTGAGCGTATCCTTACTAGGCTCCTCGTCCACACCAATTGCCATAATGGCTTGCTTGCGCCGCGCTGCTCGAGCCACACTCATGAAGCTCACGTTCACGTTGTGCTTTCCCAATATATTCCCTACTTGTCCGATCATCCCCGGCTGATCTACTTGCCTGTATATGTATATGGTGTAGCGGTTCAACGCTTCATCCCTTAACCAGAGTTCAGGAGTTCATTCATCTATGTATGAGTTAGTAATCGTTACTTACCTGCATAGGATGAGGTTTCCTTCGAGGCTCACATCGACATCGAAGGACCCGATGCTGGTGAGGCGTGGAATCCCGTCCTTCACCTTTCCCTCAATACAAACCTCCCCAACGTCCGACACTGCGCTTGCAAACTTGGAGTTGACGTTCGGGATTTTGATCTGGATCGAGTCGACAGGGGATTCCGGGGAGCTGTTGACCATGACGCGCTCCTCGCTTATGCGGAGACCCTTCTGCTTGGCGGTGTAGTCTGCGTTGACGAGGTTGACGATCGTGTCAGAGATGGGCTCGATGATGCCTTTGGTGATCATGGCTCGGAGGAGTCTGGTGTCGAGATCGTCTGGGTCACGTGCCGACTTGTACACTACTTTCACTGCTTGGATTCCGCTTCCTCCACCGACTAGCTGCACCGCAAGGCGGCCGAGCTTCTCGGCCAATACAACGAAAGGAGCCAGCTCTGCTAGAACCTAAAACAAACAACAAATAAACAAGGGTTAATAACACAATCACGAGTTTGCACCATATTGCTTTTAGGGATCTCAATTTTAAATTGTTGTTAATAGGTGTTTCATATTTCGTTTTCATACATTTTTTTCTTAAATTTGACAAATTTTCGTCCAATGACTCCAAAGAACTCAACAACAAGAGCATTTAAAGAAGATAAAATAACAAAATAACATTTCAGCTTCCCTTTTAACTTATGTCAGTTAGTGTGTACACACAGTGAAATTGACAAATTTATAAAAAAATGAATTTCAATTTAACTTAGCATAAATATAAATTGAATAAAAAAATAATACCCAAATCTGTTAAACTTGAAAGAAAAACACGGAAAACAAAATACCTATTAGTAACAGTTTAAACACACTGACACTAAAAGCAACTATGATTATGTTGTTAACCCAACAAACAATGAACAATACAAGATAAGAAGAGATGTTGGGTGAATCTTGGATGAAATATATCGTCTAGTACGTACCTCTGGGGCAACCATGGGAGCATTGACAGCAGTTGCAGAGAGTTCACCGTTGAGTGCTCCAACCACAGCCTCTGCAATCTCAATAGCCACACCTTCTTGAGCTTCCTTAGTGCTAGCTCCCAGGTGAGGAGTGACAATAACATTGGGGTGTTGTATTAACTTGCTGTCTTTAGAAGGTGGCTCCTGGGTGAAAACATCTAATGCTGCCTGAGCAACAATTCCACTCTCAATTGCCCTCACAAGAGCATCCTCATCGATCACGCCTCCACGAGCAACGTTGATGATTCGAACGCCTTTCTTCATCTTCGAGAAAGTGTCGTCGTTGAAGATCTTGTTAGTTGTGGGAGTAAGTGGCATGTGGAGGGATACGAAATCGGCTGTTGAAATGGCCTGATCGAACGAAACCAGATCGACACCCATTGCGCGGGCCCGGTCAGCAGGGGCGTATGGGTCGTGAGCAATCACGTGCATTCCGAGTCCCTTGGCTCGCCTCGAGACCTCGGACCCGACTTTGCCGAATCCCATCACTGCTAGTGTTTTTCCCACCAGAGACACACCTACGTACTTGGTTCTTTCCCATTTTCCTACATTTTTATGAAAGTGCAAATTTGCATAATGAATCTCAACAAGTTTGATAACAGAACTTGAAAATTGTATCAGTCCATAATCATAATTATGCATGAATAAACAAATGTTTTTTCAGAAGATGTGATTTGATTCTATATATAATATATAAGGTAGACTTTGCATTTTATTGGCTGTCCTATTAATTAATTAATTATATAAAACGAAAGCCGTTGTTCCTCGGTGGTGCTAATCAGAATATGTTCTATGCAGTGCCCACATCTAAACGTGCATCCCATTCCCACCAATCTAATGATTGTTTAATAAGGCACTAGGATCCAAAAATATTCTCCCTTTTATATATATATATAATTATTAATGATGACTATGAACATTGTTTTTGTAAAAGTAGGAAATTTCAAGATCCGAGAAATAATAATGCGTTGGCCAAAAAAATAATAATAATGCACATCAAGCACAAACCAGACCCGGTACGTTTTTGCAGTAATTATTCCGCACTATTATGGTGATTATTATATCTGAATTAATCAAACTTTAGTAATAACCCATAACATAAAGTAGATCACTTGTTTTGTGATTTTAATATATGTTTTTTAATTTAATATTTCATAGTTCATAAATCTTAATTTATAATATTAATTAAATTAAGTATATGTGTTTTATGATCACAAGTGATCTGAAGTAAAAAGAATAAAACAGGTATCTGAATATATTAAGATAATTTTTTATTTTATAAATTACAGATTCTGAATTCCAACTCTAGAAATATAAAAAAATTATTATGACTTGCACTTCCTTCCTCAGTCCACAATAAAACATGACATTGACTTTAATTCACCAACAACCGACATATGAAAGATGATCAATGTTGATGAGCAAGCTACTTAAAATAGGCTAAGAAGTTATTGGCCAAAAAAAAACTCTAAATTCGGCTCTCGACGTGTCGACTTAGCCGAGCTCTCAAGTTGACACTTGACGGTACCCAACTTTACGAGCCTAAACAAATTAACCCATTTTATCATATATTATGCGTTTGGAGAAAGGAAAAAAAAAATCAACACGGCAACTTTTTTTTTTTTTGGCAAAAATCAACACGGCAACTGAATCAAATATTTTTCTTCCACTTTTTATTTTGGAAAATAATAAAATAAAATATTTAAAAAATATAATTTTTATTATAAATATATTTTAAAAAGATTTAAAATATGTATGATACATGTTACTTTTCCCATTTTGTTTTCTTCCGAAGGTGAACTACTATTATTCTTCTTGAATTGACCGTTGGTCAAACATATGATTTCATTTGCACTGGAACTGAGATCTCAAATTTATTACTATTCAAAATGTCAATTTATAAATTTATTACTACAATTTGATTTTCTTTTATCTAATGGGCGTGCATAGCTGAATGTAAAAAGTAAACGCATTAATCAAGGTGATAATATATCTTTTTATTACTAATTACACTGATTTAGATTAAGATTATGGGGGGCTGAAATATCGTATTATAAATCAACTAAGTTGCTTTTTGAGAAAGGAAAATGGAGAATTAAGGATGCTGCTGACACCAAATCTGAGTAGAAAAAGAACATACCAGCTTTGATGGAGGCATCGGCCTGGGCCACATTACGCGCCATGCCGGTGAGGAGCGCGATCCCGTGCTCGGCGGCGGCCACAGTATTTGCGGTTGGCGCGTTGACGACCAGGCATCCGTACTCCGTCGCGGCTTGCAGATCCACATTGTCGATCCCGACTCCGGCGCGGCCCACCACCTTGAGCTTCCCCTTGGCGGCCTCGAACACCTGCCTCGTGACCTTGGTCCCACTCCTCACGATCAGCGCGTCGCAGCTGGAGATCTTCTCACAGAGCTGCTCCGGCGTGAGGTTGTAGAGGCACTCCACGTTTCCGAACCCGCGGAGCACCTCGAGGCCAGCCTCTCCCAGCTTCTCGGAAACGAGGATCGTCGGCTTAGGGCCCAGATCGGTCGATCGGGCCAGATCTCGGACGTCGGCGGTCGAGGTGGTCCCTTCAGCCATTTTTAGGGCGGTGGCGACGAGGAAACGGTTGAAGCTGCGGGTGGAACTGGACAGCTTCAGTGAGATCGGAGAAGGATTAGGGTTAGAGAAGGAAATGAGCTGCGATTTGGAGGATTGAGGTTTGTTGGAGTTGGAAGAAAGGGGAGTGGGAGGGGAGAAGATGGATTTGGTGGAAGATGAAGCGGCGGCCATTGTTGAAGAAGACGCAGAGAAGTAGAGAGAGAAAGGGAGAGAGAAAAATGGGTGAACGGGGAGTGAATTTCTCTCCACAATTTATAGGGAGTTCCTATTTGAGAGGGGACTCGGTTTGCTGAATCAGAGAATGGCCATTGAAGAGGAGAACTGGAGAAGAATGCTGCACCCTAAATTTCGGGTCTTTTTCTTTTTCTATTTTTTATTTATTTTAAATTGTTAAAATAATTAATTCACGTCTAAAGTTTGTTTTTTATTAGAAGAATTGAAGAAACTCACGTCTAAACTCTAAAATTCGATTATCCGATATCTATCTGAAGAAATGTAATTCTGAATCGGCAATTTTATGTTTAGATTTTAAACTAGAGCTTGTATTTCACAAATCTATGTCTATTATTGTAACACATGTCATGTGATTATGTACTTAAAAGAAACACACAAAATAAATCTACGTCACTAACTAATTTATCTAACGAAAAATATTTTTATTCAATTTAATTAGATAATGACACGTGAATAAATCAGCATTCAAATGATTCTGATTAGTTTTGCTTTTGGCGTCAAATGCTTATTATAGTATTATTTGACACAATCGATGAATATGAATTTTAATTGCATAATAAATTAACATCATTAAATGATATTTAATTATTTTAATTTCTGTAAATATATTTATTTTATTTCCTTTAATTTAATATTTGAATTTCATAATGAAAAAGACATAACTTTTTATACATTATTATGATTTTTTTTTGTGTAAGCTAAAAATGAAAACATCTAAATATAAAATAGTATATGTTTCTAACTTATATACTATTTATAAATATATTTGTTTACTTTTATTTACGAAAATGTTATATACTTATGAATATTGCTATCTGAAAGTCATATCTTATTATACCATACTCTAATATACGAATAATTTTTTTTTCTTTCGAAAGTAAATGCGGATTTTTTTTAATATTATAATTTATTTCTAACTTATATGCATACTATTGTGATAAATTAATAAACATTAAGATCTATATATTTTTTAGCATAATAATTTTAAAAACAATTTTTTTATTCAATGTGCAAATATAATATTAAATATAAAATATTCATCGAAGCAAAATTTGTTGCGGTGAGTCATGTGGTTTAAATGATTAGTATATTTTATATACACAATTTTACTAGTGATGAGGAAGTACACATGTGGTGGCCGTTTTCTACGAAAATCCGATCTCATCTTCGCTTTTAGTATATATATATATATATATATATATATATATATATATATATATATATATATATATATATATATAAATTATACAGTTCGAGCAAAAAAAAATTATATTTATAATGTGGGAAACTAATAAGTTATTTGACAGATTTTACCAACCACCAACAAAAAAAAAAATTGCTGAACACGTTTATCCTTGATGATTGTTGTTATCAACTTTTCTTTCCCTTTAAACTACTTTCCTTTACATCCATTATTTCTGTCATCAATTTCCGGAAACTAGTAAGTTTTGGTCATTAGTCAATTAACACGCATCAAATGGGATTCGTAGTGCTGAATGTATAACAATAGAAGTGGATCTCAAACGTCATATCGACTGATATTAATATAGATGAACAAGTCTAGCTTAGGTAGATTAATTAGCTGGAAGTAAATCTAAGCACGTAATTCTTACCCCTTATAATGGTAAATATCTGATGATCAAGGTAACATTTCAAAGTAATCAAGAAAAAAAGAGAACTCAAACTATATAGTTCTAATCTACTTGCATATTGTATGCGTAGCATGTAGGGGTGGCAACGGGTCACGGGTAATCCGTGACCCGCGGGGCCCCGCCCCGATTTTGACCCGTTGATCCGCGATTCGTGACCCGTGGGACGGGTACGGTTTTGGGATTGCCCCGCCCCGTTGACCCGCCCCGCCCCGCCCCGTATGTGGATAATTTATATATATATTACATGTATTTATATAAAACTATATAGGTAATATAATACATTGTTAAAATAATTAGGATTTGTGACTTGTATTTGGATTTGAAGTTAAATTTATTATTTGTGATTTAAATTGAATTTGCTAATAATATATTATGTACCACTAATAGGTGACCCGCGGGTCGCCCGCCCCGCCCCGCGAACTGTGTGGGGCGGGTACAGGTCGACCATCTCAACCCGCGGGGCAGGTACGGGGCAAGCGATACCCGCCCCGTTGACAACCCTAGTAGCATGTAGGTGATATATATTAATACTAATTATAATTGATAGTGATCATGCGGGAGATCCGCATAACTGACGATAATTATTATTTTATTTTATTTTTGCCAAGTGACTATAATTAATTTAATATACTTTTTTCATGAATGAGCCGAGCCCACTTGAAAATGAAATGATGGAGGGGCCTTCCCCGGCCCCACCTCCCAAATTGCAGCACTCATGTGCGGGCCCGCTCCATACTTTGATTTTCAGATCTTATTTGGTACAGTAGGAATCTAATAATTAATATTCGGCAGTGTTCTGAAACCGGACCGGATGTTAAACCGGTCAAGTTGCCGGTTCCCAGTCCTCGCAGTACAACCAGTCCTGCTCCACACATATCGACCCAAGCTGTCTCTTTTTTAATCAAAGTAGGCCAATCTTTGAAGCCAATCTTTGAAAGGCCACATGAACATCCACCACCGAGATCGAGCGCAGGCTAGGACCTTCTCCACACATATCTACCCAAGCCGTCTCTTTATTAGTGTGATAGGGTGGAGGGATCAAAAACTCCTTAATTCTAGGAGAATGCCGAAGAATTTGACGTAGTAGGGTTGAGGAAAACCTCGATTTTTTTATTAATAATTCAATTGAATGTAAATGACGGCTAACAAAGTTTAAATAGAAAAATCTAAAACCCTAACCCTAATACAATACTCGAAATTAACAATAAAGTACCAAACAAAACCGAAAAATTATAAAAAAGACAGAAAGAAACATAAAACTGCGAATTTGACCATCTAGACGAAAGAATTTTGATCTCATAGTTTACTAGGTCTTACTTAAATCGTCGTTTCTTATGAAAAAGTGTACTCGCACGTCAAAATCCAACACTTCAAAATCTCCCACGTCATGAGTGATTGGGAGGAGCACTGATTTGTTTACGCTTCTGATTTGGAGAGGTTGCGATGTGGCTCTAGGTAGGGTTATGTCATTTAAGGTTCATATTTTTTCCCCATTTCCAAAATTTGTGAAAATCAATTGGACCGCACCTGTTTTCACGGTTCGACTCGGTCTGACCGCCGATTCGCTTTTAGATCCTGTTTCCAAATGCATTTCGATTTTTTATTAGAATCGAATCGGTGGTAATCCCGGTTGGATCACCAGCCCGGTTTGATTTTTAAAATACTTATATTCAGTAGTTTTTTAAAACCAATATTATAATGATAACATTCACAAAGCGTCTAGGAACAATACAGACATAAATTGAAAGCGAATTTAACAAAGTCTGAATATCATGGATCATCACAAGTAAGGAAGGGTGGCAAGTCGTTGATGAAGATTGAATCTGGTTCAGCAGAACAGAAGTTAGGCTTTAGTTTATTTGACCTGACCAACAGTAGCCCTGCTCGACAAGTGAGTTCTTCGCTAAAAATGTGTGATCTCTTCTAGCGGTCGTAGTGGAGACAACCGTGATACTTCCTGGCGCATCTACCAAAAATGGCTGCTCTAAAGGCTATATTATTACGAGTCTGAACCGGCAAATCACACAGTATTGCGGGTCTGGCATGTGGTGAGGTAAGCTATGTCGGGCTAAGGGGCTGCAGTGTTTAGGTAGGTCGTGGGTCTGGATAACAAAGAAACACACCATTATTATCGATAAAGGCAGTAAAAATAAGGTTCATTATAGATTATGCACTAAGATTTTTACACGAAAAATAATAACATTTTATTCCAACAGGAGTCCTTACATAACTAAACATTTTGCATTAGGATGTCCCCTGTCAATGTTGTACGGCATGGATAGTTGTCTGTATCGAACAATTACGGGATCACTTTTGTAAACAGTCTACTTGGGATTAACACTTAAATGGTGATGACTATAATGAAAAATTCTCTGCAGTGGCAAAGATTTCCACTGTCATGATACTTTTAGACATTGTTGCTGCTAATCGAAAGAAATTATTTCACATGGATGTCAATAACACTTTCCTTTAAGGAGATTTGTTTAAGGAAGTCTAGATGAGGGTACCTAAAGGGTTTGAGGGTGGTGATCAATCGAATGTATGCGAACTCATAAAGTCTATTTATGGTCTCAAACAAGCTTCGAGACAATGGAATATCAAGTTGACTCAAGTTCTTTTACGACATGGACATTCTCGAATCAAGACTGATTATTCTATGTTTCAAAGATAAAAGGAAATCACAATGTTTCTTATTGATATATATTGACGATCAATTGATTACAAAAAGTGATGCTACTCTTATTGTAGATTAAAAAACAAAAACTTTTGCTAACCAGTTTCAAGATCAAAGACTTGAGATATTTGAGATATTTCTTAAGATTAGAGATTGCTCATTTTACTGGAGGTTTGCTGATTAATAAACGAAAATTTGCGTTAGCATTGATCATGGAGGCAGTGTTAGGAGCATCAAAGCCAGCTCCTATTCCTGTGGAACACAACTTGAAGCTAACCGTTGTTGCTTATAATAAAGCTTTTGAGCTGAATCAAATAAATGGGATCTTCGCCAATGCATCCTTATATCGAGGACTTGTGGGAAAACTCATTTATCTCACCATGACAGTCCAAATATTACCTATTATGTGCAAGTTATGTCTCAATTTGTTCATCATCTCAAGCAATCACAATCTTAAGTTCTTAATTTATAGTTACTAAAAATAGCTTAGTCATGTAATCAATACAATTGTAAGATACAATAACATATTCTTGTCTTTGATTTGTAAGAAGTACAGTATACCAATACAATACTCTTATTTATGAATAATTTTTTTCATGTGAAAAAATAGAAGTGAAAATTTCTAAATAATTTATGATATCACATATTCCAACTTATATACACTATTTTAACAAATTATTAAATAATATAAGATTCATATGTTATTTAATATATTAATTGATTTAACATACAAATTTTCACACAAAACACGAGTTACTAATAAATTAACATAATTTTTCATATGAACAGAATACGCATAAAGTACGGATCAATTAATTGTATTATAATAATTTAATAGAAATCTAATTTTATTTATTTTCAACAATTAGCCATTGGGTGATAACATGGGGCAAAGTTAAATAATAAAAATAAATAATATTCATATAATTAGCAACTTTATAAGACATTTGTTATTTCAATTTTTCATACACTAGGAATCGGCGCCTGCGTTGCATACGCATCAGTCTTATCTTTTCATACTTGGCTTTTAAAAACATTATAAACATTTACATTTCGGATAATATAAGAAAATAGTAAATTATAATGAATTTTAAATAAAGACAAATATAAATATAAATTGGAACACGATACTATATAGATGAAAGAAAAGATACTATAGATGTATGAAAAAGTCTAATTACATTACATTGATCGAATATATAACATGCCTAAATCTTCCATACGAAAAAAATATGAAAAAGTCTAATAACATGACAATGTTGGGCTATTTGGGATGTTCTACGAAAAAATATATATCTATTTAAATGTCAAAAATGAAAAAAAAAAAAAACAAACATAAAAAAACAATAGTTTGTCAAAGAAGGCAAATATAAAGAAAACTTACGCAAGGCTACACATGCAAATATAACATCCATATACAAAAAGTTGAAATTCAGCACGAAATATGCTCACTGAACCAACGGATGACATGAATTGGAGCCTTAATCAATCTCAGTCCAAACCCTACTATAATGTGTTACACATAGACAATGGGCATACCAATATCAATAATTATATCGATACACCTAGTCCCAGTGTTTCTTGAATCCGAATTCATCCAATAGAAAAAGGGGGGGACAACATTCGATTTCACCTCCTATAACTATATCTTTAATTCATCCATATTCATTGAAGTTTATCTTAATTTCTATTCATGTATACCAACCTCATAAGTCTTCACTACAAATGAGAGTAGACCATTTGGACTCAGTAATCTACTTTGAAAAATTTATGGTGCGTAAGTTTTGAAAGGGAATAAACTATGTAGCAATGGGGATGCAGGTACTCTTTTGGGAAGATTTATTATAATATTTTACAGGGAAATCAATTTGTGGGGTCGTAATCTTGAAATTAATGTTTCTATGTGATACTTTAGTGATGATAAGCAAAATTTTGCAATGTAGAATACTAAATACATAAAAGCCAGACGAACAACCAATTAGTAACACTAAGACAACAAATTACTTTCAACTATTAAGAATGAAAATGAAATATCTAATGTCCAATAAATTGAGAATTGTACAACTTATCTAATGTCTAATAAAGCAGGGTTGAATTGAACAACTGCGGAGAGAATGATAATATCCTCATCACTAATTGGTTGAACACGGTACAACCTAACCATGCATAGCAATTAGCAGGAACAAATGTACTCTAAGTAAGAAGAGAACCCAAGAACTAAGGATTATTAATTGGCCAAGAAAGCTGGTGGGCATTTCACTTCTTTAAACCCAGCACATCACGCCATTGATCACCACCACAACTATATAAATCACACCTTTATACCAATTATGCACATTTTAGAGACAGATGTACAACTACAAATGGATAATATATTCAAAACTAAACTACCTTGAAGGCAGACAGGCACACATTAATCCAAGGCAAGCTAGTCCAATGAAAAGCTAAGATGCAGTAGAAGAAAATTGAGTACGCAGCGAATAATTAGAAATATCAGCCACAATAAAAATATAGATTTAACGGAATAATTAGACCTTTTTTGCTTAGCCGGAGTTACCACATTTTTGTTTCCATGAGTGAACCGAAAGAAAAGGCGAGTAGCAGCAGAAGAAGCGCAAGTACAGTGAAAGTGTAGAAAAATGAGATTTAGAGGAATCTATCGTATCTGTGATTGGGAATTCAATTTTTTGTAGAAGAAGGCCAATCGATCTTGATTTGTCTGCAGATTCTGATGATGTTCGCTCCTGGCTCGATGCGCTTAACGAAAGGTAAGTCATTTTGGCGGGCGTGTCCGTTGAAATCAAAGGGGGCATAGGGCATGGTACGATAGTCCCGTTCATGTGAGAGATTGGATTTGTATGAAGGGTATGCAAGTTCTTTTCCAAATGAAGAAGAAGATAGGCCCGTGAATGAGAGAGAGGACGTTGCCTCCACGAAAGAACCAATGGACATCAATTTTGTAAAGGCGACTGTTTGTGTGTCCACTGTAGACGTTGGCCGAACCGATGCCTCATGCCTAGTAGAAGTCTTTTGAGAAGAGCCACCTAAAAGTGGTGTTGTTTCAGTGTGAGGACACCCCAAACTTTTAATATAGGTAGTAGATAGATATAAGATAGAGAGTCTACGATAATGTTTACTCTTGTTAAACATTTTGAGACTACTACCAAAAAATCATTTTACATAGAGAGAATTCCATGCTAGTCTAAAACCATCCGAATGAGAGATAAATCGCCTAGAACGAGTATATCATTGGGCCTGGGTTCGGTTTCGTTATCTAAGACGGTAGTAAACCCTAACTTTCTTTTAGCCCCGAACACAAGCTCCAATAAGAAAAACAGATCCCGTATAGCAACGTATATATGCTCATTTTTCAGTTGAGTAAAACATATTATTCAAACAAATATATAATATTTCAATTAATTTATTTGATACAAATTGGTATATAATAATTTTACATTTTTTTTTGAAGAAAAAATTATATATTACAACGATTCAAACAAATTTTACATTTCGTGTAAAGTATGTGTTAGTTCTCTAATATATATTAGTTTTACTATAATACATATAAGTTTTTAATATGTTAACATTTATTAATATTAATTTAGAATAATTATAATACAATAAAATTAACTATATGTATTAGCCTATTGGGAAATGTTATAAATATTTAGTAATTTTGTAGCTATAGTGCATGTGACTTATGATTCAATTATATAACATAAAAAAATTGTATATATGATGATAAAATGAATACAAAATATATGAGTTGATAATATAAATGAATTTCAACCATTCGTATTAAGTGTGGGTCGGTTCTCTAGTAATCTTTTTTTTACTTTAAGTATTGTAATTTAAATGTTACGACTTTTTCTACGGTAATGTAATTTACGAATTGGCTGTTTCACGTGAAAATAGATGCAAAAAGTTTCATAATAACTTATAATATCATATATTTTTAATATATAACATAATTACATCCTCATTAAAAAGTACATCATTATTTATTACTATTAAAAGCTGATAAATTTTGAGTATACTAATAATTAAAACATAAAAAACAATCGATGGGCATTGATACATCAAAAAGACATCCGATTGAATGTTAAACTGCGCGTAAATTGACTTGTAAGTTGGAACCTTAGACAATTTGTCAATTAATTTTTGTGGTGAGAAATTTGTCAATTATCGTGTTAATGAGTGTCCAATTATAGACATTTCCTTGTATTAATGTCCAATTAATATTATTATTACCTGAGAAATTACAAAGGTAACAACTTAGTCTGCAACTAAAATTCAAATAACAAATTTTACAAAAGAAAAGTTTGGGCAAATATTTGTAAACCAATCAATGTTTAGGCATCAATGTATTGTTAAGTTTAATTAACAGGTTGATTAAAATGCAATTGATAGTAAATATAATCGAATTTACAACTATTAGAGCATCCACAATGGTTTTACATAAATTGTATTCTTTAAAGTTGCCACGTAGACATTTATGTACACTTTAAGTAATACGTAAAGTTAATGACACACATAAAAATATTTTCTCTATATTACTTAAACATATTCCTTAAATATATTTTATTATTAAATTTTTCAACAACTACCAATAAGATATTAGCATTAATTATAAAATGAATTAATTTATAATTAAAAACTGGTTACGTAACACACAGTGCATTCTTTGTATTTAAGGAATGCTTTATGTAAATATATAAATTTACATGTGCGTCCCATCTTTAAGGAGTGTTATGTAAAACCACTACAGAGAGTTTTTTTTTTGCTTTACTTAAATAAACACGTAGGACCCACGTTTACGTAATCTTTACGTAATACCACTATGGATGCTCTCATCATCTACAATGATATTACATAGTATTACTTAAATGTGTGTCTATTTTTTTTAAGGCAAAGTGTATAAAAATGTGCTACAATAGTTTTACATAGTATTTATTAAAAGTGAGATCCGCTTATTTTTACATAACATATAATTAAATTTAAGAAATGCTCTATATATTAGATAACCAATTTTTAATTATAAATTATTTCATTTTATAATTAATACAAATATCTTAACGGTGGTTGTTATAAAATTTAATAGTAAAATATATTTAAGGAATGTAGTTAAGTAAAACTATTGTAGAGTATATATTGTTTATATATTACTTAAAATGTACATAAATGTATACGTGACAACTTTAAAACATACATTATATATAAAACCAAAATCATTATTATGCTCTTAGATCATACGTAATAAAGAATAATTAGTTTTTTTTTTGGATTTTTCTATCATGCTTTGGGAGCACCATGTTTTTGGTTTTTTTAATACTATGGTGGACTTAATTGTAATATAAGTAAAACTTTAAAATTATGAAAAAAATATGAATTTTTTAAACTACACTTAAGATGTGTATCATACTATTAATAATATCAATTTTCCTATGAGGTTCACATTTAGGGCAATAGAAAAATAAAAAAATTAATGGCAAAAGCATGGTGCTCCAAGAGCATTGTAGAAATGTCCTTTTTTTTTTCAATGAATAATTAAATTCTAAAAAAAAATTTAATCAAATTTAAATTGTTGCATAAACCTGAATATGCTTAATATAACAACAATAAATTCGACAACATTTACATTTTAGCCAAACCTTTCTGTATTTCATAATTTTGGCCAAATAATTGATACTTTCTAATGAAAAGCATTTCTTGCAGATCTTTTTCTTTCCCCTCTCTTCTTGTGCTTCGTTTTGTTGTCTTGAGATATCAGAGGGCAAATTGTTTTTCCAGTATCTTCTTCCTCGAAGCCACAGCCACAGGTGCAGCAATCTTTCTTGTGATTGATTCCTCATTGATTGCAGTTTCTGCAGCTTCTACAGAGCGGTCAGGTCATCAAGGTGAGGTGATTACCGAGTTAGGGTAAAGCGATTTGGGCTCAGAGTCATGAAACCGATTCAACCGCCACCTGGTACAGCCTCGAACGCCAGCCGGAGTAGCACTAGCTCCCGTCGTCGCCGGGACCTAACCCTACCTATGCCCCCGCGTGACACCTCCCGCGCGGTGCCCCTCCCTCTCCCACCGTCCACGAATATCGCGGCATCGACGAGTCACAACTCAGTTGGCATCCAGCATCAGCACGTCTTATCCGAGCTCGAGCGGGTCAACAGAATCGGCAGCGGCGCCGGCGGGACCGTTTACAAGGTGATCCACCGCCCCTCCGGCCGCCTTTACGCCCTCAAGGTGATATTCGGCCACCCTGAGGAGTCTGTTCGCCGCCAGATCTGCCGCGAGATTGAGATCCTAAGGGACGTGAACGACCCCAATGTGGTGAAGTGCTTCGAGATGGACGATCGCAATGGCGAAATCCAGCTTCTCTTGGAGCTCATGGACGGCGGATCCCTCGAAGGCGTCCTCATCCAAAACGAGCAGCAGCTCTCGAAACTGACTTTCCAGATTCTGAGCGGTCTCACTTACTTGCATCGCCGAAGGATCGTCCATCGTGACATAAAGCCCTCGAATGTGCTCGTTAACTCCCAGAACAAGGTCAAGATCGCTGATTTCGGAGTCAGTAGAGTTCTCGAGCAGACCATGGATCCCTGCAACTCCTCGGTTGGGACCATCGCGTATATGAGTCCCGAGAGGATCAACACAGATCTGAATCATGGGAAGTACGATGGATACGCTGGTGATATTTGGAGTTTCGGGGTCAGCATACTGGAGTTCTACCTCGGGAGGTTTCCTTTTGCTGTCGGGAGGCAAGGCGATTGGGCTAGCCTCATGTGTGCTATCTGTATGTCGGATCCGCCAAGAGCCCCACCGACGGCCTCCCCGGAGTTCAGAGACTTCATTGGTCGCTGTTTGCAGAGGGATCCAGCTAAGAGATGGACTGCTACTCAATTGCTGAGGCACCCATTCATATTGCAGCACAATCAGGTTGTCCTGCCGAACCTTCATCAACTTCTTCCTCCACCACGCTCTTAATTACTTCTCTTGGTTGCATTCTGCTGTTGATTATTGCTTTCTCTGTATTTCTAATGGAGGGGAAGGGTGGTTGTTCATTCTTAGGAAGAATTGGAGCAAGATTGGGGTATCACTTCAACATTTCTACCAGTTGGTTTTCTTAATGTTGCTATTAAAAGAAAATGGTTCCACTGTTGAGAGCTTGGATACGTCTCCCAATAGCTTCATGCTAAGTTTGATGGATCCTCGAAACCATAATTTGCTAATCTTACTACTTTTAGCTCCAAATCATTCACATTATTCATAATTGCCAAGTTCAACCGATTCATTAGTATGTGTGGGGGCGACATGAAAAAGAAAACTTAGCCCATCAAATTAGCTACCTTTTCTCAGTGTGGTAATTTGACTTTACCAGAAAAGTTCCTTCTTGCTACCAAATTTGTTTCTTAAGGGTATTACTTATTAACTTTACTCTGCTACTCAAATTGCCCCATAATAGGAGCTTTCATTGGGAGAGTTTGAACTTTTGAGCTGGTAAATTTGACGTACCCTGCCTTTTTAAATCCTTATCAGAATATAGAATTTCTATTGCCATTGTGGGGATCATATGAGAAAAGAAAGTTGATTTATGTGATCTCATGAATCTGTTTCCTTGGCACCTTTTCATATTCTCTTCTTTTGCCAAGAATGGTAATATTTTGCACTAGAGAACATTGATATGTGTTTAGCAATGATAATGCATCCAATATTGAGTCTGGTTGGTATTATGAATATCTAATGCTATGTAGTTGCAATTGAGTTGAAGATGTGCATTTGTGGTGAATTTATCCTAGCTCAGTCTGAA
Source organism: Clarkia xantiana subsp. parviflora (assembly GCA_036873135.1). NCBI lineage: Eukaryota > Viridiplantae > Streptophyta > Magnoliopsida > Myrtales > Onagraceae > Clarkia > Clarkia xantiana. Next base: position 5,514,714 of record JAPTYO010000009.1, read on the forward strand.
CCTCTCTATTTGGTCAAAAAAGTCCCACAGAGTTGGGCTGCAGTTCTTGGTTATATCTGGTGTAATATCTCTGTTGTGAAAATTTGCCATGTGAAGTGAGCTTTCCTCAAGTAAGAAGTGGATAAAAGAAGCAGCACTTGATGTCGTTTTGGGTTGATACCTAAACTACCATTCTCCGAATAGATATGGTGAGTTCACAATTAAAATATGTCGCTTTTATCATGATATACTGTATGCTTTATCCTTGGTCTTATGGATAAAGTTCCTGATATGTGTGTATGTGTGTGTGTGTGGCTGACAAATGCATACCTTTGTGTTTCATTCTGGTGAAGCAAGAATTTCACCAGAATATACACATGGATTTGTTGGTATGAATGTGAATGGTATTGATAAGAACTGCTTTTGGTGATTGTAGCTATTTGTTTTGGGTTTTTTATCACTCTGGTGCAGAAAGTAGATTTTCCAACTAACCCTCTATTCTTTTAGCAACACCTCTTTAAGGATTGCCTTCATTAGGCCAATCATGTGTTTTTGCTGGCATTTGCATTTCGTTTTGGTCATACAACCATTGCAAGTGTTGTTTGCTTATTGTTGATAATGTCAGGCTGTTTTTAGAAAACCTGCCATAATGTTTGAAGCGATTTTGAGGTGGACCTATAGTAGATATTTTTGAGAATGGACTATATGTTTTGATAGGGTGTATTATTGTGGTTCTACATTGGAGTAATTGCCGATATTATGAGTTTCCTTGTTGCACTTCCAACAAAATGATGGATTTTGGTTCTGGAAAGGCGATATTTTGATCGAGTTTTGGCTAGTCAGGCGTTCCTGTTTCGTGCATCGGTTCTATAATTTGACTTAAGATTGCATTTAACTAATGCATGAAAATTACTGATGCAATTTAGATTAAAAAATAAAATACACTGCATGACATGATCCACGTCAAGCCTTCTTTCTTGTTATAGGATCGCTAGCATAGCACCACAAGTCATTCAATCAAGAGTCCATGCTTATTAAGGGGTTATATGTAGGGATGTCAACGGGTCGCGGGTACCCGTTGACCCGCGGGCCCCGACCCGATTTTGACCCGCTGACCCGCGGGGCACGGGACGGGTTCGGGTCCTAAAGAGCCCAGGGCGGGGCGGGTCCGGGTCTAGTGTCGCGGGGCCCCGTAGACCCGCCCCGTAATACTAATAGTAATTATAGTTATTATTTCTATTAATAGAGCTAGCCCATCAAAACGAAGAAGAGTCTTGGGCCAAGAATAAAAGAGTAGCCCACTGAGGAAGGAAGAAAGCAACAACAGATATAAAAGTTGGGCCTTTAAATTTCTTGTAGTATTAATAAATTTACCTTCACAAAACAATTTGGCATTTAAAGCCTTCAAGAAGCAAATGATTCTAGGGTTTATGTTATTCATCTACCCATAAAACGCCGCTCGACCCCATATGCAGAGTACACAGCTCCTGAGTTTTTTGCTTGTTTAATTCTCCGATCAAGACAATTCATTTGAAAGTGAACTTCAACTGCTGACGTATCTCTACAATTTCTCTTGAATATTCTCGTTGTGAACTCGGGTCGATCTGCGGATGATTTCTTCAATCTGAGAGCCCACCACTGTCTTTCCCTTTCTCGAAGCAGTTCTGGTTAGGGTTGCTGCGGTGTGGCCAGTGACGGTGGGTGAGCATGTGTAGATCGGGTATGATTGGCCGGATTTGCAGCAGTCGGAGTCATCTCCGGTGTCACATTGTCCCGGTGGTGGGGTACTAAGAACCGGCCGAGATGAAGCGTGGTAGGGTTTTGAGACAAGGAGAACGAGAAGTGTAAGGCCAAGCAGTGTAATTAAGCTGAGCAATTTCATTTTTTCTTCCTTTCTGCAATAATAAGCTCTTGTTCTTGTTGGAGGGGTAGTAGATGAAGAATGATAGCTACTTAATTGGGAATTTATAATGGTAATTAAAAAAGTTAATACGGTAAAAAAAAAAAATTACCACGGGGCGGGTCGGGGCCCCGCGGGTCGATCCGCGGGGCTTTTTTACCCTAGCTGACCCGCCCCGCGAGGTACATGGTGCGGGTCCGGGTCAGCTAGGCCGACCCGCGGGGCGGGTCCGGGGCTGGAGATACCCGCCCCGATCCTCGCCCCGTTGCCATCCCTAGTTATATGTTTTTTTTTTCCAATATGTTATTTTTTTAGATTTTGGTGTTATCTGTTTGCATTTTGTATATTTTTTTTACATCCGTCAGTCAATAGTTAAGTTTGACCGTTAAATAATTGTATTTTGTTCAATTTAGTCCTCTAACTATATCCTAACTTTTAATTTTTATGATTTAGTCCTAAAAAATCCAATTGAAATTTAGGGTCCAATTAGACTCTAGGGTCCAATTGATCCCATAGTGCAATCCATGGCCGGGGTCGCCTAGGTCCGGCAACCCTAGCTGTGGTCCAACCCAGCTATGGGTTGCATGCATCATGGTCCATGGATAGTTCAATTAGGGTCCAGTTGAGGTTATTTAGGATTAAATTACAAAAATTAAAAGTAAAGTATGTAAAATGAAGGATTAGTCAAATTTAACCGTTTACTAACGGATGCACTAAAAATTTACAAAATATAAATTTATAGCACCAAATGTCTAAAAAAATACATGTGCCACCAAAAACCATCTTTGATGAAATATATGACATTAAAAACTTTTTAACCCTAAGAAAGCTTGCAAGTTTGGCACCAAATGCTCACTCGGAAATTCGCTCTGTACCTACTGTAGTTTTCACGCCTATCCGAGGTTGAGCGGGCTTTAATTGACACCTTACGCCCGATCATTTTGAATGACTTGGAATAATTTTACTGCGGTGTCATAATTGTATTGACTTGGTTGGTATAAATACGGAAAGAAAATTATAATCAAAATATAGGGGTTGTTTGGCATAACGTAACATTACGTCCCATATTACAATTTGACAAATTAGACGAAGTGATGTGACTCATCGTAATGTGAATTCTATTGTAATCTGTGATTACAGAGTTAGAAAAAAAAAAGTGTAATAAGATATTACATAAAAAATTGATGTGATGTGAAATTTATAAATGAGATTAAGAAGTGTTTGTTTTATTATTATTAATATTATTTAATAGATAAAATACTTTATATTGATATTATTTATTTATGTTGTGAAAAAAAAGTAATAGAATAACCGTGAATAATCATTTTATTAACTTTATTTATATAGGATTACATAGTTGTAGAGAAGGGAAAAACTATATTATAATATAAATATTGTAATTTATGAACTTTCGATAAATAATAGAAGAAATGTATATTAATAATAGAATATCTGTATTCATAACACACTCTTGAATGTTTATATGGTAATTGTGTATAATTTAATTTTTATTAGAAAAACCTCAGTGATATAAAAATCTAGTACACAATTATGAAAAATAGTACATAATTATGAATTATGAGTCCAACATAATTATATTTCGCTTAATCGACTCCACCAGTCTCTCATGTGCCTGCAAGTTCAACAAGAACCCTGACATCCAGGTCACCACTGTTGAACAGTCCGTCAGCCCGTGCGACGGCGCGTGGATGATTGGCAAGCTTTTCTCCTCCATGGCTTGTAGCAGACAGAGGTGGAGAAATTTGATGCTATTCTCGTTTTATATGAATTCATGTTATTCTGATGGTTTGATTTTTAGTGTTCATTTTGTTGGTGTCCAACTAATACTTAAAGATGAGTTAATTGAAATAAGATAAGATATATTCAAAAGATGGCAAACTAAATGAATAGGATACCGAAATGACGAGACTACTACATGTATTTTAATTCGTAATAAAATTCCTGAATCTCAATTTCTAATGGTAGACTAAATTCTAAACTTATGTGTTTAACTAATTATTCTTTAGACAATTTAGATTTCTACTAAGTTTTAATTAAGTAGCAGCGTCTCGTAATAATCCATGCTTTAAAGATCATGGCATTAGATTAGATTTAGGTATGACATTTTGACAACTTTGGTTGAAACTTTAGAGGGCTTTGACTCATTATTTCACCAAACTTTGGTTTTTTTTTTGTGCGATAGGTGTAGAGTTATCATTATTATTATTATGACTAACTTCTTTTTTGTTTGTTATATTGTTTGAACCCCACATGCATCACTATTAGAATAGTGTCCAAAACGCCTCAAATACAGGGTGATTAGGAACCCTAAATGTTTAGTACTGTATGAATAGAGTGGTAGTTCTACCGGTACAACTTCGAATAACTCCACTTGTATTTCAATTAATTTTACTTGTGTGGGGTTTATAAATAGAATTATACTAATTCCAATGACATGTCTTCATTGAACAACACGTGTGCACTTTTTCCATTCAACGTTCCACATTTCCACAAATTTATATAATATATACTAGATAATTGGAAATTTAGAAAATATATTTCCTCACATTTTAAACTTTGCATATAATAAAAAAAATCTCTATATAAATAAAGAAAAAACGTAAAAGTTTATATTTAAATAATACTACCATACAGTTCAATTATAAAATTTCAAATATCGTGTCATCAGTGACACAAAATTATATAATAAAAAGAATAGTAAGAAATATAGATAAAAAATTAAAAATAATCAATATTAACGATTTAAACCTCAAACAACAAAACCTCGTACAAATTTCAGACAATTAATAGGTTTATAATCCTAATAAAAATGTGCATGCAGATCTTACAATTCAAATAGAGGTGAACTCACGCTAATTTGTGCTCACAAAATTTGAATGGATAATAACCTCTTATTGTTCTTCCTTTTGTTTTCTTCTTCGTACGCATCAATGTAAAACGAGTAACTTCAGAACATATATCACAGCTTGTTAGCCTTCTATTTTGTTCTAAAGTTCTTCATGCAATTCTTAGTTAAAATTCTAGGTTTGTGTAATTGTCTTGAAGCTCTTACTTTAGTAAGAGATCTAAAACCATAATTAAGTCCATGAACATATTTTTTTTGGCTTAATAAGTTCTTAATAATTTATTTTACGGTCAATGTATCACCACTCTTAGTTGATTTTAACTATAAAAAGTTAATTTATTCCTAAAATACGAGTTAGTCCAAGAAAAAAGACCTTTACTAATAAAAGAAATATAAAACATAAAAAGAAAAAACTTAAAATTACAATTTTATAAATTCTTTGGCAAATTGATTTTGATCTAGATGTATAGTAATTAGTAACCTTGTTAGCAGTACAAACTTTCCGTTGAACATGAAATATTACAATATACTGAATTTAGTAATTGTTTATGATCAGGAACAAAAAAATGTAGTAAGATGTTAATTATAATGAAGAGTATCCTTTAACTTGTTGCTATAGAAATTATCTCATAGAGCAATCTAATCTTCTTTACACATTCTTTTGGATTTTTCCTTGCTTCCCTTGGTGTTATCAAGTAGTTGCTGGGATCAATTTTTGAATGACCTAAACAGCTTAGAAATTGTGGCCTCCACTATTTTATTAATGTGTGCGTCAGAGCATTCACAATGGTGCAAGCCATTTTGGTTCCCATTTTTGAGCCATCTCACATCCACATCATCAATTGTTATAATAATATTAATTTAATTTGAAATGGTTTAACCTCCTACAATGGAGGAGACAATTTTTGTCTCAAATTTGACTATTATATAATATAAACATTAGATACAACATAGAGAGAGAATAAAAACTATAGCAAAATATGAAAGTGTACAAAATGTCTCATGGACAACTTAGAGGAAAGAGAATAATAAATTAGATGGACAATTAGCGGTATGGACAAATTTTGTCATAACCTCTCACATCCACATAAGCAAATGTCTTGAAAAATTTGCCCATTGAAAGTGCTCTCAGACATATCTATTTCAAATTCTTTTTAAAAATCAGAACAACTTAAAAAAATGAGATATAAATTATAGGATTAGTATACGATTAAAACATACAAAGATATATAAAAAAATTCACTTTATGGCAATGCATCATCTTATATGGAGTTAATAACCAAATGATAATTTCAATATTTATCTTAAAAATATTTTCAGCTAGACCTACTGCTGCATAGTTGTAGAGATTAATTATCACTCCATCAATATTTTTGCATTTCTTCATTCTTTTAATATAAAAAGACTACCAATTTCATGCCATCTTCTTCTAGACGTGAAATCTATTTAAATAATAAAGCATAAGTGCATTTAAATTAAAATAATTAAATATTTAAAGCGTATCAAGTCAATAAGCAAATACCTTCTTAAAACGAAGGTATTTCTCACTGATTTGATAAAGTTTAAATATTTAAATATTTTCATTTGTATACACTTATATTCTATTGTTTGAATAGATTTATTGTTTAGAAAAAAAGGGTGTGAGATTGATAGAGGTTTATATATAAGAGTGAAGGAAGGCAAAAAGATTGGTGGAGTAATAATTAATCTAGACAACTATGTAGTAGTAGGTCCAACTGAAAATATTTTAAGGATGTATATTTGAACTATCACTTGGTCATTAGCTTCATATTATATGTTGAATTGGACTAAAGTGAAGAAAGAGAAAATGAAGAAGTCGTTATTGAATTGCTCTACATGGCCAAGACAAGTAATGTAAAGAATAAACTAAAAAAATTTCCAAGTGCAATTAATCTTCTTCATTTAATTACGTTGGTCAGTATGCTTTATATATATTTTATTTTTTTTGCAAATAGTTGTTTATATCACTTATAAGGTTTTGGTTTTTCAGAAATAAAATACTTACAGTTGGAGAAGGATGAAGAAAAGAAACCGCTTGTACTGCTGATCTTCCATCCAATTCCAAATATGCTCGCCAACACAAACTTCAATAGCTAGGTCATCTGAATATGAATTGAAGAATAAACAATTCTCTACTGCAAAAAAAAAATAAAAAATGGTAAGCTTCAAATCATACATCCACTATATATCTGAGTTTGCATAGAAGAGATTGATCCGATCAGTACACCTAATATAATTGGAGATTTACGGCTGAACACATATAATTATAATTAGCTCACTGCTGCAATCAATTTATACGCGGTTGTGACCGCCATTATCGGCGGGCGAATCATAAGGTATCAGTTAGGAAATTCAGCCCTATATATAGCTAGCCGAATGAATCCTAATGGGAACAGCTCAATAACAGTTTGGATTCTTCTTATATGATCATAAGCTTAACTCAATAAATATTTTTTGAATGAAACTTATACATTCACTCGTAATTTTCTTTTTTGGCCAAATCACTCGTAATTTTCTAATTTAATGATATAAAATATTGAGTATTTATAAAAAAAAATATCTCATATTTTAATCTTAATGTAAAATAAAGTAATTAATTTTTTTTATTTAAATGATTTATATATACAGTTTAATTGTGAAGCATTATAACTTATAAGTAAGTGTTTTTATTTGTACTAATATATAAATATAAAATACTTTTGCATTAGATAAAATAAAATTATAATGTAAAAATTTACAAAATCCAACTATATATATATATACAATATATAAATATAAACCCACATAAATATAAAATATCTATAATATAAAAACTTATTACAACCGACTACATAAATATAATGTATACATATATATTTCAAAAACTTTTAGGTTAATGGTTAAAATAGATAATTTTTTCAATAATGTTAATAGGTCTTTTGGTTAAACATGTTTGACTAATATTGGTTTTGGGTGCAATAAATTATTTTACATACTTTAGGTGCAATACTTTTGAACCTTGTACATTTTTGTACATATGTTAGTTAACTGTTAATGTTGACTGTTAAATAGTCACATGACTTGTACGTAACTAGCCCCAATTTTTTTATTTTTCTCATTTAGCCATTCAATTTATATTACTAACATTTTTTTTTTGTATAGTTTAGTTCCCTAAACGTGTTCCAGTCGAAACCTTGCTTCGATTGATCTTGCTCAGATCTAGCCTAAGGTTAGGCCCGACTATTATTAGAGTCACCTGACATAATTTCATAATCATGGACAAACCTAATCATGTGCTCGATCCGAACTATCTCAGTTATGACCTAGATTCCAATTGGACTTGATATATGTATCCTTATCTATGTAAAAAAAAATTAATTTTTATAAACGATTGAGAAATCGAATTAAAATAAACTCGACTTCATTTTTATTTTCAATCCAGATATGATCGGATTAATTCTTATTACTACTTTTGGTACGTGATACATCATACATGAGATGCTACATACAAATAAATATATTTTACGTATGCCTAAAATACAAATAAATGTATATATCTATGATATAATGTAGAAATATGAATATTCAAACTAAAGATGGACGGTTATAATAATGAAATTCATTATTATATGCTACAAACGACTAGTAAATTGATGTTTAAAGCCAGGTGGTCACTACCATCATCATCTCCAAAAGAAAAGCCAAATTAACCTCTTAAATAAATAGAGCACAATAGACTAATTCCACCAAACTAAATATATAAATATTTTTTTAATGGACCAGAAATATGGGGTGGGTCATTAGAGTCCTTAGCATCGACAAGTATACTCCACCAAACATTACACTAGCAATTCAATTATTCTGTTTTTGATATTCAATCAAGGAATGATAATAGAAAAATACTCTTAGCTATATCTAAATAATTAAATTGTTATTATTCTATTTTTCTATATATATAATATAATAATAATATATAATTGGGGTGATGATGAAATTGTGAGTAAACAAACATATATTGTTTACCATTTACCAAAAGACTATCCAATTGAGGAATGAAATTAAACTGCAGTGGTGTCTGGCAAAATGGCAAATCAGTGTGTGTACTGTTACAGTGTATTGTGGCTTCTGTAGTTTAATTAATAATAATAATAATAGTAATAATAATAATAGTAATATAGAAGAAAAAATGGTCAAAGTGATGACTGATGAGATGGGGCCGGGGGTGTCCACCACGCGCCACTCCAAAGTTTTTTTTTTTTTTTTTCCAAAGTTTGAAGTTGACAAACCCACAAATAATGGATACATTATACATACATCATACATGCTTCAATACTTGTTTCATTATAAGCTCACACGCACCCAGCTCACGTACATATTATATATAAGTACCATGAATCTATACATAGATATGTATGTACGTATTGATTTGTACAAAATTATATATTAGAGCACTTCCAATGGGCAAAGCCATTTTGGTTGCCATTTTGAGCCACCTCACCTCCACATCATCAATTGTCAAAAAAATATTAATTTAATTTGAAATGTCTTTAGCTCTTACAATGGCAAAGACAATTTTTGTCTCAATTTTGATGATTATATAATATAATATTAGATATTATATGGAGAGAGATTAAAAAGCTATAACAAAATATGAATATGTACAAAATGTCCATGGATAAGTTAGAGACAAGAGAATAAGAAAGTACATGGACAATTAGTGGGATGGACAATATTTGTCTTAACATCTCACCTCCACCTAAGCAAATGTCTTAGCAAATTTGCTCATTGAAAGTGCTCTTCTTAAAGACGTGTATGTGTTAGAGAGTATGCAATTTATAGTTAAACCATTTTTTTAATATACATATATATTTTATGAGCTACACGCTTACGTCATTTCTACGTTGAACGTACATCTCATCAACCCATCATAAGCTTACAACACATATATATTTGAAACTCAAATTTGGTCAGTATGATGAGATGTTTTCCATGTAACACTGAAACTTTGAAACTCAAAAATAAAACCGTTGAGAAATTGACTGTCGACTGATAATAATATTGCTGATTCACACCTTTTTTTTTGCACAAAAAAAAAAAAAAAAAAAATCTTATTTTACTATTAATATTATTTTCTATATTCGTTTATATCCATTTTTATGGATTTGATTTGACACTAATTATTAAAATAGTCAAAATCGGGGTTCTGCTAAAGTTAGTTAATTATTTGAAGGTGCCGGCTACCAAATTCGAATTCTTAACCCAAAAACAAAAGATATCGTATTCGAAACATATATATTTCTGCAGTCAAACAAGTGTAATTAGTTGCTCTTTACTTTGTATTGTTTCATTGTTATTCATAATAATATCTATTTAATATATTAATTCATAACGGACATTTCTCCCAACAACAATATGTATACGTTCTTTTCAGTTATTATTTTCTAATTTAATTGTATTTTTATAAATTTAAATATACAGTATTAAATAAGTGTAATTAAAAAAAAAAAATCATCTCGGATTTTAAGCTATCTATAAAATATATAAATTCTCAACATATTTAAAATTTGTTGTGTTTATTTTTTTAATATGTTTAATCTAAAATGTTATTATAATATTTTAGTGTCAAATGGCCCCTCTTTTGTGGCAAAAAATAATACCGTTGTCCTCTTTTTCCTACTGTTTTTCCTTGAAACCTTTCTAATATTATTGTTACCAAATTAACCACATGGTTAAAGGATCTGGTAATTGTGATAAAAGTTCTCAAAATAAGAAGGAAAATTTGCAAACAAATGTTTTTTTCTTGCCCTCTAAAGTTACTCATTAGTACCCAAACACAACAAGTCAATATACAAAACATAGTTGGAAAAAGAAAATTGTAGAAAAGAGAAAGCTAGCCCACATGAAAATAAAAAGTCGTATATATTGGACCACGTGTTTGCATCAATTTCTTCTTTTCCTTTCCCTTTTTTGAAGAACATAAAAAAAACAATTATTCCTTGTGTTTATATATATATATATATATATATATATATATATATATATATATATATATATATATATATATATAATATTTAATGAGGGAGCGTTTGGATGGACGTAATGTGAGATTACTTGAAATGTAATATTACAAGCAATATGAACTAGGTAATATAATGTTAGATTGCAGTGTTTGGTTGTGTTGTAATGTGTACTGTAATGTTAGATTACAGTGTTTGGTATGTGTTGTAATGTGCGTTGTAATGTGACTTTATTATTATTATATATATATATATATATATATATATATATATATATATATATATATATCATAATATGATAAGATTTAAAAAAAAATATATACTTTTGACAATAACTAATTTCTTAAAGATTACGTGTGTGGTTAATACTATAGCCATTTATAAAATCTAAAGACTAAATATTTAAACTAAATACACACAATTACTAAATTCTATTAATTATGACATTATATACAGTTTTATAAGATAATTTCATAAAAAAAACAACGAAAAATACTTACTCATTTTATACGAACATTATGTGCATTATTATTTATTATAATAATGAGTTATGAAGTATATAAAAATAAAAACTAATAATAATAACAATATTATTATCATAATAAAATATAAAGATAATACAAAATATTTTATCTATTTAATAAATAATATTAAAATAATAACACTCAGAAATGTTGGACGTAATCTCACATTACATCCGTTTTTTTATGTAATCTCACATTACGTTGAATGAAGTTTTGACGTAATCTCATATTACAATGCACATTATGTCGTTTGACAAACCAAACAACGTAATGTTGATTTAATGTAAGACGTAATACGAGATTACATCTCAGATCAAACACCACTGAAAGAGAAATTAATGAGATTCCAACGGAAATATTTCGCCATATTCCGACTGAGAGGGGCATTATAATTGTCCAAAAAAATTGCTTAGAATTATCATCCATATATACCATGCTGACATAGTTGGAGGTTGTCGGGACGTTATGTTCGGAATTTCTATCATTGTTGTGAACGAGAAATGATTGAGATTCCGACGGAAATAGTGCACCGCATTCCGACTAATCTAAAAAGTTGCTTAAAATCCATACCATGCTTCCAAAGTCGGAGGTTGTCGGAAAGTTTTGTTCGGAATTTCTATCACTGCTGTTATTGAAATGTTCAATTAATATATATATATATTTTTATGATATAATAATAATTACTATGAAGAACAATGTGTATATTATTTGCCGGACTAATTATATTGTGCTGTTTCTTTTATTATGAGATAATTCTAACAATTTTTTTGGCATAATGAGTGATTTTATTCAAAGCACATCAATATGATATGTTCAAAACAAATTACATAAACGATTTTTTAAGTATAGATGTTTATACTTGTATATACATAGATAGCATGTTAGGTATTCATACTTGTATAGATACATGGTAACTTTGGTTGACTTGTATGGTTGACTTAGTTAGTTAAGATCTGAGCATCATTATGAAGCTTCTTGGAGGTAATTGCGATTCAAACTCTATTTTCGCGCTATTTTCCTGGTTGAGATTTGATCGTCAATTCGAGCTCGTTGCTCGTTTATATGCTGCGATTTGGATGGATTTGGATTAGCATTAGACTATTTGATTGATTCCGAGCTCCAATTCGGTGATTGTTGCTGTGGATTTGTCCAATTTTGATTCGCAATTGGTGCGTTTCTGCTCTGTTCTTGGAGCTGCTGTGTTTTTCTTGCAATTGCTTCAAATTCGACCATGATTGTTGTTTATATGCTGCGGTTTGGGCTGATTTTGATGCGTCGTGTTGTTCCTGCTCGATTCGAGGCTCCGATATGTCGATTCAAGCTACATGATTGGTTTGATTTGGCACAAATGTGCTGTCCTAATGGATTATAAAAATCAGCAATCTCTTGATCGAAGGAGTTCTTTTGGATCGTTTTCTTCAGGATTCAGTGCCCAATTGAAGCAGCGATTAGTTCTGTGTTGATTGATGTTGATTGGAGATGTTCTATTGAATTTATGGATATTTGTTCTTGAACACCTGGAAATTCAGCTTGAAGGTATGAAGATCTTCAAGTCTGCCCAGAAAATTCAGATTTGAAGGAAAAATACGCATCTCGCAGGATTCAAACCTGTGACTTTTGGCCTCTGAGCCGTGCACCCCTTCATTCACCGGATTTTCAGCATGCATTTAGTCTTCCCTGTGCACCCCGGTGCACCCGCATGTGCACTGCACGTGACTTCGTCATTTTGGGCGAATTTGACCGAATTTGTGATTTTTGGGGCAATTTTGCAAGTTGTTTGAAGATTTGGGGCTGTTTTGGGCAGTTTTCAAATTTGGGATAATCTTTTGTGGATTTTGGGGCTGTTTTGGAGCAGTTTCTAAAGTTTGGGGGCCATTTTCCGAAACTGGATTTTCAAGGGGCCATTTTGGAAGACCGGGTTTAAATGTACATTGGCAATGAAGACCGGGTTTAAATGTACCTTGACAATGAAGACCGGGTTTAAATGTACCTTGGCGTTTTGTGAAGACCGGGTTTGATTGGACCTTGGCATTTCATTCATCATCAAACTTTTCTCTCAAATTTTCCTTGTATTTCTTTTAAAAGGAAGAAGAATGAAAAGATTGGGGAATATAGATGTATATACTTGTATATACATAGATAGGTACTCATACTTGTATAGATACATGGTACCTTAGGTTGATTTGTAAGGTTGACTTAATTAGTTAGGATTACATTCCTGTATATAGTAGTCTCCTAACATGTAATACTAGATTGAATTATTTATACATTCATATACTTTATTGCTTATGGTTCAACCCTCCTCTCCACATATTCTAATATTTAGTATAACTAATTATTGACTCGGGCATTTTACTGTCTAATTACTTTATAACGATTATTTTAGAATTTGTGTTTATGTAAACAAGAAAATATTGAAATCCAGTTGAGTGAAATAATAAATAAATTATGTAAACTATAAACAACCCCACAACCCCTAAATCTTAACACTCCATATCATTAAAAAAAAATAATAATAATAATAAAAAAACTAACTTTGATATTAAGACGTCGCACGTCTATAGCATATATATTTAGTGGTATGGCATATAAATATAAAACATGAACAAATATGTACCTTACTTCACTTCTAGACCAAACATATACATATAAGAAATATATATATATATATATATATATATATATATATATATATATATATATATATATATATATATATATATATATTGTGATATGTTGTGTAATATTCATCTAAATATGCTTGCTAATGCTATTTCTTCATAGCTTTCATGTATGTATTTGGTTTTTACGTATCAATTAAGTTAATTACATTTTGAATAGGTTCCAATTTCCATAATACATTCAATAAACAAAAGACAGATGAAAATACAAGTAAGCAGACGCAACCAAGTCGACGTCGGCCGACTTTATGGCATAATTTATGTATTAAGTAAAGGTAGTAATAGTAGTTGAAGTCTGAAGTAAAGAGTTTTCTTAATTTATTAGTATTTATTATTATTATTATTATTGTATAAAAGCAAACTTTTTTTTTTTTGGTAATACATAAAAGCAAACTTGAAAGGAAGTTTATAGCCGTTGTAATTTGTAAATGATTATTTTTTAATTACTTGCGATAATTTTCTAAAGTTTATTTAATTGGATATATATATCTCACTAATGTTTAACAACTCTAGCTAGATATAGTAATAATTTGAGCAAACATATTATTTGAGGGGTTAATAACTAAATTGACCAATTTACAAATCACAATCTAAGTTTTAATTTTTTAAATATTGGTATCCAAATTTTCTATTTTCGAGCAAATTGTTACATATGTTTCGATTTTCGTCAAATTTGATAGAAATTGAGCATGTTTCCGCCACAAATGTAATTTTATGTGTACCAAAGATGAATTTTGATATAAACTGAAAATTTTGCAACAAAATATATTCAACTGACGCTTAATTGCAATATACTGTTCAAATTGGGCGGAAGTCCAATTGAAAGTATTTTATTTCAACATTTTCAAATTATGTTCGAATACATTTTGGGAACAGATAAAATATCCCATGCGACTAAAATATATTCATTTTCAGTTCAATTGAAATAAATATAACAATTGTTCAAAAATTAAAAATTTGAATAGTTAATTTTTAAAAATTATAATTCGAATAGCGATTTATAATTGGTAAAAGTTCGGGTAGCAATTTGATTATTAACCAATTTTTTAGACATGAAATTACTACACGTGTTAAAGATGAAGTAAATTAGGTGGAGCGGGGGTTATATTATGCAGTTGCAACTTGCAACTGTATTTGTACGCATATAAATGAATTAATTAGGTCACGCGAATATTTGATTGCGTAATGAATTAATTCGGTAATTCAAAAAAGTGTAAAATTAATAATAAATAAATAAATAAAAGAGCAACCGATAAAATAAAAGGCGTCACGTGTCGGTGGCGATGCTGCCGTTATATAACGGTGGAGACCGTTACTCCGTTATATACTAGAGAATAGATGAAGAAGATGAAGAGCTAGCGAGGAAGCTCCACCTCCAACTACCTCTTTCTCTCTCTATCTCTATCTCTCTGCAATTTGTATATCATGAGGATCATCTGATACCAAAGATCCTTTCTCTCTCCCCAACTGAAAGTGCTCGATCTATGAACTATAGAGGAATTATCCAGATCGATCTTATAGAGAGAGAGAGAGACGCACTGATCTTTTAGAGAGAGAGAGAGAGAGAAATAATTCTGGCAGGTTTAAAGACTATAGCCGTGAGATTCGCCGGCGGCGGAAACCGGAGGAGGAAGCGGCGGCCGGCGAAGGTAGTTGTTGTGCAACAGGAGAATCCGATGATGGAGTTTTGGCAGAAAATGGTGTTTCCCGTCCGCCGCCTCTGGTTCGCCGTCTCCACCCGCGTCAATTCTCATACCAAAAACGGTAAATCGCTCAATCCAACAACATAACTATTTTTTTTTTTTTTTTCCATTTTTTTGTTTGAGACTGGATTTCATGATTAATTGACCTTTATAGCAAGTAGATGTGCTTATTGAAGTTCAAATATATGGATTAGTTGGTAAGACCACATATTATTCTTAACACTTATATTAAGTTTTTTTTTTTTTAAACTATATGTACTCACTTATACTTTAAACTTTAGATAGAAATTACTTCACTAATGAACATATGATACATATAGAAGACTTGGGGAAAAAGAGCTGTATTCACTGTGAAGTCCAAATTATATATTATCATGAACTGAATTGATTCTATCTATTATTGTTGAAGTGGGTACCAATATGAGCTTGTTCCACATCCTTGTTGTGATATTTTTTGAACATCATATATTTTATTCATTTACATCCTTTTATTACCAATTAATTTAAAATTAAAAAAAAACACCACTTATATAAATTGTTACTCTAAGTTTGATTTATTGGTTTTTTTTTTCTGGCTAATATAAAATTTAATAACTGTTTACACACTTAATATTATATATTATTATTCATGGCCAAATATATATATATATATATATTATAATATTGCTTTATTTCTTCGGTGGTCCATTTTGATATGATTGTCCTACACGTACGTACGGCGACGTCTTGTAGATGTTGTAGGAATTAATGTATGTGGTGCTATTTCACATCGATCAAAATAGGGGAATAGTTCTCATTTTGTTACTTAACCAGTTGTCTTCTTTCTTAATAAAAAAAGTATATTTCAGGTTTGTGTATAATCGAGTCAAGTTGATTTCAATTTAATTTTTCAATTATTAGATTGTGACTGGCCAAAAAAATTATTAGATTGTGTATGTTGAATTTTGTGCTATAAACACTTTTGTGTATAAAATATGATTTATTCTCTCTTTGAATTTAATCACTAAAGAAATTAAGTTAAAATAAATTTGACTTCGTTTTTGTCAAACTTCTAAATTCTTACAAAACATATATATATATATATATTTATATATATATATATATATATATATATATATTTATATATATATATATATATTAATTTAAAATAAATTTCCATACAAAAATGCAAAAGAAAATCTAAACTATGTTAAATTACGCATGTTAGTTATTAATATTTGTATGGATTGATTGATGACTTCAGAACAAAAAGTGTGGTCCTCAATGTGCAGTTTCTTGTAACCAGCTACAATATGTATAGCTGCAGGAATTAAAGAGGGGTCGATTCTGGACTCACGTACATCGCAGTTGTGATTTTGACACGTGTGCTTTTGTGTGTGTGTTTTTTTAATCTATTGTAATTAGTAAACATTAAAAAAAATATTAAATCTAAGAACACGTATTAAAATCGATAATAAGGGTATGTAGTAAAAAAGTGGGGCACGTGATGATTATGAATTAGTAACTAATGAGAGTAGTACGTAACACATGGAATGGATGCAGGTGGTGGGATTTTGAAGCTACACAATGATGTACAGAGCTGTGGGTACGAGGACGTGCAGGTGATGTGGGAAATGCTGAGGCGGTCGGAGGTGATGTCCTCCTCAACCAACCACCGTAATACTAAGCGGCCGGTCAAGAATAACCGGCCATTCTGGAGGATATTTGTGTGGTCGTCATCAAACAACAATTCCTCCGCTTCATCTTTATCCACAAATTAGCTACCTATCTACTCAACTCATTATATATATATATAATTAGTATGTCGATCGTTGCTACAACCAATAATAATACCATCTTCATCATACTCATAGCTAGCTAGCGACATAAAATGTTGTTGAGAGAGAAGTAAATATGATCAACACACAGGTGTGGTTGTGTCAATCCTCTGTAGTCTGTACATATATATCTACTACTGCATGCATGCATGATGCATCTTATTGTATATACCCACCACCATTACCATCCAACTATATATATATACTGTGAATGTTTGAACTTGATTCCCTAATTAATCAAGAATTAACTAAGATTGAACACAAACACTCAAGGAACTCAATTGAAGAAGATTGAATTGAAAAGAACGATCAAACATTTATAAAATCAGATAATTTGTTCTTCATCTACAAACAACTTGTATATTAAGTAACATTAGTAACTGCCAAATTTAAAAAACAAATAACTGCTTTAAGACAAAAGTAATTATTGCCTATAGCTAGATTATATTATAGGAGATAAAGGAAATAAACTAACTAATATTGTTCTTGTCCAAAATAAGATAAAACTAAAAGTATTTAGACGGTAAGTAAACTTGTTTGAATTGCTTAGTTCTTCATCTTTATCCTGGTGTTACTGTTATCTTCACCTCCAAAAACTTTCTCTTCATATCAGCATCATGCATGAAGATCAGTTTAAAACAACAGAAAGAACAACTCCCAACTTCGATCAAAGAAACTCAAATGAATAAATCTTCAGAACTTTGGTGAAGATATCTGCACGATTATCACCAATCCTGCAATATTCAGATGAAATATCTGGACCTCTACAAAAATCACGCATGTAATAATATTTCACATCAATGTGTTTGGATAGACCATGAAGAACATGATTCTTAGCCGACCTAACTGTGAAACTATTATTATCACACAAAAGCAAAACTGAAGTTGGTTGCTGACAGTTTCGAAATGCTAGAACCCTTTTAGTTCTAACCAAAAGGATGTGCTTGGCACATTCAGTAGCTGCAAATTGCAATGAATTCAGCTTCTGTGCTGGAGAATGTCACGATCTTTAGTTTTTTAGAGAGTCAAGAGACTGTTGCTCCTACCATCATCAAAACAAATTCGCTAGTGTTTTTCCTGTCATCTTTGTCCTTAGCATAATCACTACCACTATAAACCATCAAATCTGAAGAAAAGCCCTTAGCAGCTACTCTATTTGTGTAAGTATTTGTTATTAACAAATTACTCAATCAATTATTTATACATTATGATACTGTAATCGCATTGAATTTTTTCAATAATATCGATCTTTCTATAAAAAAAGAATTTACGAATCTGAATAAATAATATTTCCGATGATTACAAACACATAAAAGAAGCCAACAATAGCAGCAGCCTGCACTTTCTTCTGTTTTCTCCTCAAGGGACAACACCTGGAGGAGAGTACACATAGACAAGAGACACAAAAGCAAAAGCAGATATCCACTAACTACACCTTTCTTTGATTCTTAATCTGGTAAGAACAAATAAAACAAACGACTCTTTTATGGACAGTTTTCAACAAGGCATAGATGATGTAATCTAGTTCACCATTACGAGCATCGCACCACAAACTCAGAAAGTGCCTACACCAGGATATAAAACTTCTATAAAACTGCAATAACTTCTCAAACGAGAACTAATTTAATTATTTTTACTGCACAATTTTAAGTCACATCTAAATGAGAACTAAATTAATTATTTTTACTGCGCAATTTTAAGTCACATCTATTCATCAGTTTCAGCTAGTTCTAGTTCTCCTATTTACTGTCTCAAGTTTGCCTCATATTTCAGTTTGGTGTCTGACATTTAAATTGAGTGTCCCAGGTTTCATTTTGGTTGAAATTTGGTGTCTCAGTGTGATTACTTTAGAAGAAGCCAATCCCGACGAAACCGACTGTCATATCCGAGCTCCCAAGCATGCTCCCTTCTCGTCACTTTGTCGGGACCATCACCTAAGAAGTTGGCCACATTTGCCCAAGTAAATCATGCTTTGTTGTCGCTCGAAATCGCTCTACTGGAAACTTTTTTTTTAATGTTCAAGTTTTGGGTGAAATTTGACGATTTTGTGAAACGTAAAAAGTGATGGATTATAAGTGGGTGAGTCGGTTGATGGAAATGGTTGAAAGAAGAGGAAAAGACGAGCGGAGACACCAAATTTTAACAAAAATGAAACCTGAGACAATACATATCAACACTTTAATCCTGAGACACCAAACTGAAACATGAGGTAAACCTGAGACAGTAAATAGGTTATTTTCCCTAGTTCTTATAACCCGATTGATTATTCAAATATAACACGTTTTCATTTGATTTTCAAAAGAAGATGTCACAGTCCTCATGATAGCCTAAGCTGACTTATGGGTGAAGGTATTTAGCACACTCTTATACTTCAACATAAGCTTTCAATCATTATTGGAGAACCCACTTATTCATCACCATTTTAGATACGCTAATGAGACCAAGTTGTGATTTGGTAAGTTCAACTCCTAAGGCAACTTACGTGTTAACAACCCCATTATGGAACTTGGTTAACTAATACATTTATGGAACATGAGCAATTAAGAATAGAGAAGTACCTGTGCATATAGACACGACCTACTCTGTCAACTTTGTTTGACCACAAAGCAGGGCTCTCCGTGGGTCGAGTTGACCGCTACAGTAACTGGAAGGAACAGCAGAAAGCTCTAGTCTTCCTTTCCACTCTTCACCCGGTTTCAAAGTAATTGGCTTCTCCACACATGCAGCCTCAACACATACCATATGCTTATACTCCTCAGCTCCAAAATCTTGCATTAATTTGGCTTTTCTATCCCAGGGATTCCAAACCACTGAAAAGGTTAAAAATTTAATGCATCAAGTTGCCTACCTATTTTCTCATAAACACTGAGCTGTTGATAAAAATTCTGTTAACACGATTATTTTTAGTAACTAATAAACTGAGAGAATGTAGCATACCAGCATCTGGTAACCCATCCTTACGCAGCACAAATGTTCTCTTCCTCTCATGGTCCAGTATTGCAATCTTTGCAGGAGTGCTGAGATATATTCTATCCACCTAAAACATACCCACATTTAGAGGAATAAGAAAAGAGTACGACACCTGAATACATAAAGTAGCATGGAATCGAAGCAGACACTAACTTCTGATTCAAATGTTATGGCATCTCCTTGTTCAGTGAATCTTTCCCTATTCTTTAGGTTATCCAAGTAGTCTAGAGTCTCCAGCCCTTCAACCCGCACTTCACTAAACAAAAGCAACATGGAATTCTATATTTTCACGGAAAGAACTACATTGACAACTAACAGCTCATAAAATACCATATATTGAAACAAAAGAAATATCAGAATCAAACTGTCACGGACCTGATGTCAGTCACCGCGAAGTAAGTGTGATAGGCAAATGTGAAAGAAAATGATTTTCCATCAGTGTTCATGTTTCGGATGCGAGATGTCAACATCAAATCTCCACTAGGACCCAGAGTCACCCTAAGACGAAACTCAAATCTACATACAAGATTATAGAGTCAGTTAATTATCAGGTTTAATCATGCAGGGAAGCTGTTAATTTAAAGCCTTTCACATCTACTTCTGTCCAACAAAAGTATCAACCTTCGTAGAGACTTAAGTAACTCTGCTGTTTATTCACACGGAGGATGGCAAACATTATATGCATAACAAAACATCATCAGGGCATCTAGCCTAGCCTCCTATCCAAGACAAATAACAAATGCACGAACTTCAGAGTTTTTTTATGATTCCTTTCTAGTGCCTGATTAACCTTTCTATGAAGAGTTCCTAATGTACCTAGCAGTAAATAAGTTTAAACATACTATACTGAACCATAAAACAAAGCACCTGTGAGGCCAAATTTTGATGTCTTCTTCAGAATTCTTCAAAATCAAATCAACAAAAGCCTTACTAGAGCTGGTTGTAGGAAAAGGAGGGGGATCCTTGTCAATGCTCCAAACCCTGGTCCGTGCAAATCCATGTGATTCAAGTGGACCAAGATTTGAAAACTGCACATAAAGTTCATATTTTAGAAGACTGAACATTTTGGCCAAAACAAAAAAGACGAGAAATTTGGAAATACAAATGAGATTAGGAGAAGGAAACTCCATACTTGAGGAAAACAGATAGGAATGCCTCCCCTTATTGGCTTTGTTGCCGCAAATTTAGCCTGTTGTAAAACAGCTCTAGTCATACACGAAATGCACAAATATGTAATGGGCGCCGAATTTATCTTAGAAACTAAGTAGACATTTATATCTCTCAATGATCCTCGTATATAGATACATGTATTAATATATAAGAGGCACATAATACTACTGTCGGTAACTTTCTCAAATTTTAGATCACCTTAGCACTGAGAAATAGCAACTCCTCTCCATGTTCATTCTTCCAGGAAGTTACGTGACCACCATACAGGTACAGCTGTTTCAAAGCAACATTTCTTAATCAACAACTATTGAGAAGCAAAACAATACATCCAGAAGGGAACTTATCATGTCAGGATGATCAAGATTATACGTAAGTGGACAGGCAAACAAAAATTGAAATATTGATTGATAACTTAGTGACATAGAACTACTTCAACCTTGCAGAATAGCATTTCTAAGAACAGCTTCATATCAATAAGCATGCAGTAAACTGCTAAAACCAAGCAACAAGCTGAATCTCTAGGACATGAATTCCATCAAGAAAAGCAACAGAAAACAGTACCAGATCAAAGGTCTAATCGATCATTCCACAAGCATACATGGTACACGAGCGACAAATTATTCCGCAGTACTCAGAACCGAGCATTATTCAAGAGCGAAACCGCATTTAAACGTACATAAATCCAAAGAAATGGATGCTCAACCATCTTCACCAATCCATTCATTGTACAGTAAACAGAAACAGCGCGTGTAAGCGGATCAGATGACGCGATCCGAAATGCAATGATTAGGTTAGAGATGGATGATACCTCCGCGGAGAAGCCTCGGACCTCTCTGAGGATGACCTTGTCGAAGCCATTGACGCCCTTGGTGTGCTCCACGTAGACAATCTCTTTCCTCGGTGCCGACGTAGCCATCGGTGAACCTCCGTCTCCGGCCGCCGGATCAATGGAATCGAGACTCTGCGAGTGGATTTTTGAGAATTGTGCAGGAAATGTAGACAGGAAAACTAGTAAGATCACTTGTAATAGCCAAATGTTGAAGATCATTTTGCATACGTAAAAGAATAAGTGAGATACAAAATATTATCGTTAACCGAGTTCTTCAATATTTAGTCTATTTTTTAAGTTGTTCTGGTTCATTCTATTTCTATGACATCACGTGAACTTCTACCATTTTTATCTCTCATTCACTAGTCATTTATATTTTTTTTCCTATTCTTTCGTTTTTTTTTCTTTTTAACTAAAACAATAAAACTAAACTTAAATATGCAACCGTAATTTCTTAGCAAAAAAATATAGTGAATTTTTATTTTTTTTTTTTACAAAAAAAAAAAAATACTTTTTCAATTTTTTAATAATTTGAATTATGTCATTTCTTTTTAATATTTCATCATAGATATTTTTTTGTATATATTTTTTATGTATAATATATATATATAATCAAGAAGCTAGAAAATAAAGTATAAGAATATATATTTTTTGTTTTATCTTATATATAGATTATATATATCCAAAATATTATTTTTTAATGTATTTAAAATGATTATGTTCCCTGTTTTGATCAATTGCATTTATCTCTTCAATGACACATTAAGGGGCGTTTGGATGGACGTAATGTATGATTACTTGAAATGTGAGATTACAAATAATGTGAGCTACGTAATGTAATGTGAGATTGTAGTGTTTGGTTATGCTGTTATTATTATATTAATCTATATGAGAGTATATTATATCTTAATATGATAATATTTTAAAAAAAATTTATTTATATTGACAACAACTAACTTCTTAAAGATTGTGTGTGTGGTTAATACTATAGTTATTTATGAATTCTAAATACTAGATATTTAAACTCAATACGCACAACTATTAAAAATTTATTAATTAAAACAATATATATAGCTCTATAAGATAATTTTCATAAAAAAAATGCAACGACAAAAACTTACTCATATTATACGAACATCATGTTCATTATTATTTATTATAATAATGAGTTATGAAATATATAATAAAAAAACTAATAATAATAACAATATTATTATCATAATAAACAATAAATATAATACATAATATATCATCCATTTAATAAATAATAATAAAACAATAACACTACGTAATGTTAGACGTAATCTCACATTACATCCGTTTTTGGATGTAATTTCACATTACGTTGAATGAAGTTTGGAAGTAATCTTAAATTACATTGCACATTACATTACAATGCGCATTACGTCGTTTGGTAAACCAAAAAACGTTATGTGGATGTAATGTGAGACGTAATGTAAGATTACATCTCACATTACATTCATTCAAACACCCCAAATAATGTAGCCATAAATATAGTTCAAAATGAAAGTCAAAATAGATTTACCCATTAGAAATTGAAATGCTCTAAAAGGAGTTTGAATTGACATAATGTGTGATTACTTGAAATGTGAGATTACAAGTAATGTGAGCTACGTAATATAATGTTAGATTGCAGTGTTTAATTGTGTTGTAATGTGGAATGTAATGTTAAATTACAGTGTTTGGTATGTGTTGTAATATGCATTGTATTATGACTTTATTATTATTATATTAATTTATATGAGAGTATATTATATCTTAATATGATAAGATTTAAAAGAATATATATATGGACAACAACTAATTTCTTAAAAATTATGTGTGTGGTTAATACTAAAATTCTATTAATTAAAACATTATATATAGTTTTATAATTTTCATAAAAAATGCAATGAAAAAAAACTTACTCATTTTATACGAACACCATGTGCATTATTATTTATTATAATAATGAGTTGTGAAATATATAAAAATAAAAAGCTAATAATAATAATAACACTATTATTATCATAATAAACTATAAAGATAACGCAAAATATTTTTTTATCTATTTAATAAACAATAACACTTCGTAATGTTTAACGTAATCTTACATTACATATGTTTTTGGATGTTATCTAACATTACGTTGAATGGAGTTTAAACGTAATCTCAGATTACAATGGACATACACGAAGCTAGCGAGGGGCCAGTGGAGGCAACTGCCCCACTAAACTTTTATTAATTACCATAAAGTCCTACATACATTAGTTATATTGCCCCTTCTCAGTTTAAGAATTTGCCCTCACTAATATTTTAAATTTCCCTTTTGGAGTTCAGTTTTGCCTCTTTATAATATTAATTTGCCCATTCATTAAAAATAAAAACTGAAAACATGTCCAAACAATTCGACAAAAAAAAAAATTGAAAACCCAAAAGTAGATAACATAATCAATTTTTTGAAAAACTACAACGTTCACAAAATAAGAAATGTAAATAGTCAGAGATTTCTGATATGGTTACACAATGTTGGGTTGCAAAATTCAAAAAATTGTAATATATACCACTGTTACTTCCTCAAATAGAAGAGATTGCTAAATTAAAAAAAAAAAAAAAAAAATCTTAGAGCCATTACACAAAAAACTTAAACATCTTTGTCTTGGAGCTGTAGCAAAACCAAAATTCCTCAAAACTCAAGTGTCAATACATACCATTTTCTGTGTCAGATCCAATCAGCCTGGAATTTCTAACTAAGACTATATTCAGGAATAATAAGAGGTATCCAAAACTGAAACCATCCGTGCATGCGCTCCAACCTCCAAAATCAAATCAATCATGAAAATTACATTCTTTTCTTATGAATCTCTTTACCTAACAGCTAGATTGTCTTCGAATGCAGAAAATTGAAGAAAAACTCCTTTTAACTAGTGATAGAAAATGAACTTAGAAAAGAGAGTTAGTTGTTTATCTCTTTAATTAGAAGAAGATGAAGATTTTGAACTTAGAAAAACTAGAGAATAATGAAGAAGAACAGAGAGAAGAGTGCCACCTAGTTGTTTAGCTTGTTGGGTTTAGATGGATAATTTTGTTTGATAGAGAATACTATTACTAATTACCATTGAGCCGTAAAGCTGTGGGCTGTGATAGTTTTTTTAGGTCACTGTGGGCTTAGATAATTTATTGGGTTTTAGTTGAGTTTTTTAAGTATGTTGATTTCTTTTATCACATATATTATGGTTTAATAGATTATGCCGAAATTGACTATTTATATTACGATTTATAAGTTAGAATGCTATTTTCGTATACAAAATCTTATTAGGCTCGTTTTCATAGGTATTAATTAATTTATTAATAACTATACGTGTATAATAGATTTTTTTTTCTTTTTTTTTCCCAAATAAAAAATTAACTAAATTTTAACTAAATTTAAAAGATAATTTATAGATGAATAAAAAGTTCAGTAAAAATATATTAAGTTTTCAGTGCGAGAAAAATGGTAAAACATGTCTATCATACTCTAATTAACAGTAAAAAAAATTATATACATTTTATTTGTTTATCAAAAAAATATGTATATATCTTTCCCCCTCTCATTTAAAGTCCTGGATCCGCCCCTGACAATAGATATTACATTACAATGCACATTGCATCGTTTAACAAACGTACAACGTAATGTAAATGTAATATGAGACAGAATTAGAGATTACATCTCATATTACATTTATCCAAACACGACTTAAGAATATAGATATTTTTAGATTCAGTGAGGGGCCTACTTCTCCTTCCTATTTCTACTCATTAATCTTCTTGGCGGTTGGCAGTGAGGGGCCTACTTCTACTTCCTATCTTTTTTCCGTACTTTTCTGTTTTCTAGTTGCATTTCCCGCACGGGCGTGACTTATCAAATATGTATAATTAACAAGCTAATATTCGATAAAATTTATAATGATTATTTGTAATATTTTGAAAAACTATTTTTAAATAAAATATCAGTCTAAATTTGAAAAAATAAACGAAAGACTGAAAATTTTGAACCATAAAATACAATTGCGCAAATTCACAAATAAATTTTAGATGCCCGCACCGCATGCTACTTTCGTCGTCGGATCAGTGTCAAGCGTCTGTTCTTCAACAGATATGGCTTCGATCACCACCGACGATATCTCACCGGAAATAGAGATGGCTCTGCCATTGAGACTGTCAGCCGCCTGTACCGCCTGGTATCTTTGTTCGCCGGCTCCGTGTCAAGCATCTTTTAAAAATTAGCGAAATTTTAATTTCGATTAATTACATACATTGAATCTTGAACGGTCCGAAATTTTAATTGCGATTAATTGCATACATTGAATCTTGAACGGTTCGAAATCAGGGAAGTTTTAATTGCGATTAATTGCATACAATGAATCTTGAACGGTCCGAATTTTTAATTGCGATTAATTGTATACATTGAATCTTGAACGGTTCGAAATCAGCGAAATTTTAATTGCGATTAATTGTAACTTAAAAACCCTCGGCTCCCTAGTGCAATCAATGCTATGGAGTTAATGACTACAAAACCCTTAGCTCAATTGTCATAAATGTATCGATTTATGTAAAAAATAAAATCATCAGCTCCACATTCACTCTGTTATTATCTTTCATTCATAATTTATAATATATATATATATATAGATATTTCTCCCTAACACTGCATACGGCTGTAGTTTGTTAAATAAATATCAATGTCTATGAATTATGAAGTGTAATGTACAATATTATATTATAATATATACTTTCGCGGACTCGAATGTAGAAAAAATTCTTATGAAATTTTTCATCAAATTAAATTAAATTGAGATATATATTATCTATGATCTTGACGTGTCATCTCTTTTTATTAGTTTTTAAAATAGAGAATCAATTGATATTTATAGTGATTATATTGTTATAATTGTATACATAAATTAAAATATACAATATATTCAAGTTTACATAGAAATGGAATCACATGCTTGACCACACAATCAATCAACGCAGACTCGATACATTATGAAATTAAGATGGAATAAGTCTCAAGAATAGGGTTCTTATTATTGGAGCAAATCAAGAAATCAAGAACTACTACCTTTGATCGATATATAAACAGCGCATTGATCTCGCAGGTTGTCGCCCCAGCAGTAGAGACGTTGGCGATGGTGAGATTAACAATGGTACTATAATTATTACCACTGTTACTATAATTTTACTGTATTTTTTTCACTCATATTATAGCCATAATTATGATTTTTCACCACAATTAAACTATTTAATTAAAACCATTCAAAGTAATACAACATCATTATTTCATACAAAAAATTAAAATTAAACACACTTTTATTGTTTCATATAAAAAATTTAAATTAAACATAATTTTATTGTTTCATACGAGAAATTCAAATTAAATAGGACTTGTTAGAGTAGAAACTAGTGCTTGATATGTTGACCTAGGGCGAATGAGGCTAGTAACAAGAGAGCAGTGCTTATAATATTGCAAATAAACTTAGACAATTAAGATTTTCAATATTGGTATAGACTATAGAATGAATTTACGATTAAATATTTAAGATGAATAATATTAACGATCAAGATATGTCAATAGATAATGATCAATATTTATAGGAACGACCGAATAAATGGTGGCTAATAATAAGATTGGATTATAGACATATAGTCTATATATAATTATGTGTTTATACTCATTTGCTATGAATCCAATACCATAACCATTATGCGTACACAACTCGTTATGTTACCCGCATCACAACATAAAAGAGTAATGAGTAAGTAGCGCCTCAAGTAACGGCCTGGTCCAAAGAACCAGCTCAATTTCCGTATAAATACCGCCTACTCATTTCATTATTTCTTACAGTCACTCTTAAACATAGTAATAACTATTATTGAAGACGGATTGCTGGAGACACCTCTAGTAAACCCTTTGTACATGTAATCAAAAGCAAGGAATAAGGCTATCACAAGGTGCAGATTCCATCATAGTTCTCGATTCACAAACCTAGAAGTTTTCTGGATTCAAAGCTTGGAATGGAATGTTATCTCAAATCCAAAAAAAAAAAAAAAAAAAAAATCAAAACTCATTTCAATTTGGGTCACATGATTTTGGCTTCAAAGGTAGGATGGGAGTTATGTTTTTTTTTTCCCCTTTCTTTTTCAGAACCGTTCTATAAGTTAGTCACGTGTGGGTTACGTGCCAATTTTCTTTAATGTCGAGATTGGATAGAAAATTCATAATCAATCATTCAAATATTTGAGGGTTCTAATCCACTTGAAAAATTCGGAGCCTCTTTACAGGTCTTATTCCCTTCAATTTTGTCGAATTTATCTAAAGTACACGTAAAAGATCCAATTAATTAGAAAATGTTGATTTTATGTATAATAATTTGACAAAAAGTTGTAACTGTGATACATTTACTTTGAAAATTGAAAGTTACGATAGTTAATTTTAAAAAGTCAATGTTCAAGAAGCAATTTGTAATTGAATACAACAGTTCGAGTTGCAAATTGGATATTAACCCTACAATTTAAGTAAAATTACTGTAGCTGCAAAGTTCAAGAATCAAGATTATCGACGTGTAAATTGAAGATGAATTCAAGCAAGAAACACTAGCTTTAAGTTTTAAACAAATCTCTGCATCGCTCTCACAAAACTGTCGATACATATATATATAGATCCCGATACAGGCATACTGCTAAATACTAGTCAGATCACCGAACCGAACCAAATGTATTTGCAGGATCTATCGAATCACAAGTGTATGTTACACCCCATAAATCTACACTATAGATTCCCAAAATAACATAATTACCAATAAGTATTAGACACCTTACTGTGCTGTTAATAACTTCTGGAGATATATTTTCTGTTTCAATCTCCATTCGTCTTTGATGGCAACTTCTGTGCAATCTTCTCTTCATTCTGCAATAAGATGTGGATACAACAACAATTTACACAAGTGTCTAATGAAAACGAGTCGCCCTATAAAATCAGGTAAACAACTAAATATGGTATATCTGCCCTGTCAAAGTTGTAGCTATTGTCCCCCTCAAATTTTGTCATCGTGCACACTTAGCCCTAAACATGCAATTATTTTCAATCGATTCCTCTCCAAGTTATATACATAACACTTCCTGAAATTCTTTATTTTGATTGTTTGACCTATTTAAAAGGACGCGATGAAGCAATATTTACCTGAGCATTATTATCGATTTTAAGTTTTTTGAGCTCTTCTTGGGCGCGTATGAACCTACAACATGAAATTAAGATAAGATCAATGAGCATCGATGAAAAGTAGTAAGAGTTCAATGAAAATAATATGCTAGTTTTTGAGAAATCGATATCCTACTTCCACTGCAATTCGGTTATCTCGTGAAGCAAATCCTTTTCTCTGTCATGGGCTGATTCCAGCTGCAAACACCACATACAATATTACAATTTAAGAAGAATTGGAATCAATTTCATACAACAGGCTTTTTCACAGACAACAACAATAATGATTTCTCGTAATATTGCCCGTGAATAAAGAATGGCCAAATCAAACATGCAGTAACCTTCCTCAAGGTCATAACTAGTTTGTGAAAATTACAATGTAATTTTACCAATAAATAAAATACTGGTTTAAGAAAGAAAAAAAATATGGGTTTATAAACAAAGACAGAAAACATGCTCAGCACAAAGCTATCTTAGATTAGATTAGGTTGTCTCAGTTAACACACGGGTTTAAGAAAAATATTTCACCAGGGTTCAAATGCATAAAAATAGGATCACCAAATATACAATCAAAATATACGTACTTAGACCTAGTACTTTGTGGGAAAAAGCATAAATTCATTTTTAAGTGTTTTTAGCGCAGGACCCGTACTTTGCTTCTATTTAGCAATTCAACGTATAGACCAAAAAGTCAGAGAGAAAAAATGGCTCATGCACTGATGCCAGTAGATGTATATATGCTTACCAGTGTTCTCTCAGGTGTAATGTTATTGAGCTGTGTTCCACCTGTATCACCAGCACGATGAACTGGAGGAAGAAGAAATATAATCATTATGAGTCAATACACTTTATATGATATTGCTACCAACATATAAAAGGGAGCTTCAGTGCTTGCACCTATAAGTTCACCAGAAGTAACTTGTTTCATTAATGTTAGGATGCATTCCTGTAGAAACAAATCAATTAAAGAGCTAAGTAAATACTGTCATTTTCAAATCATATATGGACCACTATGTTAAATCAACACTAACCCTCTGTTGAATGTTTGCTTGTAAAGCTGCGTGTAAAGTCCCATAGAGGGAATTTCCAGAAATTGGATCGGATGGCAGTTGCAGAGGTGATAATGCAGAAGTATTGTGCTGTGGAATGACCTAAATAACCCACAATAGCATTATAAATACAGTTTGCTAAAAAAGATGAGCAAATGTTGATAATGCTGCTACAGTTTAAAAATGTGTGTCCATAATCGAATAATTTGCTTGTATTTTATTTTCTAAAGTCAAGAACTCGAAATTGACTCATCTCCAAATTCAAAAGGGAAACCATCGTGTTAATAATATGTAGACATGCTTCTCAATCTTAAGCATCTAAACTACAGCACCTGCATGCTTAAACTTTTCTGCAGAGTAGGAGATGGTGCCATCTGAAACAGAAGGCCAAAATTAGACACATTTGTGTGAGAGTGCATGTATGTATGTATAAAGTATAAACACAAACTTAGCTTAAAATTTAAATGAGAGAGTAGAAGGGGCTTGGAATCAGATCTAAAGCACCTTTTCTAAGTCAACATTCTCTGATGTAACTTTAAAACGCCCTTTTTGCTGCACTACGGGGATTTTAGCTTTGTCATCAGCATCATCTCCATTTGTTCCTACAATTTCACAACTCAGCATCAGTAAAAGAAAAACCCAGTCTCCTCAAACTGTTATTCCAAATTTCCAATGAATCACCAGAGAAAACAAAAGTTTAAAAGTCGGAACAATCTCGACACATACCTGATGGTTTATTAACCTTAGGAGGAAGGTCAGAGAGAATGTCATCTGCTGAGGAAACAGCTACCAAATTGGGTATGTTCTTTTCGCTGAAAAGAAATGCATATCAGATGTATTGCCAAGTAAAAGGATATACAACGTGGTTATAAAAGAGACACTAATTGTAACTGGTGGAAGAAATATCTTATAGAGTATATTCCTTTTTCACAATATGAAAACAGAGAAGTGAAGAAATTCAGAGTTAACCTATCCATCCGACAAAGTCGAGTAGGAACCTCTGGTAAGCTGATGCTTCCAGAAGAACCTGCCCTCCTCGGGGGGTTAGAAACAGCACTAATAGCATCCAGAACTCTTGCCATGTCTGGGTCAAGCCTTTCACTAGATTTATTTTCATTGTCTTCAATGTGTACTTGGTGACTTGAACTAGCAGGACCGGTTTCGTCTTCAAGTCTTTCACTTCTGTGGGTTGAGTGAAATCAAAGATCAATTTTCTTTTTCCTTTTAAAAAAGAACTTGTGTATCTCATTATGCACTCACTGAAAGTAGCAGAATATTGGACAAAATAGACTAATGTATGTAGAGGCCTACATGGTGGTGTTTCTTGTAGTGTCGACAAAAGGAAGAATAGCTGACTGGTTCTGCACCCCTTCATTGTCCTCCTATAAATAAGTAGAGAATAAGAATCTCGGAAATGCTCTACTTTCCATTATGTATTGTTTTTATAGAAATCTAATTTAGAATCTTATATAAGATTCCTGGGTTACCGCATCAGATGGACAATTGCTAGAGGAAGAAAGCTGCAACGGTCGCTTATCAGTGCCTTCCAATGCACAAGAACTGCTGCATCCTTCATGGTTATTGTCAGATATATTTTCCTCAACATCCTGAATCTGTCAGAATGAAAATATATCAAGAAATCTAACATAATACTCAGACATGATATCGTCCCGAGAGATGCATAGATATAGATTTACCAGAGATGCTTGAGCTTTAACGTCATCAAGATTGAAGTTCCAACTACTAATTCCTCTTTTATATTCATTCTGCACAAAATAAAACACATCAATGAAGGAGTGAAAAGATTTGGTAATAAAAGACCAAACATGAAAAGAAGACTAGAGCAACAGCTATCCAACAATGACAAGAATGAAAAATTGGGTCTGCTCCTCATATGAAGTTCTTTACGAAGTACACAGTGTTAACGGTATAGAAACAGACGTTTACAAAGATATTCATGTTAAGTTACTAGTTTTGGTGATTTCATCCTTCTGTTTGTCTTGACATCTGGTTTGGTCCTAGGAAGAAATATTTAAGGTTCTATTCTGACACAAATTAGGAACTTAAATACTGACAGACCTGTGATAATTCCTCCTTCTGTCCATCAGGCATTTTCTTCTGCGCAAGCATATCTTCCTCCTTTCTCTGCAGCAACAATTAGGTTGATCAAGATGAAATCAGAGGTCAATTTTTGAAGTATCAAGAATGATAATCTATAAATTAGATCAAAGCATGACATACAGACCTTTAATGCCTGAATACGATCACCAAGAGCAGGCAGACCTTCCATAAGAGTACGTGCTATATAGTCGCTAGATCTTGCTTGTTTGAAAAATGAATGCTTGAGGAGTTTCCTTGCAGAAGGCCTTTTCGATGGGTCTTTAACCAAACAACTTGCAATCATCTGCTTAAAAGACTGCAGAGACCGAAACAACTTAACAAATTTAGTTCAAGGAGTATACCTGTACAATCAAAATCACATCCATAATCAAATAGAACCTTGGAGAACTTCCTATCTCTCTCATAGTCGAGACCAGGGGGTGCGCTTTGCAAGGTCATAAGAAGCACCTAATGTGATTCATCAACAATAGAGTAAAAACACGAAGCTTCTCAGTTAAAGCATGAGATGCAGCTTGCATAAAGATTAAAAAATAAACACCTTCATTGGAGGATACTTTGAGAATGGAGCGTGGCCATGGGCAAGCTCAAGTGCAGTTATACCAAAGGACCAGATATCGGCTCTGCATGTATACCATAAACAGAGAATCTAAGGTTTTAGCAAATGGGAAGAGAATGAAAGGAGAAGAGCATAAGGAAAAATGCTGACTTGAAATCATAACCATGCAATTGCTCCATAACCTCGGGCGCCATCCTTAAAGGTAAAAAGAAAAAACACCTCCATCAACTTCCAAATTGGAAATGAGATGAGGAACAAAATGAAATACAATAACTCGGTTCAATTTTTTTCCCTGAACCATTCATACTAGATCTTCTGAGAAACGCTATCATGTGCTGCATAGGATGATCTTAACATCCCGGAATTCATGAGCTGAGCATTGACTAACGTATTACATATCAGAGAACTAACATCTGATTTGTGTGAATGAACAATATGTGCATGTGAAATATCCAGAAAAATATACACTAACAGTAAACAATGAATCTAAGGTTGCTGATTGATGATCCAGATTGGCAATGGTAAGAGAGCCTTACCAACAGGGTGTTCCCACAAATGTATTCCTGGTGCGCTGCCTATCACCAGAATCAAAAAGACATGCAGAAACCCCAAAATCACCAAGTTTTACTGCACCTCGTGAATCAATAAGTACATTTCCAGCCTACAAGAGAGCATGCTAATTGAAACGTAAGTGTATTCATGCCTTCAAATACAATGATACAAGAGAACTATTGTATATTCAATCAAGACAGGGATTTAAGGAAGCTTTCAAGTTTTCCCCTTGAATTGCTCATATCAAATATGCCCATTGCTTGTTCCCATTACTAGCACTGTGATATACAAATCCTTACTTTGCCCCTCAGTCCATACTCAATGGTGACTGATTGATAGCCCCACAGTTATAATGTATGAGTTCACGGTGCTCTATTTATTGATCGAGGGATGAGATCACACTACTGCGCCTCTAAAAGTCAAAAAGTAGTCTCCAGGGCTGTGATAAAGAGATTGAAGAGCTCATAAATTATTTAACATAAAAAAAAAAAAAACATGGCTGTTGTTGTCTGTATTATGTGTCGTTATCTATAGTCAGTTAGTAATATAGTATGGTCCTATGTTCCCCTGGAAAAGGTCAAGTACATAAACACGTTCATAGAGTACTATATGGCATGTATTACAGCTTTGAAAATTGATGAATCAAATATATACCTTCACATCTCTGTGAATGTGGCCATGATGATGAAGGTACTCTAAACCCTTCAATGTTTCCTTTAGTACAGTGGCAATAACAACCTCCTCAAAACCATCAGGGTATGCAGCCTTCAGAATGTGAAGACAAGAGCCACCTGCCATGAAAGGCATGACAACCCACAAAGTGTGATCGCTAACAAATGAGCAGTGCGCCCTCAATACATTCGGGTGGTCAACCAAGATCATTGTTTGCGCTTCTCGGTATATATTATTCTGTTAATGAAAAGAAAAACAAGAATTGTGAACTATTACAAGACAGTTTCCATTATTTAGATGAAAAAGTATGACAAGAACTGAGCCACAATTACTGATTCTAGCCATCTTATAGCGAGATCATTCATTCAATCTGCATAACAAAATTTATTTTCTGCAAAGAGGTTCAGGGAACTCAGATCCTCTGATACAAGCATCTAAGAACAGCAAGAAAATTGAAAAATTAATTGACCATATTTTACCGTAATGAAGATTCATCAACCATCCTATGAAAACACTTACAAGCCTCCCATGCTAATCATCAAATCTTATAGGAAGTAGGATTTGGTCTTTAAATGGTAATTTAATAGCAATCCCTGAGGGGTCCAAAGGTATCAGGTGCAGCCGCAAAATTGACTAGTTCTTCTAGAAAATCAAAGTTCACGTCAACAGCGTTCCTATAACTACATATTTGCAGATAATTCTATCCAAGACCTAAACATTAAACTAAAAGGCACACAGACTGATTTATGTCCTCTTATGGCAACAAATACTCAACAATGAATATAAGAAGAACGAAAAACAGTCATAGCTAGCTAAACTGAAACGAACACGTTAGCCGTAATAGAGCTGATCTGGAATCGGGGGAATAAACGAAAGTGAAACAAAGGACGATTCAAATCCAGAATTACGTAGCAACTAAAACTAAGTAAGCAGGAGCTACCAGGTCGCAATTGTCGCGCTCGAAATCGAGGATCTTAATAGCAACGACCTCATCAAGAGGGACACAGAGGGCGCGGTGAACGGAGGCGCTGACGCCTTGGCCAATCTCTTCATAGAGGAGATAATGTTCCGGTCCAATCGGATACTTGCGCTTCTCTGCCTCTTTCTCGGTCTCGGCGGCGTGCTTGCCTTTCATGTCGCCGCTTATCTAGAGAACCTCAACGCAATAGGGCTTCGACTAGGTTCCGATAGCAATGGAGCTGATCAGCAGAGAATCACGAGGGCATGGAAAATGGAGGAGGAGGCGTGATGTCGCATTGACTGGTGGAGAAGATGACGGAAAAGAGAATCGTGAGGAGAGAGAAGAAGAAGAAAGTTATGGAAGGTATTAATGGAGAACGATACTTTCCTGTGAGATAGAGATAGAGAAAGAGAGAGAATCGGAGCGCCGTTGAGGCGAAGAAGAGAGGGAATTAGGGAAGAGTTTGCATGCAGAAATCCCGCCACTTGGTTGTTGTTGATGTGTGTATCTTCAAAAAAATTCTACTTTACCCTCTTTCTTCCGTGATCTAATAATAAATATGGTGAATACTTTACTTTGACTACTAAGTTTGCATCATATCAATAAATGGTTCCTAAGTTTTGCATCATATCACCTAAATAGTTAGGTGTTTTTTTTTTTTTTTTGACGTAATTAAATGTTTTATATGTTTCAGAATGTGACGGAATAGTTTACTTTTTTAGTCGAGAGATTATATTAAATGGTTATAAAATAACTATTTTCAATCATTTCAAATATTGTTCATCTATTTTTTTTATATATTTTTTTTAATTTCAAAATCAAACCCCGAGCTCCTTTATCTGGAATTTAATGCCAGAACGAAGCACGAGCTCCTCATTTTCTGGAACGAAGCACCAGAATGAGAAGCTCGTGCTTCGTTCTAGAAATTCCTGAATATGGAGCTCGGGTTCGAATCCATATTCGATGTTGATTTTTTTTGAGTGGGTTTTTTCATGAAAATGTTGATAACGAACGCGGATAACATGATAAAGAAAAAATATAGAAAATGTATTTTTGAACTTTTCATCTCAATATAACAAAATGATCACATTGACAAATTTAAGTAACTAAAAAAATACATCTTTGAACCAACGGTGACATTAACAAACGTACGTAACAAACGGTGTATAAAAATATTCACAATTAACATTGATAAAACACATCTATTGAGTACTTTAATGGTAGTAAGATTGCTATATGTGGATAGATATATTTTTCGTCCTCGTGAGATGGATGAAATACATAATGGTACATAAGTACTTTATCATACTATGCAAGAGCGCTAATGTATCTTGCTAATTACAATAGACATCATATATGATATTATTGTTATCAGCAAGATTTGGTTCTTCTATAATATAGTGAAATGGGAATGAAGTTAATAAAATATTGGGTTAAGAACCTATGAAAGGTCTGAACTATCACCCATATTAACGGGAGAGGTCTGAAATTTAAAAAGTTAATAATGGAGGTCTGAAATTTCAATTTTGTAGATTTGAGGTTTTCTGTCCATTTTTATGGTTAAATTTAACAGAATTGTGTGAAATGACATTTTTGCCCCTTTAATATTTTGTTTTATTTATATCTTATTTAAGAAAATGTGAAATGACAATTTTACCCCTAAAGTCAAATTAAAACCATCCAACTCAGTCCACCGCCACCCGACTCCGGCCACCACCACCCGACTCCGGCCACCACCACCTCGACTCCGACGACCACCACCTCGGCTCCGACTACCCGACTCTGGCCACCACCTCAGCAAAAAAAACTCCGATCAGAGCCTAATCGGGGCCGGTGGCTCCGATTTGGGCCCAATCGGAGCCTTGGTTGTGGTCGCCGGAGTACGGTGGTGGTCGCCGGAGTACGATTGGTGGTCGCCGGAGCTGGGTTGGTGGAGCCGTGATGGCTTTAAGGGCATTTTGGTCTTTTCACTTCAAGCATGTGAGGGGCACACTTAATAGAAGGGCATTTTTGGAAATTTATTTTATTTACAGTCACATGCCAAGCATGTGACCAACTTCCGTTAGTTTTAACGGAAAAAACTAACGGAGACCGCTGTTATCAACAAAACTGGAATTTCAGACCTCCGTTATTAACTTTTTAAATTTCAGACCTCTCCCATTAACATGAGTGATAGTTCAGACCTTTCATAGGTTCTTAACTCTAAAATATTTCGGTATCTCTGAGGGACGAATGACATGAGTTTATTATCGCAAAAAAATAATACCTGAATTTATTGACTATGCATGTGCAAGCTATATCATGAAGTTGTGAAAACTTTCTGTGTATGATTACGAGGATAATGCTACATGTATCATTTAGATTCAAGAATACTACATCAAATGAGACAAGAAGAAACAATTTTCCAAACAATTTTTTACCATATCCTAAAAGAGGGAATAACATCCAACAACTCCGTGATTCACGAAGTCTTTAATGAGAACAAGATTAGATTGCATCAATTTAAAGACATTACGTGACAGTGGAGACTTTACAGCTGTGCACTATTTTTTTTTGTAACTTTGTCCTACCGAGTTTTTCTGGTAAAATTTTAATGAGGCAACTTACAAAAGGATTCATAGTTATAT
This sequence comes from Clarkia xantiana subsp. parviflora, assembly GCA_036873135.1. NCBI lineage: Eukaryota > Viridiplantae > Streptophyta > Magnoliopsida > Myrtales > Onagraceae > Clarkia > Clarkia xantiana. Next base: position 5,552,948 of record JAPTYO010000009.1, read on the forward strand.
ATTATTTTTCTTTATCTATTTTTATCTTGTTGATTTTTTTTTTCTAATAAGGTATCAACGAAACACAATTCATTTATGAACATTTAAAGGGTAATGTTATAAATATATTTAATAAATATTCTCTTGTTCCTAAAGGCTACCGGCTATTGAAATAATTTTTTTTCATCGCATCCGATATATTTCCTTTATTCTATAAAATTATTTAGATTTTACTTACTTCCCAAAAAATTGTAACCTTTATATAAATGATCTATATGAAATTAAACATCCTTAGTTGCTTTTTATTACTTGTCTAGTTTCAAAATAACATTAAAATTATGTAACGTATTTAATAACATACATTTTATGGTATGTTTTAAAGCTAAAAAAATTTCAATTTGTCGAAAGATATAATAATAATAATAATATATATGGCCAGAAGTTCTAATTGTTTCATTTATCTAATTTAATTAATCATAATTATATTTCTGATTTGTGAAAAACGAGAAAAATATGTAAAAACATACATATTTATAAAACAAAATTTAGTGTTAATATATTTTAAAATTGTACAATATGTTATGTTTAAAAAATTAGGGTAATTGGTACTTTCATCGATCATCTTTAAAAAATTACTGTTAAATACATTTTAAATTACAAAATTAATTGAATATTTTTTTAAATATCACAACTAAACCTTAATGACATAACTTACTAATGATATAATTGAGTCCAATCATACGCAACCATGAATGAACGGATTCCTAATTGAGCTAAGACTCCATTATTACGTCAGTATAAGTTATTAGGGCTTAATATTTCACGACACTTCTGGACAAAAGTATTAATTACCATCATTATTAAAACATATTGTACATTTGAAAACATACCTGTATAAAAAATTATTTTTTTGCAAACATATATTTTTTTTATATTTTTTGCCTTTGCGAAACTGCCTTTGTATCATGGCCGTGTTAAGCGTACTATTTCTGATTGTAGGAGACTCTAAGTCTTTTAGAAGTGCTAAAATTCACCACATTTATTGGGAAGCAAATAAAATTGCACAGATCACCTAGCGAATGAAGCTGTTACTATGGAAGCAAATTTTGTTATCTTGAAAAGTCTTCCAACACGTTTGAGGTCGCTTGTGTTGTATGAATTATGATTGTATATGTAAATCTCAAGATAGGGTAGCAGTTGACTGATGTTTTATTGAGTGTTTCTCTTGTAATTAAAAAAAAAAGGCTTTAAAAACTGCATTGGATGAGCAGAAATGCAGCAAACCTGCACTCAAACGGACGAAGAAAAAACACACATAACAGACAATAGAGATGGAGGATTTAACTTATAACATAATCTTAAGATTCTTAACGTAGTATCATTATATATAGCATAAAGTATACCATTAGGCAAGCAAATCCTGAGAATCACCACCTTTTCTAATACAAGTTGACGCCTTCAAGTTCATAAACAAAATAAGAAGTTGATGAGTGGAAGCACAGACTTGAAAGTCATAATATTACAACTTACTTAGAACTCGCGATCCGGGAACATAATTGGAGCGACCAGAGACCAGATGAAAAGAGCAGCCGTGGCCCACTCGGTTAGGACACGGACCCACACCGAGGACCATCCCACATCGACTAGCTTCCCGCTCCCTCCAACAGAGTTGGACCAGCCTGTCAAAAGCATAGCCGAGTACATGCTTGCGAGGGAGAAGATGATGTGGAAGAAAGCATACGAGTAGGTTACGGCTGATGACTTTTCTTTCTCCTCGTGTTCGTCCACTTTGTCTAGTGGAAGCAGAGGCTTATCTGAACCTTCACAATGAAACAGACAAGCAGCAATTTAGTGTGCAGCTTTACTGATATTCCAAAGGGTTAAGAACCTAATCACAGATTCAAGTTTGCAACATTTTGCTTTTAGGTATTATTGCTAATAGGTGTCGTTTCATTTTCGTTGCTTTTTTGGTTTTACGTCCGTTTTTTAGGTTAAATTTGACGGATTTTAGTCCAATGGTCTCTAAAATTTAACAAGAACATTTAAAGAAGAGAAAATAACAAATTGACATTTCTGCTTCCCTTTACCTTATGCCAGTTAATGTGTGCATACACTGAATTTGAAGAATTTATGCAAATTTGAGGTTCAGTTTAACTTAATTGGCATAAATATACATGAATTGAAGAAAATCTAAACCAAAACCCGTCAAATTTAACAGAAAAAACAGATGGAAAACCAAAAAGCAACGGAACCTGAGACACCTAAAAGCAGCATGGTGCAAAGCTAGGACTGTAATTAGGTTCTTAACCCAATTCCAAATTCAACATTTCAATTCCTTGGCTTCAGAGATCAGTTAATCAGAGCACGGCAAGGTATAACAAAACAACAAGTTTGGTACCTGCACGAGGTGAGTTTGGAGGGGAGAGCAATGATGTAGAGGATCCAGCTCGGACAGCAGAATAAACCACGGACAGAACAGTAGTGAGAAGCCCGACAGTAAGGGTACTCGTTGATACAGCTTTTGAGTGCTTGTGGAGACCATTGCATTCATAATCCCTTGGTTCACTAGCAAGTCCGCTGTAGCAGATGTACATGCAGTAGAGGGATATAACTGAAGCTGGCAAAATGCTCCCATTAACCTGATTTCAGCAAAATACAAAGACCGTAATTCATTGTTATTATTAGAGAAATAACTGACATAATATACAGCTTATTTGGAATATTATCATCCAAAATAAGCTGGAAATTTTCGGAGAAAATACTATAAACGTCATGCCATGGTTTTTCTCAATACTGAAGTGAAGTAAAATGTTATAAAAAAATATATCCATAATAGTATAGGATATATATTAGATAAGCTAGAATATATTATATCTATAATTAGTGATAGACTTATATATTTTATTTACTACTGGTATCTATTAGAATATCTTTATCTCCTTAGATTGTACTGGTCTAGTCGTATATAAAGGACATAGTTATGAATAAAACGATAAGAAAAAAATTAAGTTATTTCAGTATATCTAGTTTAGTTTTCAGTTATTTCCGGTGTGTCAGATATCTAGTTATTTCAGCTATCAAGACCCATAACATAAAATAAATGTCAGAAACTTAAGTGTAAGAAAAAAACAAAGAGTACGCGAGGGATAGAAACTTACGGCAGGATGCAGTGCAACTATTGCAAAAATGAAGACTAGAACCAAAGTCATTACAATGAAGAACATATTGAGCCCACAATCTTGTCCTGATGGTGTGAAGAAATGGAAGAGAACTCCTGATAAACCAAAAGTTGCGACATAGCAGACCAGTGAAACAACAAATAAGGCAACGTACCTACACATATAAAGAAAAATATGAGGATCAGATCCCAGATTAAACTGTTATATTCATTATCATTGAAGCAGAACGATGGTAAGAAGAAAGTAAGTTGGTATTGTTTTAACGGATATATGCTTACCAGAATTGCTCATCATATCCAACCCATTTGTCATTCCATCCATGAACAAAGTCCAGCAGAAGGACAACTTGGATAAGAAGAAAGAACCCTGAGCCGAACTTTGATATTGACTCTGAAAAAAGAAAAGACAAGTGCTTTAGCTAAAGAAATATTGTCTAACAGCTAAATTGTCAGTATTAATTGTGTAGACCGACATCTTTCCTCGGAACGAAATGATTTTATTTAGTCTTTTTTAATCTGCATTCTGGCTGCACTTTGGATGTGAACTTAATTATTCAAAAAAACTCTTCCCATTGAACTCATTGGACTGTGGGAAATACTGTTCAAGCTCAGATACAAAGCACTTATTTGAATCATATAGTTAATCAAAATGCAAATCTCCTTCAAGTGAAATAAGATAGCTGATAACTTGAAGTTAAGAATATTTTGAACAGCAATGCTCTATCCGACTGATTTCTGTTTTTGGATAGCGAAAGGCCTTACCATAGAAGCTGATGATCTCATTTGGAAGGAAGAACATGAAAATTACTAAAAGACACCAGCTTATAACTTTCATCATCCATCCACCATGGTGAATACCATCACGAGGATCCCTTTGGCTTTTAACACCCACCATGATAATGGCCAAAATGGTGAAAAAGAGAAAATTCCCCAAGCTAACTCGTAGCACGGCATCAGTTTCAAACCATTCCCTGTCCGGTGTCTTGTGGAAAGTGTTGATCCCTGCATCAATAGCTACTTAATACTTGAAACAATAGTACAAGTAATAAGCTAGCTCTAGGTATTTATTTTCTGCAGTGGTAGCAGTAATAGAAGTTACACGTAGCAAAAAGTATTTATCCCTGCATCAGCGATTCAATATCTCGTCTTATCTTTTCTTTCTAAATAGATTTTTCACATTAGCAAGATTGTTAAACGCAGTTTCTTTTGTTTGTGTAATTGATCTCAGAGACAGACAAAGTCTATATTATAAGCAGTAAAAGTAAAAGAGCAACATTCCCTCAGAGAACTTCATGGGAAGTAAAATTCAAGATGCTTACAAGGAATCTTCTCCATGAGAGGAGCCGCAACCTCCCTTAGCATCCATGAAACGATCAGGGAAAGAGCAAAGAGGCCGCAATATGCAATGCGAGCAGACCTGCGGCTAATTCCAGACACAACCGTCCTGCAAGCATCACAGGCACATGCAGCACAGCATGACGCTAGGCAAGAAGCTGCCCACATCTCTCTTATATGACTAGGAACACCACCTAAATCCACAAATTAAGCCAATATAACACATTAATAATATCTAGGTACAATCATCCAAACCTTGTTAGCTGAAAAATGTGCGATCGATCATGAAGTTAATTCAACTAGGCAATTAGATGCTGGAAAGATGATCAGATCATCAACCAAGCAAACTGCTCAAGAATCATGCTAAAAAAACCTAATTCCAAAACTACGCATCTGAAAAAAAAAACAGCGAATCAATCAAACAAGTGATATTCAATTCCATGAACCGATCGCATGTAAGAATCCCATGAGTTTCAATTACCTACGGTTCACCAAAAACAACTTATCAACCGATCAAATTGCACACAGCCCGATTAGAGACGGAAAAGCTTGCAGATAAACACTACAAGAGGCAGATACGGGATAATCGAGCTTACCAGGAGATTAAGGAGCGAAGCAGAAACCGATCCGACAACTCGTGGATTTGATGACCGTCGCTTTACCTTTTAAGATAGGAGAAGAGCTTCCAACTTACGACAAGAACGTTTGCGTGGTGGTGACCGGTTGGTTATTCGAACCTGACTAACTCTAGTCCTTAACTCCAATAAGTGGTCCAAATATTTCCCTAACTTTTTTTTGGCAAAGAGAAGACTTTTCTACCATGTTTCATAAATATTATGTTTTTTTTACCAAAACACAAAATAAATTTTCTATCATTTTTACTAATTGTAACATAAATAAAATTTTAAATTAAGATATATTTTTTTAACAATATTTAAATTTTGCATCATACCATTATTAATATGATTGTAGGATTTACCATTTTGTCTCCATTTTTTTCTACTTTTATATATATATATATAATCAAAAGTAAAATAGTTTGTAGTTTTATTCGTAAGTTAAGAAGTGATTAAATTATTTTTATTAATGTGACTTGTAAATTACTAATTCACATTGGACACTCGGACAAATTGCTAGTTTACATTTTTTTGTCTAAATTGTTAGCTAAAGTTTAGTTTTGTTGACAATTTGAAAATAAAAGTATTTTTGGACTATTTACTTGCTTGGGGTTCACTTGGTGGAGAATTTGTTAACTCATATTTCTTTTTGTGAATAATTTGTAACTAGCAAATTGCCCATAATACGAAATCCAACTAGAAAATTGTTCACAAAAGGGAACATGAGCATATAAATTGCCTTTTTGAAAAAGAAAAAGAAAAGTAAATCATCCACAAAGCAGAAATTGAGATAGCAAATTTAAAAAAAAAATAAATAATCAAATAATAATTTGGCCAGAAAGTGAAACACCTAACCTAGCAAATTATTTAAAGAAACTCCATGTATCAATTTGTCATAGTACTCATATGTGATATATCAAATTGAAAATTAAATTTTTATTTTTTATTGTCAAACTCCATAAACAATTTAATATATAGTATAATTTTATAATAAAATAAATAAGAATAATATTTTTTTTCTGCTAGTAATTTTTTTACGCAAATTTTATTCTAAAAAAATGTTCCCAATTATTAAATTTATGAATCCGCTGTTGTCTAGTGTAATTAAAAAAATGCAAAAACTCTACCACAAATATATGATGCTCGTGAAGTATAATAGAAACACCCAACACAAATATTGATTGAAAGATCTAAGCAAAATATCCAAAACAAACGGTATAATTTTCGTTGGCAAAAAGAAGTGTATTTTTCTTTATGATATTTTTTATTTATGAATAATTAAACAAGAAATACCCAACTTTCCATCTGTCAACTCTCTCTTTCTTTCTGTGCCTTGCCTGCTATTTTCGAGTTAGTCCGTGTGCTTCTGCTAAATCGGGAATCTCTTCTCTCCATCTTCTCCGAGCCACCCGGAAACCAACTCAACAATTCTTCATTGGCTGCTTACACAGAAGGAGAAAGAGACGGAGGAGAAGTCGACGGTGATCAGAGAAGCGATTGTTTGATCTTTATCGCCTTGATCCGTCGTCAATCATCTCCGATCGTGGACTCCAGATCCCGCATTCTTCCATTGTAAGTCTCTCCTTCCTACAACTGAAATCCAGATCTGACATATTACGAAAAATCCTAGTGAAAGGCGTGATCCGTTGCGTATTTGTTTCGAAATTCTGTATCTGCGTGTGGATTTGTGGTGTGTAATTGTCGGATTTGACCTAATTGATTCCAGTTCGATGGTTAATGAAGCCATCTTCCACTAGACCATATATTGGACTTCTTGCATCACCACCGTTAGGAAACAGATTGATCTACCCGTAGGTTTTCTGTAAATGTACATCTGATTGCTCAACGATAAAGATCAGCTGCTGTTCCGTGTTCTTTAAGATAAACAGTAGTAGCCCATTCAGATATCAAATTACAATTACTTCGAAATGTAGCTTGAAGCTGAACATTGTGTATCTTGCTCTCTTTTGAGCTTAGTCTATATAATCTTATGTCAATGAGTGAAATTCAGGTTGCTGAATCCACAAATTGTTTGCACCAACCTATCTTGATGCATATTGCTGCTTGTATTTCTGCAAATGGATCTAAAAAAAAAAAGTTTCCTACTATGGCATGGAAGAACCAAGAAGGATACTGCTTTCTTGCTTTTTGAAACGCATACCATTTCTTGATGGCATATTGCTTCTTGGATAAATGGATCGTATTTATTTTTCATAAATTTTTTTCCTACTATGTCATTGAAGAACCTAAGAAGGATAATTTTTTCTTGCTTTATGGCACATATTTTATTTCTTGATGTCATATTGGTACTTCAATTCTCTGTATATATATATACTTTTTTTCCCTTTTCCTACTATGGCATGGAAGAACAAAAGAAGGATACTTCTTTTCTAGCTTTACCAACCCAATCAAATCAAACATGTTTGCTAGTATGTCTAACCTAGCACATCATTTTTTCGGTTTTTTCTTTGCAATGTCACAATTTGGTAATTGAAGGTCCTTTTCCTCTCTTTTCCAAATCGAGAGATCATTGAGTTCCTCCGAATATTGAATGCAACATGTATTTATTACAGGTAGGTATTTCATGCATTTTGTGATGTCTCATTGTTCTTCTGTTCCACCAAGTTCCAGTTTTTATGCTCATTGATACTGCTTTTACTTTGTTCATCAAATATGTATTCTTAGCCTGTTAAATGGATCCCTCTATTGCAGGAACGCTTGTAACCAACCGAGACATGGTTCTTGAAAATGTGTTGTCTTCTCCGCACAGGAAGTCGTCCTCTTTCAGAAGGCGGGACGAGTTAAGCAGTTGGTCAACACTGGTCCAGAGGCACCGCTTCCTCTTGACGGCTCTTGTTCTCTTGACCTTCCTCTGCACCATCTATCTCTACTTTGCCGTCACCTTGGGGGCCCACGATTCGTGTTCAGGGTTGTCCGGTGCACGAAAGGCCCAGTGCCACCTCGAGACCGCTAAAAATTCCATGAAAGGGAAGCTTAAGTTTCTTTGATACCATCAGCTGGGCGGGATAAGGCAATTTTTGTGTGTTTTAGTTTGAAATATAGCCTCTGTTGATGGCAATTGTGGCCAATTTGGATTTTGCTGCTTGTGTAGTAGCTGTAGCGGAGGAAATACTCAAAGCTTGTAATGTCAATTCAAAATGTTTCTGAATATTTATCAGAACCCAGATTTATTACAAAAGTTTCACCAACTCAGATGACCTTCAGTTCCTTGAGCCACGCAGTGTGGAGCGGACAGGGGTCGGGCTTCCCTGATGCAATTGCCTTCTCCGAAAGGGAATAAAACCAACCATTTCTCCATTTGAACTGTTGGTAAATTTTAAGTATTAGCAGCCAATTCCTAGGAAAAGGTATAAAAAGTGACCATTTTTATGTCTGGAGTTGTAAAACTGACCTCTTTTACTGCAGTTGGAAAATGTGCAACAGCTCGGGTATAAGCGCATAATCGCTCCTCGATGGCATCTTCAAACACGAGACCCTTCTCTTCTGCTGCTGCAGATGCAAGTTCTGCAATAAGGCTAGACACCTGAAACCATAGATTCAATTGGAGATCAGCTTCAACCGTTAGATAACGTTCTCCTAATGATTCGTAAATGGAATGTCAGTGTTTTGTAAATAAACTCGGAATGGACCTACTTCGGAACGGAACTCTTTCTCAACAGCACCCACGGTTGCACCGGGATGACGAGCTCCGACCAGCATAAATGCAGAAATCCAGATGAGCTTCTCCAACATCTGCTTCTGAAACGCTTCCTTGTCTAGAACCTGTGTCAGATAAAACACCATTTTACATTAGCTGACAGAAACTGAAAAATCGAAAGTTCGAACTCTCATAATTTTCCACATTCTAAGTCTGCAAAACGAAACCCATCTCCCATAATTGAATCAAGATTATCAGATGAAACTGCATTCAGTTTTCACAGTCAATTTAGTTCTGGACTTGATCAACAGATTAGGTTACGCTTATCTCGTCCAGTAATTAAATAAAAAGTATGCAATACTCTTCCAAATCAGATTTGGCTATGAAATGGAGTATTTGGATCAAATTGAAAAGATCCATGTCCTGACAGTACCTTGCAAGAGAGACCTCCAGAGAGTAACCTTTCGGCAACAGCAGATGCCCATTTTCCATAAGCAGCAGTGAGACCTTCGGGATTAGTATCGGTCTTTCCATCAGTAGGTGGTTCTCCGAGCTTTGACACTGCAAAGTAAGCTAACACTTGATCTACATCCTTCAAACCTTTACTCTCCAGCCACGGCTCCATCATTCCATTCTGGAAAAAAACCAAATCTGCTAGATTGTCAATAAACATAGATAGATAGATATCATTTTTACAAGCTTATCAGTAAAAATGAAGAAAAAAATTGATCATGTTTCTTCGATTTTCAATCTAAGGAACATATCAACAATATCATGTGCACATTTATACAAATTCAGGTATTCTGGTAACTGGATCGTACTATATTGATAAACTGAAATAGAGAAATGGATCAAAGTGACGAGTGGCGCCATAGAATCAGCTTCTCAATACATTCAAAGAACTTGCTGTGTAAATTATTAGCTTCCAGATTGTTATCCCTGTCAGCAAAAGAAGGTTGGTGTTTGATAAAGTTTGAAGTTCAAGACACGGTGCAAACACATAGAAAGCATGGTGCAAAGCATAGTGCAATGCACAGTCAAGGCACGGGTAAAGCATGCTCAATGCACGAGTACACACATGTAGCAAACATGCTAGGAATGTAATGTTAGTTAAGTATGAGTATTAGTTGTTTGTGTAAGTTTGGATAAGATCAGTTAGGTGTGTGTTTAGTCATTCCTAGATATTAGGAGCAGTTATGGAAGTTTGTATTTTCTGATTTTACTTTGAACACTATATATAGCCGTTGTAAACTTGCAGTGCAAGTTAACTGTTTTTTCGAATATGAAGGTGGCCTTCAGTTTCATTTTCGTTTCCTTCAATCCATTGAGTGTTTATGACTAAGTTACATTGATCTTGATTAGCAAATCACGATTCAGTGTTTACGATCCCTAATTCATGTGGCAACTGAGTGGCGATTGATTCTTCAGCATTATCTTAATTACAATTACAAAGTGAGGCACATGAAGAATGAGAAGAAATTGATCTATCAGTATCATTCAGCTCAGGTCAGCTCAATCAAATTCCACACAGACGGATTCAAACATGAGAAAAGAATTTGAACAACGCCAAGTGCTAATGTAGTACCTGCCCATCTTGATCGAGGAGTGGCTTCCAGAACAGCTTCTAGGTCATCGTTCCTCGTGCACACCAGAATTGGCCCCTCGAAGTCGGCGGGTACGGGCTCCCCTCTCCTGACGAGCACGTCGCTTCCGCCGCCTAAGTCCTGCAGGGCCCTACCGACTCGACCGCCACCGACAATGACGGCGGGAACTACCTTCGTGGCAGCGGGGGCGGACATTGATCTCACTGTAAAAGGCCGGGGTTTAAGCGGAGCGAGAAGAGGTGAAGCAGGGGAATTGGTGAGGCGAGAGCAGTTAAATGAGAGTGGATGGAGTGATACAGCCATAGCTAGCGATGGAGAGATGAAGAAGCAGTAGCGTCTGAATGGACATAGCTGATCTCTGTTGCTTGAGCTTTTGATTATTCTGGTTCAGAATCCAGATAGCAAGCCTGACAAGAACTCGCCTTGTGGCCACTCGTTTCTAACTTTCGATCACAACAAAACAAAATGATAAAGGGTAATGTCCACTTTGTTTGATTTTAGATTAAACCTCACCTTTCCGAAACTTGTACAAAGGGTTAAAATGCTAGCGGAAACTTGTACCAATGTGTAAATTATTAACTAAATCTTTTTATAGCAAATTACTAATTATACTTTTAAATTTAAGCAATTTGCGAGCTTTACATACTTGCGATTTTCTACTATTCTTGCTTTTTTAGAATTATCATATACTTAGCTGTAATATAAGTAAAACTTTAAAAGTATAAATGTTTTTAGCTACCTTTATTTAAAATTGCATCATACCATTAGTAATTATCAATTCCTCTATGGTTTCACATATAGAGTAATAGAAAAATAAAAATATAAAAAACATTGTGTGTGCTTGTGATATTTTACTACTATTGTAGACTTAGTTGTAACATAGGTAAAACTTTAAAAGTATACATTTTTTAGCTCACCTAGAATTTGCATTATACAATTAATAATGTTAATTTCTCTATGAGATCACATTTATGGCAATAGAAAAATGCAAAAAAAAAAAAGTATTGCAAGCATAATACTTGTGAAGCATGATAGAATGTTCATTCTATTAACTGTAACGAAGAAAAAAAAAACAAAAAAAGTTCAACTAGTATTTTGCTGATTATACAAAATTTTACAAAGTTCAACTAGTGATTGTAGAAAGAAAAAAGCAACACAATAAGCACCATGCAGCAAATTCACGTCACCATTTTAGAAATTTATCCAAAACAATATTCAATTACCAAATTCTCCATAGCCCAAAGTTGAGCTACGAAGTTGCCAATTAGCCTATTTTTTAATGAGAAATCTTGGTTTAAAAGACTCACGAAGTCTCTACTAACCTAAAACAAATTGATCTTATGAGTGTCCTCTATACTTTTAGTGTCTGGAAGGAGATTTCAAGGAAAGGGTTTACAGTTAGAACAGACAAGAAAAACAAGTGCATTAAATACATCACTCTGCAAATGATTAAGGTAACATTGATTTTGACATTGTATTCACATGACTGTTCCAAGTATGGTACATTGTGGCATATGATATGATAATATATAAACATTTAACAATTTCAGCACAAAATGCTGCATTGTCTTCCACAGACATAACAAAACTTCGAGCTATATTTCTCTCTACCAAGCTGGATTTTCATTGATACATATATCTATCACATAAATCTGAAGGAAGAAACCACCTGCAACGGAATTAACAAACAAGACGAATAATGAGTTTGTGTTATGAACCGAAATGCAATAATAACAAAAATAACTTCTTTCTCAACTCTATCAATCCATACCTTGTCTATCTTGGATCTAGACTTCTCTGCCTCTTCTTCTAAGTACTGCAGAAAAAATAAAAATCCCGACTTCAATATATACATTTCGTGGAGAAACTTTATGGAGTACAAAAATTAGAGTGATATAAATTGAAAAACTGGAATCTTTTCCATTTCAAGAAATACCAACTATATCAGCTAATCATTTCTTTTCCTGAAAGGAGGAAGATTTTTGCATTTTCGTTCTAAGTTTCACGGTTCGATTAAGTTTAAGCAATTTACCTGTCCAGTAACGGTGTACAATCTATTGTACCAAGCATTTGCTGCCATTCCTATTGCTGAATATATGTGCCTTTTACTCTCCCCGGGATTTTGCAGTGTATACTCGATATAATAGAACCCTGAAAATTAAAAAAAATTGTTTAGACTCAAAAGTTCTGTTATTTTTTTAACAAAAATAATAATAATAACTAGGACGGTCGCCTTTTGCATATTTAGTCTCACCTTTTGCATCCCTAGAGTCGACAAGTTTAGCTGCTACTCCTGGAGGCTTCTGCCAACTTCTATCTAATCCATTTACCTAAAAGGAGAATAGCCACAAATATATTTGTTCTATTAGAGCTGAAAAAAAAACAAGAATTAACCAATTGAGATGAGACTACTCCCACAAGAATCACCCACCAAACTCTCTGCAAAAGCATCAACCTTGCCGAAGGAACCCATGGTGGTGAAATCTGGACCAATTCCAGTGATGGCAACACTAACTATTCACAAACAAGCAAGCAATGCAACTCCAATGAGCCATGCTTCACATTCAATTACATTACCAGTAATGAATTATGAGGAAACAATAGAAATGAAATGTGCATTTTTGTGTGCAGATAATGTGCATTTGAACCACTAACCATTGCAATTCGCATAATCCTCTTTAGGATAAAAGGCCGTTATGGATTTGAAGCCATTGGATTCTCCAGTACCAATCTGCCAATCTACAACACAAATGTTTTTCTTGTAAACCTCATTACAGTAGAAGAGATCTTTCATGAACAAGGTGAAAAACTAATTGCTCACCCTCTGGAATTGATATCTTGAATTTGTTCACTTCATCCGAAAAAACCCGAAAATCTTCTGCCACAACTAAATCAGATGATCATCTATAAGCAAAATGAAATATAGGCTCGAGAAACAGCTTAGTGAAATTGGATATGGTTACTAACCTTGCTCAGCTAATGCAATTGAAGAAGAAATTCCTTGGAAGGAAAGAGCACTAAAAGCTAGCTGCAGCACAATTTCTCTCCTTTTAGACCCACTCTCCTCTTGGCCATTTTCACTGCCCAGAAAATTCACCAGTAAACAAAAGAATCATGAACAACAAACCTATCAAACCTTAGGAAATCATCTACCTATAAAATCAATAATAGGGACTAGCGTCAAAGATAGCAAATTATAGGTACAATTGAAATCTTTATATATTTTCAGCTATCACATGGATGTTTAAATGCTAATAATTCCATATAAACTATCAGTAGCAGGTGAAAGAATTGCTTACATCGAAACTTGAGATTCGCCAAGGCAACTAATGCGTCTAAAGATCGGCCGCGTTCTTCCTCCGACGAACCCTGAAGAAGGAGACAGAGCATGAACTACTTACTGTACAGAACGAAGATGCACTTAAAGAAGATATGGATGAAATGGCAGCCATTGAGAAGAAACCTTTTTTCTTGGTGGATGAAGGTGAGGAGTGGGAGGTCCGAGCAAGAACAGCCAGAGAATTCCAGTGTGACGAAGTAGAAGCCATTTGTTCTCGTTCCAACAAATTTTTGTCCTACAATTCACATTAACGTATACTTATGCAGAACCGGACTGCATAAGCAGTCGGGTTTTTTTATTGGGCCAAAGTCGAACAAGGTTGAAACTTGAAAGCCTAAAAATCCTAATTTGAAGTTGGCTTTGAGGTTCAATACTTAAAAGCTGACATTTTTAGCCTTTAGGACACTGAAAAAAAAAAAATGTCACCAGTTTTATCCCTTTCATGGTTCCAATTGGGATGGAGCAGCTAGGTAAACCCAATCCGACATTCTATGCAGGAATAGGGAGAATTGAGGATTGAGCTCATATGCCGAGCTACTTTAGCTTGCAAGCAGGCAGGACCTCTTATTGTTTGTTGTTGGGCTTGTCTTTGTTTTCTGGCCATTTCTTTAGTTTACAGAATTTTGGTCAGTTTGGTCTAGGGTGATAAATGATGTATTAGTCTACGAAAGGATTTCAATAATACAATTGTTATAGTTTAGGACTCAATTGTAATAGCTTAAGATATGTATGTTTACAAAGTAGTTGAGCCTAGTATATACAGCTCTAGGTTTAGAGTCTTTAGACCTTGGGCAAGGACCTATTGTCCAAGGTCTAAACCTAGAGATCTATATAGTATATATATACCTATGCTCAACTACTTCGTAAATATACATAGTTTCATTCAATTGCCTGAGTTTTTTTACCATCCCAAATCAAAACAAACTAAATATTAGTTAATCCACATATCATAATATATGCAATCAAACATGCCCTAAGTTCCAACTCCAGCATATGCATAACCAACCAATTAAATAAGTTTCATCTGTATGACTGTATATCAAACATGAAAGAATAGCGCATTAACATTTACTTGTATCGTTTTAAAAGAAGCTAAAAGTTCTGCAAAAATGAAAGATTCAGCTAAAAGCATAACGGATGATAACTACATTAGCAAATTTTCCAAAAAAAAGGATATTCCATTAGTAATGAAAAAAGGGGTAAAAAACCATAAGTTAGCAAATTGTCTATAAATGAAACATGAGCTAGCAATTTGTATGAGTGTACAAAATCGAGCTAGTAATTTAGAAAATCACATTGGTAAAAATAATTTATTGTATTTTTAAATTTCACTTATTAAATTAGGGACTATTTAATATATAATTAAATATATATAAGAAAATAAGAAGAACAAAAGACAAATTATGGACCAATCAAATGTCATGGTTTTAACACATATGAAAGATAAAGCTGTGTTAAAAGTTTACTTGTCAAGATTGTATAATATTTTTCAGAATTATATTATACAAGTTAGACATTTTTATATATTAAAATTATATACTATTATTTAATAAAATGGATTATTTTGATGAATTTTAAAAATTAGAATCAACGATTGTGTAATGTGACACAATTATAAGCATATCTAAAATTGATTTTAATCATCAGAATTTCCGGTTTTAGCCATGTGTTATTATCTGATCTAATCAAACATAATTATTTTTTTTAGATAACTCATCAAAATTTCGATTGTCATATGAGATTACACTATTTTTATTGATGTAATCTGACATTACAATATAAAAGAGTTTTTTGTGGTTTTCTTAAACTCATTATAATATTTAATAAAAGAGGTGTGGTGTTACAAAATTTGTGTAACATTTGTAACTTACTTTGAGATTGAATGAGGAGTGTTTGAACATTTTGAGATAAGCCACATGCATGCCTTATAGGAATGAGAATTTTGGATTTGACATGGACCAATTAGAAGTTAAAGCAAAAATCAAGAATCTTTGTCCAGAAATTAGGATATCTCCAACAGTCTGAAAAAGTGAAAACTCCTCAACTAATCTACTTTCGTACGAAGATGTCCACGTCGGAGAAAGATGAAGCCAAGAGATGCCATTACTCCCAATAGATATCCTAGTAAAGCTCCATAACTCACACAAATTGGCCAATCCTGTCCATTCCAGAATGATTAAAAAGTAAATTAATTGACGGTGAGTGATTTACCCAGATTATCATCTTAGAACTTAATAGTTAATACAACAATACAAAGCAGCTCAAAACATGCAGCATTCTATGAATTCGAGACATAAGGGACGACACAAGTCCACTGTATCTGGAATCAACATCACAATCACACCATAGTGACAATTTCACTTCTATTATAAGCCACAGCTGAACATTGGTATACCCAGAAGAAACAGTAGATAGAAATGGGATTTGTACCTGCCATGGCCTCTCCCAGTCAAGAGGCATTGGCCATGCCCCGAACCAAGCTCCAATAATAGCACCATGTGCTGGAAGACAGATCATGTAGTCTACAGTCCTAGTGGGCCTGCAAAGAGTGAAGCAATGAACATTTGAGAACCGACAAAAGCTTATAGAGCAGCAAAACAGCCATTTTAGGGTATTCAATCAAATACAGTAGCTAAATTAACTTGGTATGTGCATAATTAAGCTGCCAATCGCTCCATGATGAACCGAAAACAGATGCTGCTGGGACAAACTGCAAAAATCAGCTTGTTAGAGAATAAAAACAAAAATATATACAAATGCTAAAAGCACTCAGAGTAAGCTTCTTCTTTTTTGAAAAATAGCCAATCACTAAAAGTATGTGGAGGACGATATCAAACTGCTCATATGCTCAAACAATTGTGATTCTGAAGATTACTCAGTATTATGGACATAGTAAAGACAATGTGAATAAAGAACTCAAAGCTTACAGTGAATGTTGACATCATGCAAGCCCAGTTGATAGTCCTTGATAAGTACCTGCATCGAATTCAGTACGCTGTATCAAGATCAGAATGAAAAGCTAGCGTGATCAGACAACTTAAAATGAAGATAATTGGATCTGAATATTAGATTTTGAATCAATAAAACATGAGCGGTTATTTAATCTTGGAAAAAGGAATTAAAAGGCTGGGTTGATTTCCTTAGCAGGTTAGTAATTTTCCTCTCTAAAAATATAATAATGATAAGTGATGACTATGACATCATCCAAGTTCAATACAATCATCTACGTGCTTCATTCAAAATAAAAGCTGGAACTTTGCAATGTAGACGTTAAATATCTGAACTTAACATTTCATCAACAAATTCAGAAGATTAGAAGCAATTCTGCAGTTCGATATCAAACTTACTGCAATCCAGCAGGGGCTCCAAGAGCGATGGCTCCCAATGCATTCACCAATGCCCCTACACATCAGGACACTAGCACTACTTACTATAAAAGACTTCAAGCTTTCAGTAATCAAAACGGAGCCAATTGAAGAACTAACCAACAGGAAAAGCCATGGCACCTCGTCCCAAAGCTCTCCAGTACTGTTACAGCGAATAAAAAAGGTCAGATTAAGCATATCTGCAAAAGCGAGCTAACTGAAACAGCATGATAGTTCATATTATACGCACCGAGCATTGCTCTGGATTCTTCCTCAAGCGACTGTACAGAAGAATCACGATCGGACACTCGATAACCTTAGAGAGACAAGTAAACAGCAAGTTTGAAAACGATGAAGAAATTGAACTGAACTTGGTAACATAAAGAAAATAACGAAACTTACAGAAATGATGCGGAGAGCGCTAGAAGGATCCGAGATGAGCTCGACGGATTGAGCCAGCCATAGCGCCACTGCCAAACCTAGTCCACAAATTAGGTGAGTGAATGTAGCTTCCATTGCCGATACGTTCATTAGGCCATCTTCTACCACAATCGTAGGTCCAACGGAACTTTCATCGTTCTTCTCCATGATTCTTCAACGATCGACGGCGACGGAGGAAATACGACAGATGAGTTTTTTTTTTGTTCAGTTGCACATAGGTTCGAACCGGTTTATAACCCGCCGTATCTCGCTTCCTTCGCCCAGCCCGGCTCTCCGTCGCGTCTCGCCCGTCTGTCTTCGCGCAGCGTTCACAACGCCGTTCAGCCTCTTCTCCGTCGATTATGAGTCCGCGAAGAAAGCCGAAGGTAAGATCCAGACTCAAATTAGAAATTTAGGGTTCAAAATTAGGGATTGTCAATTGAGCGAATTCCAACGGGTTTGGATTCTTAATCCACATTTACCACTTGAATCTGAGCAAGAACATGATGGCAGGATTCGTTCGATGGCAGGATTCGTTCAATGGCGGGTTTCTGAGGAGCTATGGAAGATTGGAGTTAGTGTCTGCAGAGATGGTTGTGGAGTTGGTGTCTGAATCTCCTCAACAAAAGAACCACGCTTTACACTTTCTCGGTTTCTCCACCCCGTTAAAAAAATATAGTCTAAAACCGGTTCGAGATCGGTTCTAACCAGACCGGTCTTTTTTTAACTAACAGTAGTCAAATTTTAGGGCTAATTTGTTAAATGCACCACTATATTTGAATTTTTCTAACATGCTCTAAGAGCACTATGCTTTTGGTTTTTTTTATTACTAGGTGGACTTAATTGTAATATATGTAAAACTTTAAAAGTATGAAAAAAAATATGAATTTTTTTAACCACACCTAATATTTGAATCATACTATTAATAATATCAATTTTCTTCTAGGTTCACCTTTAAGTCAATATAAAATACAAAAAAAAAGTACCAAAAGCATGGTGCTCTTGGAGCATGATAGAAAGACTCGTATGCTTTATTACGTTGCTCAATGCACCACATATGTTGTCTAATACAACATTACGTTTTAAAATGTTACTAGATGCACCACTCTACTGTTAATTTTTAATGTAAAAATATTGATGATGCACATGTTGTTGACTTTAAATTGACAACAACAATATGATAATGTAACATGACAATTAAAATATTTAAAAATAGATAATAAACTAAAACCAAAAATTTAAAACTAACAAATAGCAAAAATTCATAAAAATTATAAATAAGTTAAGAAAATTCGAAATTTTTTGAAATAAATTATATGTTGATATTATTAAAAAAACAAATATATTTCGTGTTAGTAGCATGTGATCTTCGTAATTTTGTACATAGTATTTAACGGTGGATTAACATAATGGTGCATCTGACAGCATTTCAAAACATAGTGGTGCATTTGGCAACATAAAAAAACAATATGGTGCATCTGGCAACATGGTCAAAACATAATGGTGCATTTGACTAATTAACAGTCAATTTTATTACTCAGATAATATTGGTTCGAAACAGTTTAAAACAGTTCTTATCTGAACCAGAACCGCTGCATGTTGGACCGGTCCAATGCCTAAGCCTAGTGTTACTCCATTATTACAAGCAAAAATAAAATGTGTATTTCACAGTTATTAAAACGTTCATCGAATCTTATTAAGGATAACCATTGTGTTCATGTTCATTGCACTTTCAGTAATAACCAATACTACTCAGAAATGCAACAATAATCACCTAACTTACACCAAAATTTCAATCTAGAGAACAGCAAAAGAGCAACAAGTAGAGTAAATAAACAAGAAAATCATTTAACCAGTGGGATAAGAACGCTACAGAAAATGAAGAACCGGTAGTAATTGAAATTCATATTTATTATTTCTCATAAGTGTGGAATTGAAATTCATATTCCAAACCTTATTTGCATCCAAGCATTTTCTTCACGATTCTTCATTCATATTCCTTATGTAAACAAATATGTCTTAAATAAATAATCATGAAGTGCTGAAGTGCTAATATTATTCTAACCCTCGATTATTTCTTTATTCAAATGTTAGTATATGGGTCGAATGGTGTCCCCTCATGAAAACCCATTAATATGAGCACAATACTAGTTGAGGTAAATAATTTACATTAAATCAGGGAACATCCAAATTTACTAGTTGTTAATAGGTCAGTAGGACAAATCATTTAACATATACGTTATTAGTTAATTCAGAGCACAATCATACGTGTAATTCGACCATTATCCAATTTACTAGTGTCAATGGCCTATTAGGGAAAATCATTAATTGTATAAGGTTTTTGCCAATAGGAAGGTTCTAATGTTTTTATCTCCATTATATAAGATGTCATCATGATTGATCTCCAATGGTTAGCCACATTAATTAGAGATCAATCCTCATCCGACTAATTTCTTTATTCTTATCATTCTCTTTTGACTCCTCATTTATCATTCTCCGACGAATCATCATCCTCCTACGAATACTTATATGAATTATAGTCCTACCATTTTTTCTATTCCTTCTTCCTCTATTTCTGACAACTCCTACAACAAATTCTCTCCCAACCACTTAGGAGTCACCAGAGGAGGACGAGGGTGAAGTAACGCTGCAAGTCTACAACACTTTGAAATTTTGAGGTACCTGAAAGCTATAAAACATTTTCTCATATATATCAATTTTGTCAAATCGTGTTTTCTCAGGCACCTTGAAGATTTTAGTCCTAACCTCTAACGACTCATTCACCTTCATCGCCCTTCGAATCCTCCTCCATCATCGTCCTTCGACTCCTCCTCCTCATTCGACGATTCATCCTCCTACCATTCGATAGGTAGATGAGGAGAAAGAGAAGATTCGGTGATGGGTCGTCGAATGAGGATGCTGGAGGAAGGAGAATTCGAAGGTGAATGAGTGGTCATCAGAGGAGAAGGATTGGTCGAAGGAGGAGTCGTCAAATGATGATGAGGAGAATGAGGGAGTCATCATAGTCGTTGTTGGAGGAGAACTCGTCAAAGGAGGATGATGATGAAGAAGATAATTATATTTTTTACTTTTAAGTGTCACTAATGATCATATGTTAAACATATGATCACTTTCCATCATTTTGGATGGAGAACGTGACAGTTCAACACTTTGGAATTTTGAGAATTTGAGATACCTGAAAGTCACAAAAAATATCTCAGGTACCAAATTGTCAGAACGTTTACTCATGTATCTAAATCATTTCAAACCTGTAGACGAGTCTCATATTTTCTGACAAAACTCAATTTTGTCGGCAAAATTGTATTTTTTTCCCTCACTAAATCAAGATTTTGTTGGAAAAAAAAAATATATATATATTTTCTGACCACATTTGTTGTCGGCAAAGTTCATATTTTGACCTACTGAACTGATTTGGTCGGAAAATACGGGTGTACAAATTTGTTTTGTTCATTTTTATATTTGATGATGAAAGTATTTTTTTCCATTAACAAAGATTTTGCGAACGAAGTATTTATTTTATTAGCCATAATTCATTTTTAATGAAATTTTCAGAAAAATTAATTTTTCTCGCAGAAATAATTATAGATCGGCGTAAATTATCTACCGATGGATTTTATTTTCGATTGACAAAAACAGCTTTGCGAAAAATATTAATTTCATCGGCCATGTTGGAAATCCAGTAGATTACGCTCGAATGAAATGATATGGGCCCACCAAGGCTTAAAGCTGACCACACAATCTCACCTAGACCCTCCCTTGTAAGGCCCATGGCCATAAGTTTTCCACAACAGCAAACGGAACCTCCCGCGTAATTTGCACGCGCCACCTCTGCCCTCTCGAATCCGTGATCCGGGGAGGGAGAGAGATAGTCCATCAGCTTATTGACACAACAGCCTCACCTCCAACTCCAAGCATCGCGACGTCTGTTTCATCTCCTATTCTCTCCCTCTCTCTTGCGTGGTGCGGAGTCTGGATTCATTATTGAGCTCATCAGGTAATCCGTGAAGCTCACGGCACTTCTGTTCTGTATTGGTTAATCGAGCCTCAAAGTAAAGATAACGTCCTTGTTTATCTTGTATACTGTTCTGTTTATCTTGTGATTTATATAATGCATTCGATGACCATGAATCTCCGTTGATCCAATTGCAATGTTTTTCTTCACTGGTGATTACCTGATCATCCGATGTTTGGAGGCAATCACCAGTCCAGATCTCTTTCCCTCGATTATTATTTCTCTTGAAGTTGATATCTGCAGCTCATTAATATCTCCAGCTCTGCTTATGGATTTTCTTCGGAGGAAGAGTTGCAGTAGTTGGTACTAGGTGGATGAAGCTGTGTGCTTCAGCTCGTGGAAAAAAAAATGTGTGCTTCAGCTCCTATAATTGTTCACTTTCCATATATATAATTTAGAAATAGGAGGAGAACCGTTCACGGCCATTTCTGCCAATATTGTTTAGCTGACTAGTTTTCTGATTGTATGAAGAATAGGCAAATTTGAATTGCTTTAAAAAAAGAGTGTAAATTGAAGCTTTCGTGGCAGCTGTTCTGTTTTGGGTTTATGCATAATTTATAGACTATTAGAAAGCCCTGCCTAATGATTTTTTCCTTAAAAATTTTAAATCTATTTATTTGTTTATGCATGTTTTCAGTTTTTGAAATTTTGAGACTATTGCAACAAATTTAGCTAGTTGCTTGTGTGCACTTTGTTGATGTTACAGATGATCGATGACAAAAACCAGTACGGGTGAACCTGTATTTGCAGATGATAGTTCAATTGGAAAGCTTCCTGACCATCTCTTAATAGAAATATTCATCCGAGTCCCTATCTCAGAATGGGCACAGGTATCTTGTGTAAAGAAGCATTGGGCTAGCATTTTCGGTGAGGAATGCCTGTGGCAAGCAGCTCTGTTCAGGTCCTATTCTTCTGCTAGCAACTCAAAAAGATGGCCTGGGCCAATTCCCAGAGGGTCGAGCAAAAGGTGTAGCTTTCTGCTTTTCAAAGAGACAGTTTTCATACCCTGATAGTATTGCAAAAAATAAGCTGTATGGCGAAAAGAAAACTTAACAAGTTTACATCTCGGTGAGAAAATGAAAACAGTTACAGTTTTAGGTTAAAAAGTAATTGATTGAGATAGTTAACAGGTTACATTTTCTTACCTAGCTTCACACTTTGTAGCAACACTCATGCTGAAAAGGGCTGGTCTTGGGAAAGGGTGATTAGTTTTCCGTGTTTTGTGTTGAAGATTTAATGCTTCTATCGATGTGCTTCCTATATATTGGCATCTCTGTTTCTGCTTTAGAATGGTATAGATTGATTCTCAACAATCATTCATGCTTCTTGAAAACATTTCCATTAATCCATGAGTTTGCGCCTCAAACTTGTTTCTGCATGATATGTATTACTTGAAGTATATGTTATGAGTTGTGATTTTGCAATCACAATTTGTTTTCTTTCTGCTCATTGCTCAGCTTAGGTAGAGTTGACTTCCGACTGCTAATGATTTACAAAATTGTTTTTAGACCTAGCTTGTTTGAAAAGTGATGGTTAGTGATAAGTATAAACTAACAGTTTTTTGTATATTTGGAGCTGCGTGGCTAACTTGAGTATGTGATCTTATTTTTATACAGGAGATATATTGCTCTGTATGTTAGTAGACACATATTTTCAGTGGATGGAGATATGGGTGAGATTATTGGGCACACATACCTATTCTTGAAAGAACAGCTTGAACTTGCATCAATGCCACCTCCTTCTGGGATTCTTCATGGAACCATGATTGGTGAGACATCATTATTGAGGTCCGGTAATAACATATGTATGAATGTTGTTCTGTATGTGTTGACAGATCAATTCCTAGCATGTGGAAAATCACGAGACGTGGCAAATGAGCTGGTCTGTGAAATATGGCTGGCTGTTGTTGACAATCTGGAGGAAACGGAGCATACGTTTTTCTTACTGAAACGACTTGCACTAGAGGGTGATGTAAGTTAGTGTATTTAATTGTTTGTTTGAAATTGAATCTTGTTTAGCATTGCTTTGGATGCAGCTTGGTTTATGTGATGAATGTAGGTTTTTCTACCGTACCCGTATTCAAGATCGATCAAAGTAGAGTGGCGGGTGTTTGAGAAGCTATTCACTGATTTCCGGGACTGCTTCAATAACAATGGTGGGGATTACTTGGATGTGTTGTCTTGTGCCAAGAACAAGTTCCACCCCATTCCGTCTGCTTGGTTGGGTTACTGAAACAAACAAATCATGTTTTGTTTGTGATCCATCCATCCATCTGTATGTATTATTTTCCGACCAACATGTCTATATGTATGCTTATTATTTGCCCAATATGTACAGACAACATTAAACAGTTAAAGTGCGCATAGTTGTACCAAAGTGCTTCTATATATTTAGAAGATGTTCAGATAGATTTATATGCAACATTATCTAGACATAGTAAGATTTTGGGGGTGTTTGGATGGATGTAATCCACATTACGTCTCATAATGTATTGTGCATTGTAATGTAAAATACATTCTAGTTGAGATTACATTCGAACTTCATTCAGGGGGTGTTTGGATTGGATGGATGTAATGTGTGACGTGATTCTTTATTACATCCACATTATGTTCAAACTTCATTTATTGTAATGTGAGATTACAATAAAAAAAACGATTGTAACGTAAAATTACGCCTAACATTACATGGTATTATTATATATTATTTTTTATTAAATAAATAAAATATTTTATATTATCTGTGTATATTATTATGATATTATTATTATAAGTCTTTTATTTTGTATTTACTTCGTAACTCATTATTATAATAAAGAATAATGCATTTGAAATTCGTATAAAATGAGTAAAGTCTTTTTCGTTGCACTTTTTTTTTAAATGAAAATTAACTTATAATAAATATATATCAAATATTTTAATTAGTAGAGAATAATTATGGGTATTGATCTTAAATATCTAGTTTTTAGAGTTTGTAAATAACTATAATATCAACCACATAAAATTTAAGAACTTAGTTGTTATAAAATATATATATATTATTTTAAATTTTATCATATTAATATATAACATACTCTCATATAAATCAATATAATAATAATAAAATCATATTACAATGCACGTTAAAACACATAGCAAACACTGAAATCCAACACTACATTATATATTACAGCACAACCAAACACTGCAATCTAACATTACATTACATAACTCACATTACTTGTAATCTCACATTTCAAGTAAATTCGCATTACGTTCATCCTAACGCCCCCTGATGTAATGGAGATAACATCAAAAAATGTATGTAATGTGAGATTACATCCAACATTACAAAGTATTTATTATTTTATAATTATTTATTAAATAGATAAATTAACGTGGATAATATAGTTTATTCCAGTGTTATCAGAACCGGACCGGAGGTCGAACCGGTCAGGTCACCGGTTCCCGGTTCGGACGGTTCGACCCGGTTCGAACCCGGTCCGACCGGATTAGTACTTTTTTTTTTTATTTGGGCCAACCTATCTTAAAATAGCAGAATCAGGTCCACTAGCCACCTAGCCCAACACACTCCCTCTCGTGAGATCCCCTTTCCCACCTAGCCCACTCACACTCCCCTTCTCCCCCTCCTCTCTCTCTCCTCCCCTTTCCCTCTACTCTCTCTCCTCTCCTTCAGTTCGTGACTTCTCCAGAGTCTTGAGAAGTCTTCTCCTATCCTCCCTCACCGCCCGTCACAAACGCCCCTCACCTATACTTGTGCTTTATTCTAATCGAACCGAGTACTTCTAATTGAGGCAAAGTACTTCTAATCGAGGCATCAAGATTTGACATGTGCAGATATCCGAGGCAGAGATTCTAATCGAACAAAGTACTTTCTCATGGAGTCCTGACAGGGCAATCAACAGAGAACTCTGTTGAAGGTAGTATCTTGACAAGTCTTCCCTCTCTTTCCCCCTCCTTCCTCCCCTCTGAAGTATAAACCCTAATTGAATAATTAATTTTTTTTTTTTTTTTAAATTTTGGTCTTTGAACCGGCGAACCGGCAAACCGCCCGGTCCGCCCAAAACCGCCCGGTTCTCCAAAAAACCGGATGTCGAACCGGATTCGCTTACATCCTCCGGATTTGCTCGAACCAGACCGTTAGAGGTGCCGGTTCCGGTTCGAACCCGGTCGGACCGCCGGTCCGGTCCGGTTCTGATAACACTGGTTTATTCTCCCATTATTATTCTTACCTATTTCTTAACTCATTATTATAATAAATAATATGGTTAAATGTACTTTTGGGTGTAGACTTTTGGTGACATATGTTTAATATTGTTGGCTTTTGGTGTCATATATTCGAGATATTGTATGTTTTTTGTGTTTCCGTTTTTTTTTATTATATATTTACACTGCTTTCGCAATTTTGGTGGGAGCGTTAAGGTTAAAGTCCTCCACGGGAACGCAACTCGCTTTACCAGTTGGTCCAACCAACATTGGGTTTGTGCTTCCGTTAGTCAACAGTTAGTTTGACCGTTAAATAATTTTATTTTGTTCAATTTAGTACTCAAATTTATATTTCTAAAATTTAATATTTACTATTTAGACACTATTGTTTGCTCAAATTACCGCCACAGGCCGCCGGCCACCACCTCTAAAGCCGCCGACCACCACGAAAATGGTCAATCACCACCACTTGGGGACGGAAACCACCCCAATTGGCGGTGACTGACCCCAATTAGTGGTGGCCACCCCAATCGGGGAAGGCCAGCACCAATTGGTGGTGGCTACAATCCTAATCGGGACGGCCACCACCGCTTGGGGCCGGAAACCACCCCAATTGGTGGTGGCTGACCCCAATTAGTGGTGGCCACCCCAATCGGGGCCGGCCACCACCAATTGGTGGTGGCTAGCCCTAATCAGGGCCGATCACCACCAATTGGGTCCACAGAGGGCTCCAGTTCGGGTGCCCCTGACTCCGATTGAGCCACATAGGGCTCAACCCTTTGTGGCCCCAATTAGTGGTGGCCGACCCCGATTAAGGTTGTAGCCACCACTAATTGGGGTGGTTTCCGGCCCCAAGTGGTGGTGGTTGGCCCTTTTCGTGGTGGTCGACGGCTTTGGAGATGGTGGGTGGTGGCCGGCGGCCTTGGGCGTGACTTGAGTAAACAATATGGACTAAATTGGAAATATTAAATTTAGAAATATAATTTTGAGGACTAAATTGAACAAAATAAAAGTATTTAACGGTCAAACTAACTGATGACTAACGGAAGCACAAAAAACATACAACCTCTCAAACATATGACACCAAAAGTCTACAAAATTAAACATATGACACCAAAAGCCTACGTTGGTCAAACATGTGGCACCAAAAGTACATTTAACCCTAAATAATAATGCAAATGATGTTCATATATAATAAGCAAGTATTTTCTGTGGCATTGTTTTATGAAAAATATATTATAAAAATAAAACTACAAAATGTTTCAATTAATATAATTTCAATAACTATGCAAATTTAGTTTTAATATTTGATTTTTATAATTCATGAATAGACTATATGTATTAATCACAAAATATAAAGTTTAAAAAGTAAGTTAGTTTTCATCAAATAAATATTCATTCAAATCTTATCGTACTAAAATATAGTATACTCTCATATAAATTATATAATATATATATATATATATATATATATATATATATATATATATATATTGCCAAGAGATTAATATAAAAACAATAAATTCACATTACAAAGCATACCAACACTGTAATATAACATTTAGGCATGTCAAACCGGGTCGACCCGTAACCCGTGACCCAAAATCTATGGGTTAATATGTAGTCAACCCGAACCCTACTTGAACTTCATGATGGGTCAAGCCTCGGAACCCGAACCCGACCTAGTGGTTCAATGGGTCTACCCGTAACCCATCCATAAATTTCTATGTTTCTCCATGGTCACTGGTCGTTGCTTGTTGCTCCTCCCGTTCCATCTTCGTTGTCAAACCCTTATCTTTCTCCTAGCTCGTTGCTCCATCCTAAAAGAACTCCGTCCCCATGTCTCTGTAAATAATTATATCCCGTCGTGGAGAACCCAATCGTCAATTTCGAGTCATCGATTCAGGCGTCGTGAATTATAATATGCGATTCATAAATCATAATCGACGATTCTTTCTGAGTGATTAAGAGTCGAACATGACTGCAATTTTTGCTTTCAAGTCTCCGGTTACTGTGAGTCGTGTCTGTGCGTGAGGTCTGTGATTCGATGAGTTGAGTTGTGAGTATGTCTAAGCGCCGACTGAGGCTTTGAAATTGAAGAGAAGAAGACTAGTTGAGAGAAATACAAAAAGTGATGATGTTATTGTTTCTACTTTGTTATTTGTTTGGTTTTACTTATACTTTTAATATTTTAATATTATATCCTAATATTCATAATTTAATTATATCTGGGTCTGACGAGTCGGGTTCAAGTCCAATATCAAGACCCGAACCCAACCAGTTTTTTCCGGGTCAGATTCGAATCAACCCAAAACTGACTCGAACACTCAAAGTTGGGATCCGAACCCGACCCGAGCTCGAGTCAATTTCGGATTGGAACAAAATTGACAAGCCTAATAACATTACACTATATATTACAACATAATTAAACACTGTAGTTTAATATTGCATAACTCACATTAGTTATAATTTCATATTTCAAATAGCCCCAAGTTACATTACATCCATTCAACAATGAACTTGGAATTGTGCAAGGATAGATCTTCTTTCAGTTTTTTCATTCTTGTCCTATTTAATATCTGAAATAATATATTATATATTAAAAATATAAAATAAGTAACTATTACGTTTTACAATAATAATTTTTTTACAGTTGTATTATTTATTTATAATAAATAATACACATTATAAATAAAATCTAAAAAATTAAATTAACTAGCATTAAATGAAAGCATATTTATTTTCAGTTAAATTCTTAAAAATGGCGGTTACTTTTTAAAATGTAACTATTATTATTTACAATAATAATAGTTATAAATTATAATATAATATATTAAGTGATTTTTATATTGCATTTTTTTTATTAACATTAAATATATTCTTTAAATTAACTTAAATTATAAAATATAATTCGAAAAAAACTTATATTCCGTGCAGTCTACATGTTAATTATCTAGTATATGATACGATGTGATTTACGTGTTGTTACTTGTTAACATTATCCGTTCCCGGAATTCATATATATTTATTAGTAGAGAGAATCTAATGATTCGATTTGTTAGGTCACCTGCGGTGAATTATTTAATCGACCGAGCTTCAAAATAATTATTTTGTCATATTTATTTATATGTATAGTCATAGACGTAAAGTTCTTCTATTTACGTGCTGAATATTATTAAAATAAGATTAAGATAAGAGTGAGAAAGATTTAACTTTCCTGTTTGATTTTTAACTAATTAGTTAATAATAATAATAATATAATAATAATAAGTAATTCGTTCCGCTGGTCATAAATTATATCTCTTATTATTATTAGTGAATCTAATCTTCTATTGTATAAAAAGTTGAATGAGAAGACGAGGCATATATCAAACACAGAGCTATTTTTTCTCTAATTTCATGGAGTTCAAAATAATTTATTTCGTGTGTTAAACGGAATAACGGTGGTATACTACTTTACTTACTAACATCTGAATTTCCTCACAGTTTGGAGGAAGCAGCAAGCGTGAGCATTTTCAATTCGATATTTCTGATAATAATATATATTTTAAGTATTAATATTATACCTTGGAATATATATTTTAATAAAGACTTTTTTAGCATGAAAGACTGATATCATTTTCTCTTTGGAAAGTTTCAGCGAAACAAGCCAGACCAAATTAAACCCAGGGGCAAAGAAAGCATCACAACCAAACGCTGCCTTACCTCAGCTCATATATTGAGCTGGTGGCAACACGTGTCAGCCGCCTCTTTCCTTGGGAACTTCGGAGATAACACGTGTGTCCTGAAAACCAAATATGTCCGAATCTCAGTTTTGTATTTACGAACTAATCCCAACTGCCATCTCCACCTGTACAGGGGTAGATTAGTCTTTGTAGATGCCGTACGTTTACCCACTATAATATTCTAATGCTTTAGTTATTTATTTAATATATATATAAATGATAATATTTATTATAAGCAACATATATATATATATAATAATAATCTTATTCTTGATTCTTACAAGTTATATATATATATATATATATATATATTCATATCATTCTTTTGGTATCAATCATCTCATCATTGTATCTCACGAAGAATCTGAGAATGAAATAACCCCCTTGCTTTTTTCATACTAGAAAATACTCCTATTTTTTTTCTTTCAAGATTGTTTTCATGTAATAAAGTTATTAATAACTGTCTAAGTCAGAGATTATTTAACAACACCAAATGCTTATTGTACGTCAATTAGGGTAAATGTATTTTTTTTTTATAACTATTATGAAACACGTTTCACATAGCGTATAAATGATGGTTTTAGTTAAGAAATACATCACTAGTTTAATTAATTTGTACTGAATTTCTCATAAATAAACCTTTACAAACAACAATAACACTCATTTACCATCATACATGAACATACATTTTCTGATCTTGATTCTAAAAGAAACTCAGACACTGATTTATATATAACATGCTCTTAATGACTAATTTTGTAAACTTTATAAATTAATCTACGATGCATATGTTAACATTTCATATTAAGGCTAATCCATATCCATCCATCTAAATGGATAATATTGCTCCAAATGAGAAGTAAAATGGAGTAATGTGTACCAATATTATAAAGCGAAGGCCTAACTTAGGTAAGACTTAAGAGTACAGGATGCTTTAAGGATTTAAGAATAATTTAAATTTCGTAGAAAATGAAGAAAAGTCCAAAATTTAAAACCCCCGGGTATCCACTGTTGTTGTGGTTTTGTCAAGCGACATTTGTTTTTTCAAACCCAAGAAAGGAAGACTTCATCATCATCTCTCTCTCTTTCCCTCTCCCTCTCTTCTCAACTCTCCGTTCTGTGCAGAGGAGTCTCAGCGTGGAGCTTCCGTCAAGCTCCGGTCGGTTGCTTTGCAGAGGGTTTTAGCTCGTCGCACAGTAAGACTCTGCCTTCTAGGTTTCTCTTTGTTGATTGTGCTCAATCTCTGTTTCTGAGCTTTCAAAGCTCTATCTCGTCCTGTGTTTTTTCATTTCACGGATTCTGATATCTTTTGGTAGTTTATTTGTTCATGCTCGGAGAATTTTGGCTGCGTTTGATCGTATCTTGTTGATTCTGCTGTTGCTGTATAGCTCTGGAAGGAAAGTAGGTACTTTGGAAATTTAGGTTAACGTGGACTTTTGCAGTGTGAGTTCTATTTCGTTTCTAATATCATCGTAATTCGTTGTTTGATGGATCATTGTGAAGTGAGGTTGAATTTGTTGAGCACATAGTATAGAGCTTATAACTGATCTTCTGTCAGTACTCAGTAGTATAATGTTGTAATGCTTAATTATAGCTCAAATATGGGTAAACTTGAGGAATTACTAAAGAATCTAGCATCCAGGTTTAAATACCACGAATATCTTCTTTTTTATGTTGCAATTATGGGTTAAATGAAATTCACGTGCCATAAATTAGATATTATTGTTAAGCAGAATGTCATACTCTCAATGTTGTCTAGATTGTATTATGTCAGAACCTAGAATCCCATTTTCACGTACTCAAGTCAATTATTATTGTATCAGCTGTCAGAAGTGTTGCTAATGGAAGTGCTCTGTAAAATAAGGTCAAATTTGGCAGGAAGTGAATTTTGCTGTGCTTGGGTTTAGCTGCCTGGTTCACCTCATAGTTTTTCAGCAGCCACTCTAATAGGCAGATATGACATTTTGTGGCTTCCCCTGTTCATCATCATTATTATTGAAGTAACTATGGTCTTATGCATCTATCTCAATTTATCATAAAGCAATGGCAATGGAGTTTGCATCTCCTGTAAAGAATATGGCAGCAGAGGAGTTGGGTTTACTGCTCCGTGGAAATAGATTACGTGGCAATGGAACAAGTGTCTCACCAAGTAGAAGTGGTAGTGCGCCACCAAGCATGGAGGGTTCATTTACTGCTCTTGGAAATCTTTTAGCTAAACATAATGTGAATGTGGATCAGAGTTTAGCTAATTTACAGAATGCTATTGAGACTTGTGAATCTGAGGAGCAGCTACGCTCTGATCCAGCCTATATTGCCTACTATTACTCTCATGTTAACCTCAATCCAAGGCTTCCTCAACCTCTGATTTCACGGGAAAACCGTCATCTTGTAAACCATATTGGTTTGGGGGATAACCGTAAGTCTGTAGATGACGGTAGCCAGAAGTCCTCGCACTTGTCTGGAGGTTCCCTGTTTACCCATACAGAGGAGCATGAATATGATAAATCACCTTTGCTTGCTTCAAGTGATGGTCTAGAAGGTACTATCACATATTCCGGACAGGAGGTCCGTTCTTCTTCAGGACGTCACAAGAGTTTGGTTGATTTAATTCAGGTATAGTTCTCAAAGCTGTAGGATTTTGTAGTGTACGATCTCTATGTCTCTTGATAGTTTCCCTTCAACGTCATTGAAAGTTTTGAGGTTGCATTTTTTTGGATTGAACTTAGTTATGCGTCTTACAGCAGCAAGAAGAATACTTTCTTTTGGATGCGTTAACATATGACTGCATTTTCCCTTGGCCCTCATCATAGCTTGAACAACCAGACGGGTGGTTTCTGTTTAGGTCAGGGTTGATGATAGCGTACTAAAATCACATGGTTTGATGACAATCAGTTAATCTGTTTGATAATGGATGAATATTGTTATTTGGTTTTAATCAGTTGAATAGAAATTATGTGAAGCTTTCTGCAATATTGGAAATTATCATAGCTCCAACTAAACATTTGGGGAGAATCTCACTTTATGCATGATTTATTTATAGCATTGAGGCATGTCTAGTAATGAAATGTAATTCAATGATGTATAATTGATTCTATCTTTTGGTGGATGTAGGCAGACTTTCCTCGGACCCCGTCTCCAGTTTTTCAGTCTCGCTCCTCAAGCCATGGAGAAGAAGCCGTGGATCGTGATGTGAATCCAACTTCATTAAATATCTCTTCTGTTGCTATTTCAGAAGTATCAGAATCATGTCTAGGCACCACCGGCGGGAGTGCAGCGGTGACTGCTGATGATACACGTGTAATTGGGTTGATGTCTGCTGATGATTTATCACAGTCGTTTTCAGGCTTGTCAAATTCCCTTGGGAAGCTAACGATCACTGAAGCAGATGAATTTATCAATAAAGAAACTGAATTTAGGAGTGAGGCTTCAAGGGCTGGATTGGTTGCTCCTGCAACCAGTGACAGTACTTCCACAAATAGAGATCAACAGACATATGGGAGGAGTGTTCACCAAATGGCTGCCCAACAACTGCTTCAAAGTCCAGTTGTTCAAGGCCAAATGTTCTTTCAGGGAACAAGTCATCCCCAAGTTCGTTTGGATAGGTTTCCCTCAGGGATTCCACAATCCTCTGTTGAGGGCACAATTCATTCACCTGGGCTTGCCCCTCCATTGTATGCTACTGCTGCAGCTTATATGGGTTCAAATACATTCTATCCGAATCTTCAGCCACCAAACTTATTTGCTCCCCAATATGGATTAAGTGGATTTGCTGTGGGCTCAACGATTCTTCCACCCTATATGGCTGCTGCCTACCATCAACATGGTGCTTTTTCTGTGCCATTAGATAACACATCTGGTCCCAGCTTTAGTGGTAGAGCACCAATAGGCAGTGTCACCACTGGTGATATGCAGCATTTAGGCAAACTTTACGGGCAACATGCTGTGGCGTATCAACCTTCTTTTGTTGATCCAATGCATGTTCCATATTTCACCCGTACTGTTGATAATAGTTTTGGTGCTTCACATGCTAGAGGTGGTGTTGGTGGCGAAGCACATGTTACTCATCACATGGGTGAGCAGAAGCTTCAGTTTCCTGCAGTGGGAAATATGGGTATTCATTCTCCTAGGAAGGGAGACATAGTTGGTAGCAGCTTCTATGGAAGTTCCCCTCCAATGGGTGTCATGACACAGTTTCCTGGGTCTCCTCTTGCAAGCCCAGTGATGCCATCTTCTCCAATTAGCCACATGGGACGCCGGAATGATATGAGGTTCGGACAAGGTTCCCCAAGAAATGGAGGAATGTATAGTCCCTGGCAAGTACCCAGGGCGGTTAATAGCCACGACGATCCCAGAAGAAATTCTTTTCTTGAAGAGTTGAAATCCAACAATTCCCGCAAGTTTGAGCTTTCAGATATATCAGGAAGGATTGTTGAATTCAGGTATTATTTTCTATTTGCAGTAGATATGTTATCTCTTGTTCAAAAATCAAAATTAACTATCTTAATGGCTTCAGTGTGGATCAGCATGGAAGTCGATTCATTCAGCAGAAATTGGAAAATTGCACAGATGAAGAGAAGGCTGCTGTTTTCAAGGAAGTTCTTCCTCACGCTGCAAAATTGATGACTGACGTTTTTGGGAATTATGTTATACAAAAGGTCCAGCTCTCTACATCTGCTCATTTGTTACTAGAATTTCTATTTATGTCAAATTGGTCCTCATTTAATAGTGTCCTGACATGTAATTAATGATGATTGCATCAGTTCTTTGAACACGGTAGTACTGAGCAGAGAAAAGAACTCGCAGATCAGCTTAGAGGACAGATGCTGCCTTTGAGTCTGCAGATGTATGGCTGCCGTGTTATACAGAAGGTATGCTTTTTTCTTTTCCATGGACGGTACTGCTTTTCACTTGAGCAGATTGGCAAAGTCTCAAAATAGCCTCAAGTTACTGGGAGTCCTGTTGGTTGCCTTGTATGATGTAATATAATGCTCAGTTTTAATTATTTTAATTGTGATTGATTGTTGTCACCCCTGAGGGAGAATACCTCTATTTCATTTTTCAACCTCGATCTCGTTTTTCAGTTAGCAAAATGGGTTTGATTTTGATCTGTTTCCTTGGGTCATGTTGGAGGTTTATTAATGGGTGTTGGGTTTTGGTATTAGGCCCTTGATGTGATTGAGCTTGACCAAAAAACCCAACTTGTGCACGAGCTGGATGGGCACATTATGAGATGTGTACGTGATCAAAATGGAAATCACGTAATACAAAAGTGTATAGAAGGGATGCCAACTGAAAGGATTGGATTCATCATAACAGCTTTTCGTGGTCAAGTTGCTCTTCTTTCTACTCATCCTTATGGCTGCCGTGTTGTTCAAGTATATACATTATTCTACTCATTTCATGCCCTCTTTACTTGATAAATGTTAGCATCCGACTTTATAGTAATAATCTTTATTTACTGTTTGGTCTGTGGTAGAGAGTTTTGGAGCACTGTTCTGATGAATCTCAAAGCCAATGTATCGTGGATGAGATATTGGAGTCTTCTTGTGCGCTTGCTGAAGATCAGTATGGTAATTATGTTACCCAGGTTAGTTTTTTTAACAGATAGATAAAAGCAATTTCTGTTTTAGCGTATCTGCATTACCCTCTCCAGATATAGTTTTTCACTTGATTCAATATCTATTTTTCTTCTTTGCCACTGATTCATTGTCTATTGTAAAGCTTAAAATTGATCAACATTAAGCAAGATTGTTTGTGATTGGTGTAGCATGTTTTGGAGAGGGGAAGGCCTCAAGAGAGAGCTCAAATCATCAGCAAGATAACTGGAAAAGTCGTACAGATGAGCCAACATAAATATGCATCAAATGTCGTTGAAAAATGTTTGGAGCATGGTGATGCCACTGAGCGTGAATTGTTGATCGAGGAAATTATTGGACAGCCTGATGAAAATGACAACCTCTTGGTATATTATATTTACTATCCGTATTACTGTTGAGTTATGTCATATATACGCTATTTCTTCCGGGCCCTTGAGCTCTTTCGTGTTCCAGGCTATGATGAAGGACCAATATGCAAATTATGTGGTTCAGAAGATTCTAGAAGTTAGCGGTGAAAAGCATCGTGAGATATTGCTTGACCGCATAAAAGATCACCTCAATGCTCTGAAGAAGTACACGTATGGGAAACACATTGTTGCTCGTTTTGAGCAGCTAACTGGTGAAGGTATGCAAGTTCCCTCTAATGTTTTCAAGATTTGTAGTTAAATTTTGGTTTCTGGTACCGAAGGTTTTTGCTTACCCATTAAATGCTTGCTTATTTTGAGCAAAAAGACGGAAAGGTGTTGGTCTTCCCGAAATGATCAGCCTAATTTATCTTGGGTTTAAGGGTCTTTTGGTGCCATATGTTTGACCAGTGTAAGCTTTTTGCGTCATATGTTTTACTTTGTTGGGTTTTAGTGTCAAACATTTGCATTTTTTAGTCTTTTGGTACATCCATTAGTAAAATGTTAAGTTTGACCATTAAATATTTTTATTTTGTTCAATTTAGTCTCCAATTTATATAGCTCACTTTTAATTTAGCCCTAAAAGAACTCAATAGGTCCAATTGACCCAGCCATGGGGACCACAACTCGGGTCGCCCAGGTCCAGCGATCCGAGCCGTGGTCCGACCCAGCCATGGGTCGCACCATGTCTGGGTCAATTGAACCCTGGGTTCAATTGACCCAATTGAACCCTTGGGTCCAATTGGCCCAGCCATGGTATGACCCATGGCCGGGTCAGACCACAGCTCGGGTCGCCCACACCATGGCTGGGTCAATTGGACCTAGGGTCCAATTGAGTTTTTTTAGGGCTAAATTGCAAAAATTAAAAGTTAGGTGTATAAATTTTAGGACTAAATTGAACAAAATAAAAGTAATTAATGGTCAAACTTAACACTTGACTAACGAATGCACCAAAACCCTACAAAATGCAAACGTTTGACACCGAAGACCTACTAAATAAAATATATGACACCAAAAGTCTACACTGATCAAACATATGACACCAAATATTTGAGACAAAAGTTGAACTGCATTTTTCGTCCCAAATTGGCAAGGAATGCTTAGACAAATTATCCTGTATAATCTAAAATTGTTTTTTTCTGATAAGCATAAGAATGTCTATATGAAGAAAAATTCATAAGAAAGGCCTATTAGATATTAGGTCGACAAACATGGCAGAAGTTCCATCTTTATAGCAAAGGCATTATATGAAGCTGAAATGGTGATTATGTATAGGTTTAAATGGGCTTTAAGTACCACATGTTTGACTGATTTTGGTTTTTGGTACAAGTTTATTTTATGGTATACTTTTGGTGCATTACGTTTGCACTTTTGGTCCATCCGTTAGTTGGCCGTTAAATGGTGTGTGCAAGTCACATGACTTGCACTATACTTTTGATTTTGTTAAATTTAGTCACTCTATTGCATCCTTTTTTTTTTGTTCAATTTAGTCCTAAAACTCCAAATCAAACCTAACACGGGCATGTCACGTGACTTGCACATGTCATTTAATGGTCAGCAACGTCTAACTAACGGATGGACAAAAAATCTACGAAGTGCAAACGTATTTCACCAAAAGTATACAAAAAAAAACATATTGTACCAAAAGCCGATAATGGGCAAAGATGTGGTACTAAAAAACCCTTTAACCCTTATATATATATATATATCAAGTTCATGCTATCCCCTGCATTTAATCCCAGATCCTCTTGCTGGCTGTATGTTATTTCAAATCCATGCAGTTTAGTTCATCGTTGATATTAATTAATGTAACCAACCGTAGAGAGATGATGTTGGTGTTGTTGATGCATGTGAAAGATGATAAATCCGTGGAGGGAGACAGCAATTAACAAAGGAAGGGTGGCCCTAAAGAAGCATTATTTAGTGGATTCTGCAGCAATTCGGAGAGGGAAATCTCAGTTTCTGCAGAGTTGTAAGTATATGTATTGTGTATGTATGTGTGTGTTGAATCTAACAATTACAAAGTTTAGTGGTGTGGAATAGTGTGTGTAAAGAGGTGTTGTGTCATAGATGCTATAAGTGGATGGAAGTTACGAGTGTAATAATAGGTGATCGACACTTGTATACGATTGGCGTTTATGTTTGGTGTTTCTAAGTTATGATGGATTCTACACGGACAAAAAGTAATATATATTATAGTAATTTGGGTTGATAATCTATGTTGAAATTTAGTGTCTGAAGTTTGTAAAAATGGATAGTCTTAGATTTCATTTTTGTTAACATTTCATTTTTGTTGAAATTTGGTCTCTTCCGTGTCTTTTTGTTTTATTTCAATCATTTTCATTAACCCACTCATTCATAATCCATCACTCTTTATTTTTTTTCAAAATCGCCAAATTTCACCCAAAATTTGAAAATCCAAAAGAAAAAGTTTCTAGCAGAGTGGTGTGGAGTGATTTCTAATGATAATAGAGCGAGATTTACTTACGCGGATGTGGTCAGCTTCTTAGGTGATGGTCCTGGCAAGGTGACGAGAAGGGAGCGTGCATGGGAGCTCCAATTTGACAGTCGGTTTCGTCGGGATTAGCTTCTCTAAAGTAATCACACCGAGACACCAAATTTCAGCAAAAATGGAACCTGAGACTCTCCATTTTAACGTTTCAAACTTCTGACACCCAAATTTTAGCATGGGCAAACTTAAGACAGTTTATAGGTTTGTAACCTTAGTAATTTCATTAACTTGTAAACTCGTCTTTTAAATTGATTAATAGTGGCCAAAAATTAATTAATTAATATATATATTAAAAAAAAATATATTCATCTTATTATCGATTTGTTTGTTACTGTATGTCTATAAGTTAGAAATATAATATGTAATGTATCTTATTCATAAGACTTTAATATATAATTTATATAAAAAGCTATGTTCGTAAATCAAATTGCAGTAGACAAATTTATAACTATTTGATTACAACATTTAATGATAAATATAATTATTTTATAAATTAAATGAAGCAAATATATTTTTATAGAGATTAATATTAGAAAATATTATTCAATGTGGTGGAAGTTCATGTGACAAACTCATTAATTTTAGAGCATTTTAAAGCATAGAATCAATTTTTT
Organism: Clarkia xantiana subsp. parviflora; assembly: GCA_036873135.1. Lineage (NCBI taxonomy): Eukaryota > Viridiplantae > Streptophyta > Magnoliopsida > Myrtales > Onagraceae > Clarkia > Clarkia xantiana. The sequence continues at coordinate 5,591,531 of JAPTYO010000009.1, forward strand.
TCCCAAAATGTCCTTCTTATACCACAAACTAGGACTGAGCATGGGACGGATGAGCGGACTTTTTCTAAAAAATGGCCCAAGCCCTAAAACTAGGGCCGCTTAATGGCTGTCCCGAGCCCTATCCCGAGCCCTAGCAAGTAGGAAAAGGCCCGCCCGCCACGGGCCTACAGGGACTAGGGACAAATGGGACAAACCCAAATTCCCATCCAAGTTCAAAAAAAAAAAAAAAATCATACTCAATTTACTTAAACCATAACCAAACACAGAACAGCAACAAAGTTCACCATAAAACACCAAAATCACTCAAACATTTTGTCACTTGTAAGAACACCAAGTTCAACACATAACTTGGTTCTCCAAAATAGTTCACCAATGACTCCAAAACTAAGTTTTACCAAGACTCTGACACAAAGTCACCAACAATTCAGATATAACAAGTTATACATACAAATCCAGATCAAATCGAACTTCAACCCGAGTCATCACTAAAGTTAACTTAACTAACTATAATTTATAGCTGATAAGCTAGCAAAAAGGGACGGGTCTTTTGGGACTTCGTAAAAAAGCCCTAGCCCTAGCCCGAGCCCTAGTTGAGAAGAAAAGTCCCGCCCATTAGGGCTTGGCCACATTTTTTGGACGGGCTTTTTGGGACGGGCTAGGGCGGGACGGGCGAGATTTTGAGCCTCTCGGGATATTTGTTCACCCCTACCACAAACCAATAACTAAAGATCCCCTTAGCCAAAAAACAAAAAAAACTATAGTACCCTCCGAGCAAAAATTTTAACAAAAAATTCATGAATCTAATGGTAAATCTGGTTTTCTCATCTTCAAAACCAGACTCCAAATCGGGTCACCACATTTATGAAGAAGTGTGAAAATTGATTATGAATTCGGTTCACACTTCTCCACAAAGGTGAAGACGGTGGAAATAGATTTTGTCTCCACTTCTGTGAAGACCCGGTTATGAATCAGATTGTGACATATAATTAAGTTGAACCCAGTTCAGAATCAACTTTCACACTTTTCCATAAATGTGGTGTTATAACTGTCTCCACCTTTATGGAGACATGTAACACCCGGTTCTGAATCGGGTTTCACAACCCAGAGAATGGATCAAACAGCCTGAACCTATAAATACCCATCACTCACGCTATTTTAATATGCTTTGTTAGTTCCATAATCTGAATTGTCATTCTACTCCCCCTGCTAGTCTAATTCGCCGCAACACATTATCCCAGAAACGGAACATTGTGCCAGTGAAGGTTCGTCACGTGGTGCTGGTGCAAACTCCTCCAGACATAGAAGACGTACATTAGACGAAAACTCAAGTAGTAGGTCTATGATTGAACCTATAAACAATACAGTTCTCTACCACAGTGATCACATATCTTAGAGCACTTTCAATGGGCAAATTTTTCAAGACATTTGCTTATGTGGATGTGAGAGACTTGGACAAAATTTGTCCATCCATACCACTAATTGTCCATCTAATTTCTTATTCTCTTTCCTCTAAGTTGTCCATGGGACATTTTGTATTCTTTCATATTTTGCTATAGTTTTTATTCTCTTTCCATGTTATATCTAATATTTATATTATATAATAATCAAAATTGAGACAAAAATTATCTTTGTAGGAGGTTAAGCCATTTCAAACTAAATTAATATTATTATTACAATTAATGATGTGGAGATGAGGTGTCTTAAAATGGGAACCAAAATGGCTTGCACCATTGTGAATGCTCTGCTGCAAACACGGTGATTTTTACAACCTATGTTTATTGTATACTTGTCTTTTTACTCAATAATGTTCAGTATAATTTAAGTTTCCATATTGATAATGTTTGGTAATAAGCTATTATTTCACATATACATATATCATAATGAAAACCAAAATATTATGTCAAAAAATAGGCATAAATTTATAGTAATTAAATATAATACACTGAAGTAGTCTGAAAATAAGTATGTGTAATTATTAAAAAAAAATATTTTTACTTTAAAAAATTCGAAATTAATATTTTAAAATAGAATATTTTTTTAAGAATAAATAAAATGTTTATAATTTGAATATCAAATTATAATTTGTAAAAAATAATATTGGAAACATAACTTTGTGTGGTAACTTAAGTAGTCTAACTTTTAGAATAGATAGATATAAATATGTGTAATTTTGAGAAATATTTTACTTCAAAAATTGAAAATAATATTTTAAAGTAGAAGAGATATTTTTGATGAATATAAAAGGTTTGTAATTTGAATATCAAATAATATTTTGTAACAAATATTATTAAAAACATTTGAATAAGGTATATAAAATTGAATAAAAACAATGTATCTTTACAATTACGCACTAATATTTTTTAATAATAATTATTAACATATAACAATACGAACTTATGTATACGAACTTTATGCATGCAAAAACATGCATGAGAATAGAGCCCAATTATTTATTCGAGCTTGTTGGATCCTGGAAATACCGGGTTGGTTTCCACGGCGTCTCCGAGCTCCTTAGTCTTCGAATCCCGAGCACGCACCTACAAAAAGGGACAATGCCAGGGCGAACCCCGGCGATCCCTCTCCGACGGTCAAATTAGTAACCGTTCATATAAAGAGAGATCACTATTTTGTATATAATTTATCATATATCAAATGTTAATCAAAGAGTTCTTTATATAAAATAACATAATAACTGTTATGGTATATAGCCATTTATTGACGATGGCCGTTATGGTAACGGAATATTTAGGCAATTACTATTATGATAGTTGAATATTAATAGATGATTGACCGTTATGGCATCAGACTATTTATAGTTAATACCTATTATGGTATCAAATAAATATGTTTATATCAATATCCATCATTTGCCCCCAAGGCTGATGGAGGCTTTGCCTGCATTAGGCTTTATCCTGCTACCTTGCTTACGAATATGTCGATTTACTCTTCCGTCACCTTCATGATTCGTCAGCTTACTCTTATGCCAACTTGTTCATCAATTCGTCCTTTCGTTGTCGTTAGAGCTCATCCTTACCCTTTTTTCGTCAACTTAAGATTTTACTGATTTGTTCCATCGTAAGACCATCGGGTTATAGTTACAGAATGATTTATTCATTCGGTCGAACACATTCATATGAAGGGTGGTTTATCTACCTCCCCTTTTTCGTAAGACTCCCGAGGAGTAGTTGTGGGATGATCGCCTTTATCAGGTCGAACACCTATGAATGAAGGGTGATTTGTCTACCCTTTACATAATACTCCCGTGGAGTAATTGTGGGATGATCGCCTTTATCAGGTCGAACACCTTTGAATGAAGGGTGGTTTGTCTACTCTTTACATAATACTCCCGTGGATTAATTGTGGGATGATCGCCTTTATCGGGTCGAACATCTTTGTATGAAGGGTGGTTTGTCTACCCTTTACGTAAGACTCCCGTGGAGTAATCGCGGGATGATCGCCTCTATCGGGCGAACATCTTTGTATGAAGGGTGGTTTGTCTACCCTTTACGTAAGACTCCCGTGGAGTAATCGCGGGATGATCGCCTTTATCGGGTCGAACATCTTTGTATGAAGGGTGGTTTGTCTACCCTTTACGTAATACTCCCGTGGAGTAATTGTGGGATGATCGCCTTTATCGGGTCGAACATCTTTGTATGAAGGGTGGTTTGTCTACCCTTTACATAATATTCCCGTGGAGTATTTGTGGGATGATCGCCTTTATCGGGTCGAACATCTTTGTATGAATGACGTTTGTATCTCCATCGCCCGATGATCCTTTAGATATATGTAAGCATAATAATCAACTTGGAGATTCCTAGAAATAATAGACATTTTGCGACCATGGACATGATAGCCATTTTGAAAGTCGTGGACATGATAGCCACTTTACGATGTGTGGACATGATAGCCACCAATTTGTGGTAGCAAATATAATATGGCTTCGCGCCTGATCGAATGACCACTGTTGTAGGAGTAATATACATTCACACCTGATTGGAGAATCATAATGTAATATGAAAATAATCTGATCACTGGATCATGGCGGTAGGAGTGATATACCTACGCACCTGATCGAGGAATCGTAATATAATATGGCAATAATATGGAGATAAGCCTGATTACCGGACCGTGTCGGTAGGAGGATATACCTACAGACCTGATGTCGTAATATACGGCTGCAAGAGTGATATACCTGCGAGCCTGAGAGTTTGTAGTTACAATAGCGGCAGGAGTGATATACCCGCGTCTTTGATAGATTTTGAGCTTTGAGCATAGCACCTTGGTGATGCCTAGAAGCTACTTGTTATTTTAATAAGGGATAATGGTTCCCTATAAATGGTTGAGGTCTTATTGTTGCCACTCCTAGTAGGTCTTCTGTCGTTTTATACATTTGTGCGACAGATCTAAGGATCATGGCCACATGTTGTAAGTAAACTACACACTTGATCGAAGGATCACGTCTGTGAGATGTAATATGGGGCGCTTGTCCTTGTGAATGGCATGTTTGCCCGAAAATGAATCCCAGTTTGGGAATAAAGATGCACCGTTGGTGCTAGAGCGTAACACGTTAGTTATGGTCGTTAGACCCTGAACGATGTGCTCGTTTAGTCGTAAGACTCTAGGCGTAGCGTGATGGTAGGACCGTGAACTATCGCGATCGCTGGTGGCCAAAGACCTGTTGTAACTTAGCATATTGCTTAGGTTTATTTTTGTTGAGCTATAAAGGATATAGAACCCTTATGCATATTGTCATAATTGAATATAGATCCGAGCTTGAGTTATAAATGGATATAGATCCGAGTTTGAGTTGTAGCGACGCGTCAACTCTAGTGTATTTCGGGTGTTAGCCCCCACGTTTTAGTATGTAAGTTGGGTGTTGACCACCACAGTTTTGACTCGGAACTCAGAAATTCCGAGTATGTCTAAGTGTAAGTGTTTGGCAACTAGGGCGTATACATATCCGCTAGCGCGTTAGTATTTGTATAGTGAAATACTAAAGTAGATATAGTGTTGCCTAGTACTCCCCTGCCCCCTACCCTAGGCTTGGGCGGAAAGTAATATTCGGGCAAGCCTAATTCTTCTAAAAATAGAGATAATAAGTATAATATAGTTGCTCTTAAAAAGATGCATAATGTAAAAGTTTGGGGGATGACTTTCCTGCTATGTAGCGATTGTCCAGATTGCCCCCAAGCCTTTAGTTTAGGGGTGTGCGTTGCAGCATATCCTCCCATCGTTGTGGGTTTTGTTTTGCCACGTTGTGGGTATGTTTGAGTACTGAGATATGTAGGAGCGTGCGTGTATTGGACGCTCGTGTCTCATTGATTTGGTCATTGTATACTTGGAGATACAGTTTGGAGGCTTGCTCCTTTGTTTTCTTATCCTGATTTCGGCATTTCGCGCCACTTGTTGACTGCTTTTGACCATGGTTAACTATTGTTGACCGGTTTGACTGCTATCGAACGGTTTAATTGTTGTTGGACGGTTTGGTCAGTTTTGGCCGACGTGATGCTGCTTTGAGCGATCGTAGATAGATTAGAAACAGTTTCCCTTCCATCTCCATACGCTTCCTCTGATGTCAAAAGGTAACAAGTTGTATATATATATCATGCCCCCAAGCCAAGGAGAGGTGTCGCCTCTTCTTGGTTTGTATAACATGCCTTAAGACAATACATGACGTGGAAGTATATATTAGATAAAACGATGATGTAATCATTCGTACATGTATGCATATACAAATGCCTTTGTTACGATACTAGTGTATGAAATAGTTGTACGTGTAGCATTATGATGTGGCAATCAGACAATGTTAAAGTATCATGGATCCCTCGTGACTATTTGATATGAACTAGTCAAGTAACGTTTTACACAACTGTTGATGAAACATGCATGCGGCACTTGTGAAAGTCACGATGCATCTTTATTTACTAATCCCTAGAGGGTATATTAGACATTTATGCCCCCACTTATAAGCTGCTAGTAACGCGGCTTGGTCTTTATGATAAATTGATAATGCTAGGTTTTAACCGATAGGTTATCCTAGTTAACTATGCATATTCATGATCATGTATCTATCAATTAACACATGCATGTTAAAGTAGCAGTGATTGCATGCAGGCAACGGCAAATAGGAGACTTATCTTGTCTTAGCAATAAATAAGTATCTCAGCAAATAGTTCCTATATGCGTTTGTCTTAGCAACGAAATCAAAGAGATAGCTAACTCATGTAAACAAATAGGACACTTATCTCGTTAGCTTAGCTAGTAAGCTTCTCGAATTTGTGCTTTGGTGTTGAAACTTCATGCCTTAGCGAAGTGAACGCCCCATAGCTCAGACGAACGACGATAGTCGTGAGTTTTGATGTTTAACATAGTCAACGCCCCGTAGATAGTGGTTCAACTATATTTATTTGCTAAGATTTCCTTCATACAAAGGAATAAATATAAATCATCATATAGCAAGGTATCAAACATGGATGCTTATGTCAAAAGAACAATTAAATGTGAGTTGTAATGGAGACTTCCCTGGATTTAACGATTTCGGTCTAATGGCTCGTGACGAACCCGATAAATATGATGTGTAGGGCCTTAACATGATGCTTTTGGCCAGTTTGACCGAAGTTGACCAGTCTGATTAATGTTGACCTGGTATGACCGCTGACCGTTTCGGACAACATTATCCGGTTCGCTGGTTTCCTGGAGCCTTGGGCGAAGACCCCTTTGATGAATGGAAATTTTGATGAAGCCCATTTGACATTAACGTCAGTATGGGGGCTTAATTGGTGGAGGCCCATTTTAGTCAATTTTTTGGCCCACTTGAAGTCACCCTTTTGAGTGGAAAGCCCAACTCTGGAGGACAGAAGGCCTGCCTTCATGATCCTGTCCACGAAGAAGAAGGTTCCTGGCTTGGACGCGGAGCTTTACCATGGTGCCGTGCCGGTGACGATCTCGTTCGTGACCAGAGGCGAGCTTCTTCAAGCCAGAGTCATAGGTCGCCTTCGGTGCGGTTGGCCTTCGTCGTTCGTCTTCCTCCATGTCCGCCGATGACGATATCGTTCAAGATTGGAGGCAGGCTCCTTCCGGTCGGAGGCGGCGCTCCTTCGGGGTGTGGGTTTAAGCGTCGACAACGTCGTGAAGGTGTTGGTGGAGGCGCTTGGAATCACTCAGAAAGTGGTGGTCTCACCTGATTGGACCTTGGAGGACGGAGTCTACAGTACTCGTGTTGAGGTCGAAGTCATTCATGCATTGCTTTTTAATTCTGCCAAAGGTTGGACTTGATTTTAGCAGGGCTCAGTGGTTTTGGACTTTAACCTGCCCCCGTACGTGCAAGGGCCGGTGCATCATTGTCTTAGAAGGCAACATGGGTCCGGTCAGGTTCCCCTAGATCCGAGTCTATGTCATATCCTTGGTTGTCGAGCGCGACTCTATTTAATGTCCCTCGAAACGTTTCTCATGGTGAATATGTTTACATCCAGCTTGGGCTGCAATATCATGACATGATTAATCACATGATATCGTGTTAATTTTCATGGTAACACGATCAAGAAATTTCCTCCTACAGTCGGCCATTCGCTAACAAAGTGACATTCGTGAACATGTAAAATGTAAATACAGTACGTATCATGGTTGAGGCAATGTATTGCAACAGTTGATAAAGATAGAGCCTTGATCTATGTGCAGTAGCATGCAACATGATCGATCATCTAAAAATATTTACTTTTAATACAGAATGCAACGAGTGTCGGGTCCAAGTTCATAGCAATTTACCTGGCAGCAACATGCATGTCATGTGTAATTGAGACTATATGAAAGTGATGATAGTTTTAAAAAGAAACTACTTCCCTAGACTTCGGGGTGGTTTCATCGTAGAGGATGATATTGAACGAGTCCTCAATAGTCTTATCTCGAGCAGTTGACGCACTTACACCAAGGCCCCAATTCTATGAGTGGATGATTACAAAGACTGGAACCCTTCCAATCCGATGTGTTGTGTCATCTCCCTCCCTCGAAAAAGGAAAACCGGATTAGACGAAATTACATGATGGCCAACATAAAAGGAAACCGAACGCTATAATATCATAAATGAATGTAAGTAGTAAATGCAATTTGAAAATGTTTCTCCTTCAGCCGATAACTTGGCCACATTCATCTTCCCACCAATAAAGAACCCTAGCGGCGTTCATATGGGGGGTTATACAGATGACCACCTCCTTCATCATAGCTGGAGATTGGGTGCCGCTCCAAATGGGTCAACCACCATTAATGAAAACAGATCATACTGAAAACCCGAGGCATGAGACCGAACAGAGCAACGTCAAATGTGTCGGTGGCCGGTGGAGTCTCATTGAGTGTGGATTTCATATTTAACTTATTAGATCAAGTGATGATCTCACTCTTGGTGTTGATTATAACGAATCCAAGTAGGTGCAGAAACATGTTTATAGAAGCAATACTATATATATATATATATATTGAATTAGAGGGGATTTAGTTGATCACACTGGCAGGGGCCCGAACGAGATCGTGACCTGGCATATTGGAGTTCGGCCCATGGGATGAGATCTCATGCTGCCACGGTTCACTCCCTACCCTTTTCCAATCATGTATGTATGATGTATTATTTCACATCCCATTTCTTAAGAAGCCCAATAGCTGCGCTGCGCAAATCTCTCCCATGGTGATGGAGGTCAGAGCTATCTATGATGGTTGTTCTGGACCTGATCAAAAACTCTTTGTTGATCAACACCAAACGCTAATAATAATATTAGTAATTATAATCGTAATAATAATAATAAGGTTGATACTAAAATCAAACCAAGAATTCGAGGATTTCCCTCTTATTTTCATTAAGCAGAATCGAGCATGGCTATTTGCTCGATTCCCACAGACGGCGCCAAATGTTGGATCCTGGAAATACCGGGTTGGTTTCCACGGCGTCTCCGAGCTCCTTAGTCTTCGAATCCCGAGCACGCACCTACAAAAAGGGACAATGCCAGGGCGAACCCCGGCGATCCCTCTCCGACGGTCAAATTAGTAACCGTTCATATAAAGAGAGATCACTATTTTGTATATAATTTATCATATATCAAATGTTAATCAAAGAGTTCTTTATATAAAATAACATAATAACTGTTATGGTATATAGCCATTTATTGACGATGGCCGTTATGGTAACAGAATATTTAGGCAATTACTGTTATGGTAGTTGAATATTAATAGATGATTGACCGTTATGGCATCAGACTATTTATAGTTAATACCTACTATGGTATCAAATAAATATGTTTATATCAATATCAATCAGAGCTGGTAAAATGTGGAACAGTGGAAGCTACTCCTTATGACTGAACATTGGGTCAAAGTGAGTTGGATGCTAAGGCATCCCATGTCGATATAGATTAGAGACTCATGCTTCCTGGTGGAGCGCCGACAAAAAGAGATACATTCATTTCATCTCCCATGCTATAAAATGACTATTACGCTACATGATGTACATATGATTTTAAGGCTACCAGTTGATGAAATTCTTGTGACGAACCATGAGCGAAATCTTCGATGTCATTCATTTAAGAGAAAATTTACTAGAGTTATGAGATCAGTTACTTGGAGCGCGACCTTAGCCGAACGAGCTAAAAAAAGGGTCAACAAATGTCTACATAACATGGTTGAAAAAGAAATTCCATAAGAATGTAACAGACGCTGACTGGAAGTCGGAAAGTTAGGAGGAAGCTCAGCAGAGACCTAGAGCATATATATGGACCCACTATCTAGCGCTCTCTTCTCCAGTAATAATGGGTTTTTTGCATTTTTGTGGAGACATCTGAAACCCGGTTCAAAATTGGTTTTCACACTTATCTACAAAACTTGAGCCAGTTTCTGTCTATGCTTTTGTGGAGACCCGAACCCGACTTCGAGCTGAGTCGTGACATATGATCGATGAAGTTGCAATTAATATTAATTGAGACCCGATTCTTAGTCAGATCAATGGGTATTTTTGTTAATATTATGCTCCAAGGGTACTTCTGTTATACGGCTGTTTGGAAATTTCTTTTCCATAGAATCACCCATTCTACCATGGGGCAAGAATTCAACGTCGTTGATCCATAATCTTCATAATTCACTTTAAAGATAAAATTCACCGATTTCGACACGTGATTTCTTTTTAAAACTTAATCAAGTGGCATTATAATTCTTTAGACAATGACTCGTGGCGAAACCGATAATTTCGCACGTGGCAAAACCAGTAATTCGTTGTCTTTGAATACATCAGAAAATTCAATGTTATTACTTAAGTTATATCATGTTAATATCTATATATTATCATATATTTTTAACTTCATATTTACGAACTAATCTTTTTACGTGAAAATCGATGCAAAGAGTTTCGTAATGTCATATAATATCGTATCCTTTTAGTATAACAAGTTAATTAATAATAAATAGTTACCAGGAGCATTCACAATTGTTTTACATAACTTGCTTAATATTGAAAGTTACAACTCACTTGAATAATACATGTTCCCTGATAGTTTTACTTTAACATATAATTCATTTAAAATAATTCATGCAAAAAATAAAAAATAATAATAAATGTTATATATATATATTTTTTTGGCCATGAATAAAACTTTATTAAGTAATAGCAAACTCAATTCGCATTACAGTCTAATAGCATAATAAAAGAAAGAGGAGATGGGGGTTCGGAAACCCAATTAATCGGACACATCTCCTTTCTGGATTGTAAAGCTATCCAGTTTGCGCAACGGTTTGCGCTTCGTCGAGCAAAACACCATGAGATATCAGGTACTTGTTGAGCAAGCCTTCGAATGGTAGACACTATGTTACTTAGCTTCCAATCGCCGGTCGCCGCGGTCCCTCGGATATGGTTGATTACATACTCCGAATCAGATTCTATAATCACTGATTGCCATTCGTTATTGACCACAAGTTGAACTCCCATGAGGATAGCTTTTGCTTCCACATTGGCTACACTCATGTCACGAAAGAATCCATGCCGCCCGTCGATTAAGGCACCATTGAAGTCCCTTGCCACGACCCCTATCCCGCTTCTTTTCGTTGCTGCCACCCATGCGCCATCACAATTGATTTTCATCTTACCAATAGGAGGTTTAACCCAAGTGGCAGACGTGGTGATGGTAGGTTCTCGATCCGCCGATCTTCGTCGAGCAAGTACCGCCCATGTTTCTTCGACTAGCTGAGACGCATATTGTACTACATTGGAAGGTTGTGGCCGCTCCCGGTTGTGAACTGCTCGACAACGTTCCTTCCATATTTCCCAAGCAAAAGTCTCAACTTTTAGTCTTATTATGGCACCCGTCGACCCCAATCTCTTCTCCATATCAAGTAATTCCTCAAACCAATCCGTCCATCGCGGCTCATTTCCCGACTCCCATCTAATACCCACTCCGGCTAACCAAATTGGTTTTGTCCATTTGCATTGTAAGAGAGCGTGATCAATTGTTTCGCACCGATCGCAAAAGGGGCACATTGGAGATACATTGACCCCCTTCTATTCAGTTCATCGAAAACCGGAATAGCACGCGCAAATGACCTCCAAAGAAAGTGTTTTACCTTAGGTAGTGCACATCCCTTCCATATTCCAGCCCAAACACTCTTAGAGACGTCGAAGTTCCCGAACTCGGTTGTTGAGGTGCTTTCTCACGAAGTCTATGATAGACGAGCTTGGCCTTTTGCATCTCCCTCCTTAGACGTGGGCCATACGAGCTGATCCAAGGACCCATTTGAGGAAACGTGTATAGCTCTTATGGCTTCATACATTTCTACCGTTAGGAGCTCTTGAATTGGCTGCAATTGCCAAGCATTTTCGGGTGGTCGTAAAAGCTCTGAAACCACCATTTGGAAATGAAATCTAAACATAACAGTCAGGTTCAAGGGAAGGGTGATCGAGGGAACAATGATTCCAAAAAGAACCTTTTATGGGTCGATTTTTTTGAGCACTCTTATATATAAGTAATACCACTCGTTGTTTTACCACAATTTTAGAGTGTAATTCATCGGAGAACTTAGACCGAAATATTTTTATATTAATAACGGGTTTTTTTTGCCATGAATAACGGGTTGATTAATAAAGTTTTTTTTTTTGAATTAGCTATATTATCAATTTTAAAATGAAATAGTAGAAAAAATTAAGTGATTTCTCTTCTATAAAGGAAAAAGAAGCTATTTTGCTTATATAAAAACTTGAAAAATATAAACTTACGAGTGAATAATTAATTTAAATTTTGTTAATGTTAGACAAAACAAATTTTAAATATTAGCCCTCCAAGTTGAAATATAGCTTTAGGCATCAATTATTCAGGTCTGTCATGTTATTTACTATTTAATATCGTAATTTAGGAGTCGTAACTTTTTCTTTTGTAGTGTAACTATTAATAATTTTTTTTATGAAAGCACAAATGAAAATTTTCACAATAGAACGTATGACTATGACATCATCTATTTTTTATTTACTTATATATATAATTGTAATAAATTACACTACGATAAAAATGAATAAATTATTTTAATTAATAGATTCAAAAATGAATTTGCGAGTAATGTTATTATAACTTAAATTTCTACTGAGCTAGGCGCAGTTGATTGCTAGTAATAGATTAATCAAGTTGCCCAGCCCAACATTATATAGTTTATCAGATCCCAAAGAAACGTCGACCTGTTGTTTATTACCTGCTTTTCCCTTCTCTCTATGTGCTTCAGTTAAGAGCTTAGCTCAGCTGGAGTTGAATTTCGATGGAGATACTTGACTTCTCCTCAATTTCGAGCTACACCTTCTGATTTCTCTTTAAGATTCCGCAATTCAGCTGTTGTTTGCTTCTCTACTGGTTCTGTAATCTGTTCGACTCTCGATTTCTGCGCAATTCAGCTCCGGTGTTGGAAGAAGTTTCTGGCTGATGGCAGCGCTTGCTTCAGCTCCGCAGTGGATCCCCGAGGATGACCTCCTATTGAAAAACGCCGTCGAGGTACGTTACATTCGAGGTTTTGCTCGGTCATTTCACTTGCGATTGTGTCGCCTGGTTTTTCTTCCTTGATCGACTGAATGTTGGGGAAAATTGGGATCAGTTTCTGAAAAATTATGATCTCTCTTGTGTTCTACTATGTGATGGTGCCGTCTAGCTGTTGTTATTGAATTGCCCATGACTAGATTATGTAATGGTGATTCTAGCTTATTTGTTGCTTCTGCCATTGGTGGATATAGAAAGCTTCCAGTTGGTGGCTTATATTTTATTTCATGTATACAAAACCTTGACGGCTATGGATATTGTTTTGCTTAATTTGATCTAGTAAACTGCAGATTGATGTTACCTAAATGGCATACATTTGGTTATTCTGAATGTTAGATTGGCATTTGTGGTACAGGGTGGTGCTTCCTTGGAAGCGCTTGCTAAAGGAGCTGTCCCATTTTCACGGACATATACAGTTAAAGAGTTACGAGACCGGTGGTACTCTCTCCTTTATGATCCGATTGTATCTGCTGAAGCTTCAACTCGAATGATTGAGTCCGAACATTCTGCAAAAAAGTACGGAAATGGAAATAAAAATTCCGAATCTACCATAAAAAGGAAATTTGAAAGTGTACGTAGTTTATATTATTCTATGCGGAAACGGCTTTGTCGAGAAATTAACGGTCATCAGTTATCTGAATCTAACAGTTATCTTATGGATCATAACGTTATTGCTGAAAACAACCCGAATGGATATTTAAGAAATGACTGCAGTAGACTGTCTGAAAGGGTTCAAGGCCTCTCGGGTAAGAAAATGGTAAGAAGCGATGACAAGAAGTTTTTCCAAAAGAATGATGGAGTCGAGTTCAGGGATTTCTCTGGTACCAATGAAATAGGTCCATCACATGGTCTCCAAGATAGTGGTGCTTCTTATGAAGTGATGAGATTTGCATCGCCTCTTTGGGAAAATCTTGAGGACATTGAAGTGCCTGAAGTGCCACACGGTGTCAATCATCAGGATTTAAAAGAAGCAATACCGCACCATGATAGTGCGGATGGTGTAAATGTACATTCCTCATCTTATGATCCCCAGGACATGAAGGAAGATGATCATGAAAATGCTGATGCCGAAGTTGGTGTATCTGTCATCTTAGGAACCAGCTTTGTAGACCTCTCCGACTGCTTACTGAATTTGGGAAATGAAGATGGTCCCTTAATTGACGACGTTGATGTGAAAGACACAGAAGATGAGGGGAAAGATGTAAGTGATGTTCATTCTGGTGTTGGGGGCACTTCACATGTTCTAACTTACCGTGAAGAGAAATTGGAAGACACCTCTACTGCTCCAGCTGATGTAGATGAAAGTACATGCTTTGCGAATAAAAGTGACCTTTTGCCAGAAAATAATGATTCTGTCTCCAACCAGTTAGAGCTCAGGCACTATAATCAGCTACTTGTAGTTTCTGGACAAGTTGATGATCCATCATTTGTCACTGATCCGAAGTCATGTTTTCCAACAGATAAGTGTGACGAATTTCCAATATGCACACTAAACACCGAGGACCCGGAAATTCCAATAAATAATGCTTTCCCACCAACAGTATCTGTTTCTTCGCTTAAATGCAGCAGCGGGTCCAGTTTCTTACAACTCCCCTCTTCTGACAAAGAAAAGGAACAACAACTTCGAAGTGTGCTCAGGAAAGAAGATAACCCATTAGAGACTTCTCAAGCTCATTCATGGAAGGATGCACGAGTACACCGTGATGGTGATCCCAATTCCTGTGTTCCCCATGCAGGACTCAAAATCGAGGTTTCTGATGCTCAAATTGTTGGTTCCACAAAGGAGACAATCAGTCCTAACGCAGACGTACTTCCACATAGAATATTAGTTGGTGCTACCAAAGATTGTACTCTAGAAACAAACTCTGTTGCTGTGTGTAATGCCAAAAGTTGTCCAATAGATGCTGAGGAAGATCTGGTTGGAATTTACGTGCCTGAATTAGAAGGAAGCCCATCAGGAATAGACCTTGAAGAAGATGAAAGTGACCCTCTCGTCCCTTCATTTGCTGATATTGAAGCGATGGTAATTTGTATATCCTACTTATGATTGCTAGTATAAATAGCTGATGTTCATTTATAACTTTTGTTTTGGTCCTTTCCGTTCAGATACTAAATATGGAATTATGTCCGAAGGAGTGGGATCCTTCCCCAAGTGAACGTGAGTTATCTTATGCTTTGACCTTTGTCTTTTCTCTTAACTATATAGACACCATAAGACAGAATAGTCACTGCAAATCTCTTAACTGAGTTCTTTATTAGCATAACTACCTGTAGATCCTAATTTATGTATGGTGTTAACGAGTTTCACTCTTTTCCATAGAGTTAGTAGTGAAGAAAACCTTGAGGAGTTTTATGAACTAGTAGTTCCTACATATCAACTGGTATAAAAGCTGAGCTTCTAGGTATATCCGTGGTTAAATATTATTTTGTTACGCTCCCCTCACATGTAAGGTATAAATTTTTTGTTAGCGTTTCTAGTTGAAAATTTAATCAAACGGAAGGTTAATGGTGTTGTGGATATTTGAACCCGCACTCCAATTCCAAGTGAAAACAGGACCAATTGGCCTAAATTCAGAACAGTAGGTGATTTAACATTATAGCTTTAACATATACTTCTGGACTTTTTGTACATGCAAATCTTGAGAAGAATGCTTTTGACCAAAGTTAATTTGAATAAGTTTCTTCTCATTGAGGACTAAACCACAAAATTCATTTGCACCACCATCATTTTCAACTTATTGTTGTTGTTTGTTTTTTTACCCTGCAAGCTGCATAGTAGAGCAGTACCCAGGAAAATCGATGACGTTAAATGGGTCCAATGTGCAATATGGATACCTCTAGAAATGGAGAATGAAGCAGAATGCAACTGCTAAGCACCTCATAATTAGGTGCAAGACCCAGCCACTTGATATTCCACCGGGTTTATTGAATTCTATTTCTTGAAAACTGCAGTTTCTAGATATCAAAAGGAGGACGCTAGGAGGGCTATCATTAGGTTGGAACAGTGTGCTCAATCTTCAATAAGAAGGGCGATCTGCTACCGAGGAGCACTTGCGATCTTATATGGCCGTCAATCTAGGCATTATATCAAGAAGGCCGAGGTACTATTTCATATTTATACGACTTAAATTTCTTGCTCTTGAATTTTTAAATTTCTTGGCTCATGTGTAAGAACTGATTTCATCTAATTATCAAGACTTCTGACTAAAATCATCTCATACTGCCCTTGTTAAAATTGATGGTTTGTTAAGAGCCCCAAATTAAAAAAAGAAAACGAAAGGTTATATGAAAATTTCACAGCCTATTGATTAAACTTTAGATGTTGTATACGAGTTAATCCTAATTATTGGATATGACACATGAGCTACGGTCCGTGTTGAGAATTTACATGTATCCCAGAGAACTCATGTAAAGGTTGAGTGCGTGGAGGAATCTTAACATTACTGTGCAAGTTAATGCCAGTCTTAAGATCTGGTCCAATAAAATAATTAAACTAATAATGTTCTAGTCTTAAGAGTATTTCTTAAGGTCCCATCCGTGCAAAAAGTTGCACGAGTATTTATAAATGTTAAGAGTTCATAATGCACATAAAATATGTTGGTCCTAAGAGTCATCATTGCACTTGAGAAGGGGTAAGAGTCTAGCATTTGTTAAGTTGGGTATTAAGAGCCCCAACATAAATTATGTCAAAGGCAAAACGTATGATATAGATAGCCGGTTCCACCACTTGTGAGTTCACCATATTTGTATTTTCTTGGTTTAAGTGAAATCTAAGCTTGATTTGGCATTATGTTAAGTTGTGGAATTCTTTTCTATTTTGTGACATGATTGTTGTCCTGACTTTCTTGAATCTTCCATTTGGGCTAAGTGCTAACAAGTAAAATGAAGCTGCATTTATTGATCCAATGGAAATCCAATAAATATAATCGCAAAATTAAAAGATCCCCTTTACATTTTGCTTGTAGAATCTGCTGCCACAATCTGTAGCATCATTTATTTCCTGCAGAATAATTGCATGGCAAAACAGTAGTCTCCTAGCTCCGCAAATTTCTTATACAAGTCCATTTAATAACCTACTTGAAATGGATTTCGATTTCTTTAATTTGGATGCTTTCCAGGTCATCCTCGGAAGATCCACGGATGGCTTTGAGGTTGATATTGACTTGGGAACAGAAGGAGGAAGCAATCGAATCTCTAGGCGTCAGGTTGTGATTATTTACTTGGTTTATTTGTTTTGCTTGATGTGGTTTCACTAAGAAAAGCTCTTTTTTTGCTTAGAGCATTTTAGAATTGTGCGACTCTTCTGCTTATGGTATACCACTGTGTAAACTAGTCACAGCTTTAACTGTGTCCTGTGATATCCTGCTAAATCCTTTTCTTTTACATGAAACTGCTATTGGCGAATTAGGATTTGATAAGGAATATTTTCGAATACATTCGTCAGCAGAAAAAAGAAGTAAAAAGCAAGAAAGAAATCCAAGTGACCTATTTTACCTAAAATTCACAACTTAGCAGACAAATTGTACCGAGGTAAGGTTGTTGTAGTTGGCGTCTTACTGACAAGGTTGTTTTTTGGTCAGGCACTAATCAAATTGGAGAGAGATGCTTCGTTTTCTTTGAAGAATCTTGGGAAGAGCTCCATGTTTCTGAATGGAAAAGAAGTATCCAGCGGAAAGTGTGTTCGCCTCATGTCGAGCTGTTTGCTTGAGGTAAGCATCACCAACTCATATTTTAACAAGATCTAGTTTGGAAGATTGAATGCTGAAATAGTCTTGGTATAAAATTCTTATGCCGGTGCCTTAGATGGAAGGTCAGGATTTAATTGATCATCATATTCCGAGATAGGTGTCAGAATAAATAATGACTGCGAAACTGATAAAGTTGCATAGATAGATAGATAGATCCTGATGTGGGGATAGTTAATACATTGGGTTACCATTTATTTTTCAGGTGAAAGGGATTGCATTTGTTTTTGAGACGGATGAAAGATCGGTGCAGAAATACCTATCCAAAGGAAGCCAAAAAGAAAATACTAGTTTTAAGTGGTCAGGGGAGGAGAAGGTTCCTGGTATCAAAATCAAATAGTAATCCTTCTTACTGAGCCTTGATCCCAAATTCTCAAATAGTTAATTTGTACAAATGAAACAAACACATGAAGAGAAGAAGAGAAGAGAACCAGCAGGTAGGTTTATATGTATGTACTGCTAAAACTTTAAGATTATTATTATTATTATTGTTATTGTTATTATTATTATTGTTATAATATACACAGTTGTTTTTTTTTTTTTTTTTTTGCCACAGTAGAAGATTTCAAGGCCAAACTTGAAGTTGTTGAGAGATGTTTGCTGTGGACTGGCTCCATTATGTTATAAACTCTTCATAATGAGGGATTTGGGAGTATACAAACAAACCTAAGTCCCGAAGTTTATATATTTGAAAAAATATGGTTAATGTGTCGGACTATATATATATGTTGGGAGTCGCTATTTTGTGCTAAGTTTTATCGACTTGATGATGGTTTTTGCTTCATAATATAGATATAGATATACAATGCTGGATTTAAAATCAGGTGTTTTGGTACAACATGTTTGACGATTTTTGGTGCAATATTTTTTTTTTACTTTTGGCGCAATACGTTTCCAATTTGTACCACTTTTGGTGCATCCGTTAGTTGACTGTTAGCTTGACCGTTAAATAATCATGTGACTTGCACATGCCTAGCTTTAAATTTTTATTTTTTCAGTTTAGTTCTCAAATTTATTGTCATAATTTTTTATTTTTGCAATTTAGACCTTAAACATTTTTAACCGCAACATAGAACTAAATTGACCTAGCCACGGTCCGACTTATGACTAGGTCAAACCATGGCTAGAGTGCTAATGACACCGTAGGATAAATGTCAAACCGATGGCTAGTTCATACTATGACTAGTTTTAAATTCAAAACCTATAGGATAAAGGTCATTCATATTATATTTCTTGAGCACTGCTGATGACACCGTGGCTGCACTATCTTGCACCGTTGTTGAACTGAGAATGACATTAGAAATACACTCCGGCTGCACTAGACACAACACCGTTGATGACATTTGTACTACACTATTTGTGCAATGTGATGAACTTGTGCTGATATAAAATCGCCCCTCCAATATTATATCCCCACGAGGCTGTCAGTGCGAAAGTGCATCTTCTACAATTTACATTAACTAATAAAAAAGATTTCATTACCAACTAATAAAAAAATATTAATACCAACTAATAAAAAAAATATTCATTACTAGTAGAATTAATGCTCACTTCGCATCCAACGAATTTAAAGTTTGAAACCAAACCATACCAAAAATCCGAAATATAACATATTAAAATATGAACAAAACTTTTTGATTCAGTCTTTTCGGTCCATTTTGGCTTGTGTCGATTATTTTGGTCAAGTTGGGTTTTAATTTACCCGAGGATAAAAAATAAAATAAAATAAAATAAAATAATATGACGTAGCGGTTCAATTCAATGTTTCAATACTTAAATATATATAAATTAGAGATTTAAATTTATCTAGTGACCACCCAGGGAAACCAAATGATCCCATAGCATATTTTTATATTACAAGGTATTCTAAACTTTATAATGCAATTGGTTTTCTTAAAATATATTTATTTTCTTTTCTTTGCTTTACTACAATAATATTTAACACTGAACACCCTAATAAAAAATTCATAACATTTATTAACAGTAATATGATTTATGAATGATTTTTTTCAAGTGAAATTACTTAGAAATGCATTCTAAATGAGATATGATATCATATATTTCTAAATTATATACTACACTTAAAAAGTTAGTCAACAGTAAAATGTATAAGTTATTTTAATATATTAATAATTTAAAAAACGGATTTTCGCGTAAACCACATGTAAATGAAATTATTATAACGGGGGACCTTTTATGAGTTTCAACTATTGAACTGCGACATTTAGGAGCCTCAACTTTTTTTAAGATTATTTTAAGACTCAATTATCCAAAGTATAACTTATCTGTAAATTATGGTTTGATTTGCCTTGTAATGGGGCTCGTCTCGACCAAAGCCCGTGCCCAACCCGGTCTATGAGATTATGTCTAGCACGAACCTGAGTTAATGCGAGCTTCCAGACTCATTGTGTGATACCTGATTTAGAGTTTTGTTCTATTACGACGAGCCATGAGGTTGCCTAGGTCCGGACTTGTCCCATATTTAGTCTTATATGGTAAACAAGCCTGACACGAAATTGGGCCAGAACGAGTCGCTGACAAGGTGAATCGAACCATGTGTAACCGATAAATAATACATCTGATAGTTGATGCTCCAAATTTTTTAAAAAGTCAAGGCTCGTTGAGGCTCATAATAGGCATTTTTATCTATCATAATATAAGTTTTTAAATGTGTAGAGAATCATGCACAAACACTGGTTTTTGAGTAGTTTTGTTACACAGTTTTTTTTGGGCAAATACCTAGTATGTGTATTATGTTTGTCAACATGGCCATTTAATTTAAATATGTGTTTTTTTGTTATATACGTTCGTCAATGTAACAGTTCAATTACTTTAAGATAAAATGTAAAATACACTTTATATATTCATCTTTCATAATGTTATTCATGTTATTCATCAACTTTACCGTATTCTTCATCAAATTCGTTACGTTTTTCAAAAAAAAAAAACTAACTTTTTTTTTTCAAAAATCAAAATCAGAGTTCGAATCTGGACTCTTTCGTTGATTGAGGTTTGGATTCGAACCCAATTGTAGGCTTGTTATGTTCCTAACATAACTATTATTTGATTTAATCGAATCTAGCAAGTTTGCACTTGGGTTCCAGTTTTCAGCATAATTGCTGTTGAGTTCGATAAAATTAGGGAACTGTAAAAAATTTGAAAAATACGATGAAAAATACTTGAATTGATTGAAAATAAATAATTATTTAATCACATTTTTTCAAACAAAAATGACATACAAATAATTTTAAACATTACATTCACATTTTGAAACGTTATAACTATTTAATCATATAGAAGTAATCATTATAACTATTTAATCACATAAAAATAAAAGTAAGGGTTAACAGGTCTTTTGGTCCATGATGTTTGACAACTTTTGAGTTTTGGTCAATGATGTTTTTTTTTACCTAGTTTTGGTACCATATGTTTGCAGATTTTTTCTAGTTTTGGTCTAACCGTTACATTTCGTCCATTTTTTGACATGTACAAGTCACGTGATCCACCCTAAACTTTCAATTTTGTTCAATTTAGTCCCTCTAATACTTTCCTAACCTTTTTTTTGTTCAATTTAATCCCGAAGTTTCAAAAATTCAATTGGACATATTGTCCAATTGGGGTCAATTTTGAAACTTCGGGACACAAATTGAACAAAAAAAGGTTAAGAAAGTATTAGAGGGACTAAATTTAAAGTTTAGAGTGGATCACGTGACTTGAACATGTCAAAAAATGGACGGAATGTAACGGTTAGACCAAAACTAGAAAAAATCTGCAAACATATGGTACCAAAACTAGGTAAAAAAAACATCATTGACCAAAACCCAAAAATTGTCAAACATATGGACCAAAAGACCTATTAACCCTAAAAGTAATCATTAACTTACATTGTGCAAACTAAGTAATTAAATTGTAATTTTTTTACTGGTACACAATTTTCACAGCGCAACACAAAACTAGGTCTGTAAATTTCAGATCCGACCCAAAATAAACTCGAATTTGACCTGGGCTCAGGTCTGGCGGATCCCAAATTTAAGTGTTCGGTTAATTTTCGGGTTGAGTCGAATCTGACCAGAAAAAAAAAAAAAAAAAAAAACTGTTCGGGTTCGGGTTCTGATATTGGACCTGAACCAGACCCATCTAATCTGGATATAATTAATTATGGATATTAATATAAAATATTAAAATAAAAAATAAAATCAAACAAATAACAAAGTAGAAACCCTATTGTCATCATTTTATGTCTTTTCTCAATTAGTCTTATTCTCCTAAATTTCAAAAGCTCATTAGGCCCTTAGACATAGTTACAACTCAACTCATCGAATCACAAACCCCACGCACGGGCATGATTCACAGTAAGCAGAGACAACAAAGAAAAAATCGCAACCACATTTGACTCTTAGTCACTCAGAAAGAATCGTTGATTATGATTCATGAATCACATATTCTACTTCCCGACGCCTGAACTGATGACTCGAAATTACGATTGGATTCTCTATGGCGGGGATCAAATTATTGACACAAGGAGATGGAGTTCTTTTAGGGTGGAGTAGCAAATAACGAGCTAGTAGAATGATAAGGCCTTGGCAACGAAGATGGAACATAGATTGAATGAGAGGAGCAGCAAGCAACGGTCAACGACCAAGAAGAAACATATGAATTTATTGAAAGGTTACGGGCTGACTCGGTGACCCGCTAGGTCGGGTTCAGGTTCTAAGGCCTAACCCGTTATGAAGTGATGAATATACACCCGATTGGACCTCACTAAGGCTTAAACACGGTCGCCCCGTCGACCTCGAGGTAAGTCCACTTGGTCCCGAGAAACATACACGACTTGACCGGTTGCTATAAAGCAATCGGGCTTGTCCGGTTGCGCTAGCCTCGCCCGGAGCAACCGGACATGTCCGGTTGCATAGCGACCGGACGGGTCCGGATGCGACGTTTCCGGACCCGTCTGGTGTCCTACGGGGCCGACGCTCCCGTTACGACCCCTCTACCCCCGGACTCTACTGTCCGGGGTACCCGCGTATATTTAATTTCTCATTATCTCTGTGCGGGCCCCACCCAAAAATGTGGGCCCCTCCGGTGCCTGGATCCAAAACTCTATAAATAGGGGCCTAGGTCCTTCATTTCCAACTTAAGCTCGGATTGAGACACCGGAGCTCTGACCTCTCTCTACTTTATCTCTCTAAAATTATGTCCTTACTTTGGCATCGGAGAGGGTGCGCCAGAGACACACCCCCCCCCCCCCCTCTCTGGCACTACCCTTTGTGCAGGTCCGCCAGGCATGGAGTTGGATAGACCATAACCCGAAGATCAGAGGAACGTGACTCGACGTAAGGCTGCCAAGATCGGACCCCGGATGAGCAAGAGTCCTCGTGAGACTCATGATCAAATGAAGGTATATGTATAAA
Source organism: Clarkia xantiana subsp. parviflora (assembly GCA_036873135.1). Taxonomy (NCBI): domain Eukaryota; kingdom Viridiplantae; phylum Streptophyta; class Magnoliopsida; order Myrtales; family Onagraceae; genus Clarkia; species Clarkia xantiana. Next base: position 5,614,727 of record JAPTYO010000009.1, read on the forward strand.
TGAGATATTAAGCTCAGCTGAAGTAATGGGTAATAACCCAGACACCGACACAGTCTCGTGAGAGCATTCCCAGTCCTCGTCAAGACCGATGTCAACTAACGACCAGGAAGCATGACAACATGGTCTATAGATGAAGAACATTCACATGTCATAGTGACAACAATATGAAAGGCGATAGAGGTATAGTACCTGGTATAGAGGTAACTTAAGAAAGCACAATGCAAGATGAGACTGACATAAGGGCAGACACCCTATGTCCGTGACAATGACAATGCCCGCCTATGGGGCAACATCAGGAGCACGTGTCATGAAGTGAAATAGACACAAGGAGTACGTCTACCACGGAGGCAAGACAACCAACACTAAAAGGTGAGATGGACATAAGGGTTGACACCCTATTTCCATAACAATGATAATACCTACTTCGGGGGAAATATGATGAATACATACTACAAGGTATGATGAGCACAAGGGTCGACACCTTATGACCGGGACGACGACAACGCCATGGTAGGCGACAGGCGGGAAGAACAATACCCAACATCTATAATGATCAACAACCCTACTATGGTGGAAGGATGATGAATACAAATGTTAACAACCTACACCCATAAAGGCGGCAATGTCACCTCGGGGGCAGTATAACAACACATGGACAGAAGTCTAGTGTACGCGAAGAGATCAAACACCAGTATGGATACTACACCTACTAGGTGGAAACAACGCCTGATATAGGGACTGACACTCCATTCACCATGTGATGATCACTCCGCCTACCCTAGGGCGCAACCTTTCACCTTTCAACTTGATACATGGGAGACATGTAGGGAGACCCCCCCATGTCTGACATCAGTGATACATGATAATGTGTTAAGGGTAACCCCCTACGTCAAGTATATGCAAATATGATGGCAATGCAAGCATAGCATACAACGCCATCGACGCGAGACCCAACACCTCACGTCCAAGGTATCAACAAGTCCACTTCGGGGGCAAATTTTTTATAACTATCTTCAAGTGATTACAGGTTACTACTATATTGATCAACATGGCTATCAACCCGAATGGAAGCAATGACATTCCTACACGACTGTTGGGATCAATTTCCTTGGGCGCCTTCCATTTATCCCCATCTCGTGTGATCTGGGTAGCATAGACTTCTCGAGCAGTACTGGTTTCTCCTCCCGAGGCGAATCCTCCAGTGATGACATTAATCGTCCATCTTTGGATCGAGGCGGGGTTATTATGAGGGGGAGATCGAGAACTTCTTCGAGGGCTTCGACTTCGTTTCCTCGGATCTTTAACAGGTTTATCGACGAACTTCAACAGCTTGCCTCTTCAGATCAAAGCCTCGATGTCATGCTTTAAGGCGACACATTCATTAGTGTCGTGCCCCTGAACCCGATGATAGCGACAATAGTCGTTCGTCTAGGATCCCATTGAGTCTTTTCTAACTGGGGGAGGATCATCCAACCTAAGTTTCTCCATCTCTTGAAGCACAACATATATATTATGTGTGAGAGGAGTAAATTTTCCTGGATAAGAGTTTGGATTTCTCATTCCTGGACGATTCCCATGTCGGAAGTTCCCTTCTCGTCTTTCTTCCTTCTTTGGGGGTCGAGAAGCAGGGCCTTCTTCAAATCTTGCTGGCACAGTCTGCCTCTTGACTTCTTGGGGCGATCTCTCATGCGATCTCTCCAAATCTATATATTTTTTTACTTTGATGGCGAGAGCATCAATCTTTCGTACCAGCTTCATCACCATACTATATTTTAGAGCCTGGCTTTGAGCCCTAAGACCTCTCCAGAAGGTCCTGATCAACTCGCCAACAGTGGCGTCTTCATTTAACTGCTGGAGTATTTTGTGGTATCTAGTATAATAATTGGCTAAAGTTTCATCAGGACCTTGCTCAATTTTATCTAGAAAGTCCATACTCTTAAGGCGCTGTCTCTGACCTATGTGGCCCTCTATGAATTTAGCCTTCAATTCCTCCCATGAGTCGATTGAGTTGTCAGGGAGACCATAGAACCAAGTGGACGCCTCTTCTTTCAGTATTGTTGGAAAGAGCGCCGCATAGTGATCCGGAGTTGCCCCTCTCCCTAGGAGGGAAGAGTTGTGGGCGTTGATGTGGCGGACAGGCCTGTGTAGTCGTCGATATTCCTCGCAAAGACTTGCAGAGGAACTCGAGTGTTGAATAACCTTCTGGAAAATGGATAGGAAGTATGATCGCGAACGATAAGCAAATCATTCGCCCATCTTCTCTTTTTCTCCAGTAACTCCTCGACCTGTCCTATAGTGAATAGAACAGGTTCCTTGCTTGCTGTGTCGACTTCGGGAGCCTCAGGAATCTCTTTTTCCACGGGATTTTCTTCCCGGACCTTCACACTAGAAGCCACTTCTTCTCTATGAGAGGCTTCTCGAGTGAGCTCTTTCTTGGGAACAGCTGTTGCCTGGGTTTGATTCCAGAAAGCTATGAAGGCTGCCATCACTTCTTGAGGAACAGCCGGAGGGGCCGTTCTTGCTTCCTCCAGATTTGGCAACGATCTGGAGTGGGTGAGATTTTCTTCACCACCAATACCATTGGTTTGAGGTAACAGCGGGTCTTCTCTCGGAGTTGCTTTTGAGGTGGTGGGATCTGCTTGGTTGTTTCCTATTTCTTCCACCACGGGGTTTGACATCTTGCTCTTTTCGAAGGCCGCGACTTTTTGATCAAGGTTCCCACAGACGGCGCCAAATGTTAGGATCAAAGTGACGTGGCCTTGAACTTCGGGGAATGGATTTCAGGATATCGCCTTGGACTTAGTTCCTTCGAACACTAAGTTTCCTTTAATGGTTTTTGTGGGGCGAGTACCTAAAAAGAGGTTGGGGATGGCCCCTGATTCCACTCCGAAGCTTAAGTTAGTAATGGATTTGAGAGTAATAATGTAAAGTATATTGAGCTCAGATTAGATAAATGAATAGAGAGAGTCCCTATTTACAGATAAGTTACCGACTTATATCGGCGTCTACCCTACTTAGAGGGTTTCTCTCCAAAGTCGGTCAAGCAGGTGACAAGCAGGTTGCCACCTCATCTTTACTTAGCCGGGACGGCTTCCCTTTGGCGGCGTAAGCAGGTCGCCACCTGTCCTTTACTTCAGAGGGAGGTTTCCTCTTGAAAACGGTTTGAAGTAGGTCGCCACCTGTCTTAACTTCAGGGTGAAGGCTTTCTCTGGTAGGAGGTCGAAGCAGGTCGCCACCTGTCTTTACTTCAGGGTGAAGGTTTCCTCTGGGAGGAGGTCGTAGCAGGTCGCCACTTGTCCCTTTCCTTTGGAGGAAGGGTTTCCACAGGAGTTCCCGTGGCCGACTTCAATTAGCATCCTTTTCCATATGCTTAAGTAGTTCAATTATCTTCTGGTCGATCAGTCGTACTTTGGAAGTCGACTTCTTCAAATGTCGTTGTCGACCTTTTGTCTTTATCTCGTTAAGACGAGTAAGAGAGGTCGACGACTTCCTTACCTTTCAATCGTACTCGACTTTTATTCTCGTAATATCAGGTTTAATCATAACCCAACACTATCACTCATATGGATCGAGCTACTTGCAGTGCAGAAGAACTCAAGAGTCGATCATCAAACATCTGATATCCACTAAATCACTCAGATGGATCGAGCTAGTTGCAGTGCAGAAGAACTCAAGAGTTGATCATCAAACATCTGATATCCACTAAATCACTCAGATGGATCGAGCTACTTACAGTGCAGAAGAACTCAAGAATTGATCATCAAACATCTGATATCCACTAAATCACTCAGATGGATCGAGCTACTTGCAGTGCAGAAGAACTCAAGAGTCGATCATCAAACATCTGATATCAACTAAATCACTCAGATGGATCGACTACTTAAAGTGTTGAAGCTTTTTCCGAATCAAGAGTCGACCGTCAAAAAATTTGATATATACTAAATCACTCAGATTGGTCGACTACTTGAAAGATGATAAGTAAAGAAGAACTCAAGAGTCGATCATCAAACATCTGATATCAACTAAATCACTCAGACGGATCGACTACTTGAAGTTTTAAAAGCTGATCTTCTCGAAGTCATGTGTCGACCATCCAGAATCTGATATCAACCAAATCACTCAGAAAGGTCGAAGACTCGGAAGACAGGTTAGATATTTGGGAATTATCCTTCTTAAAATATTCGATTACCAAGAATTTTGCTCATTCTGAAAGTCGAGTATCGCCCTATTCTTAAAAAGTGAACGACAATCTTTGATAAAGTTATCAAGTGATTAAATATTTTTTTAAAAAGATCGAGTCGTCCTTTAAATTGGCGAGATGCATGAAAGGGAAATGGAGAATGAATATACAAAGATAATCAAAAGATCAAAACCTCCCTTCATTAAATAAGCATGGTTTACATTAAGTCGGGAAGGAAAAGAAGTATCTATACAGGATTTTTCCTACTCTCCCTAGCCCTGGCCTCCTCATCCATATACTCCCGAAGAGTTCCCACCTTCGAGAAGTCAAAATTAGGGTCCATGGCCCTAATATCCTTCACCACTGAAGCGAAGGTTGAAAGAAGCATCTGCCCACAGGTCATGGCAGCATCCCTCTGGAAAGCCTCACTAGTTTTATAGCTAGCAATGACATCTGAGGCGGGTTTCTTGAACTTCTCCACCTCCGTCTTCAGAAAGGCGATCTCCTCCTGGCAAGAGCCCACCTTGGCCTGGAAAACCTTCAAAAAGGCAGCAGAGTCGCGATAAGCCTCGCTAAACACCGCTGAGGGGGTCACAAAATCCCTCAAGGCGCCCTTACATGAGGAAAGCTCTTCGGTCGTGCTCGCCAAAACTCCAGTCAGGCGAGGAAGCTCCTTCTCTAAGCGAGCAACTTCTTCTCGAAGACGTTGCACCGCCTCTACTTCCGACTCTACCGAGGCGAGTTTCCCCCTCAACAAGGAAACCTCCTCATCCAAGTCGACGAGCAGCTGACCGACTTGCAAAAAATCGCGAGTGGCCTGGAAAAAGAAGTTTGATCAGTACAAGGTCAGCTTCAAAGAATACGTATTGGAAAGAGGTGTCGAAAACCTTTACCTTGGCTTGCCGATGCAAGAGCAGTCGGGCAGCCTCCTCCGCGCAGTCAATAGGTAAGCGAGGGCGGTCTTGGGGAGGAACGGAAGCGTTTATTAGATGGAGAGCCAACTCCTTATTAGCGATGGAGTGGCCCTCCTTCAATCGGTACCCCCTCAGGGAAGCGAGAGGATCCCAGTCGAAATCTCCTCGATAAGACTCGGGGGCAGAATGGAGCATCCTCCAAGCAAAATGGGGACCCTCAAACTTCAAGCCTGTCATGGCTTGAGAAGATGAAGGTTCAGCAGGAGCTTTACCCTTCGGATCGACCTCTGCAAAAGAAAATGTCAGATACTTCACGAAAATTCTAAAGAAAGAGTCAAAGAGAAGGATCTTTTTACCTTTGGAAGATGAGGGGCTAGAAGCATAAGCGACTTCAGGAACAGTCTCCTGGGACTGAGAGACAGGGACGACAGCGGTTATTTTCGCCTTCTTAAGAGGCTTGGCGCCAGTTTTCTTGGCGGGCCTCTTCACTCGCCCCTGGGAGGTCTTCACCTCGCCCTCTGCAGCTTCAGTTTCCTCTGCTTCCTTAGAGTCGACAGCGGCCTCGGTAGAGGCCCCTTCTAACACCCCCTGGGTTTCCTCAAAGGCAGACTGGTCGGGGGCAACTTCCGAACTGGTCGCCACTGGATCATCAGCAAGGGGCACCCCTGTGGCCGCCTATGCGTGAAAAAGATGCTTAAAAAGACCTACATGAAGCAAAAAGAAGATTCAAAAGGCGACTATAGAGTAAAAAAGAAAAATTACCCAATCCAAAGGGGGGTCCTCGACGCGAAGACGAATCAAAGCTCTAATAAGAGCCTTCTCTGTGGTGTCGACCACAGACTTCCATGGATCAAAGTCCCTAGAGGTAACCATGGCGTGAATCTCGCCAACAACGATGAGTTCTTCAGGAGTTAGCCCCCGCAGAGTCGGGGCAGTATCGAGACCTAGGGAAGGGATCAAGGGCCAAGTAACACCTTCTCGACAGAAGAAGTAATAGTTCTTCCAGTTGGCGTTATAGGACTTAAGCTTGGTCACCAGGTCCTCAGCCGATTCCTAGGAAAGATGGCCATATGTGGGCCACCGACTCTTGAAGTTGAAGTACGACGCATGATTCTTCTGCAGTTGGTAAAAACACCGGAAAACCCGCAAAGAATACGTCCACTGATATACGTAGCACAGAAAACGAAAGCCCACCCAAAAGCGGATGGCGTTGGCGGTGAGCTGGCAGGGATGAATCTGATAGTGCTCGCAGAGCTCTTTCAACTCCTCACAAAAAGGGAATCGAAGCCCCGCTTCGATTTGACCTAGATATACGGGGACCTCCCTCTCTCTTGGCCGGTATTCCTCTCTGGGAGGACCTGCGAACCGAGGATGTTCGACGTCACTAAAATTACCCCAAAGACATGGGTTTTATAAAGCCATCACGAGTTAATCGATTATTCTTGGAAGAAGTGGGAAAAGAAGGGATGAATCTTTGAAACCTACCTGATGGAAGTTGAGCAGGCATGGGGGTTTTAGAGAGAGATTGGAGAAAAGAAGCTTATTTATCGGGATCAGAGGGGCCGGCGGTGGCAACTCCAACTAATATTCTCTCTTCGAGAGTGCAAGGTCGAGGAGAATTGGGGTTGATGAAGAAGTCACTATATTGATTCGCCAGAATGACAGGGAAAACGAAAGCAATGAGTAAAAAGTGAAGGGTAAAAACCATGTTATTTATAGAGGTCTCCGTCGCTTGGGTAACTTCCTAGGGAAGTCTATCCGAGGTCAGTCATTCATTGGTGCCTTCCCTGACAACAAGACCGTTGCCTTGCACCTGTCAAGCGTATAACGAGGTGACTCTCCAGCTTCCCTAGGAACCCCCAACGGTCGGAATTACTGAGCCAGACTCTCGCCTCCGCTTGAGAAGGTCTCTTCAACTCATACAGATCAAATGTCAAATACTCGACTCAAGACCTCACCTTCATAAATAAAGTTGACGACTTAAATCTCGGGGGCAAGTGTTGGGTTATGATTAAACCTGATATTACGAGCATAAAAGTCGAGTACGATTGAAAGGTAAGGAAGAGTCGACCTCTCTTACTCGTCTTAACGAGATAAAGACAAAATGTCGACAACGACATTTGAAGAAGTCGACTTCCAAAGTACGACTGATCGACCAGAAGATAATTGAACTACTTAAGCATATGGAAAAGGATGCTAATTGAAGTCGGCCACGGGAACTCCTGTGGAAACCCTTCCTCCAAAGGAAAGGGACAGGTGGCGACCTGCTACGACCTCCTCCCAGAGGAAACCTTCACCCTGAAGTAAAGACAGGTGGCGACCTGCTTCGACCTCCTACCAGAGAAAGCCTTCACCCTGAAGTTAAGACAGGTGGCGACCTACTTCAAACCGTTTTCAAGAGGAAACCTCCCTCTGAAGTAAAGGACAGGTGGCGACCTGCTTACGCCGCCAAAGGGAAGCCGTCCCGGCTAAGTAAAGATGAGGTGGCAACCTGCTTGTCACCTGCTTGACCGACTTTGGAGAGAAACCCTCTAAGTAGGGTAGACGCCGATATAAGTCGGTAACTTATCTGTAAATAGGGACTCTCTCTATTCATTTATCTAATCTGAGCTCAATATACTTTACATTATTACTCTCAAATCCATTACTGATTTAAGCTTCGGAATGGAATCAGGGGCCATCCCCAACCCCTTTTTAGGTACTCGCCCCCACAAAAACCATTGAAGGAAAATAAGTGTTCGAAGGAACTAAGTCCAAGGCGATATCCTGAAATCCATTCCCCGAAGTCAAGGCCACGTCACTTTGATCCCAACAACGACTATCTATCAACCCGAATGGAAGCAATGACATTCCTACGCGACCAACATACGAAATCTTCAAAAAATTGATTTTTTTTTTTTTTTATAAATCGGTACAGAGGTAACCCTTTTCCGATTATATGTAATGATTCAATCGTCCTTGGCTTACCCATATATTGCAAGTTTTTGTTACATGCCTAGGCATATTTTCATGATATATATACATGCATTCATATGCATCACTACTAGTGTAGTCAAACACTTAGTAACTCCCTCACCTATTACCATGTGTGCATCTAGGTGCCTGATAGCTATAGTGTTATAACATTTATAAGTTTCCTATCACCTGACATGACTGTGCCTATAACACCATTACTTCCCATGATTGATGCTTCATATATTAGAGTCATATTGATACTCATCATCGATAGTTTCCCATGAAAGATAGAAAATTTTCAATTCATTACCATGGTTGCATTCATATGCATTACAATAAGTGTAGTAGAACACTTAGATCACTATTGATAACACATGCATACATAGATACATACTTGCCAGTGCCATGACACTCATGAAATTTTTCATCACACTGCGTGATCACATCTATCAACACTGACACTGTCACAAGTCATACCTTGTAACACTCTCATAGGCACACATCATGTCACGTTGCCATTGATTCATATCTATTATATATATTATGCATACTCATACCCATGATAGCATATCCATATGCACTTACACCATTAATTATGATTTATTACAAAGACATGTGATTCATGTCATCGGTTACATACACGTCATCATATGATAACACGTTTATGACTAACCCTGGCTCACAATTTTTTTTGCTATGAGTTCAACAATGATATAGGTAAACAAGAAAAGGTAAAATAAAAGCTGAGATACAGTCGGGTTTATAATCCTTCTAAACAAATAGAGTCAAGAAACGGCAAGCCGATCCTTGACTCGGGGGCAAATGATGGATATACACCCGATTGGACCTCACTAAGGCTTAAACACGGTCGCCCCGTCTACCTCAAGGTAAGTCCACTTGGTCCCGAGAAACATACACGACTTGACCGGTTGCTATAAAGCAATCGGGCTTGTCCGGTTGCATGCAATCAGACAAGCCTGGTTGCATAAGCAACCAGACTTGTCCGATTGCATAGCGACCGGACGGGTCCGGATGCGACGTTTCCGGACCCGTCCGGTGTTCTACGGGCCGACACTCTCGTTACGACCCCTCTACCCCCGGACGCTACTGTCCGGGGTACCCGCGTATATTTAATTTCTCCTTATCTCTGTGCGGGCCCCACCCAAAAATGTGGGCCCTCCGGTGCCTGGATCCAAAACTCTATAAATAGGGGTCTAGGTCCTTCATTTCCAACTTAAGCTCGGATTGAGACACCGGAGCTCTGACCTCTCTCTACTTTATCTCTCTAAAATTATGTCCTTACTTTGGCATCAGAGAGGGTTCGCCAGAGACACCCTCTCTCTGGCACTACCCTTTGTGCAGACCTGTCAGGCATGAAGTTGGATCGACCATAGCCCGAAGATCAGAGGAACATGACTCGACGTAAGGCCGCCAAGATCGGACCCCGGATGAGCAAGTTCCAACATGAAGTTCGGATCGAGTTTGTGTTGACTGTATATTAACACATATGTCACGTAATTCGTTACAGAGTTTACGAGTTGACCCAATTTGACAGGCCTACCCAAATTTGACAGGCCTACCCAAAGCAAATCAATTTATTTATTTATTTATTCTATTTGGCAATTTATTTATTTATCTATCATCATCATAAATAAAGAGGAAAAAATAAGGAAAACAAAGAACAGAGCAGAGAGATAGAGAAAGATCATCTGCCCTAATTTGAGAAAAGGTTAACAGAGAGAGCTCCAGGAAACAGTTCATCTGAGTAGCAACGTTATCTGAAAGATCTTCTGGTTCTCCCTCTGCAGCTGCCGCACCACTTCCCTCCGTATATATTCCTTTCATGGGACGAGCCGGACGTGTCCATGCCGTGACTGTTCTTGTTTTTTCCGAACAATTGGGTCAATTCGGTGTTATTCTCGGAGGTGAGGTTGCTTAGCAATTTATACAATACGATGACGCTTTAAATTGTCTATCTGAATCATCATTCTGCCCCTCGTCTGTGGAGTTGCTTCGGGTGGTTTGTGGGTTATGAATTTGGGGCTCTTCGATCTTGTGCACCAGAGGATTGGTTTATTAATTTGAATATTCCCATTTTGGTGGATGATATTTTATTGAATTTTTTACTCGTCGATGGTATAAATGTAAGTTAGTATGTACTGTGCAATGAGATTGCCCGATTTTTTTTTTTAATCAAGATTTTGCTCCTTTTATCCACTGGAATCTCCTGGAGCGGAATTAATTGTGCCACGAGTTTGTGCGGTTCCTTGGATCATTTCAGCTCATGAGGATAATTTGTTCAGAACAACATTTGTGCTTGTTACTGTTGTATGCATGCATATTAATGTCTCTGGGATTGGGAAGTTAGTTTTATAGGAGTCTATACCAATTTCTTGTAATGATTACTCATTACTGAAGTCGGTTTTGGGGTTGCTGTTAGTAGTCATCTTGAAGATGGCAGAACTGGAGGTTTTCTTTAATGCGATGTCTTTGATAACTGAATTACCTCTCTATAGTTGGGCTGAGCTCGTAGTTCCAGGTTTTTGCGTGAAGCTTCCCCTCACACCAAGAGATTTCTTTGACTGATGCATTTACTGAGAACAACAGTGTTCTATGCTTATTTTGTCAGCAAATTCTTAGTACCATGAATACTGCAGTCACAGTTTGCATGTATGAAATGGAATCTTTTGGTCACTAAGTCTTTGTATCTGGCTTCTTGTGAGTTGTGACTGACACTGACTTTTAATTGAAACTTCTCTTTCATGTTTTTTTTATTAGATTGAATAGGCTATCTTAACGGCTACTTATGTATTCTGCATGTACTTGATGGCTGTAGATCATGACGGTGCTTGAACAAGCTGCAGATTGCAAGACATCATAAATGTAGCATATCATGATATCATGCAGATTATGGTGAGACGTAACAGTTGGCTCTAGTTTCTTGCAAGCTGCTATATTAAGTTATTGACCCTTTTGAGGAATTTGTTGTACATGTTAAACTGCAAATAATTATAATTCGGGGAATTATATCATATTATCATAGATTAAAGGACACACCACAAGAGACAAAATTAAACCCTGCTTACAATTACACACTTATTGTACGATTTTCTGAATGACCAAGAACATCAAAGAACACCGTTTAGCAAGAGCTTTGGATTTGGATATTGGTTTGAGAACAGAAATTTACCAAGTTAAATATAATTTTGTTACTTTTGGATGTTGTGGAAGGTTATTTTGTGAATTAAGCATTCTGTAACAATTTTACCAGGAGGGAGATTACGGCCTTAGATGCTTTCTCAACCACATGTTACTTTCCACTTGAGAGCATCTCTGGCGAGCCAACAGTAACCTGTTTGGTGCTGCACATAAATTAGTCACTGATGTAGAATGATATATTGAAACCTGATAGGTAGCTGTTTATACAGTTCATGAACTTGCGTCATGCTTGACACTGCAAATAACTTAGTCACTGATATGCAAGATGATATACAGAAAATAATAGGTAGTTAATTTTGTAGTTCATGCAGTATCACTTGTTTTGGATAGTTCAAGAGTTTGAACAGAATGTAATTATATTCTTACTGGACTGAAATCCACTTCTTGCTTGTCGTGGTTGCCAAATTCAGCATGTCTGTTTTTGTGGTTTTCAATAGATTTTGGAAAAAAGTTGAAATATGTTGTAATGTACACTCTCCAGCTTATATCTTCTATTTTCTTAATTTTAGGTATAGACTTCAGCTGCCAAAAGTTTTGAGAGGTCTCTTACTAGTCAGGAAGGTCAGATGAAAGCAGATTCAGGTATCCTTAATGGTCTTTAAACTTGGCATTGAAGTTTCTCATGTATTCAAAGTGAAGCTGAAACCTAATACACATATGCAGCAAAGCAAATTTCTACGGCTGAGGCGGATGTGTTGTCTCCATCTGCTAGGCGAACTGATGACAAAGAAACAGATGCTGCCATTGAAACAGGTAAAACAGTCTCTCTTTATCTCCTCATAAATGAAGTTTTTTTTTTTTTTTTTTAAATACTACGAGGAATATGCAATCCAGTCATGAAGTCCTTTTCTTGATCGGTGCTTCTGAAGACTAAGCATGCCAAGATTCTCCTCTAGGAAAGGCTTTCATCTTTTGACCCTTTAAGACTCATGCGCCATGTGGATTGAAGGGATTAGGGTGTGTCAAGTGAGCATGCTGATAGTGTTTGGTGATTAGCTTTAACCTGAACATTTTTTCAGGTCCTCTGGGCAGTACTGGACCAGATTGCAAGAATATGTCTTCAGTTAATGTAAAGGCAAATCAGGATCCAGAAATTGGTAATGATGGCACAAAACCATCAAATGAAGCATTAAGATCTTCAAATGAAGATGATCAATCTAAGAAGCATGTTGAGTTGCCTAACTTGGAAGATCCTCACTTACAGTCTGTTCTTGATGACAGCTGTGAGGAATCAGATGTCATGGAACAAGATGTGAGTGTTTTGTTTTAGCTTAAAAACAGGAGTACATGCCAGTGATATTTACTCCTTTTTACATGCCGAAAAACAGATATTATAGTATATATTTGTTCTGATTAAAAAATGGTATCTGTAATGGGCACAGCTCACTGTTAATGTTACTATTTTTTCCACGTTCAATCCCAGGTAAAAGTTTGTGATATCTGTGGGGACGCAGGTCGCGAAGATTTACTTGCTATATGTAGTCAGTGCAGTGATGGTGCTGAACACACGTATGTCATCATCACTATTGCTAATACTTGGGTTTCTGTTAAATAAGTTATAATCTGATTCATTTATAGTTCCAGCTAATATTTGTTAAATTTCTCTACTAATCAGTTATTGCATGCGAGAAATGCTTCAAAAAGTTCCAGATGGTGAGTGGTTCTGTGAAGAGTGCAAGGCTACTAAGGAAACTGAAAATCCGAAGCCAGGTTTGCAGTATTAGATTATATTTCGCATATATATATATATATATTAGCATTTCTCAAGAACTGCAGCTTTAGCTAATTTATTGAAAAATACAGGTCTTCAGGTAGAGGATAAAAGATTGAGTAAAAGCAGTCTGAGTACACAAATTTTAGGAAAAAGGACTAGGGAAAATATTGGAATTGATTCTTCTAAGAAGAAGCAGGCCTTGGATAGAACTATTGAATCACCACGCGGTTCAAATGGAGTCCCTGCATCTTCTCGGGATTCTTTGTTGAAGAATGTTAACAAAGGAAAAAGTGGAGTGGCCTCTAATGATATTTCACATAGTCCGCGCTTCTCTAATACTTCACGGCCTCACGTCTCCAAAAGTATATTGATCTGAGCTGTGTAAAATTATTTTATTTTAGTTTTCTTTTCCCAAGTTCTTACTTAAGAGTTATCTCATTGCAGGTACTTTACTGAAGTCCAAGTCTTTTAGTGCTTTTTCAATGAAACCAAAGGTTAAACAAGTTGACGAAGGCTTTCGTCAAAAGCAAAGGGGTCATCCTTCCTCTGATACAAGAGCACTCGGGAAATCGGCGTCTTTTAAGTATCCAAATAGGGAGCCTCCAAATGCTCTTGATTCAAAAGCTAAGTTCACTTCATCTAAGTTTTCTCATGCACCAGAAGTGAAGGAGCCCACAAGCAGCAATGACCAAAATACAAGTGAGAAAAATAGGTTACCCCGGTTAGATATAGAACGACCTAGTTCAGCTAGAAATAATACTTCTCACTCTTTCCCTAAGTTAGAGCGTCGAGACTCCAATGTTGCAGAGTCAGATGCTAAATCAGGCACAACTTCCCAAGCAGCTAATTCCATTGCCCGTAGATCTGCAGAAACTGCATTTGGTTCAGGTTTGTTGTATTTACTCATCAAAGTGAATTAGTTGGAATTTCTTTGTCATTGTTGTTTATATGATATTCTTAGTTCTATTTTTAAGGGTTTGCATTAGTAGGAGGTAATAGAAAGTCATATTTGGTTTGTTTTATTGTAGGACCTTCATCAAGCGATGGTGGCTGCAATGCTTCTCCAAGAAAAAAGTCAAATATAATCAGTCCTAGGAATGGGACAGGCTTATCTATGCCAGGTGGCAGTCGGAAGACACAAGTTGGGTTACCTCGTTCGCAAGACTCACACTCCAACTCTGAAGTTGATGTTCCATTGACAAGAAGAGGAGAAATGAATTTCGGTAACAAGGCAACAACTGCAGTAACAACAAGTATGCTTAAGAGGCCTGGTATATATGGAAAGAATAAAGCTCAGGATAAATCTGAGAATTCTTCAGTTCCTGGTTGCGGATCATTCCAGGAGCGTTCAACTCTTTCTGATGCCTCAAAGAAACCTGCTAATGGAGCTCACTCTGGGAAGCATACGTCAAGTGAAAATGGAACACAATTTAATGGTCTTCTTAATGGGGTTCCCAGATTGCTTAAGGTTGAAAAGTTGGAGGCGGGTGGTCAGTTTCAAGGGAAGCCTATGTTGAAGGAACTACCTGTCTTGTCTTCTGAACTATTGTCTTCTGTTCGTAAGTCTTCCATAATTCCGGAGCATGCCTGCATCTGGAAGTAAGAACCTGGGCTATATTCATACGTATTGTCAATCTTTTCTTTTGTTCTCTTTGCATCAGTGTACTTGCTTTTTCAGATTTTTCATCTCAACCTCTTACTGATGGTCCTTTTATTCTGTTTTCTCTAGCGGTGGCTTCAAACTGCACAGAAGTGGAGAGATCTTGGACCTGCATGGTGGATTCCAAGCACACTTGCCCACTGATGCATCTCCTAAGGTTCTTGAAATGGCTACCAAGTTCCCTGAAAAAATTGCATTAACTGAAGTACCTCGAATGAGCACATGGCCTGTGCAGTTTCAGGACTCTGGTGCTACAGAAGCTAATATTGCGTTATACTTCTTTGCTCGGGATATAGAGAGGTATGCATGAGCGATACTCATCTATCCTATTGGCCAAGGTGCCACGCTGAGTTCTTCATTCTTACTGTTGATTTTATTTTATTTTTGTTTATTTTATTTGTTTTTGTTTTGTTTTGTTTTTTGTTTTGTTTTTCCCAATTGGAGCTCTTATATATGATCTTGCTTTTGATACAGTTATCAGAAGAGTTATAAGGCCCTGTTGGAAAATTTGATGAAGGGTGATTTGGCCTTAAAGGGAAACCTTGGCAATATTGAGCTCTTGGTTTATCCATCTAGCCAGCTTCCTGAAAAATCACAACGTAAGATTTTTTTTGTTTCCATTAATCTTCATGTACATACTCTGCTTCTGACCCTCTAGTTTAAACCTGACACTATCCATAATAATGAAATCTTTATCATTATTAAAATAACAAAAAGAAGCTCATGAGATAACTTTATTTGCATGTTCTGTCACCTGAGAAATCTTATCTATTCTTTTGAGGTTTTGCAGATTATGATCTGCATTATTCTGTATTGGTTTTATTCATTTTTATGCAACAAAAAAATATACCGACATTCGTATCAACAACTTTACATAAGCGGAATCCACATATTTGATGTGAAAGTATGAGCTCCATGAAAAACTCGTGTTAGTAACTGTTAAGTGCTTGAAGGGATTCCATTAGGTAACAACATTCCAATTGTTGTTCCTAGGTTGCTGTATTTTATAAAGCCACACTTTCTTTATAGAAACTAAATGCAAGATTTGATAAGTTTCCATTTTCCTAGAAAGTGCTAAGTATGTGTTCACTGGCAGGTTGGAACATGTCGTTTTACCTCTGGGGGTTGTTTAGAGGAAAAAGAGCAAATGGTGCAGATGATGCGACATCTAATGATGTAGAATCCTCTAAAGAGAAGCACAAGACAGATACCGAAGTAAAAAGGGAAGGCAATGATATGAGAGAGTCGAGTTTGTCAGGATCACAGGTTCATGACCTTGATGCTAAAGCAAAGGAGCCTAGTTCTTCAAAAGAGGATTGCCCATCTGCAGAAAGATGCTTGTTTCCTGTTGGTTCAAGTGAAAGAAGCTCGTTTACTCGGTCTCACGGTCCAGACCTTGAGCTTGCATTAGGAGCAGATGCAACCTTGCCGAACAAGGCATTTCCGCTGCCTTGGATGGGTATTGTGGAAAAGAAGGATGATGAGGTTAAGATTGATTTAAAAGGAAAAGAGGAAGAAAGTTCAGCTTCCCTTTCACTTTCCCTGTCATTTCCCTTTCCCGACGACGAAGATGGGAAGAACAAAGAGAAGCTTGTGGAAGAAGGCACCTTGTGACTAACTTAAAGGACAAGCAAAGTCGACGGTTCTTTACTAATGTACATAATTTGCAGAAGGGTATTAGTGGGCAGGGGGTTATCTATTATATCTCTTATTTTGGTTGGTCATAAATATTCAGCCTCCTGTTGTGTTGGGTATTATGTTGCAAAAAAAGAGCATGACTAGTTTTGTACGTGTATTTTGATTGTGTTCTTATCCTTTGGATTCTCCTCCATTCCTCAAGGATTTGAGGTTATCTCATCGTCACATAGAGCTTTTAAGATTATTAAGAGTGATATCAATACATCACAACAAGTGTGCCGAAGAGAGGCGGAATGACTGTCATTTTTTAGTGCGGTAATGATTTACATTCCGACTAAAGGAGTCCGATTAATTCCGACTGTTTCTGTTATGTAAATTGCCCTAAAAGCTGACTGATATTACAGCCATGCCACCCACTCTAATATCGGAACTTCTCGTAATGTTTTATCGGAATTGCTATTATTACTCTTTTTAGAGGATGTTTCAAGGTTGTCAAAACCAGTATTAGCAATTTGCACGGTCAAATATATTTCAGCAAGAGTTGTGATAGCCGTTCTGATTCTGGCAAACCGATTCCATTCCGAGTCTCACTAAATGGCAGTGGTCGTTATTTTCGTCAACTCCCAGGGCATAAATATAACACTCACAATCAGACTTCGTCGGAACGAGATAATCAGAATGTAAATCATTTTCGTTTCAGCAATGAAGGTGATACATGTTCCGAACCCCACATCATGACATGTTCTGAAAACTCTCTTAATGGCATCTGTTGTAATTACTGTCACTTTTAAGTCTATTTTACAAAACAGAGACATTCAGAATACATCAGAATGTGCATTTCAGAATGTTTATTATTTATGTTCAGCAATTTGCATACATCTCGATAGTCAAACTGTATGTAGTAACATGTATAATAAAAAGTATAGTCATAGTCGTTGAAAACATAATTCCAGTAAAAAAAATTATACTGGAATTATCATATTTGACTAAGTTAGGTTGAATGATAATATGCAGTTAAAAGAAAAGTTAGTTAGCCAATTATTAAAGGAATGAGATTTAAAATTGCGTTATTGAGAAGGAAAATCCAATTTAGTTGACTAGAGATTTGTTATAAGATAATATAGTATGGCGGTTTATCGAGTAATATAATAGTTTGGGGTAAAAGTGATATTATAGATAGCTAGGTTTATTACATATAACTCACATTTTATACGAGGAGGAGAGTTATGCATTATGTATGAATTAATGAGTTTGTTCTCTCTTTGCATTTACATTTACATCTATGATCTAATTTATTTAATCTTGTATTCTCCGTTCCTTAATCTATCAACTTTCCCTTTTATGGATCGATTAATTCATATTAAGATTCAAGATCTAGGTTTAACCAGACAACTTAATCAGAAAAATGAGTGAGATCACCGTGAAAGTTTACTCCCAAGCTCATTCCTAGCATGCAAAAATGGGACAGAATTTAGTCAATAGTATTAAATTTTGTGACCGGATTATCGGTCAGAAAACTAATAGCTCGTTTTCTATGTTAGTTTAGGGTTAAATAAAAGTATATATAATAATGGCCTAATTGGGCAGTTGAATAATTACATACCACCGACCAAGCATTAGTTTAGGTTTGGCTATTAAAGGTTGTACTTTCTATATATATATTTAAATAAGTTATAGCGCAGATGATATGAATTTGAGGGTGAGTTTATTATTTAATCTCAAAAGGTACGCCTATTTCGGGCAAAATTAGATTAGTATGCCAATTTCAGTTTAAAATAATGTTGGAAGAAGAACTAGCAGGCAGCCTTGTGAATCACATTAATGGAAATTAGACGGATTATAACATATCTAAATAATTATTTTTTTTCGTAAGATTGTTTTTTCATTTTCAATCGGGAAGCGATAGTAATAAAATTTACATACAATAGAATTCAAAGTCCATAAATATAGGAAATAGGTATTGGGATCAATTTTTAAAAAGTATAGGGATCTGTCTCTATATTTTGTAAAAAAAGAGGAGTCAAAGTTGAGAGAAATGAGGGAGGTCACCA
The DNA here is from genome assembly GCA_036873135.1 of Clarkia xantiana subsp. parviflora. Classification (NCBI taxonomy): domain Eukaryota; kingdom Viridiplantae; phylum Streptophyta; class Magnoliopsida; order Myrtales; family Onagraceae; genus Clarkia; species Clarkia xantiana. The sequence continues at coordinate 5,633,058 of JAPTYO010000009.1, forward strand.
TATTGTACACCATATAATATAATGTAATGATCATGCATGTGCTTTACTGTGCGAGTGAGTGAGTGTAGCTCGCTCTGCAAAATGCACATGGACATTAATGGAAAATTTATATTAATTATTCATTGTACACACAACACAACACAATAAAGTAATTATTTATTTATTATTATTGAAGAAGAAGGAGAAGAAGAATCAGATGTACGTACGTAGCCAACTGTTTGTTGGTTCCTCCTTAGCTAGCTATAGTAGCTACTTGAGTTGGGAATAGATTGAACAGCAACTTGAGGTGAGGTACGGTACGTAGAGAGTAAAGGATCTCTCAAACCTCTATAATTTCTTTCATTCATCTGATTGTTAAAGTTAGTTGCAGACCTATAAATAAAAGGAAAGACAAACAAACTAATTTTTGCTACAGTTACAAATTGGTCTTTAATTATAATCTGAAGGTGATAAAATGAATACTTGTTCAAAAGTTTTGATCAACTTAGACATTACATTTGATATTATTTTGTTATTATATCAAAAGTATATGGTGTTTTTTTTTGGTAATTTTTTGAAGTTTTTTTTTTTTGGTAAAGTTAGTAGAATTAGTAAACGGAACTAACAAATTGCTCAAACTTAAAAATTTAGCTAACAATTTGTTAAAAAGAAAAGTTTAGATAGCAACTTGTACACTGCGTATAAGTTCGGATAGCCTATTTAACCCTTATTATTATTATTAGAAGTTGCATGCGTCCTGACCTGACCCGAGGAGATATTATTAATTCTTTCTAAGTTATATAAAAATACTAATTACAATTTTTTTACACAACTAGTAACCTTAGAAAGTTCAAATACAAAAATGTGAAGAAAATTTATCAAATTATAAAATAGCAAATGCCACTGTTTGAAACATAGGCGCGGGCTACTGCTATGCTGTTTAGATCAAAGGCGTCACCCAAATAGAGGGCGACACTGCTAATCTGAACAACGACGCCACACGCCTACCTTTTTCTCTTTTATTTTTATTTATTTTTTTTAGGTTTTTTTAAATCATGAATTTATAATTTATGTAATTTTATGTTTTTTTTCTAAATCCTACTGGGTTCGGTGTACTGTTTGGTCGTGTTAATTCTAGAGTATAAAAATGTTATCTTCTAGAGTTAATCTGATCAAACTATTCACCCAATACGATATGATTTTAGAATTTAAGATATTACCCTAAATCTAGCAAAATCATAAATTCTAAAATCATATTGTGTTTGGTGAATGGTTTCAACAAGTTAACCTTAGAGAATAAAACGATTTAAATAATTTTATAATTTAGGTTAATCCGTCAAACCATACACCCAGTGTTATCAGAACCGGACCGGGGCCTGAACCGGCAGGGCCACCGGTTCCCGGTTCGGCCGGTCGGACCCGGTCCGAACCGGGTCCGACCGGTTTTAGTAAAAAAAATGCAAATTTGCATATCCTCTTTGTAAGTTAACCCTTCTGTAGGTTTTAGTCCGGATCGGGGCCTGCCTCTCTATAAGTTTACCCTAAAAAAATTTTAAATTTTTTTTTAAAATTTTTTTAATGAAAAGAGTCCGAACCGGCGAACCGCCCGGTTCGCCCAAAACCGGCCGGTTCGGTGAAAACCGGACTTCAGAACCGGGTTCGCTTACATCCTCCGGAAATAAGCAAACCGGACCGGTGAGGGGTCCGGTTCCGGTCCGACCGCGGTCGGACCGCCGGTCCGGTCCGGTTCTGATAACACTGCATACACCTAAATATTGGTGTTTCAATTTTGCTAATTTGACCAAAAAAAAAATCACATTTTAGTATTTGGGTCAATAATTTATATATCTATATATATATAGTGGAATCATGGAGGTAGGTTTTGGACCCTATGATTGGATATGAGAAGAGAAGGAGGGATGGGATGGCAGTGCCAGTTTGCCACCATCCATAACCATAGTTAATTCAAATGGCAGCTTCACCGTTAAATTAGTTTGATTTTTTTAATAGACCAACTAGTTTTTAGCAACTAATTAATTAATGAAGGTTTAGTTGATCATTAAGCAAACATTATATATGTGGGCGATGAAGTATATCTTGCTCAAGATGCTTCTTCTTATTTTAATTCACTAATTTCTAATTAATGATGTCAACTCTTCCATCTCTAAATTAATTAGAGGTTTGCATGTATCATCGCCTTCATTTAATCAAATCAAAAAAATTAGACACTGCCTGATTGATTAAGATTTAAGAGGGAGGGAGGTTGTTGCGTGTGCATGAAATAAATATATGATTAGTCTTATAATTTAATTAATTATTATGTACTTGTTAATACCAATACTAATAATGATCATATCATTATGCACACAATCCTACAACCAATGGCCTGCCTACCTGACCTATAAATCATTGGGGGCTTTAATTAAATATTGCATAGATCTTCCTTAAGGAGATGACATGTGTATTCCTTCTTTGTAAAAAAATTTCCATTAAAAAAGCAACTAATTAAATCTAATCTTACCCAATCAACTCTCCCTAATGAGTAATAATATATGGGTTAATAACCCATTTGGTTTGTCAGTGTGTGATTAAATGAATATTTTTAGATGCTATTAAATTGTTTAAATTTATTTTATTTATATTTAACTTAATGAGATTAAATGGTTATAAGTGACAATTTAGACTACCTTCAATTTAATTATTTTTATCGTATTCTTCATCAGATTTATTAAAATTTCATCAAATTCAGTAAAAACTTATATATATATTTTCTCTTTCAAACATTGCAATCTGGGTTTGGATTCGAACCTATCAGCTGCGGCTAAAGTTTGATTTTAAAAAATAGAAATATTGATGTTTTATGAAAAACTTGATGAACAACATGAAAAATATGATAAACAAATAATATATAACTTGTATTCATGATATTTCATCTCAATATAATTAAACATTCATATTTGCAATCGTGAATAACTAAAAAATACACATGTGAACCAAATGGTCACATTTCGAAATATAAACAACCAAATAAGTAATTATTCTTAGTTTTTTTTCTTGTTAATATCTAGTGATATTACTCTTTGATACATCATGTAAATGGTACAAAAGGATATTCCAGCGCATTGAGTTAGATAAGAGAGGGTTGACACATATATTATAAGGTTAATTACCAATTTGCTAGCCCAAACTTCACTCAGTTTGCTAACTCAACTTTTTTTACCGGATTGCTAGCCCAAGTTGTTTTGCCTTTTTGCTAGCCCAAGTTTGGCCTATCAGACAATATGATAGCTATAACTAGGCTACCTTTTCCCCATCTTTACGGAAATGTACAAGTGTTTAAAAAATATGACAAATCTTTAAGAAAATGACTGAAATGCACTCGACTCTTCAGCTTCTAATATTCTTATGTTTTGTAACATAACATTCTGATTTTCTCATTTCGTCATCTCGAAAGGTTCATCAATTGAAATCAAACCACATCAACATCAACGATTTGCAGAGACGTGCAAGAGAGAGAGGTCCACATCTGATTATGCACTTGACATCACACCGCTACCTCTCCCTATTTGGTTCTGATAAAATTCATAAACGAATAAAACAATGAAATGAAATGAAATGTAATGTAATGATGAAATAGGATAACAAAGGGGTGGAGGAAGAAGATATTTAATAAGTACCAATTTGGGTAATCAAAGGTACCAACTTCACCGTTTTTATTTCAGAGCATATCAAAACATTTAAGATCATTCTAGTCATTTTTCAAGGGTTCCCACATTTTTTAAGCACGTGCCTAACACGTGTTCAAAGATGACGGAGAATGTAACCTAGCTAGCACATCGTCTAGACTGTCAGATTTGAGCTAGCGAACCGATCAAAACAAATCTTAAGCGAACAAATAGTCCGACTGATCAAATTTGGACTAGCGAAAAAAAAAAAAAAAAAACTTGGGTTATAAATTGATAATTAACCATATATTATATGCATTCCCTCATATTTGTTGGTGAGGTATATTATAGTATCGGTTATACTTATATTTAATTTAAAAAGTAGGTATCATGAGGGGAGGCTTCACATTTCAAAACCCCCTAATTAATTAATCAAATTATATATTCTCCAAATGATGTAATTTGACTAAAGAAATTAAAGGCCATTTCCTTTCCTTTCTTCGATGACAATTATTGAAAACTGAAATTTAAATATTATTTCCTTTCCCTTCCCTCTCTCCTTATAAACTCTTATGATCTCCTTTTCAGTTGAAACCCTACCCTTGTAAGTACGATCATTTCTTCTTCTTCTTCTTCTTCAATGGATTCTTCGAAGAAGTCGAACAAGATAACAGAAATTGTTCGGCTGAAGCAGATCCTCAAGAAGTGGAAGAAGCTCGCTGTCTCTGCCAACCCGTCACCTCCATTACCCGCCGCCGACGCCGGAAGCTGCAACAAGACCATCAACAAGTTCCTCAAACGGACACTCTCCTTCACCGACGACGCAGCCGCCGCCGCCGTGCCTAAAGGCTACCTTGCCGTTTGCGTCGGGCCGGAGCTCCAGAGGTTCATCATTCCGACGTCGTACCTCCGGCACCGTGCATTCGCCGTTCTTCTACAGGCGGCGGAGGAGGAGTTCGGGTTTCAGCAGGAAGGCGTTTTAAAGATTCCGTGCGACGTGGATACGTTTGAGAGGATGCTGATAAGGATGGATCGCTCCAAAAAGTCGTCGTCGGAGCAGAAGCAGCAGCAGGTGTTCAATCATCGAGGCGGTTTTAGCGACGGAGCTCATTTTGCAGAGAGGAGGTGTTCGTCGGATCCGATGACGCCGTCGCGTGATCATTTCCCGATGTGCAGATAAATCTATTATATCTATTGAGGAAGATGACGTAAGCACTGCACTTATAAATATTGGATTCCTCTTAAGAAGTAGTTATGATCAGTAGTATTGCAAATGCAATTGCCGGCCATTATACGTGTGTACGTCCACCGTCCTTTTCATTACAAATTTTGTATCGAGATGCATGTATCTATTCTAGAGAGAGAGACTTTCTTTCTTTTTCATCTCTCTATGATTGGAGGAGAGGAGTGATCATTATTCTTACTATATATAATATTGCCATACCATAATAAAGTAAGTTGGCAACTTTATTTGGTTTCATTTATCGAGGAATTGTTTTCGTGTATTTCATTCATACTACGGTTTCTTAATACATCAATATAAATACAATCTACAATGATTATATATATATATATATAAAGAGATATATTACACTACAACAAAACTGAATGTAGAAGACACTTGAGCTTTAATGACGCTTTAAGGCCGCTTTAAAGAATGAAACCGCAAGTGTTCCAACTTATCACTGTCCCGACTAACTTTGTGACGCTTTAGGAATTCGTCCTCTAAAACACTGTAGACTCTACGCTTCCAAGCGTCTTCTATTAATATTATATAATAGGAACGTTTGTCTGCGTCTTTTAAATCTAAGTAACCTACTACATTTTCAAGCGTCTCCTTATATTGCATAGTAGGGATGCATTTTGCGCCCTTCTATTTAATATATTAGTGACACATTTTGCGTCCTTCTATCTTAATATATTGGAGACGCATTTTGCATCATTTTATTCTAATATATATTATACGTTTTTTTGTGTAACCTTATTGACAATTTTTAATAGATATTTAATAATGTAAATATAATGGTTATGAATATATATATATATTTGCTAACAAATCTGAAATAACACACCCTTTTTTTTTTGTCAAACCACAAATATGGTTTCTGACTACATGCTAATAGTCTATACATTTTAGCTCAACTTCTCAATCCCCTATAATTAAGATCTAAACATATCATACACATCAAAAGAAAGCTGAAAAATGTGTAATTCAAGTAGTGTAGCTGAGTTTAGAACCTAAGTACTTATCTTAAAATTGATTCATTTTCATATTCATAAACATTGCACAAAATTCTGATGTGGCATCCTCAAATTCCCTCTCTTGAGCTGCTTGAATCATATTTTCAGCTCTCTTATGAGCCAACCGAGCCTCGTCACGAGCCTAAAAAACTGTTATTTACGGTGAAACTAATTGGTAATCTAATACAATATTGACATTCTTAAAGATGTTGAATCCTAACAACTTGATTACGTCTCAATACACACCCGCAAGATAGCAGATTCGTCGGTGATGCACATCTTGAATCTGAAAAGTTAAATTTAAAAACATAAATGGGCAGAGATTTGGTGAGACCATCAACTAGCCGATTTTAAATAACCTTGAGCATTCCCTAAGTAACATGGTGACGCACAAAGTGAAATTCAACAGCAATGTGTTTCATATGAGAGTGAAAAACGGGATTGTGCAAACGTATGCCATATCAATGTTATCACAAAGAATGAAAGGTAGCTTTAAAGGAGCAGCTCCATGTTTTTGAAGAAGAGATTAGACCTAAGAAATTTCAGCTGCAAAGGCCGCCACTTCTTGACAAGGACGAATCTACATGTTAATTTATAGGGTCACGGGACACCGTTTAACTCGACCGAACTAGAGAAAAAAATAAGTAATTAACGATAAGGACCCTGTATAAAAATTGGAAAGGACTCCATATAAAAGATTTAAAGAATGTAATTGGCATGTACTGCTTAGTAGTCTAGTGGTTTTGTGTGCTTATATTAATTGCATCATCCATGGTTCAATTCTCACAATCCACACTTTTACTTATTATTACAAATCTTTTTACAGTTGTAAGTATTATTTACAATAAACATATATTAATATTTATTTATGTCTCATCTATCTTATTTAATATTTTTTTACCGTACTTAATATTTTTTTTCCTAATGTCATTATATTTGGTTTTAATCTAATTTTTTATAAAAAAAATCTTAACTGTTGTTTTTCCTTCTCTTCAAGTTTTTTTTTATTCATTCTTTCTCTTCAATTGATAAATCTTTTTTACAATTTAATAATTTTTTTTTACAACAAAAATCAATAATTTTTATTTATATCATTCTAATTGATTGTTTCTTTCTTTAATTGATCATGAATAATTGTAATTTTTTGTATCCTATTTATATCTGTATTGAATATTATTAATGTTTAAAGTTTTTTATAATCGAACTTTAACAATTTTTTAGGAGTTTTTTTTGTTAATTCGACCCGAAATAATATTATTAATCCGATCGAATTATTTTAACTATTGAACAAATATTATACACCCACTAACTTCTGAGTGTTGGATTCGTCATTGCTTCTTGATATTCAACATCCGTAACGTTGTTTCTAGGATCACCAAGAGATCATTTCAACCATATTTGTAGTAATCATAACTGCCAGCCAAATCATCATCTGAATAAAATTTCAGCAACCCATAGTGAACGGTGGACTTTAGGGATCGAAAAACACGGTCGAGGGAAGTCCAATGATTGGCAATTGGGATATGCGTGAACTGTGACAGCTTGTTAATTGTAAATGAAACATTATATCGCGTTAATGACAAATACTGAAGTGCTCCAACTAGTAGGCAGATACATTTTGCCCATCATTAAAAGCAAAAGGTGACGATGAGGCAAGTAGAGTGGACACTTACTTGTTTAACATAAGTCATAGAAGAAGCCTGATTAAGAGTGTTGGTAATTAGGGCAATTAATCCGCGTCATTCTAGTTTATTAACCAAACTCAATTTACTATAAGTTAATTAGAAGTAACTAACATTAATAATTAGGGGATGTGTCGAATTATTATGTCGTTAGAGCTTTATTGGGCTTGCTCATTAATTATAATGATTAATGTCCATTAAGTGGACCATTAAGTGCATTTTCGGCTGGCCATATTAAGAAAATTTGGTGATTAAGTTTTAACCTATTCCTTTAAGGAAGTGAATATATATTGGATATATATATATATATATATATATATATATATATATATATATATATTAATTTTTCAATGAATAATTATACATATATAGTATAGTATATATTCTATTATAGGAAATATATATATATAGTCATTGGTGATAATATATATATATGTGTATAAATATATAAGAAATAAGGTTAAACGGTCTTTTGGTGTCATAAGTTTGCCAATGTTAGTTTTGGTGTCATATGTTTAGATTTTGTAGAGTTTTGGTGCATCTGTTTTCGGGAGACTGTTTGATTGTTAGATACTTTAATTTATTTAATTTCTTCCTCCAATTTATACATCTAACTTTTTTATTTTTGCAATTTAGTCCAAAAAACTTATGGCTAGGGTCGGACCATGACTAGGTCAACTGGAACCTAGGGTCCAATTGAGTTTTTAGGGACTAAATTGCCAAAATTAAAAATTTAGATGTATAAACTAGAGTACTAAATTGAAAAAAATAAAAGAATTTAACGGTTAAACTTGATAGTTGACTAACGTATGCACCAAAAAATTACAAAATACAAAAATATGACACTAAAAAAAAAAAAACCACCTAATACCAACGTTGTTCAAAAATATGGCACCAAAAGACCATTTAACTCAAATAAATAATATATTATGCTATGTATGTTAGTAGATTTATATCTTGAAAACAAGTCACTCATTCCACCCATAAATATAGTGAATCAGCCAAACCCTTAGATGTCAATATTGAGAATTACCTTCACACTACCAATAATAAGAAGATAGCAGGTTTACTTCATGGAGATTTATGAATAAGATAGAGGGACCCTGTCCGACGAGCCAAGCCATAAGACAACCTTGTTGAAGATTCTTGGGAGTGAGGACTCGAAGATCTAAGTGTAGAGTTAACTACATGTGCGGATCAGTTATTCAAGTCTAAAATATGTGAGTATTTATCTCGCCACTACCAGTTAGGGAAAGTTTGTGATTTACGCATATTATTTCCTACAAAAAGAAATTGAGAGCACCAAGGTTATTGAAAGAGAACTTGTGAGACAGGCTGAATAAACCTCTGAACAGGCCTTATTACTGGAAGTGATGACAAGGTCGTCTAGATTGATGGGTACAAGCCTCATATTTTGAGATGGGTATAAACCATAACACAGACGTATGACAGCAACATAAGAATCCCCATACAAAGCTTTAACAAAGAGGCCACATGATTCAAATTTTCCAAGTCGATTAAGGGTAAGAGAGACTTCATCATCCCCCCTGCCTGCCCTTAGTAGTAGTAGTAGTACGAATTAACCCCTCTCATCGAGGCACAAGACAGTATTCAAAGAGTTGAGTTTATACACCAACAACAATACGCATTTTTATACCACAAACTTAGGTGTTTAGGGCCATCTATGTACACCGAGCGAAAAAGGTCTGACCCACGTACCCACCTGACATCGCCCTCTTCACATTCGTCTCAAACAGCCTCGGGTTGTCCCTTAGCACTGCTGCAGCATCATGGTTCAGAGGATCCTCACAGTTCGGCTCCTAAGAAACAACCAAACAAACATAACATGAAGAGGTGATACTTGCTATCATTATTGCCGTTATTTGTGCTATGACATTGCTAGGCATACCGTGAAGAGGTGAAAGAGTCCATAGATGACGGTATTGATATTGAGCACCGGTTTCCAATCTTCACGCAATATGTTAAGGCAAACATTTCCTTCGAGATCGATATTAGGATGATAGATCTGGACCATCCAAAAAGTTCATCTATATATAAGAATTCATACTAAAACAAGTGATGAAAAAAAAATAAAACTAGGGTTTAATTACCTTGGTCTTACACTTGACCTTAGGAGCCTCGTGAGGATAAATTGGGGACACTTGGAAGGAGAACAAAAATTTCCCACCTCTGTTTTAACAAATCAATTATGTAAGTAATTGATTGTAAGAAGTACCAGAATGGTAGTTAAAAAGAAAAATAACAAAGCCGTTTCATTAGAGGTTTACGCATAGTATCCTTCATCTGGGCGGATCAAGACTTCAAAGTTCATCAGGTCATCCGCGCCGTTCGGGAATGAGATGGTGCAGGACTTTGGGAGGTTCAGTTCACTCATGTCTAGAACAAAAACACAAATTAAAAATATATGTCTTGCCAGAAATAGATGTATAGATCTCATCTTATTATAGATAGACTTCAGTGTTAATGGTAACTAAAATTTTCAAAATCTGTAATTAATTCCACCAATTTAGTAGGATAACAATATCATAAGACATAAGAAAGAAAAACTAGCCAAACACAGTAGCCGCATCTCTCATCAAGTGGTCAGTCAGGAACTATCATCAAAATTTCTTGATTAAACCTCAGGCAGATTATCATAAATTTTACTGAAGAAACTATTCTATATTCAATCATATGGACCACCTTTTCAGTTTTCAAAAAAGGCGGGAACTAAAACTTAGACGATTCAACCAATCAAATAAGGCAATAGCTATTAACAAAAAAGATCACAAAGTGCTCTCTCTAAACTATCTAGATTATAACACCATATGAGACTACTGTACCACTATACAAACATGTATATAAGAAGCAGCCCAGAGAAACCTCAGATGAAAGAATACCTTTGTGAAGGCGCAGCTCACCAGCACTTTGCTTCTTCACTGGTCCCCTTGCATTTGCATTTTCAGCATTTTCTCTCTGCTTCTCCTTTACTTTGAACAGCTTAATCATCGTTCCTACAACAAAAAAAATACAAATCTGCACTGGTGAAAAACTGGAGAACAAACCGGACAAATTGGCAAACATTGTCCATGACTATGAGTCCAAGTAATTATGCTTCTGTTTTGTTTAAATCAAAATAGATAAGATTGACAAGAATCTGTCTGAGCAGACAAAGTATAATAAATTGTCACTACATTAAAGATCAATCATTTCAACAAAAGTTGGAGATTTTAGTACGGAACACAAAGCATGGAGAGACATAAGCAGTTAAAAAGAATTACCGGGCTCGGAAAATTAAATTCCACTGGAGAAGAAAGTGTACAGTTGTAATAGCCACGGAATTCTAAAGAAGAGTATGAAGCAGAAACATAGGAAATTCTGGGTTTGCCTCAATAAATAGAGCATCGAAGATGAGTTACATCATGAATATACTAGCTTTTCATTTAAGCAAGACCATATTCGCTGCATAAAGGTAAGATACTGTTCAATGAATATGATAATGACAAAAAAGCAGAAACACGACGATCCGCACTCATCCACAGCCAACCAAATTTTCAAATCTGAAAAATCGAAAAGCAAAAACTTCCACTATCTAAAATTCGTGTCAGATCTTGAACAATCAAGTGCCTTAGCTAGAACCCTATTCAAAATTAAGGCTTCGAGCTTCTGTACGATCGCGTTTTCTGCCTAAAGTGGAGGGAGGAACAGTACCTTAACGCGAACGACAAAGAAGCAGATTGGCCTCCTTTCTGCGACAACGGAGCAGAGGAGAATCACCTCCAATCTAGGGTTGAAGGAGAGAGGGGAGGTTGGACCAAAGCTGATGAAGAAGCGTCCGCGGACTCAAAATAATTATTTATAGAGTTCAATTCAATTAAATACCAAACTGGCCGAATTTTATATGCGTCTGCAATTTTAGCTCAAACTTTTTGGAAAAAATAAAATAAACTTTTATTGTTTTGCGTTTGCTTTTTTCTTTTTTGCTATTATTATTTTGGGTAAAAAAAACTCTTTAACCATATGGAAATTTTTTCTACCAAAAAAAAAAGGAATTTTTAAAAAATTTAAAAAGAAAAAAAATACAATTATTATGAAATTAGAGAAGTAATGAAAGACAACAATTAATAATATTTTGTTCTTATGTAGAATCATCATTTATAATTTTATATGGGTTTACATAGATTTTAGAAATAAAAAATCTATTTACATAATTTCTACATATAATAATGTTACGAATAATATTTACCAGGTAGATAACGAACATACACTATGTATATAAATATTCATAAACACTCCCAACTGGATGTTCGTAAAGGAATTGCGCCTAGTTAAAACTTAATTAGAAAAAATTTCACAATAATAAAAATCTAGTTAAGAAAAAAGAGTGCACAATTATGGATCATTTTCTAAGCTAACCCATTAAAAATCTTATCAGGAAAATTCAATGGGACAATCTTTGTTAAGGAAAAAGAGTGCGGTGTTGCCCCCTAATGTAGACATCACGTAATATCATTAAGTCGACTCAATTCGATATTGTTTACCATTTTTTCAAACGTCGCAGTTGATAAAGCCTTCATAAGTAGATCTTTTTTTTTTGGTAAAAAAAGGGAACTACTACACTAATGACAGTACAAGTTAGTCATAACATTCATTGACATCGCAGTGCTGTTATAATCTCTCGTAACTAGAGTATGAATCTCCAAAGGAGGAATGTCGAAATAACATAAAGTCACTATCTGAGCTGCTACTCTTCGAGCAAGACCATCTGCAACTCCATTGCCCTCTCTATAAATGTGTCTGATACCGCATCTTCTAAATTCGCCCATAAGCTTCCTGCAATCCGAAACTATGACCTTCAAATTTTAATACTCATAAGTAGATCTACACATGCTTGGTTGGATGTTATGTTATCTTTCTTCTGAAGATTATGGGTAAATAATAGCTTGGGAAATTTTGCTTGTTTTGATGTAGCATTCTTTTAGGCGATACATGTTGTATTTTTGTCATAATTAAATTGCACAACTTTGATATAAATTGAACATATTTTGGATTTATAGCTCTTCGCATCATTATGTTCTTCTTCTGAAAATTTTATTTTCAAATTTAATAAAAACTTGAAGTAATCCTAATTCATTATAATATAAAAAATAGGCAACACTGTACTCCTTCGTTCACCTTTTTGTGAACATTCTTCAGAATAAATAAGGTTAATTTTAAAGTATTTTCTTGAGCGTTAGTATCCATTACTTATAAATGTTGGCCAAAGTTCATGTAACAATTTGATTATTAACCCTATTAAAAATATATACAATTTATGTCATTAAGAACTTTATCTATTTTCATATAAAATCACTACTATATAAATTAGGGCATCTTAAAAAAAATTATTGCTTTTTAATTACAATACTTAAAATGAAAAAAATATAATAGAAAATAAAAAAGGAACAAGGTATTTATATATATTAAAATAATATAATTTTATTTAATAACGTAATTTTTTTAATGTGTTTTAAAGTGTATAATTTCTTAGTAAGTGCAAATGTGGTAAAATATCAAGAAATTTGACTAATAGGCTATATGATTAGTTTTAAAGATTAGAATGCAAATTGATTTAAAAAAAACATAATTATATTATTTTAGATATCTAGATTGCGCGTTAACAAATACGGCATATTATGTAAAGTGGATCCATTAATTAAAGACAAAAGAAGCAACCAAAATATTTAAGCAGCAAACCAATACAAAGCACATGTAATTAATTACACTTCGATAAAAGAAGCTCAAGTTCTAAGTTGATACTTCTTGTAGTTACAATACAGTATTCTTTTGCTAACTTTGATTCCACTTTGAGTTTTGTACTTGGCGATAAAACCTACAAAAAAAAAAATCTGGCGAGTTCTTGGATCTCAAACTTGGGTATATATATTCACCGGAAGAAAGAAGAAAGATGAGTTCTAGCTAGCTAAGAGAGAATATATATATATGGTGGTTGGGATTCAATTTTTATTATTTGGAAGAACAAGTAAGAAAACTATCTTTACATGACTTGCAAGGCCTGCAGATAATTAGCTGGGCAGTGATGTGTTTGAGTTGGAACAAGAGCTCCCCGCCGACGGCATATTAAAGTGGGTCGCTCAACACTTCCTGTATTGCATCAAAATTACTTTACCTTGACATAAATAATTCCAGAAATCAAATGTTAAAAATTTTATTTTACAAATGTTGAAATTTGGTGTCTGAAGTTTAAAATATTAAAATTGACAGTCCCAAATTTCACTTCTGTTGATATTTAGTGTATTCGCACGTATTTTGCTCTCCCTTCAATCATTTTCATCAACTCACCCACTCACTCATAATCCATCACTCTTTAACTTTCACAAAAACGTCAAATTTCCCTCAAAACTTGAACATACAAAATAAAATGTTTGCAATAGAGTGGTGTGGACCAATTTTCAGCGGCGACAAAGAGGGATTTACTCATGTGGATGTGACCAGCTTCTTAGTTGATAGTCCCGGCAAGGTGACGAGAAGGGAACATACATGAGTGGTCGAATTTGACAGTCGGTTTCGTCGGGATTGACTTCTCTAAAGTAATCACACCGAGACACCAAATTTCAACAAAAATGAAATCTGGGACACTCCATTTTAACGTCTGACACTAAATTTCAACATTTGTGAATTTTTAGACAATTTATAGATTCTGAACCCAAAATAAAATATAACCCCAAAAAACTAATCAGTACCCTCATTTATAGCTAGGTGAGGAGATTGTCATTTTGATACCTTATAAATAGTTTTTTAATATTTGGTACCTCATTTATCCAAAATGTGATTTATAATAAATAAACTATCACTGGATTAACCTATTTAGTAGGCTCACCCTGTCTCGAACTCATGTCAGGCATGGTCACTCTATTTAGGAGATCATGTAAGGTTTGAGACTAGGTCAGTGCAATTCTCTTATCTCGACAATTGATCCATGACCAATTTAGGGTTTATATCGGCTAGGACGAGCTAAATATGGTCTCTCAAATGGGGCCATCAAGTTTGGAACGAGCTCTAATTAGAGCGAGCCTTCTGGCTGGGTAGATAAATAGAGTTATAAATGACTCATAAATCACACTTTAGATAAATGACGTATCAAATATTAAAAATAAATTACAAGGTACTAAAAAATTTACCTGATGACCGGAAAAGGAGCCACCGTGGTAAGGCAAGGTGCCCAACATGACATCTGACATGTCCTCTTCTGCAAATTGTCTCAACCGATTGAGCTCCGGCACGACCACCTCGCCGAGATCGGGTCGGTCTTTGCGCTTCATCTCTGCACATTGCGCACCCAACTTGGCAAGCTGCATCACCTCCTCTACTGGCCAGTCCGTTACATCAGGGTCTAGAACATTCAATAAATTCTCATTTTCAATCGCCATGTTCACCACGTGGGTGATTCCCATTGGCGGCTTCCCAGTGATGAGCTGCAACAGTAAGATCCCTAAAGAATACACGTCGGACTGCACTCCTAGCATCCCTGTACATAGTCAACAATACATATTAATGTTCCTTTCATTCTATCTAATCATTTAATCATCATTTTATAATCATTTAATCACATTGGATCAAACATTAATGTAACAAAGTTTGAATCATTTAATCACACTTTGGAATGTAAGTAATCAAACTATCACGTCAAAAAACAAAAGTAACAATCTGATCACATTGTGCGAACATAAGTAACTAAACATGTATTAAGCAGATTATTAAAGTTTAATACCTGTTTGTTGGTACTCCGGGTCTATGTAGCAAAACGTTCCGGCTGCCGCTGTCAAGCAGTACTGGGTCTTGCTCTCAGCCACGGCAGGCGGTACGAGCCGTGCTAGCCCGACATCCCCAATTTTGCTGACATAGTTGGAGTCAAGTAATACGTTTGCAGGTTTCAAATCTCGGTGCACGAGAGGCTCGGGCTTCGTCTTGTGGAGGAACGACAGAGCAGATGCTATCTCGGAGGCGATTCGGAAGCGGAGTCGCCACGTAAGAATAGGTGCATTGGTGTCACCTCTCCGAAAAAGTCGTTCATCTAAGCTCCCGTTAGCCATGTATTCGTATACTATACAACCGTATTCTGGGCATGCTCCTACGAGTAGCACCATGTTCGGATGCCGAATGCGGCTAAGAATATCAATCTGCAACCGGTTGGTAGGTATTAGACATACTAAAAAATCAACATTTTAAATCTAAGACACCTAACAGTAACATATTTGAGACTGTTTATATGTTGCCAACCCTGATAATTAGGGACGGATCTATAGAACTAGAAGTCAATTGCCCCTTCAACTTGTTGTGATGTGCAATTTTTTCTCCAAAATTTGTAATTATTGTCATTTTGACTATTTAAAACCTTACGTTTGTCCCTTCTAATTTTTATTTTTATTTTTTTTATACTAGTTAGTTGTTTTTAACTCAATTCTTCCCCCTGAACAAAAATCCTAACTCCATCCCTACCGATAATTACCTCTCGTTGAAACTGTGCTCGTCCTTGAGCTGCGTCAGGACGTAAAACCTTAACGGCAACGGGTGTATGATCAAGATAACACCGGAAAACGGGGCCATAACCTCCCTCGCCGATCTTGTTGGACACGGCGAAGAAGTCGGTAGCAGTTTCAAGTTCATCGATGGTGTATCTTCTGTATTTAGTCTCTTTATAATTTTGATTCAATTCATCTAATGACTTCTTCAACT
Source organism: Clarkia xantiana subsp. parviflora (assembly GCA_036873135.1). Taxonomy (NCBI): domain Eukaryota; kingdom Viridiplantae; phylum Streptophyta; class Magnoliopsida; order Myrtales; family Onagraceae; genus Clarkia; species Clarkia xantiana. The sequence goes on from JAPTYO010000009.1 coordinate 5,649,361, forward strand.
CCTCTGTATCGTTAAGTGCTTTCATTTCTGTATTCATTCTTTTCTGGGCTTCAAGATCAGCAATCCTGCGAGCCGCGTCGGCTGCTTCGTTGGCTGCTTGAGACTTTGCTTTTTCAGTCTCCACAACTGTGGTTGATAGGTCTTGAGCATTTCTAGCTTCTTCTAGCTTACGTTCATCTTCTAGCCTCCCGTTCTGTAGCATTGCTGCCTGAAATCCAAAACGTTGCATAAAATATATATATATATATATATATAATGAAGTTTATATTCAAATTGCTACTTAAATTTTGATTTAATTACAAATGATTATCCGATTTTTTTTTTTTGTTTTTTTTTTAAATTTTAAAATGAACTTCTAATTGGAAACCAAATTGCCACTTCCGAATTAATTTCCGTCAAATTAGATGTAAATGAGCACGTGTTGGTCTTTTTCACAGTTAATAAGATTAAATTAGATATTGATGCTGTGAAATGTCTCTAACTGGTCCTCCACGCACTTCCTACGTACGTATAGTACATGCAAACATAGATTTAATTTATCAGTTACCGCGCACATTTGAGTGTTCAAGTGAAGTCATTTCGATGCATCAATGTTCAATTTTACGATAAAGGAATCATGTAACTGATACATATTTATTTTCATCTAGAAAATTATAACAGAATATCAATTTGATCTCTTCTTGAGAGTTTAAATAACTTATTTTCTAAAAATAAAAAATCAAAGTTGGGATTGTGATTTGTAAATCGATCAAAATTCATCGGAATAAGCATCATGGTTCATATGATCTCCTGAATGGAATAATGGGAATGGAAGAGTAGATATATTATAGGGAATATAACTTAAAAATTGTCTTAATTTTGATTAATGCGTTAGTTTAGTGTCTGAGGTTGAAATTCAATGTCCCAATTTTTATATGTGTTACTATTTGGTGTCTCTGTTAAATTTTGGGGTTAAGTTGAACATAATCTGGTCACGTGATGCTCACGTAATTTTCAAAATTCCAAAAATACCCCCTGACCAGAATTAGGGTTCCGGCCGATTGCGGCCAAACCCACCCCGATTACGCCCGATTCCAGCCAAACTCATCCCGATTCCGGCCAAACCCATCCCGATACCCGTCGATTTCCGACCGATTACGGCCGATTTAGGGTTAAGCAGCTCCGATTTAGGGTTCCGGCCGATTCTCGGCCGACTACGACCGATTGGAGGTGGGTGGCCGGAATCAGAGGTTTAAAAAAAAACGATAAAATAGTCATTTCAACTCAATCCGTTAAAATTAACCCATATCTAATGAAAAACCAAATAGCAAAATACTGATACTAAATATCAACAGTTTAAATTTAAGACACCAAACTTACACTTGGGTCAAAATTGGACAGTAGATAGGTTCTAGGGTCAATAACTTAGGAGAGGTCTGAAGATTGGACCTTGTGAATTTGAGAGGTCTGAAGATTGAAATGGTGATAACTGAGGTCTGAAGTTTGGACTTTGTGATTTTTAGGTTTTCTGTCCAAATTTTCTGTCAAATTTAACAGAAACACGTGAAATGTCATATTTACCCCTGACAATATTTTAAACAAATTAAAGTTTAATTAATTGAACATGAAATGACAAAAATATCCCTTTCACTAATTAAAACATAACCCAACTCCGGCCACCACCACAGCTCCCGCCGGCCACCACCCAACTCCGGCGACCACCACCGAACTCCGGCGACCACCACTCATAGTCCGGCAACCCCACCAAACTCCGACGACCGCCACAATGGCCACGATGGGGCCCAAATCGAAGCCATCGGCCCCGATTAGGCCCCGATCGGAGCTCGGTGGCCCCGAATCGGAGCCACGGAGCTCCGATCGGAGCTTTGTGGGCCCAATCGGGGCCGCGGTTGTGCTCGCCGGAGTTGGGTGGTGGTCGTCGGAGCGGGTGGTGGTCGCCGGAGCTGAGTGGTGGTTGTCGGAGTTGGGTGGTGGTCGCCGGAGTTGGTGGTGGCATTAAGGGCATTTTCGTCTTTTCATTTAAGCATGTGAGGTGGAAGAAGGGCATTTTTGGAATTTAATTTTATTTCTGGACACATGTCAAGCACATGACCAGTTTCCGTTAATTTTAACGGAAAAAACTAACAGAAACTTCTATTATCTACAAATCAAAACTTCAGACCTCTATTATCACCAATTTAAACTTCAAACATCTCAAATTCACATGGCTCATACTTCAGACCTCTTCAAGGATATTAACCCTAGGTTCTATTATATTAAACAGTACCTTCTCCTTAGCGTTGAGTGCCTCGCGGCAGGCAGTGCTGTACATGTCCATTGTTTGCTTCAACTCTAGCCTTAGCTTCCTCATCTCCGATTCCATATCGTCCTGTAATCATACCTCATAATTAACCAACCATTTCTTCATTAATTAAACCCTAACTAACCAAATAAATATTACCAAGGGTTGAGTTGAAACAGAGGTTCGTTCGCTGAGAGGCGGTGAAATGGAGAGAGATGCACGGACAGGACTCATATCGTTGAACTGATTGCCGTTGGGACTATACCCTAATTCCGAACCCTCAAACTGATCATATGGTAGAGTGTACGACGTTCGATCTGAGCTGGGTCTCCCGGAGCTTATAAAAGATATGTCTGTCTCTAGTTCCATTATATCCGTGTATGCATAGTTATATCCTCCACCTCCCAAACCTTTTCGAGTAGTAAATGGTGACCTACATACATATATATAATTCATTCATTCATTAGGAAGGTGATGAATAATTGTAATGAATGCAAAGTGATGATTTCAACTTACTTGATGGTATCGTCCGGTTTCTTTGGTTTTCTTTCCGCCCCTACAAATCAATCCAATCCATTCCATTAGTTAATTAATAGGGTTTAGAACCTATAAACTGTTTGACGTTTGCCCTATGTGAGATTTTGGTATTTGAAGTTTAAATTGTTGATATTGGCTGTCTGAAGTTTCAACTTTGTTGAAATTGGTTTTCCGTCCATTTTTGCTGTCAAATTTAATAGAATTGTGTGAAAAGTCAAAATTGCCCCTAATACCTTTATGTTTACTCCGGCCACCACCCAACTCCGGCCGACCACCACCCAACTCCGGCCGGCCACCACCCTACTCCGACCGGCCACCACCCACCTCCAGCCGTCCAACACCCTACTCCGGCCGGCCACCACCCTACCCCGGCCAGCCACCACCCACCTCCGGCCGTCCAACACCCTACTCCGGTCGGCCACCACCCTACTCTGGCCGGCCACCACCCAACTCCAGCCGGCCACCACCCTAAGGGCAATTTTGGAATTTATTTTTTTATTGGGTCATGTGACAAGCACATGACCAAGTTCTGTCAATTTTAACAGCAAATTTGGACGGAGACAGCAAATTTCAACAAAGTTGAAACTTCAGATAGTCAATATCAACAATTTAAACTTCAGACACCAAAATCTCACATAGGGCAAACTTCAGACAGTTTAGAGGTTCTTAACCCTAATTAATAAGATAGTTCAGAGCAGTTGCCAAACTCTTTATGCCTCAAATTTCATTTCACCGTTAAAATTTTGACAAGTGTTCTTAGATTTTATTATTTTACTTTTAGGGTTCGTCAATTCCAATAAGGTTTTAGAAAAGAAAAAAAAACCTCAGGACACGTGTCAAGATTATAACGTTGAGACGTGATCTGTGACATAAAGAGTGGAGCAAATGATCTGCATCTGTTCGTTAGTTAGATCAGATCAACTATCTCACTATTTATATCTCAAATCGTGTCTTACCGTTGTGATCCTGATACGTATACTTAACACGGTTAATCTTGTGATTTTTTTCTATGATCTATTGAGAATGATGAACCCAATAAGAAAAATAATAATTTAAGGACACGTTTTAAGAACTTAATAATGAGGCACAATCTGAGATAAGAATTATGAGACAGGTGATTTGGAATGGATCTCGTTAGAATGCATACAAATTACCTTTAGCACTAGAGATTGATTTACGGTCAGTGCTAGTTCGCTCCTTATTTAGGTTGTCAATCTGATTGATTATAGGTGAGGGAGGAGGGATGGAACGAGTAGCATATTTTGCTGACGTCACCTTCCCTTTAGCTATCACATAAACTGTGCAGAAATCCGGCACTGCTTTTATTACATTTGTCGGTACATTATATGCCTTGAATCTGCATATTAATTAATTCTTCTTTTTAGTATGAATGTTAATGAATGAATGAAAAATGCATTTATAGTTAGTTAGTACGTACCTTAATAGAGTTGGGTGCGCCGAAGTTCCGAGGACTAAGTACTGTATCGCTGCATTTTCAACATATTCCGTCATTGTTCTAGCCACATCCGTCCCCTCAAGTACCACATCAAGACATTGTATCTGATTCATTCAATTCAAACATATACATATAAACATGGGTAACATCATTTTAATTTGGTTGCTCAAACATAAACAATAAGAATTTCATATTTTTATTATATATATTTGAAATAGTTATTTTTATATATTCCTCATTATGTTTCTATTTATATACGGTGATCCAAAAGTGCTGAAAAAGTAGACGGAAATTCTGATAAGAACGACGTACATCTTTTCTGGTACAATAACAATGAAAAGTGATGAACAGATTCTTGGTGAATTTCTCGAGCTCCTTCCCTCGGGCAGTTGGACTCAAACTGGCATTGCCATCTTGATGAGGAAATGCTGCATCCATAGCAAAACCACACAATAAAATTCGAAATCTGTTATATTCTGTCTTATTCTATACTATGCATGCATATCACCTGCCCTACTCTTAATCCCTATCTTATGTTATGTGATTTGAATCCCTATCTTATCCTTTCTGAAATATAGTTAATGTACGTATAAATATAAATATATACTTACTATGGACGACGTGTATTAGAACAAGGGTCTTGCCCTTGGGTAAAAGATTGTCGACGGTCCATCGGAGAGCGTTTTGACTCGCCTTATCGTGGTTGATTCCGATCGCCACCACTTCATTCCCCGTGAGTCGCTGGATCGAATTCTTGCGGTTGTTTCCACCCTGCCACATTCTCTCCTCCGATATTCACTTCTTCCCAGATTGTTGGAGAGACATCACCAGCTCATCTTTCGTTTTTACCATTTTTATTGCTTCCTCTAATTTTGCTTCTTGGCATACCACAAGTGAGATACCTAAATGGAGACATATACCCAAATCGTCCTCCCTCCCTAAAATTAGAAATGTCTAAATTATTGAGATGGACTTCACCAATGCATACTTAATAAAATCTACTGCGGCAAGGGAAAACAAATATATCATGATTTACATCTAACGCGCCCCTTGAAGATAGACAATCCATTTTAATTTGCAGTCATAATAACATTATATATACAAATACCATACGTGTTGTAATCGTAAAAATATTAGAAATATATGGCCACGATGATTCCGAGTGCATGATTGGACGGAAACTGAGAATCATATAAGTGTAGCCTTATTAAAAATAATTTAATTAAACTATCTAATATAATTATTAAAAAAATTAAAATTAGTTCTTAAAAAGAAAAATGCTTGTGCAACCGACCTTTCAATCATGTCATTGTATTGAACTTAAAACATTCTCGAGATGACAACGCACATGTACGATGCTAGTATAAGCATTAAGAAAATCCATTAAGTAAATTAAGCATCAATTTAGTTTTGGTATTCTCTCTTCATTTCCCAGTTGTTTACAATCAGGTGTCTCCCAGTTGCTTTACAATCAGGCCTTCAATGTGTGTTACTGCTCTAGTCTCTCGAGCATCTTACTTTAACATTTTAAGTAAAACGCTTGAGAAACCGAAGCAAGAACACTCACAAGGTCTCAAGAATCACTCCAACATTTCACTTTAAATTTTTAAGATTTTTTAGTTTAAAATAAATATTTATCAAATTATTTTTTTATAATGAGACTTTGTTCTTATCTCATCATCGAAATCAGACCGATCATACCGCTGTATCATCCTTGAGATCGTTTTGATTGTAACATTGTGCTTGATGAACCCAGCCATATTAGATGATGTATCATGTACCCTAACTAGTAATATCAATATTAGAAGCATGCTTATGCAATATAGCACCACCGTGTTGCTGCTTGGCTTTTGTTAATCAGAAGAAGAATCAGCAGTTCCTCCTATACCACTCCCAAACCTATACTTACAAATGCTACCCCACAGACTCATTTCATTCAACTTGATTTCACTCTTTGCTGCAGAGATTGATGATTTGATGCAGAAGCACCCCGCTTGTTGAATTTAGTCAGAATATAGGCCATGGCAACTTTCGCCCCAAGACTCGTGTGGCCTCGTGTCAAGCAAAGAACGCCTCCAAGAAGAAGAACTCCATTGGCAACTGCTTTCTTCGACGGCCTTCTTAGCAGTTTCTTCTCTCTGGCTTCTTTGCCGCCTTGGCCAACAAGAAACGGTGCTGCGGCCGATGATGTTTGTGGAACCATCTTCTTCGTCTCCATTTCCAATGGCACCTAAAATATTGTTCCAGGAATTATGACCAATATTTCTCAGAATATATGAGTAGCCATTGAAAAAGGAACTAGTGATCAAATAATGAAGTTATTAAATGAAAGGGTTAAGAACCTATAAACTGTCTAAGGTTAAAAACCTGTGTGAGATTTTAGTGTCTGAATTTTAAATTGTTCATATTGGTTGTCGTTTCAACTGAAATTTGGTTTTTCGTCCATTTTTTCTGTCAAATTTAACAGAATGGTGTGAAAAGTCAAAATTGCCCCGGATACTTTTATGTTTACTCCGGCCACACCCAACTCTTGCCGACCACCACCCTACTCCGGCCGGCCACCACCCAACTAGGGGCAATTTTGAGATTTTTTTATTGGGTCATGTGAAAAGCACATGACCAAGTTTTGTCAATTTTAACTGCAAATTTCAACAAAGTTAAAACTTCAGACAGTCAATATCAACAATTTCAAATTCAGACACCAAAATCTCATATATGGCAAACTTCAAACAGTTTATAGGTTCTTAACCCTTGAATGAACTGACAGAAGCTCATCATTATATACTGATTCAACTGTCAACCTTATACGATTATGATGACATAAATCATGATTATATCTCGGATTAGGATATAATACTATAGAGTTATCTCACTACCTTGTTAATTAATGTGAGAGCAGTATCCACTGATGCTTCTTGGAGTGGACGGTTCATAGAAGCGTACTTGCGAAATGCAGCATCCATCTTGCATACGTAACCCCATATGCCCTTGGAGAAGGCCAACTTTGCCATATCCGGATTTAGACCAGCATCTTCCTGGTGGAACATTCTAATCTCTGACGAATTGCTTCCAGGAACTGCAGCATGGAAATCAATCTACAAGTTATTGCTTAATCCATTCTCCTAAAAAAATAGCTTCTTTTTCAATTCCAGGGAAAAGGAAGGTTTGATTTGGTTCAGGCAACGAATATATAGTATGTACAAGCGCTGCTCTAGTGCAATTATAAAGCATCATTATGCCATCAAGTTACTGCTAATTGCTATAGTATTTTACCAGTTATTTTATTTCCTGGCATGTGCTTGATATACTAATATGTCTCTAATTTGATACAGCACATGGCAAATCTATTTACTTGTTCAGATTTCACCAGAACTACCACAGACATAACTGAAGGAAAGGAGCCGAGCTTTCAGCATATTAATGAAGCAAAAGCACAGCCAACCACAGCCACAAGAAAAAAAACTTCTACAAAAGATGAAGAATTCAAACTACTATTTACCTTTCCTGATCTGCCATCCAGATCTGAAGTATCCAACGCGTACAAACTTCGGTTGTGGTGGCGCAGATGGATGTTCACATTCCTTATTGAGTAAAATCAAACAAAGACATGGATTATTCAAAGAAATAGTAATTACTGGGCACAAAAGAATACCTACTTATTTTTTTAATAATTTCAGCAAATATCATTAATAGGATCAAAGAATACCAATTGATATCAAAATTATCTGGAGATGCTTTCATGGACACTTTAGAAGTTTAGATTAGCTTAACTTATCCATGAAACTTTTTTACATCTTTCGTAATTTTGATTCACCACTTTTATAAATGTTGAGCACTATTTTGGTGCAATATATATGAAGATGATTACCAAACTCAAGCCTTTACATTTAAGCATGTCTCTCAAATTAACATGTGATCTGAAGATCAACAATAAAGAAAAGTAATTGTTTTTTTCTATTCTCTTTTGCATATTCAAGCTAATGATCAATTCAAGCAAAACAATCACATAAAAATGAGATTAGGGATGGAGCATCTGTGAAGACACGGTACTACTCGAGCAATAAGCAAAACTGAGGAAGATGCAAATTACCTTAGTGAAACAATAGAAAGATCCATCTGATCCCTCCCACAATCTCCATGCTAGAATGTACTCTCTTGCTTTTAAGAATGTGAACTTCTTAACTGTCCGGCCTATTTCAAGCCCAGTATTCTTATCCACTTGCAACTGCTCATGAGACACTATTGTGCTGTCCCATAACTTTCTATAATCATTGTCCATATAAAAATCTCTTAGCAACTCTGGGGAGCAATTCTCGAATACTGTGACACTCAAGTATTTCAAGGGGCCATTCTGCAAGAAACATGGGAAAAATCTATTAATAGATCAGACTCTTGAAGCTATTGCAAGCAGCTATTTTATCAGAGGAAACAAAGGAAACTGTTTAGAAAAGAAGCTTAGGACAGAATGAGAAGCTTCTATCTGTTTTTAGAATCCACGATACAAACATAAATGATAAAATTATCTAAAGGACTACATTTTTCGTGGACGAGGAAAGCATTAGTCATGTGGAGCATTTTGAACCAAAATAGAAACAGAAGAGGGCATTTATTTGAGTAGAAACCTCTGGTCTGCAGCACTTAGCAGAGTAGTAGATCGAATTATTTCTTCTTTCTGTCACATTTTCCCATTTCTCATTCTCATTTTGATTCTCGTCCAAATTTGCAATCAGGAACTTCAGATCATCATCAGAAACAATCTCCGATACTCTGCAGAAGCATATAACAGTTTGAATTTGAGCTCTCTAGTGAACATAATTGAAAAGAATGCCGAACCTAAAACGTCTCAAAGAGTCCAGACCAGGTTGATTTGTTATGCTAATGTTTAAATAATTCTGAGACCAACATTTAGCCAAAAAAATGACAAAAAAGCTAACCCTAATTATTCGCTAAAAGACGAGGATCGTCCAATGGAACTCCAGTAACCGAATCAAAACGGCGTGAATTGTACCACAGAGAAACAGTTTAAACTCCATAAGAAGATAACCAAAACCAAATTGCCGCAAGATTGAAGTGGACAACAGCAGTAGTTCCGTCCTCCATCTGAGAAGATTATGAAGGCAGTGGCAGAGGAGACGAAGCATACCTGGGAAGCGACGCGAGAGAGGAAGAAGTCGGGGGAAGGGAAATGGAAGATGAGCGTCTGAACAGTCCGAAGGAGGAAGAAAGAAGGAACCTCCGAGTCCAGTGGAAGAAGAGGATGAAAAGGATAGCCACCGCGGTAGCCCACGGCCACGGCGATCCGGCCACTAAATCTGAGGGAGGAGAATCGCCCAAAATTTCCATTGCCTCGAGTTCTCAACCTCTATTCAAAGTAATACTTTTAGTGTGTATTATATATATTCTGTCCAGAAATAAATATAAAAATATAATTATTTTACAGAGAGGAGAGTATATGGATCGTGTTGATGCCTAAGACCCGGGAGATGAGAAAATTAAACTTGTAAGATTGAGAGACTTTATCAATCAATCTACTAAATTATGGAAATTGAACGTGTCTTCATGTATATTTTCTTTAACAGGATGGTGTATTGTATGTACCACCAACCTAGGGCATTTGCCCGAGCCTATATCTGACATAGTCATCTTAATTATTTGGGAAACTCTGTTCAGTATGAGATTGATTAAGTTGAGCGGGCCTCGTTGGTATCATTAACGGATTAAAATTCTAAATAGGTCATGACTTAATTGATTAAGTTAAATGATTCGCCTAAGTCTGAATTCATGCTAAATACGGTTTAGAACTCCCAGACTAGGTGACCATCTCTGGTATTTGTTCGGGCCAAGACGAGCCCAACAAAGTGTATTTAGTCATGCGTTATTGAATAATTATTATTCAAATAGTTAAGACACCCAAAAGAAAAATTAACGGTACTAAAAAAATTAATGAACAAATAGTTTATGTTAAAAAAAACTATTCTATATAATAAATTTATGATTATTCAATTAATTATTATTATATAGAGTATAAAATAATAGTGAATTTATTATATATTTGTTTAAAAAAATAATAATAGTATAGAATTTAAGCAACGGACTAGGGCTGGCAATTTGTGACACGACACGATAGCACGACACGAACACGCACGGAAAAAACCGTGTTCGTGCTAGCATATAGTAGAACGATAACACGATAGCACGAATACGATTAACACGATATAACTTCCGTGTCGTGTTCGTGTTTGAGTATCATAACACGACACGCACGATAGCACGATAAAGTTGTGCTACTAAGACTAATTCTTAAGTATTTTTTAAACAAATCTTATTTATTACCTTTAAAAACTTCAGTTAGTGATTTAATTTTTAGTGTTTTATACTTTATATTATTAACTTATGAATATTGACATACTAATCATAGTTTTTTTATATATAAAGTTTATTATTATTTTTTTTTGCTTAAATATCTCGTTTCGGGATGTACAACTATATATCCTTACACAACACGATAGCACGACACGAACACGCACGAAATTATCCGTGCCGTGTTCGTGTTTGTAAAACGTGGCACGATAAGCTTACCGTGCGTGTTCGTGTTCAGTAAGTTTAGCACGACACGATTATTGACACGCACGATAGCACGCACGATAGCACGAATTGCCACCCCTACAACGGACGGTGTAGAGAAGGATTTGATTTGACATCACATATTACATTTGCATATTATAAATATGGATGGATGGATCGTGTTGTGTTGTGTATTGGTGGTGAACATCGAACCAAATATTTGTCATTCTCAATACTAACGGATATGACGGATCAATACCACCACCACCACCAAATATAGATAGGAACGAGGGGATGTCAAAACCAAAACACGTTGATTATTCTTCAAGTCTGTTGTTATTGTCTCTCGTGATCATCACTTGACGGGCGAGAGAGTCCAGAAAAAGTTATCTTTTAAGGCCCCCAACTTTCATGATTCCATCTATTACCCTATATATATTCCTTTTTACGGATAACATGTTACTCATCATCCAAAAATTAGGGTCTCGAATTATTAATTTAGTTATTCTGTATGTCATTTCAATCAAATTGTGTACAACCTAATTAGTAGTTAAATAAGTAATTGACGTAAAATTATGTATAAATTTTAGATTTTAATGAATTGAATTTTCATTTATCATTAAATCAATTTTTGTTGGTATTATGAATATAAAATTGCATGAAAAGTGTATAGTTACATTTGTATAGGTCAAACTGCTGCACGGATGACTCTAAGTGGTTAAGTACGAGTTTACATTCTTCACTCATCAAGTTGATAAGTTGGATACAACTTTGTCGTTAATAACACACGTCATGCTCAATCCAACTTGTTAGGTTATAAAGTCTAGGTCAACGGGTCGTCAATCTAGAATTTATCTCCCACTAATGAAATGTCAGGTTCAGTGTTCCTAGGACTAGTCATTCTGATACATGCCCTTCTGCTCCCTTGGGGTAGTCGTTCTGATATATGTCCTTCTCTTCTCTCCTTCTGACCTCCTTTCCTTCTCTCCTTCTGACCTCCTGAGGCTTGTACTTCTTACCCTTGGGGCTTGTCCTACTGCTCTATGCTCTTCTGCTTCCTTGGCTCTCTTCTCCTTGCCACCCTGCAAGAGGGGCAATACCAGGCACAGAGGGGGGTGGTGCCTGATGAACCCTCTCCGATGCCTAAGTCAGTACGGTTTTAGAGAGATAAAGCTAGAGAGATGTCAGAGCAAAATTGTGCAACTTGCCAAGATTCTCAAATGAATAGTGGAGGTGGGGTATTTATAGGCAACGGTGTCATTAAGGTGGCTTAATGACATCGTTAACCTTTAAACACAATTAATTAACCTTTGAGCACATAATTAAGACCTTAGGATTCGGAGGAGGTAGGCGGAGTGGACCGAGCATGGGAGTCCGAAGGTGGTGTCGGGGCCCTTGGGGGGGAGAAATCCGACCTCCAAGGGTAGGGGTTGGGTGAGGGCACCCAACCCCTCCTAGGGAGGGTGGGGTTGGCCAACCCCATCCCTCCTAGGAGGGATCGGGTTGGCCGACCCGATCTCTCCTAGGAGGGATCGGGTTGGCCGACCCGATCTCTCCTAGGAGAGATCGGGTTGGTCCACCCGATCTCCCCTAGGGGAGATCGGGTCGGCTGACCCGATCTCCCCTAGGGGAGGTCGGGTGTGGCCACCCAACCTCACCTAGGTGAGTTCGTCCCTGCCGGACGGGCGCTTTGGCCCCGTCCGAGCCGTCGATGTTCTCGCGAAGTGTCCGGGTTTGAAGTTTCGATTTGCAATCATAAATGGTACGATAAAAATACAACGGTTCGGAAGTCAACGGGTTCAAATTGGGCGTATATCCATCACATGCCCCCGAGTCAACCAATGGCCTAACCCTTGATTGACTCTATTTTAGGATGGTATGACACGCGCAATTTGAAACCGGGGTTTTACCTTCTTTGTCTGAATGCTTGCTTGCCCATGGATGCGAGCCTATGACTTTGCCCCCTGCCTTATGAGATAGAGGAATTGTAAACGTCAGAGCAGCGCGGACGTATGCCTAGGCACGCGTCCGTCTGAGGTGGGAGTAATAAACTTATCCTTGCTATAGATGTATACTCAAAAAATACACACTTGCACAGGGGTGTGATACGAATGCAACTAAATGACCTATGCTTCAAATTCGTGCCGGGATTTTATCTAAGTGAGGAAAAATTTAATTTTGGTCCGAAATTTTTCTAAGTATGGGATACCAGAAAATACGCCTAGGATGTTAACTAGGAGTGAACATGGACATATCATGAACATGAGGATGTGTACTAGCATACATGCAAGTAGGAACATAAGGATGGGAGTGAGTAGAGACATGCTGCGATTGTAGTCATGAATGTATGCATGAATATATGACGGCCATGTGCATGGACGTCTAAATGTTTGAACACACGGGAGTGTGTATGTGGGCATGCATATGAGTGCAAGCATGAACATGTATGTATGTATGGATGGGTTGTGAGTATAAGCATGAGTGATGACCTTGATGTACCTGTAGATGTTAATCATGAATATGAGCATAAGTGCAAAGGTGAGAGCATAGACTTCTCCTTTACTTGAGGGTGGGAACTCTGCCACTCAATGGGACACAACGTTCCGCCTCCCTCGTACTAGCGTGAGCATTTTCCATTAATCTCGACCTTCGGCATGTGTAACATTTTTCCTTCATTCGTTGGAGCGTGTGTATAGCTCTTGACCTTTAACCTGCAATTTGTTCCCCATAAAAGTGAGGGTGAAAAAGCTTACAAGCTTTCTTCTTACCGCCGCGAGCGAAGGGGTCTATTGTCATGTGTTAAGGGTTGACCCTTCCTTCGGATGTGCTGGAGCGTTGCTCCATTTGGGGAAACTAAAAGTTCGCCCTCTTCCCTTGGTGTTAAGGTTGCCCCCGTAGTAAGCGTATCTCGCCCCTCTATGAGTAAGGGTCAATCTTTGCGTTGGTTGCTCGTATAGATGACTCACTTTTGGGAAGCTTTCTTCTTCAGACAGGGAGACCTTGAAGATCGTTTTCCAAGGTAGTCAGACCAAATCTGACCGTCCTGTGTCTTGGGTGTCCGAGGCGGACTCGTATGAGGCGGGGACTCGTATGACCCCTTGTAGGTTGATTTCATGGAGAAACATATAAGGTGTAGGCAGAGCGTTCCGAACGTACCGTTGGATCGGATGAGAGGGAAGAACCCTCTAGTTCTGTTTATCAGGCCAAGAAATTTTCTAAGTCAAGGATGGCTGCTAATGCTTCTAGTATGTTCTTTTTCCCTTCTCTTTTCTTTGTGATAAACTTATGATTGTTCTCATGCTGCTTCCTTCTTGTTGTTAGAGCGTTCTTCTCTGGTTACCGAATGGTTCTTGTGGTGGGTGAGAGTTCAAGTCAATCTAAATCCGAGGCGCGGAAACCTGACTCTGAGATCGGGCCCTCGGCTGCCAAGGAGAAGGAAACCGCGAGAGGCTCTCCTTCAAGTGCCCCCTTGCTGACTCTCTCCCATGATAAGGAGGTAGTGGTTGAAGAGGCGACCTCTTTGCTAGACAAAAGGAAACAACCTGTGGCTGGCGATGGGGTGATCATAGGTCTTGATGTCTCTTCTCTATCCCCTGCCCCCCAGCCGAGGGGCCGAGTCTCAAGTTTATTTCGTCTTTATGTAGATTTGACGACTTTTGAAGGTGTTTTTGTCTTTCCTATGGGTTATGTTATTAACCCCTGCGTTGAAGATTTTTCTTTTGGTGATGGGTGTGATCATCACCTTTCATTGAGGTTCCTTTCTCTTGCCCTGGCTCTGATTAAGATAGCAAATTCTTGCTTTGGAGTTTGGTGGAGACTGCTCCTGAGTTAGCCTCTACTAGTATTGTAGTTGTGATCGTTGTGGGGATCGTTTTGTTATATGCCCTCAATAGTGCTTGTCGTGATTCTTTGCTTCATGGTTGATTTCGTGAGATATGGAGGTTGTCTTCATAATGAGGACGTCTCCTTCCTGGTATCACCCAGTGGGTTGAAATATAAGTGCCTACCTTTGATGAGCATACGAAGGGTGTTGTTTTTCCTTTTTCTTGAACCTCCTCCTAAGGCTAAGCGTAGCCTTTTGATGTTCGTGGTCGGGATGGTGTCTTTACAATGCATGTCTTTGACAGATGTTTTATGATGTGCTGCCATGATAATCACTTCGGGGTATGTGGACATGATAGCCACTTCGTGATGTGTCGGAGTGATAGCCCTTCTGTATTGTGTGGACATGATAGTCACTTCAGGGTATGTGGACATGATAGCCACTTCAAGGTGTGTGGACATGATAGCCACCTCAAGGTATGTGGACATGATAGCCACTTCAAGGTGTGTGGACATGATAGCCACCTCAAGGTATGTGGACATGATAGCCACTTCAGTGTATGTGGACATGATAGCCACCTCAAGGTATGTGGACATGATAGCCACATCACGATGTATGGAGTTGTGCTTTAGTATTCCTTTCTAATTGGAGAGCCTTCATTCCTATATTTGCCTTTTGTGTAGGCTATGTTTGTTGGGTTAGGTTCCGATGTCTCGTCTTGTCGGATGTTGTATCCTTTATGCTCTTTAGATGTCTCCTTCATGAGTTGTGCTTGACGATGTTCAAGTCTGATACGAGCATAGGTCACGCGAGGGCGACATGCATGACAATAACATTTGTCGGAGGTTGATTTGTGTGACTTGTAAGGCAATTCTCTTCTTGATGGGTCGAGCTTATTTTGAGGGCCTTGAACTTTGGATTTCATGTCTTTGCTATCCTTCTTGGTGGTGTTGGGTTCCTTTGAGATACTTCTCTTGACTTGTGATATGGGTGGTAGGATAACTCGTTACTTTTCATGATAACCTCTTGTGCTTCTGTATATGATCCTTTGGTCATGGACTCTTCTCTTGGTGTGTTTCCTTTACTTGTCTTTCTTTCGTGCTTTCCTTCATGCCATACCTGCCATCTTATCAAGAAAAAACATTATGTGTTCTTTATACAACCTTATTTTAAGATTACTTTCTCATGGGATCCTTCTGAGCATGGTGTGATGATCTCTTCTGATACCCTTACACGGTATACGTTGTACTGTTAGACCAAAGATACGCTCTTGGTGGGCGTCGAAAACTGTTCACGAGACAGGCTCTCGGATGGCACTTAACGTTTCGCAGGATAGGCTCCCGGAGGGCGCAGGTTAGTCCACCGATACCTTCTTGACGGGCGTCAAATCTGTTCACGAGACAGGCTCTCGGACGGCACTTAACGTTTCGCAGGATAGGCTCCCGGAGGGCACAGGTTAGTCCACCGATACCTTCTTGACGGGCGTCAAATCTGTTCACGAGACAGGCTCTCGGACGGCACTTAACGTTTCGCAGGATAGGCTCCCGGAGGGCACAGGTTAGACCAAAGATACGCTCCTGGTGGGCGTCGAACTGGTAGTTTGAAATCTACCTCAAGATACGCTCTTGGGGGCGTCGAACTGGTAGTGTTTTTTCTACCTCAAGATACGCTCTTGGGGGCGTCGAATCTGGTAGGTTGCAAATCTACCTCAAGATACGCTCTTGGGGGCGTCGAATTCGTAGTTTTTGGAAACCACTCTCAAGATACGCTCTTGATGCGTCGAAGGTCGTAGTGTATAAACTACTCTCAAGATACGCTCTTGGGGGCGTCGAAGGTCGTAGTATGAACACTACTCTCAAGATACGCTCTTGGGGGCGTCGAAATTCGTAGTTTTTGGAAACCACTCTCAAGATACGCTCTTGGTGCGTCGAAGGTCGTAGTGTATAAACTACTCTCAAGATACGCTCTTGGGGGCGTCGAAGGTCGTAGTGTATAAACTACTCTCAAGATACGCTCTTGGGGGCGTCGAAGGTCGTAGTATGAACACTACTCTCAAGATACGCTCTTGGGGGCGTCGAATGTCGTAGTATATAAACTACTCTCAAGATACGCTCTTGGGGGCGTCGAAATCTGTTCGCGGGATAGGCTCCCGGAGGGCTCATAATATTACCTTACCTTGTGTCCTTTCTCATGTAGGGTGCATCTTTGGTATGCTTTTCGAGTCTTTACTTGACTTTTCCTTTTATGATATTGCATGCTATCACGCTTTTCCTTCAGTATGGGAGATCACCTCTCGAGGGCGATGTTTGTGTGTTGCCAACTTAGGGCGAGTTCATATAGGAAGTTGAAGATGTTTTCCTCCTATGTGACCTTTTCTGGGAAAGGTGGTATTGCATGTTATTGTGATCTTCTGCCTCTAATCTCTTCTTTTATACTTAGGTGGACTACCAAGCACTTATTCGTTTGGTGCCCCCCAAGTTGCTTGGTGGTCACACCGCCTTTCATATTTGGCCGTTGAAGGCCCCTCGTTCATTTTCTTGGTTGGGTACCCCTTATGCTCGGGGCTCCCTTGTCTGCTTCTTTGAATGCGATGAGTGTCCCTTGTAGGATTTACTCTTTCTCATGCTTGCTTGTTTCAGTCATAGGCATGGTTTGAATGATGCCTTTGTCGGATGTGTCTTTTGAAGTTGGGTGGAAGAGCTTTTGCTTTGGGTGGGTGGTGGTGGATTTCATTCTCTTGATAACTAGGATGTGGCAGTGTTTGTATCCTAGGGGTGCTTGTAAATTTTTCCCCCATTTCCTTGTGTAGGTTGAAGAGCTCTCTCATAGAATGGTGTCTTGAGTTGTTAATCTCGTAGGCGTGTTTCAGACTATTCAATCTGATCCATGCTCTTTGCTCGTGCATGGGGGTGTGGGGGTCTGACCGGGCTGTATCTTCTTGGAGTGTTGTGGTACTTAGAGTGCCTTGCCTTTTCCTTCACATTGGAGTATTCTTCAATGCCTTTGGGGAGTGTCACATTGGTCATGCTCCTCCCACCTTGATTCTTGGTTATAGATTTCCTTTGAATTAGGACTTGAACCTAAAAATGATGTTTTTCTTTAGGTTTGCAAGTGATGCTCCATGATTTTCTATGGGTTTGTCCCCGTATTGGCTATTCCTTGCTGGATAGCTTCATTAGAGGCTGCATTTGTGTTGCGTACGTATACGTGTTTGAGGTGTGTTGAGCTGACAAGTCCCTCCTTTTTTGTTTTATCATAACCTTCATTCGTCATGTATTCGGCGTATGGCTTTAAAGGCGGGATATTTTTCTAGTGCCCCTTTTATCGGGGTTTTCCTCTTGATGGGATGCCAGAGTCAAATGTCTTATCATTTGCAGACAAGGTGGTTGATCGGGATGTGCGTCTAGTGTGAGGGTCGATCTTGAAACCTTATTCCCCAAGCTTTAGAGCTCTTCTTTGGTTGATCTTGTAGAACTATTATCCTGCCCTAAGGCTCTTAGTAGGAGATGTATCTCCTTTTTCACACTCTAGTTCTTGCACTATCTCTTTTGCTAAACTTGCATCTTTAGAGTTTCTCTCTTGGTGCATGACTTCAATGACAGGATTTTCTACCGATGTTTATTCTATTAGGACTTGTATCCTTGGTTGCCTTCCTTTCTTGTGAGATGGCGAAGGAGTGTTTGTGAACACTCCAATGTGTCGTACTTGGTAGAGGTATGCGCCTAATCTTTATGGCGCTGTCTTGAATCTTCGTGTACCTATCTCTGATGAACATGTTATTCATTACATATATAGTACGGAGTCCAAGGATCTCCGGGTTAGGATCATAGTTTGAGAACAGAGATATAGTCATCTATTAGATAACTTCTTTATCTACGGAGTTTATTTTTGCAAGGATAAATGCAAGGATACTTGTAAGGATACTTGTAAGGATATGTGTTCCATCCTTTTCCTGGTTCATTTGCAGTGCCGTGTCCCTAATGGGTGTGTTGATGTTCTGACCACCTTTACTAGTAGGGGGTCCCTTGATATTAGGTATGCCTAACTCTTCTCTAGTATCATCAATGGTTGGTCATGGGAGATGTCTGACGGACTCCCTTCATGTACTATGGTTCTCTTCATGTCAAAGTTGGTGATTCCCTCTCTTATGACTAATATATCATTGTGTGGAAATACTATGTTTTCCATATCCCTTTTTAACAGCTTGATGATGGTGTCACCGTTCTTCCTTTGCTAGGCTTGGTGTCCTTGAGGGTTTTTGATGGAAGTGTATTCTATTACCTTGGATGAGCTTCCTAAGTGTAGTTGTGTCTCCTGGCTATTTTGTGAAATCATAAAGATCCGCTGGAGGTGTTTGCCTTTGATGGTGGGTGTTACCCATGTGATATGGTTTCCTCCATTTTTTGAGGGATGTGTTCGCGGCTACCCCCTCTTGTGCTAATGGGCGTTTGTGGGGAGGGCATGTTGTGACTGGTGCCCCCCTTGCATACCAATGTCATATGGGATCCTTTGACGGGCTTGGCCCTAGGATGCTTAGTGGACGGTTGTAGTAGGGGTAATCCTTCATGGTAGTTCCTCTATAGGATGTTGGGAGTGTTCAACTTATTTTTGTAAGTGAGCCTTCCATCTTGTGATCTTTCCCAGAAACTTGACCTTATAAGTGTTCTTTGGGATTGAGGAATCTGTTGCTTGTGCATCTCTTGATTGGCGACGGCCTTTTACTGATTCTTCTAGTGGTCCACCTGTATATATATATATATCACGGAGCCCGAAGGCGTCCGGTATGGTCATTCTTGGAAAACATGTTGATATCAAGTATCAAAATCTACCCCTTTTAGCGAGTTGACTTGTTATGCAGTTAAATTAAATAAGAGGATATGGGAAGGATATGGGTGTGGGGTGTTGATATCCCCTGCTTCCTTGGTAATGTAATTGTTTTCCTCTGTTAGTCTGTGTGTATTTCTTCCACTTGAGGAATATAAGGTCGCATCCTTGCAAGGTGGACTATGTGGAGGTGTATCCTTCATGTATGCTATGTGCGATCTCACTCTACTATGTCTCTCCATGAGGCTTCCCATTGTAGTAGCTATGTGCTGACGTGGTGTGGTACTCTATGAGTCCCCTGTTCAAATCCTTGTCTTTTCAACTCCTCCCCTGTCCTAGGGGGATGTGTGCCAAGGGTTGTCATGCACAAGGGGTTTGGATCTGTTGTGCTGTATCATGGGTAGGTGGTTGCCTTGTTGTGTTGTTGGGACTATGTCCCTCCCTTTGAGCTTTCCTTGGTATGTCCCTTAGTCATGTCTGTAGTGATACGGACTGTATGTGTACATTGCCAGGGTGGATGTTGGAACTCCTATATCCTTGTTGGTCTGGCATGTATGTCCTCCCTTAGTGCGGTGTATGTCCCTGTTGGGGTACTTGGTTGAATCCATGCCTCCTTGGAGGTCTTGCCTGTCTATCTGCCCCCATGGGGGTGTATGCCCTGGTATCTTGCTGTGTCTGTTGCTGCCTTGGAGGCACAAATTGCTGTCTTCCCTCTAGGAGTGGCCCTGGTTATCTCTCATTTGTTCTTCTCGCTGCCTTGTTCGAGGGTGCGAGTGGTGTTCTTCTTCTGGGTCTTGTTCTTCCTCATGAACTTCTTCTTCTTCATGCTGGTGTTGCCTTCTCTGCCTGTTCCTCAGAGTCTCTATATGGGCTAGCAGCTCATCCAATGCGTTCATCAACTTCGGAGTCACTGTCTATGCCCCTTGCGAGTATGCTGGCCTTATGTTGGTTGTGTGGGCACGATTGTCGTTCCTTTGAGTTAATATTCCACATGGATACCCTTGAGGTTGTGCCTCATAGTAGTACCCCTGTGGAGGTGCCGTGTATTGGGATGGCACTCCTTGTTGCCCCCCTGTCCCTGTGGCTTCCTAGTCAATGGAGTTGGAGCTGTGGAAGCCTCCTCCCTGCTTGTTAGGCTGGGGTGCCTGTGGGGCTACTTGAGGCTCTGGTGTGCAGGCTGTTTCTCTGGGTTAGGCTGCCTTGCTGGAGGTATAGGCTGTCTCTCTCGCCTATTGCCCCCAGGTGGGCGGTGATGCCTAGATACTAAGCTGTTCGTCATCGCTCTTGTTATTGCCAGGCTTTCTGTTCGAAGCCCACAGACGGCGCCAAGTGTTAGGTTATAAAGTCTAGGTCAACGGGTCGTCAATCTAGAATTTATCTCCCACTAATGAAATGTCAGGTTCAGTGTTCCTAGGACTAGTCATTCTGATACATGCCCTTCTGCTCCCTTGGGGTAGTCGTTCTGATATATGTCCTTCTCTTCTCTCCTTCTGACCTCCTTTCCTTCTCTCCTTCTGACCTCCTGAGGCTTGTACTTCTTACCCTTGGGGCTTGTCCTACTGCTCTATGCTCTTCTGCTTCCTTGGCTCTCTTCTCCTTGCCACCCTGCAAGAGGGGCAATACCAGGCACAGAGGGGGGGTGGTGCCTGATGAACCCTCTCCGATGCCTAAGTCAGTACGGTTTTAGAGAGATAAAGCTAGAGAGATGTCAGAGCAAAATTGTGCAACTTGCCAAGATTCTCAAATGAATAGTGGAGGTGGGGTATTTATAGGCAACGGTGTCATTAAGGTGGCTTAATGACATCGTTAACCTTTAAACACAATTAATTAACCTTTGAGCACATAATTAAGACCTTAGGATTCGGAGGAGGTAGGCGGAGTGGACCGAGCATGGGAGTCCGAAGGTGGTGTCGGGGCCCTTGGGGGGGAGAAATCCGACCTCCAAGGGTAGGGGTTGGGTGAGGGCACCCAACCCCTCCTAGGGAGGGTGGGGTTGGCCAACCCCATCCCTCCTAGGAGGGATCGGGTTGGCCGACCCGATCTCTCCTAGGAGGGATCGGGTTGGCCGACCCGATCTCTCCTAGGAGAGATCGGGTTGGCCAACCCGATCTCTCCTAGGAGGGATCGGGTTGGCCGACCCGATCTCTCCTAGGAGAGATCGGGTTGGCCAACCCGATCTCTCCTAGGAGAGATCGGGTTGGTCCACCCGATCTCCCCTAGGGGAGGTCGGGTGTGGCCACCCAACCTCACCTAGGTGAGTTCGTCCCTGCCGGACGGGCGCTTCGGCCCCGTCCGAGCCGTCGATGTTCTCGCGAAGTGTCCGGGTTTGAAGTTTCGATTTGCAATCATAAATGGTACGATAAAAATACAACGGTTCGGAAGTCAACGGGTTCAAATTGGGCGTATATCCATCACAACTCATTATTAATTTAACCATAAATATATATATACACGTGAGGCTAATTTAGTATTGTAACTGAAAAGAATAGTAAAATTTGTACTTAACTATTCTCTTATATTTTTCCCGTTTTGAATTACATTGTGTCATTCTTTCTCGATTTCACATATTCATTCATCGCAACCCTTGAACTTGCCCATGTATTAATTAAATATTATCATATTAAAAACTTAAGATAAATTATGTATTTTGAAACTTAGCTGATCGCTACGCGTGCAACGCACGCGTTAATAGCTAGTATATATTATATATACACATTTTAAGCTTGTATATATCGTATTTTTGTTTGTGGCCAAAGTATATATCGTATTTAAATTTCTATACACACTTTCGAACTTTCGTGATATCTAACTTCATTTGGTTGGACCAACTGGTAAAGCGAGTTGTGTTCCCCATGGGCGACCCGAGGTCGAAACCCGTCGGAGACGCCGCCTTGGGGAGGACTTTAACTTTAACGCTCCCGGTCCGTATTTGCGAAAGCAATGTAAATATATATATATATATAAAAAAAATCTAACTTCATTGTAGTACATTTTGACTCATTTTAGAATGCTACTGGATGCTAACTCCCGCACCACACCGACGAGAAAATCAAAATAATATTAATATATTATAATCAGCAATAATGAACTATGTGGTCATTCAAAAAATTGTGGAGTCCGTCATGGCCCATGTCGGGCTCTACAATTTTGTGGAACTCGACCAAGGCCTAAGACGGACTCCACGTTTACTATTTTCTTTGGGAGGGAACCTATGTAGTCAAAAACGCGTCTTTAAGTCTTAAAAACGTACGTTTCTACGTATGTACCTTAAAAAACGAGTTAAAACGTGACTAAGTCGAACCGTGGTAAAAACGGATAAAAACGCGACTTAAAATCGTAGAAACGTATAAAGACTCCGTTTTTGTCCGATTTTAACGTTTCTATGCATGCCTTTCATGTTTTCTAAAAACTGACCCAAAAATTAATTATCTAGGCTTTTGCCTAATTTTAAGTGTGTGTGGCCCAACTTGAAGAATTCAATTAGGCCCAAACCCTCAAAATTATAAACTCTCGGTCTTCTACCTATTCAACAGAACAACTACATTTGGCCCAATAAAACAAAACAAACTACATACGACGGCATATTTTTAATTATTTATTGCAAATATGTTATCAGCCATTATTGAGTAAATTACTAGTTTTATCAAAACAAATTGCATAATTATTGTATGTATATTTATATTTTTAGCACATCGATAGAAACTTACGTTTCTACGACCCGACTCTACGACTCGACTCTACCTACCACTTTCCGTCTCTACGTAGAAACTCGTCTTTGACTGCATAGGAGGGAACCTCGCC
Organism: Clarkia xantiana subsp. parviflora; assembly: GCA_036873135.1. Lineage (NCBI taxonomy): Eukaryota > Viridiplantae > Streptophyta > Magnoliopsida > Myrtales > Onagraceae > Clarkia > Clarkia xantiana. The sequence goes on from JAPTYO010000009.1 coordinate 5,672,647, forward strand.
CGGTTATCTGCTCCGATTTATATACTTACATCATTCTACTTGAAGGGCACGCCTCACATGATTATTTAAGAAGCGCCCCCCATCGCCTCCTCCTTTGGATCACCATCACCATATCCCGGAACGGTAAGTTCAAAATGCCCGAATATGATAACCCTATCCAGGTTAATGCTTATCTGAGAATAAGTGACATGCATCCCTATAAATACCTTCATATCTCCATCACATGAAGGTTAATCACTTATACTCTACTCTACTTGCTATTACTTTGCTTCTCTTACTCGGGTAGTGACTTGAGCGTCAGAGAGGGTTCATCAGGCTACTCCCGGCTACCCCTTCTGCAGGTCACATTTGAGTAGCTAGGCAATATGGAGTGAAGGAAGTCGAGTAACGAATATCGAGCAATCCCAAGAAGATCAATCATTGGTGTCGTCTAATGTGATTCGAACGAACAGCCACAGTCTACTCGCTGGGACAAATGTCTATGGTTAATGTAATTCATGGAGTGCTAGCAGGAGGAGGAACTACAAGTAGTGCAAGAGAAATATATGCACAAGAGCAACCTACGAAAGAACATCAATCGCCTTGAAAAGAAGGACATAATACAAATTTCAAATGAGATATGGAACCCATAATATTTCCACACGAAGATGCTCTACTCACATAATGGAAATAAATAACTTCCACGTTAAAAAGAATACTAGTAGATGAAGGTAGCACAGCAGACGTACTCCCAATGAGGTTTATGAAGGAGTTGGAAAAAAAAATAAGTAAAGATCTGAAGCAGATACACTCACCTTTGATAAACTTCAAATGGTAGGTAACATACCCTAAATGGGTGATCACGCTCCCAGTCACTTTAGGCTCGGAAGGAAAAAAAGTTACACTTTAATACTACCTTTTTGGTAGTAGAAAAGTCAGAGGCAACCGATAGGGCGGCAACTGGACTAATATTTCAAATATCATCGGGTAAAAGATCACGACACTGATGACTGTTTTGTACTCAAATCAGATATAGATGTCCTCATTCATAGAGGAAAACTCATAAGTTTTGTGGCGTGATCAAAGTATCAAAGGGAAAGAAGCAAGTCTCCGAGGCAGTGATCCCCAACTCGCTCTCCACCAGATGACCAGGTTCCGCCATGAGAGGCATATCTAATGTAATAACAGGATGATTCGCCTCTAGGGGAGAATCAAGTGCTGCTCGAGAAGTATATGTAACTAAAATCTCAGTTTTTGCTTTACTAGGAAAAATACTAAGCGAGTTGGAGCAGGTTTTCACCAGCTTTACTACCAACGACCTAATGATAATGACTCAACCTCATGAAAACGTCTTGATTATCATCGCAACTATGACCGATTATAAAATGAAGATAATATTAATCGACAGGGGAAATTCATCTGATATATTATTTTTTGAAGGTTTCATAAACATAGGTTATGCTAAAAAAAGACTTGAAGAAAGTGGATTTTCCATTAGTCGGATTTTTAGGGAAAACCACATATGCGGTATTGTAAGGAATGGAAGACGGCCAAGGTCGACATATTATTCATATATAATAATTGATGCTGCCTCATCTTACAACGCCATTCTCGGAAGGACATCGTTTAATCTTCACCTCATTGTCCCATTTACAGCACATCAAGTAATGAGGTTCTCGACACCGCATGTGATATGTAAATTAAGAGGAGACTAACTCGCGGCAACGCGTTGTTACGTTGATTAAATAAATCAACGAAATCAAAGAGAAGTTATAGAAGGAACGTCAACTGAAGAAATTTAAAGTTTAAATATTTACTTGAAACTAATGTTTTGATTTTATTTTTTACTATGTAAAAACTCAAGGTATGTGAAATAAATGAAAACTACCGAGTTCAGAACATCAAAATCGATGTCAAAACAACAATCTACAAAGAAGATTAGTCATCTAAACTAACTCCTCGAAAACCTGATAAAATTAGTCTTCATAAAAAATGAGTAACTCCTAGACGATATGAAGCAGTCATTCATCTCAATTTATAAAGGAGATTAGTCATCTAAATTAACTCCTCGAAAACCTGATAAAATAGTCGTTGCTAAAAATGTGTAACTCTTAGACGGTCTGAAGAAATCATTCATCACGATTTACAAAGGAGATTAGTAAACTAACTCCTCGAAGACCTAATAAAATCAATCGTCATAGAAAATGAGTAACTCCTTGACGGTCTGAAGAAATCAGTCGTCGTCATCTACAAAGGAGATTAGTCATCTAAGCCAACTCCTCAAAAATCTGATAAACAAGTCGCCATAAAAAAAAAAAAAAAAAAAGATAACTTCTAGACGATCAGAAGTAATCAATCGTCACCATCTACAAATTAGATTAGTCATCTAAACTATTCCTCGAAGACCTGGTAAAACCAGTCGTCATAAAAAAGGAGTAACTCTTAGACAATCTAAAAATTAATTGTCGTCTTCTACAAAGTAGATTAGTCATCTAAACTAACTCATTGAAGACCTGATAAAATTAGTCGTCATAAAATTAGTTACTCCTGGATGATATAAAGAAATCATTCGTCGTCTACAAATTAGATCAGTTATCTAAAATAACTTCTCAAAGACCTGATAAAATCAGTCATTATAAAAAAGGAATAACTCTTAGACAATGAAATCAGTCGACAACGTCATTCGAATAAAAAAAAGACAATTACAAACAAAAAAGGAAATAAAGCTTCTTTATAAAATATATAATAGAAAATGATTCATACATGGATATAGCAAAAAAGGAAAATAAAACATCTAAAGCTCTCAGTCAGTAACAATAACAGGTTTTCCCTCATCCATATTAAAATAGGGTTAATACATTGTTTAGTTATTTATGTTTTTGCACAATGTGATCAATTGGTTACTTTTGTTTTTTGACGTGATAGTTCAATGCGTGATTAAGAGCATCCACAATGGTATTACGTAAAGATTACGTAAACGTGGGCCCTACATGTTTATTTAAGTAAAGCAACAAAAACTATCTGCAGTGGTTTTACATAGCATTCCTTAAAGATGGGACCCACACATAAATTTATGTTTTTACATAAAGCATTCCTTAAATTTAAGTAATGCACTATGTATTACGTAACCAATTTTTTATTATAAATTAATTCATTTTATAATTAATGCTAATATCTTATTGGTGGTTGTTGGAAAATCTAATAATAAAATATATTTAAGGAATATGTTTAAGTAATACGATTGCAGAGAAAATATTTTTTACGTGAGTCTTAAATTTACGTATTACTTAAAGAGTACATAAATGTCTACGTGGCAACTTTAAAGAATACAATTTATGTAAAACCATTGTGGATGCTCTAAATGGTTCAAACGTGTTACATTTAGTCACTTATGTTTGACCCAACGTGATTAAATAATTATAAAAAGACGTTTTTACCCTTCAATTAATTTTTTTTTTTCAAGAGAATTTCACATCTTGAAGCTCTAAGATTGATCAAAACTCTTTAGTATTAAAATTGAAGATTGATCAGAATTTTTAGTATTACAATTCAAAGATGGGTGTACGTATACGTGTACGTATGTGACTATACACATACAAAACCCAGTAATCAAATTTTTCCAACTCCGAGATCGGAAAAAACTTCGATTTTTTTTTTTCATTTGTTAAAATTAAAAACTAGATTCGAATCTGGCGTTCAATTTTGAAAAAAAATAATATGAAAAATATGAAAATATGAAAAACTTAATAAAATTGACGAAGAAGTCAATAAATAACATGTAGAACATGATAAAGATTGAATATAGAAAGGGTATTTTGGACATTTCATCAAAATGCAACTAAACGGTCATATTTACAAACGTAGGTAACTAAAAAGTACATGTTTGAACCAAACGATCACATTGTCAAACGTAAGTAACCAAATGATGTATTAACCCTATTAAAATATTGCTTCAAGATGATCTCATGGAAGAGAAAATTAGGAGAAATTATTAGATAATTCGGCTTTATCACGTGGATTCTGACTGTTAGCCCGCATCCAATAATTCAGTGCCATGTGTCCTTTTACCTGTTTTCAATGCTGACCAAGGTTTTCTCTCCCTCCCTCAGACGGCAGACCCTCTCTCTCCTACTTTTTGTTATTTATTCTAAATAATTCAGTTTTTACCTTCCCTTTACAGTTTTCCTCTCACATCATTAATTGTTCTTTTAATTATTTTTCTTCTTTATTTATCTATTGCTTTATATTTTATTTTAATTATTTCCATTATTAAAATTGCTTGTTTATATATATATATATATTAGTTGGGTGAAATTTAAAGAAAAAATGACCAGATTATTATTTTATAATATATAATAGTTGGTAAAACAATATTATATAATTTTTTTTAATAATTAAAATCTAAATGTTATTTGTCATTTAAGATTCATCCAATTCAGTTAGTTTTTAAAAAGAACGAAAAATATATGATTCATATATAGGGGTGTCAAAGGGTCACAGGTACGCGCCGACCCACGGGCCCGCCCCGATTTTGCCCTACCGACCCATGGGATATTGGATCAGCCCGGGTGTTGGGTCACGAGTTAATGAGTTTGGTGATTTGAATTATGAGTTAAATTTGTAATTTGTGATACATATATGAAGTTGAATTTGGATATGTGTATAGAGTTTAGGGTTTAAGATTAGTGATAATAGATTATATCCCGTGGGGCGACTCATAAATTTCCACCCTGCGAGACATATGGAACGGGTACGAGTCAACATGGTCGACCCGCGGAGGTCGGGTCCAAATCTGGTGATACCCGCCCCGCCTATTGACCCCTACTCATACCCATTAAGGTTCTTTAAATTATATTTGCAGTGTTGTTATCGATCTTAAGAAAAACTAGTAATATTTTAAAAAATTATTACATTATAAAACTTTACTAATTATTACATTTCGCCCAAATTTGTCATAGCATATGGAGAAAAATAATATAAATATATATTATATTAATTATATATATATATATATATATATATATATATATATATAAACAAGCAATTTTAATAATAAAAACAATTAAAAGAAATATAAAGCAAGAAGAAAAATAATTAAAAGAACAATTAATGATGTGAGTGAAAAACTGTAAAGAAAATGTAAAAACTGAATTATTTAGAATAAATAACAAAAAGTAGAGAGAGAGGGTATGTGCCGTCTGTCTGAAGGAGGGAGAGAAAATCTCAGTCAGCATTGAAAACAGGTAAAAGGACACATGGCACTGAATTATTGGATGCGGGCTAACACGTCAGAATCCACGTGGTAAAGCCGAGTTATCTAATAATTTTTCGAAAATTAGGGTGACACTCCTTTATCACTCCGACTTTCGAGGTAAAGGACTTGGGGACTTCATCGGCGGCAGCTTCAATCGCATCATCCATGAATTGAGGATAATATTTTTATAAGGAGTGCAACACCCTCTATCTAGGTCTATCGGGACATAGACTTTATGCTTTTAAAAAGGAAAATTTTAAAACTTTGAGACTTAATTGGTTATGAAATATACTTTCAGAACTTCTGTCCGTTAAATATAACCACTTATTAAATGCACATGAAAATTTTATGTTCACAAAAATGGATTTAATTAGTTAACAATATTCATACAATAGGGAGGGTACCCATTTTTAACTATAGTACGATGTCGTAGCAGTTCATCACTGCATTCTTTAATTACTAGAGGTATCAAATTTGAGCTCTAGAAATAGAAAATATACATGACGAGCTCATTGCCTTTTACAAGCTAAACTGGTAATAGTATCTGTAAGGTTATATATACTTCCCTTATAGCACCCCACATATTGACCATTGAATTTTTAGTTCCTTAATTTTTTTTTTTTTTACCTTTTGGTGTCTCACTTATCAAAACTGTGATTATTCATTGATACATAGTTTGATTCACCTAGTTAAATAGTCCACTTGGCACGTGACCATGCTATATCTTATCTCCTAGTTTGAAAGAATATGTCTAACATGAGCTCGGATCAAAATGACTCATCTAACCTGAATATTTATTTTGACATGTAATACCCAATTTTATTCCTGATAACCGAATGATATAATATATTGATATAATTATCTAATCCGAAAAAAAAAATATCAAAGAAAAAAAATATAGATTATTGGTGTAAGAAAAGCCATGTTATTCTGCCACAACAAAAAACATGTTTAGGAACCATAATCTTGGCCGCCAAGCAAGTTGCAGATGTCGGAGCACTCAACCAAGCTGAAAAAACCAAGCAAATAAATCATTAACCCAGAAAAAGCTAGCTAGCTCATCAAAATGGAGGCTGTTATAATATAATATTATATAATACCAGTAGTGTCGGGAACGGAAGCCTCGCTTGAAAACGACGAGAGGGCCGCGAGTGTTAAGAGGGAGGCGATCGTCGTCTCCACCGCGACGAGTGCATGCGGCAACGCAGTTGTTGGTGCAGGACTCGGCTTTTCGAGACTTTGGTCGCTGGATTCGCGGTGTTTTGCAGTCGTTGGCTGGACATTCACCGGACAGCATTTGAGGGATGTTTGAGAGCGTGTCTGATTCCGGCGACTCTTCTGCTGCTGATGAGGAGGCGGAGGCTAGCAGTAGCTGTAGGGTGGCGGTGCTAATAATTACACGGCGTCTAGTGATCAGAGTTGGGGTAGTAGTGGGGATGGTTGCAGCATGGAGATGCAGTGGCATACTGAATATCTGCTACAACTACAATACTAGCTCAGTTTTGCTTAGCCTTATCTCCTTTCCACACAATCACACGTTGTTGTATTGGCTTGGCTTCAATTGTGCGCGCGTCCTACTCTTGTCCACACGTCTTAGTTTCTAGTCTACACTTTACTTATGTTTTGCTTATCTCAGTTTCTTCCAACTTTTTAACGTATGTATACTATTGTAAATTTTAGGGCCGTCAATGGTTCACGAGCACCCGCTGACCCGCGATTTTGATCCGCCAACCCGTGTCTCGTAAGATATGGGATGGGTTCGGGTCTAGTTATTTCTGGGGCGGGTTCGGTTCGCGGAACCCTGTAGACCCACCCCGCCCCATCCCGTATGTTTATTTATTTTTGTTGCGATGGATTTAATGTGTTAAGTTTGACCGTATGCGGCTTTTAGTACTTGATGTTTAGTTTTGTATACTTTTGGTACAAAACGTTTGAAAAAATATGGCTTTTGGTACATCCGTTAGTTAGCCGTTAGTTTTGACTGTTAAATGACATCTGCAATCACGTGACAGATCCTAAACTTTTGATTTTGTTCAATTTAGTCCCTCAAATGTATTCCTAACTTTTAATTTGTTTAATTTAGCCATACAACTTCAAAATCGAACCCAATTGACCTAAACCTAGGTCAATTGGGTTCAATTGAGTTCGGTTTTGAAGTTTTAGGACTAAATTAAATAAAATAAAAGTTAGAAATATATTTGAGGGACTAAATTAAATAAAGTAAAAGTTAGAAATATATTTGAGGGACTAAATTAAACAAAATAAAAGTTAGAAGTATATTTGAGGGACTAAATTGAATAAAATCAAAAGTTTAGGATCGGTCGCGTGATTTGTACATGTCATTTAACGATCAAGTAACTGATGTACCAATAGCCAAATTTTTTTTTAAAAGTTTGGTACCAAAGATATACAAAACCAAATATTCAGTACTAAAAGTCACATTCAGTCAAATATGTGTGGTGAAAAGTTAACAATCTTTAGAGTTTGTACTTGGATTTGGATTTGTGATTTGAATTTGGAATTTATTTGAATGTAGGGTTGAGAAGTGAAAAATGTGATAATAGGCTTGAAATTGCAGACCCTGTAGGATGCCCATTTTGCAGCATGGAAGCGTGCATGCAATCCTGGAGTCTAATCAATGCAAAAGTGCATGCAATGACGCTAAACTATATATATACACACACGTACAGAGAAGAGCACGTACTGGTTATATATATCAGCAACATCTCGTTTGTATAGATATATACTTAACAATGAATTATGATGATGGTTGTTTGTTTATCTATCTGCAAGAAATTTTGGACCCAACTGTAAAATAAACCACAGGTATGTATACATACTATACTCGGAATAGTATGAGTGCAGCCCACCCGGCCATGCATTGAAGGCTTGGTTTTCACTCAGGTGTTCTTCTCTAGCACCGACAGCGCCGGTGTCAAGTAGTTGTTTGCTTTGTCAGGTAAGTGAGCCACCAGTTCATACAGCTCTCTCCCTTGCTCAGCAACATATTCATGGCACACCTACATCATTTATACATACAAACAAACAATATCATTCTACTTTCTCTAATAATGCTTTGTTTGCTTTGTAATTGGAAAGTGTCACCTACATCAAAGCTCTTGTTTCGTGCAGTAGAGTCGTGCAATGCTTTCACACATATGTCCGCCACATCCGCACAGCTGATCCCCTACATTGGTATTTTTTTTTATATTTAAAAAACTATTACATGATTGAAATCTAGTCCTATTTAAAACCGATGTTCTTTCTCACCTGGGATATGCGGTTTCCTTGATCGAAAATGAGGGCACGCTGCCCTCCAGGCTCCTCCTGCAGTTGACAATTTCAGACACAAGGCAACAAGCTAACTACTCTGAACACGACTACGAGACCAACCAAAGTAAGGTTGTATGGTTTTCCAATAAATGGGCTTAATGAATCAATAGAGGCAGTTAATATTCTTTATACAGTTAAACTGAAGTGTTTTTACCTTGAGAGGACCAGGGCGAATGATGGTATAACCAAGGCCTGACCGTCTCAATGTATCTTCCCCAGCCTGGAAATCCAACCTTTATATAAGCTACTAAATCGAGAGGAAGAGATAAGGTTTCCTAATGTAAAAGAACCGCTCCCGGGCAGTTAGGGACTCACCCTCTTAAATTTCACAACCTGCTCTCTTCTTGACGGTTCAATTCCCAGGCCTGTACATGAAACTAGTACAAAGTCCGTTTCTTGCCCAGCCTACATTATGCCGCATATTCATATAACTTCACCGAAAGTTATGAGATTTCTCTCGCTGTTTTAGTAAGCAAATTTGTAGAAAAGAATACAAACTGTCCAAAGAGAGTACTAATAGACCTCTCAAGCACAAGTAGACTTTTACTACAAAGAAATATGCTTTATGTTCTTTCAACAACATGCTTATAGTATCTAAACTCATCACTAATACCAACATAGAGCTGAGAAAATGTAGGAAAAGAACTCACAGGCAGTGCCTTGATATATTCAAATAGGAGCTTAAAGCTCCTCATATCTTGGTTTGGCCCTTGAGCTCCTTCACCAGGTCTCTGTATCAAGGAAGCAAGCATTGCATCAGAACTATCATATTTTCCACTAAAAACCATACCACAAGATAAACTTTAAGCTCAAGGCATGTTTTCTTAAAATGAGACTGGCGAGTGAGATGGAAATAAGCTCCACAAGGTAGAATCATAGTCTATAGGATATGCTATAAGGTAGAATCAATGTCAAATATAGCATAGCAAGGTAGTTTCAAAATTCTGAATCTGAACTTAAAGCAATCCATCTAAGCCTTGGCCTAATGAAATTCTTCATGAATTGAATGTGAAACAGACTGTTAGAAACCTGTCTTCTTGGCTCAAATCGGATTGTCAAAGTGTGCACGAGGAATGGGTCCAGTGGTGGGTCGTCCGGCTTCACTGGGCGAAAAGATGAGAACGGCACTCTTACCTATATTGAAGACAAATTTGAACAGGTCAGGAATTTCTGTAAGAAGAGCAACTTTCGAAATGCAGAAAACAATACATGGAAAAGTAATACCCTGCAAAATCCAACTTTAGTGCTGATTCTAGCAAAATATAACTTGCTTTGAGTTGTATCTGCTGAAGGCCCAGCTTCAAGTATTACTACATACGATCTTCCATTTCCGCCTACTGATAGAACTAAACCTTCATACCTGGCCATATATAACAGTATACTATTAAGGAAATTGGGAAATCTTCAGGAAAATGGTAACAATGAACAGGGCAAAGTATCACAAACCTATCAAGGGTTCGATCTACCGGAAGTGACAGCTTCTTTGACAGTTCGACATAACCACCTCTAGTGAATACATACCCTTCATTATTTAAAGGATTCAATTTGTTAATATCATGATGACAAGAACATCTGAATATTGTTAAGAAAGGCTTGCTATATATATAAATGTGATAATGTATTTGCTATACTATGCAATAACATCATTGTCTTCTTATACCTGAAAATAGAGCTTCCCCAAATTCTGTGAACTCAAATCTAGCATTCATGCCTCCATCATACTTTGCAGCCATGTTGTCCTCAAAGTATGTCCCCTGTCGAACTTCCCATCCATCAAGTGCCTCTTCAGACTTGAACTTAGCGAGCAGAAGCTTGCTCTTGCTACTCTTTCCAGCTCGCAGTTGAGCAAGTTTATTATTGTAGTCCTGAAATTGGTGATATTCAAATTGTAAATATAGGTTACCATAATTTAACGAATAAAATGTATTTTAAATTTGTACTGATTGAAACCTGAAAGGCTTTGGAGAGATTGTAAACGCCCTGGTAATCGACTCTGTTGAGATCGGCGGTGATGGTAGATCGTGCAGTAGCACAATAGATGATCTTACTGCAGCCTTCAACGGCGGGTCTGAGGGTGGACGGCTCGCCCACATCTCCGGTCACAATCTCCACAGACCGTGGCAGCATGTCCACTACTTCCTGGTCTGCATTCCTCACCAGAGCCTTAACAGTGTACCCACGGAGCATGAGCTTCCGTACGACGATTCGGCCAATGCTGCTGGTGGCGCCAACGACAAGCACGGTGGTGTTCTGGGCGCCGGGGGTGGCGAATTCGCACATCGGGCCTGCTTCTCCGATCAGGAGAGCCGCCTCGTCGTCCGTCCGCGTCGTCCTCGAAATCTGTCCAAGTCCAGAGAACTTCCGCCACACCTCGTCGAAAATCTGCCGCGATTTCCGTCCAAGTCCTACCGGATTGACGTCCTCCAGCGCCAGGCCGATCATTGGCGCCGATGGTTCCTGCTTGGTTGCTTCATCGTCATCGTCCGCAGAAGCTCTGATGATCTGACAGCGACGGCGCTTCCCGTTCTTGTTGGCTGTGAAGCTGAAATTGGCAGTCGGTAATGTGGAGGACTTCTGCAGAGAGATGATCCCGAAGAATTCTGACTTCCAGGACAAGGCGGCGCTGCTGGTAGTTGCCGCCGTCATTTCGTCGGAGAGAGAGGACTGAGTGGAATCGACGAAGGGAATGATTTAAGACCACACGACGAGTGACGCCTGGCGTGATGAATGAATATGTCTGAACCGTAGAGAAGATGGAAGCGAGGCTCAGAGACGTGCCACGTAGCGAAGTCTACCTCACTCAAACTTAAACCTCTGATTCTGAAGTTGATCACTAAATCCACGTCATCCTCTTGCTGGTTTTGGATAAGGTGGATTATATCTAGTCTATCTAGTCTAGTAAAATAAAAGAGAGTGGATGCCGTACGTGGCCTTTATAAAACTGAAAAACAGTCCAATACAATCGTGACACATTATAATTTCTCTTAAATTTTTGTTAAGCGCATTGCATATAATAATAATTTCATTTTTTTTTATCTTCAAACTTTTTTTCTTGTTTGCAGTGCATGCAATTTTTTAAGCAATACGAAAACGCGGTAACGGAACTATTCTTTTAATTGCTGACTTGTACGAAAATATGTCGTATACTTAACAACTCTATGACACGATTATATACGTTTTTAAGTATACTTGTATATTTTAGAGCTGTAGGCGTACAAATAAACGCACATACACACGGTTTATCTGAAATTTAATATTTATATATATATAAATCCAATATTTTAAAATATTACAGCTAAGATATTACATTGTATATATATATTTTTATATTATTACTCATACTCGATTTAGTCCAAATCCGCAACTTTTAATCTTTATATATATATGAGTTATCATATCCTAATAGAAACAATAGGATTGTGATGCATTCATTATTAAAAAGTTATTCTATAATTGATTTTAGCACGGATGAGTTTGGAACCGGTCTGGCACGATCTAAAGAGAACCATAATTTTTTTTCTTTAGCATATAAAAACTGGTCAATTTGCTGGTCAATTTGTAACCAGTTCAAAACAGTTTTGTCAAAGTCAGTTCTGGTTCGATCCGGAAAGTAAAAAAAAAAAAAAAAATCAGTCCTAATAGTTATGATTCTTGAATTGGTTAACCTCTTGTTGACCTTATATGTTTGAACTGGTCCGGATTGGACCGATTTTTGTCCCAACCCTACAAATAGTTAGTTTTATGGGCGGGAAAATGGTCGGCCCAGTTTGTTGTTGACTGATTGAGCTAACCCAACATCAATATTTGCAAAAGGCCCAAAAAGAGTTAGGTTTTCAAGAATACGAGTAGACATGAATAAATAAATAAATAAACTACTTATTGGACTCATAAAGCCGAACCGGAATTGAAGGGTAATTTACATTTGGAGATGTTTCAAAATGTTAGTCCCATCTTCATCACAATTTAAAAGATTAAATACCATCGTCCTTTCTTTACCACCCAAAAACCCATTTTCAAAAGCTATAACTTACCAAACTATACTACTAAAACAGATCTTGCATGCACCCAAACCTAACAATCCCAATCTACTCCGACCCTAACTTAAGAAGAAGAATGCTTCCGATTGAGGAATTGAAATAATTGACTCTCACTAGCTCCATTCGGTCGTGGCGGTCATCACATCCTTTTGCCTGTACATCTATCTATATATCTTTGGCTGGAATTGCAGGCAGTAGCAGCAGCAGCAAACTAGTTAGTATTGACAAACCTACTACTGCATTGTTTCTTCTTCTTCTTCCTTCAAATCAAATGCATGCTGCTCAAGCTTGCAAATAATCATCCCGAACCACCAGCAACCTCCGCAGCTCTCTGCCTCATCATTTCCATAACAGCAGCTCTTCTCCTTGTATCTGCCTGTTGCTGCAGTCTCCTCAGATGTTCTTTCAAGTCCCTACAACCAACATATACACAAGAAGAATATTAGCTCCACTCCAGTGCATTGCAACTGTAATAGGGTTAAGAACGTATAAACTGTCTGAAGTTTGCCCTATGTGAGATTTTGGTGTCTGAAGTTTAAATTGTTGATATTGAGCGTATGAAGTTTCAACTTTGTTGAAATTTGCTGTCTCCGTCCAAATTTGTTGTTAAAATTGACAAAACTTTGTCATGTGCTTGTCACATGACTCAATAAAAAACAAATCCCAAAATTGCCCTAGGGTGGTGGCCGGCCGGAGTTGGGTGCTGGTCGGAGTAAACATAAAGGTATCAGGAGCTATTTCGACTTTTCTCACAATTCTATTAAATTTGACAGCAAAAATGGACGGAAAACCAAATTTCAACAAAGTTGAAACTTTAGACAGCCAATATCAACAATTTAAACTTCAGACACCAAAATCTCACATAGGGCAAACCTCAGACAGTTTATAGGTTCTTAACCCCACTATTTACCAATAGATACAGTGAGAAGGTCTTACTTGCAACGAGGAACATTGCATCCTGATTCTTTGCAGGCTCGGGAATGCAGTTGAAGAAGATACCACATCTTCTTACAAAGAGGACATCCTCCAGATGCGCGAACCTTGCACTGAATCCCATGCTTGAACAGCCCTTTAACCTTTCTGCAGTTCGGGTATTGACAAATACCTGACCGACATTGCGAAGCATGTACTAGAAGATCAAGCATTTTCCTCAACTGCATTAACCAACAACCATATCAAATATAATCATGCTATGATTAGTGTAAGAACGTGGCATCGACCCTTCTAGTCTGGGCCCGCTAGGGACTCACCCAGATTCAGTTCATTAAAAAACATAAAGACGAATTCCGAAAATCACCATGTACTTGAGAAAGCATTATCTATAACGTTAAGTTAGGTGGGTACCTGTGATACTCGTAATTGCCTTGCTTCCTTGTTTTGTGCATCCCGATCAGCCGTAGAAGGATGATTTGTCAACTTGTGGGGATGATCGACACCTCCGTCCTTTTTATAACAATTGTTGCACACCTCATAATCAGGACAAACCTCACAGCGCCAACCTTGGCCTGCTTCAATGTCGAGATGGCAAACATGACACATTGTCACGAAAGCAGGAGCTGTTGGGTTATGAAGATGGTAGAGCACCATCATCGATGAGTGCTTGGCTCTCCTCAGGGTGTCGTACTGGTAGTGGTTCCCTTGACAGAGACTCAAGAAAGCTTGTCTTGTGTCGAAAAATTCACTCTCCAGGATGTCGTCTCTATCGGTTGTATCGTCTGGTATATCAACTATTGGAATCTGCAAAACATATGTGCAAATTTTGAAATTTAAGAGCATGTAATGACTAAGATTTTAGGCAGATTATAAAAGCAGCAATAAGAAAATGATCCATCATAAGTTTAGAGTTACTTACTGGGTCAAGGCGATGTACTTCTCTATGATACATAGGGTGTCTTTCTCTGTCTTCCCGTTTTTGCTCTGCTTCGAAACAGCTGTAATTCATAGACGCAATAGAATCAGGTCATGCAGCCGGTTCCTTTTTCCAAGATAAATCTACCAATATTTGGAAGCCCACTTAGCTCCGACTAATCTGGTTGAACCGAAGATGACTATAAAGCTCTCTGAGAGGTTTTTCCACTCACAGGACATTTTTACTGGTCAAATCCATTCACAAGATTGAGACATACTTTATGTGATGGATGCGTATCAGTTTATAAGTTATAACAAGAGGAAATGGTTTATATGACAAAAGCATAATTCCGACCCTTTTCACCTGTCTTTCCTTTATTGCAACTAATAAAGACTTAATATGCAAATGAGACCTACTAAACAAACTTCCGAGACTTATATAGCAAAAATATTTTTTTTAAGACATGGGTGTCTGAGCCTTCCACCCGATCAAAAGTCAAATGATTTATAGGAAAAAACATAGTTTCACCCCTATAAGAATTCACCTACCTTGGCCTAATTGATTTCGACTAACCCTAATAAACATACCAAATAAATTATTGGATAGTTTTTGGCTAAAAAAATGTTGGCTAGTTGGAAGAAAAGTCATCATTTGAGCATTATCTAGAATGCTATTTCATAGAGAAATAGATGCAATTAGACTGAAACCTTTGAAGATTAAAAAAAAAAAAAAAAAACTCAATTATGACCAGATGTGAACTATATCATGGATGATTGTAGACTAAGAGCAGCATGCTTTACTACATATAGAGTTTAAACTTTAAATAGAGTTATAATCTGCAATGCTTCCACTTTTTTTCATGTTTTTATCAATCCTTTCCGATTGTTCAAAATGAGAATTAGTGTGACATCACTAAATAAAATTCCGACAATTAAATAGATAAAGAAGAATGCCAAAATAAGCTCGACCTTATAAGGTCAAGTTTTGAGCATTGAACTTGAAACAGTAACCTTTTTTTTTGGCTTTATATTCATTCATGGTGGGTTCCCTTTTCCCAATCCATTGGCTTGAAAGCTCAGTCATATATATGGTCGAACTTATCTTAGCATGTCATGTAGATAAATAACAAGATAAGATCAAATATGATGCAAAAAGAAGATGAAAGAACCGTACCTGTCACAAATCTGGAAGTTTCTGCAAGAGTTGCATACCCAGCGGTTTCCAGAAACCATCAAGGTGCAGCAGTGGCTGCACGGATGCTGCAGATGAACCATAATGAAATCTTCCTTCATCGGAGAAATTGTCTCACCAAGCTGGGAAAAATTGAACAGTTCGTGGTCACTTAAAATTTAATCACATCTTTGAATTTAAAAAAAGAAGATAAAAGGAAACAAATAGAGATCACAAATAAAACTTACTCTGTGCATCAACAGGACATCCTTGGACCCATTACCAGAAAGATCGTGACCAGATGCTTTGAGGGCCCTTTTTGTTATGGTTTTCTTAATCATTCCCTTCTTATTCGGCTTTTTACCTTCTTCCTCTTGACGAATTTGATAGATAAGCTCCTCTGCCGCACCGGGCCAGTAGTCACCATCGAAGTATGGAAGCCTAGCTGCAGTTAACTTTGCCTTACATTCACCCGTTGACGTAAAAAAATGGTCATAGAAGTTAGTGAGGTCAACCACGATTTTCTCTGAGGTGGCTTTCTTCAACATTGATAAATACCTAAAGCCCAAAACAAACAGTGAAATGAAAAGTTAGTTTGACAGTAAATAACATTCATAGACTAACAAATGAAGCACATCCAAGTAACAACTAAACAAAAGTTTACTAAAATTAACCCTCTATCTTTTTAGCTTCTAAGATGTAACGTATATATAATATTTTGATGGAAGAAGGCCAAGGTATTAAAATAGAAAATAAATGAGACTCACATATGATAAGAATGTGAAGAGTGGAAATGGAATTTTACTCGGGCAAAAAATAAAATGAATGGGACTTCTACACATTTACTCAATCTGTACAAATGGGGAATCTTAGACAGGTAAGAAATAGAGAGCACAACCTCTTCTATTGGCTTTATATTAGTAGCTACAACTAAAAGATAGAATGGAACTTCTACACATTTACCCTCTATCTATACAAATGGGCAATCTTAGACAGGTAAGAAATAGAAAGCACAACCTCTTCTATTGGCTTTATATTAGTAGCTACAAGTAAAATATAGGTAGCCTCACCATTCCCTGAGTTTATCTGATTTTGGAGTTTTCTGAATCTCGGGATGACAATATAAAATGTAATCTTCACCCTTAAGGGGCGGACAAGCCCATATATAGCAGCTGGCAAAACCGCGTAATTTGCAGTATTCCAAGTAGCCAATCTGCAACAGTAACAGCATTAAGACGTATGTTATAACAGCAGTTTTATATCATCAATTCCTAATAAATTTATTTCATTTTATTATTATTATTATTATTATTATTATTATTATTATTATTATTATTATTATTATTTTATTATTATTATTTAAAAAAGTGTATGAAACAGAACTTTACCAAAATTTCGTGATAAACAAAGGTTCGGAGAGCTTCTCCAGTGGCTGCTCTGACCTCCGGCCTAAAATATTTCACAGAATCCAGATACGAGAGATAGACCCGACGTTGGTTTGGAAATTGGCACTCAGATCCAAATTCTTGAACATACATTCCAAATAAGCACACTTCTACACCCTCAATCTTTTGAAATAACAAAACGACCTTCAAAAAGCAGAATAATGTTTGGTTAATAAAATCTCACCAACATCATGAAAATAGAGATGATGCATGAGAGGTTAGTGGCGTAGTGCACCTTTGACTTGTATGGAAATTCTGTTGGATAGTTCTCTTCCTGAAATATTTCCAGAAACCGTGGCTTCACCTCCAACTTCTTATCAACCGATGAAACAACCCTTACTACAAGACCATCAGCTCCAGGAACCTTGAAATTCATTGAAAGTAAATTAGTCTCTCCTATAGTAAGCTATGATTCAATAAACATGTGAAAAACCTAAAAATACTATTTTTGATCAATAATTCATTTAACTGAACTGAAGTGGCAAGCTTCACCAATATTTAAACACACAGAGTTTAGTAGCTTAGTTCAAGCTTGGTCCAGAGTTACTGGACCAAAGAAAAACTGTAATAGTAGCCATGAAGAAAATGTTTCTAGTTCACTAATCACCTCATCGAAAGCTTTGCCTTGAAGCTTCGCCCTGTCAAGTCTCTCTTGTTTCAGTCTTTTCCCTAACCTCTGTTCTATGTGGTCGCTGAGAATTGTTCTTGGTAAATCTTTGGCCCCAAGAACGGCACTCTGTGGCAAAGGTTTGCGCTTTCCCTGCTCAACGGCGTCGATATAACAGTTAGGGCAGGTATACTCGGCCTGACCGCCATCATTTCTCCGAAGATTGAACAGAGCACATATTTGATGCTGCCATGCTTCACAGATGTCACATTGAACCCACTGGAGCCAAATAAAAAATTGTACAAATTAACGTTACATTAATAGTTTAAAAAAAGACTACCAGCAAAGAGGGGGGGGGGGGGGGGGGGGGGGGTACTAACCGATTCTTCAGTCTCTTCATCATTTTTCTTCTTCTGAAGTCTCACTTTGGGAATTACGGAACCATCAGCCACAATGGTATCTCCACGAGAATCATTATAGCATGGGATGCAAAAGCAGTGTCGGGTATCTCCTGCTCCAACAGTGTAATACATTGCATTTCGCTTAATGCGAGAACCACATGGAGTGCAGTAAAGAGGAGGAGGCTCAAAGTTGAGTCTCTCAACTGCACACAACTGGCATGAGTTCTCGTTCATTGAGTGCCCCATTGCTTGATTCTTTTCTGCCTTAGATTTACTCTGAAAACGGTACAGATAATAACAATTAGCAACTCGATTAGGCGAAAGGAGAAAAAAAATAGATTAGATTACATCGATCTGCGCTAGTTAAGATATTGCCAGTTGTTAAACAGCTTAGCCCTGTAGAACAACCAGTCAGTTACCCAGTCGTCTAGATATTTCACACATTGGCAAAGTTTGTTCGACAAATTCATATTCATTTACCTCACATTTTTTACTAGTATATATCCGCCTAAAAGGAAATTTCTACTCACGAGTTAGAGAAGCATTAAACAACTGAGTGTAGTATTCAACCGCGCCTAGCCTAAATACTAAAGGAATAGGTTAGTCAATTGTTATTCACCAATAACCTTAAACAAACAGTTAGTTTTTTGCGAAAAGTTGTAACTCATCTTCCAATATACCTTGTCTAGGAATCTCAGTGCCACCAAAGTGCAAACGACTGCCCGTTGGCCCTTTGGTGACTGACACCAACCCAGCTAAAAATGCTGCGCCTTAATAGGTCAATGAGATTACCGGAATATTTCCTGGGCCCAAGGTTTACTTGAATAAGTCAAGTTTTGTCATTATCATATTTTATTATGTATACACCTTATGTTGGAAATATGGATTTTTGGAAGTCGATAGAGAGACGCCTAGAGCAAGCACAATTTGAGGTTCTTAACTAGTTTAGAACAGTAGACTGTAATGGCACACTTAAAATTAAGAGTCCAGTGGAAAATAGTTGTACTCAGTCAGTTACAGGGAAGACAAAATAACAGCTTGATAATTGACATACCTGACCAACCCACTGCCTCAAACCAAAGATATGTTCTCTGACTTGCTCTGGTGTAAAAAGCTCAGTCAACGATACACCTGTCACTTTCGGCTTCCCAGATTTGACAGAGGTTGTAGCTTCAGCAGTTTTGTCTGCACTTTCCTGCTTGACTTCATCACTTTTATTGTCAACTGAGATGCTCTGCTTATGAGTCTCCTTTACAGACTCCACTTGAATTGGGATGCTGCTCTTATCATCACCTTTCATCACACCAAAACTGTGCCTTCCTTGTCCAAAACTCGAAAACATTTCCATCCGCATCTCTGTGACCTCTTTTTTGACAGGTTTAAAGGTTTCAATTTGTTTCTGTTCTTGGCTCGAGACGACCTGAGGATCAAGAAGCACAGATCTAGGCATTGACACAGGCGGCTTTTCAGGTTCATGGTTAAAGGAGTGAGAAGGTAAATCTGCCTTGATCCGCTTTTGGGGAGGCATTAATTCTTCTAAATTTCCACTCATGGATGCACTGTTCGCGATCATCTTTGCTGAATTAACTCCAGTATCACCAGAATTTGCTGAATCTGTGTGAGGCTGTACTTTTCGCTGTGCCTGAATAAATAGCTTTACTGGGACACAAACAGGGCAACCTGAGTCTGTACATTGCTTGTGGTGATCAATCAGTATCTTGGAATGGCGACAGCGAGGAAAACCGCAATCCAGAGACTTACACTTCTCCATATGTCTCAACAACTCTTGAACGGTGATGCAATGAGCTTCCTGGCATTTACCTTTTGGAGCACCACAACGGCGAGCATGGCGCAAAAACAAAAGCCATCGTTTCTGATTGTTGAACTGGCGTTCACGGTCTGAAGTTCCATTCTCTGTGACGCTGTTGCTGAAACTCGTAGTCTCTCTTGTACTTCCAGAAGTAAACTTACCACTTGAAGCACCATTAGTATGCTGAGCTACTTCCTGCTGATAAATCTTCTGTCCAGCCTCAACCTTTACATGCTTTTCATAAGATTTGTTCACAATGATCCGATCCTGAGACTGGGGATACCATTGACCTTGAGACACTACATCCGATGACATTCTAGCACTGTTAGAATCCATGAGTTGGCTGGGTTGAATGAATTTCTGCATTTGCGGAGCACCTTGAGACAATGAGGAATGGACATCATTCTGGTTATGGAGCTGAGCAAAATCCATAATTTCAGGTGTCTGGGTTTGCAGAATTCCATCGTGCTGATTTCCTCCAAGTTCATGCTTAACTTGTCCTTGAGGATCAGGTGTCACTTGAGACATCGTAAAAGCTTGAGTAAATTGCTGCTGCTGCCCATTAAAATACCTCTGTTGCTGCTGATAATGATGATTCTGCGGCTGAGGTAATTGCCGCTGTTGGGACGGTACATTTTGCTGTGAGTTAGGCAAATTTAAATGACTTGAGACCAAAGATGTATTGGTTCTCATAACAGAACTTGGGTTTTGAGAATTCATCATTGATCCAACAGCTGTACCTTGTTGATATTGATCAAAGTGATGTAAAGCAGCATTTGGTGAAATTGAATCAGTAAGAATATTGTTCATACTCGTTCCAGGGACCCCGTTCATGGCTCCATTTGAAAATCCGTTGGATTTCTGCTGAGGAACAAGCAGGTTTTTATGTGCTGCTGCAGCAGATTCAGCTGTTGAAAACTTACCACCATTACTAGAACCCTCAACATTTATGTAACTGGTGTTGTTGCCACTATTGTTAAACCCAGGAGTTGGAATCATCTGACTGTTCATTCTTTGCATGTTAAAAGATGCTGAATTATTGCCAGCAGAATAATTGGAAATTGTTGGTGCCTGCTGATACCCATTAGAGAATGACCCTATAAGATAGGAATTAACTTTAGAGCTGTCAAGCAAAAAATTAGAAGCTTCTGCAATAATTATAAATCAAAAGTTACCATTAACTGTTGATAAATGGGTTTCTGAATTTGTAGCTGTTGAAGCATCCATAGATGATGTTACAGCAGCATTTGAACTCCCTCCATGTGACATTCCCGGTGTTGGTATCATTGTAGTAGTAGCTGAGGAAGACGAAGTTGTTTGTTGCCGATTCATTTGCGGTGTTCGCCTGATCAAACAATGTAATCGCGCCTCCATAGTATCCTCATTCATATAGTCCTCCTAAGTTAATACAAAATATGCTGTCAGTAAAAGAAAATAAAATTATAATTGAAGAGAATTATGTCAAACAAAGAACAACCTTTGAGACAGCACTCTTAAATAGACCCTCCTCGAGACGTTTAACAATATCCTTAAGTTTCTGCAACTGAGGTTGGTTAAAGTTCTGCGGTTGTTTGCGAACTAAGCATGCAAATCTGACAAGAAACCAGAATATCCCATCAGCACGACAGGAACGTAGTACAATCTAAAAAAAAAAAAATTTAAAAAAAACTAGGATGTGAAGGTGTCTTACATCTTCTGTTGCATATTCCTTCGAGCTTGGATAAAATCAGGATCCATGGATAATGTAGTTGTTGGAGCACCATTGCCACCAACAGCAGCTCCAACTCCATTATTTTGCATCGGATAAGACGGTCCATTGCCATTACTACGCTGATTCATTCCTTGCAATTGACCGCTCGCTTGAACTTGATTAGAGACATGTCCAGGGACCTGCCCTAGCATATGAGCTTGCATGCTAAACTCTTTCTTTATTTTTTTGCTTATCAATGTTGCAGAGCAGAGCGACGGATTCGCAATGCAGAGCTCAAACTATTTCACATCCACTAGCTGCAAAAAAACCAAAAAAAAAAACGAACCTTAACTATTGGACAGTATATATATAGCACGAAACGCAGTAGTAGATCAAATTCGCATCAGCTAATCAGACGAATAAAAAATTGAACGCGGGAAGAACCCTAACTGAAATTACCGACCTAGAGCAGAAAATCAAGTTAGCGAACCTCGATTGAGTGCGGGAGAATTGCTGGAATCGGAATCGGAATGGTCCCCAGTGACTTGGAACTTGAATTGGGGCAAATTTCGAAGCTTTGGAGTTGAATTGATCGCGCGATTGAGGATTGAACTGAAGAGAGGAAGCGAGAGGCAGAGTTCGACCGCGGGAATCGAAATTGATTCAGCGAGCAGAGAGCAGCAAGGTGGAGACAAAGTCGGACGAAGACGAAGAATTGAAAATCATCGGAAAAGGAGAGTGAGTCGTAAATTTGGACGGGAATCGGAAAATTATTGGATTTAGGGTCCTTTGTCTGCGATAATTCAACTTTCAAGGATTCAATTTCAAGGTAAGGTTGGCAAAAACAAAAAATTATAAGGTAAGGTAAATTGAACCGTTTTCATATTTTACCAATGTTATGTTATTAGAATCGGACCGGACCCCGAACCAATTAGGTCTGGTTTCCAGTTTGGTCGGTCACCTCGGATCCGTCCAACAATTCATCTTTACACTACAAATTACTAGCCCATCTAAATTAAGTAAAAAAATCTCAGTATGTACGAAAGAATACTTAATCTTGGTCATTTAAAAAATAAAAATAAAAACCTCAATATTTTTTATATAAAAAGGTCAAATGTTAATTCAAGTTCAACTCAATTCTTCTAACTTTCTTCTTATTTTTTTCAGATTTTTTTGCCCACATTTTTTTAGACGTTATTAACTAGCAAATTGGTGACCCGACCGATTCACTTATAACCGTCTTCCAGTTCGCTCAAAATCAACCGGTTGAATTGGGTTCACATGTTTTCATCATACGGAACCAACTAGAGCTACGGTTCCCGGTCTAACTGCTGGTACGGTCTAATTCCGGTATATATATACTAGATAATGAACCCACGTACAGCGTGTGATGAATTATTTTGCATCATGTTAGTACATATACATCTTCATTACTAATTTAGTTAAAGTGATCTCATTTGACGTCTCTCAGGCTTACAAAACAAGGTAGACTTTTAGTCCGAGAGTTTTAGAATATACAGTGATGTTGTCACAAATGAGTGTGGATACACCAGGAGGAGTGTAGTCAGATGCACATATTGGCTTCTATAGTTCGTGAAGGAGGTTGTTAGGGGAAGACTGAGTTGTGGTATTGTGCGAAACGCAGCTGAAAGATTGTAGAAAAGTTGCCTAATAGCGTACCCAAGGGGTGGGAAGTCTCGAAAGGTGCGGTAGTCGTTTCTCCATGAGCAATAAGTAGACAATACCACGAGATCGTGGTGGTGGCTTGGAAGAGTCAGTTGTGACTTGCGTGACGTTAACCAACGAGGAAATTGATCTCATCTAGGGAGGGGAAAGTGCGCAAAAAGAAACTTGGACAACACTTAAGAAGGCAGACGGTGTTGATGGCGCGGTAAAGTGCCCTGCTGCGAAAGAATTGAAGATTTCCTTATAGGCATCAAAATCGCACGTCGAGGGTGTTGCGTTGGTTGGATGGGGGAGAATGTCATGGATCTGACAAAGTGGTGCTAGTTAAAGCACTATCAGCGTCTACTATGTGCAAATCAATTTTTTTTTTTCTAATAAATAAAGGTCTTTAGGGGGAGTAGTAAATATGAGCCAGCCAGGATGTGAAGGATGCGGAAGCTCTCCTTCTACTGGAGGTGTCGCTTGAAAGTATATGACTTGTTTCTAATGGTTTGGTTATCATCAGTTAAGGCGTTGCACGACCTTCGAGACCTTGTTGGTTTGGGAGTTAATGTCGATTTCTTGATGATGGTCAGAGTATGCCGAAAACCGGTGAATATGCTTTTATGAGCAAGACCTCTAACCGCGAAACGTTCCAAATGTGGATAAAGCATCCATTATCCGTGTGCGCGATACAAACTGGGCTTCGAGAATGATCATTTTGTGTAATTAGGGCGTATCCAACCTCGAGAATGGTTGGATGCTCTGCGAGCAGATTTCCTAAGTGTCAAATCTCCAAACCCGTGACTTTTCCATATTTCCGAATCATTAGAACAATATGGTTAATTATATATACATATATCAATAAAAGGTCAATGAATACACCCAAATAAGGGTGAGTATGGAGTGTTCTATTTCTTCAAGAAAATCTCTTTAATTGAAAGTAGATTATGATAAAAACAAATTGAGATAATACAATTAATGTTTAGAAGATTAACATTTTAAACTCGCATTAGAAAGATGTTTTTTAATATTTAATATACTATTGTGTCACAATTTTGTTTTTTTAAAGCACATATTAGAAGTGTGAAATTATGGGGTCCTAATAAGTGGTTTAGATCATTTATAATCATTAAAGTTAACATATATGATATTTATGTTCAATTTAAATATTACTTAAAGACTAAAAAATATTTAATTTCCAATCATTTTGGTTAACTCTATTTATTTAAAGAAATATAATTATGCTTGATTAAATTAGTTAATGACATGTGGCAAAATATCTCATTTTGATGTTTAAAATAAATTATATTACTTATGTCACAAACTAAGATTTCCAAAATATTTATAATTTTATGTACACCTCTGCAACAAATCAATCAATAGCAATATGAATATTTTATGTTAATATATTAATTTAAAAATGAGTTTGCTCAAGTTAATATATTAGTAAAATTATTTTTTCATATAAATAGAGATTCGTACAAAGCTCGAGTAATGTCTAGTTTTATTATATATTATTATTACTAATATTTTTTTTAATATTATTTAATAAGACTAAAACCATCTAAAAGATGAGTGAATTTCCAAAATATGCTTTTTCATAAACTAATTTCCAAATTAAGATTTTTTTTAATCATTTATATTTTTACTTGGATCCTAAATTTTACATTATGTTAAAAATGAATATAAAAAAATATAATACAAAAAATAAGGAAGTATTTGAAAACTTAGAGAGAAAATATACGAAATACAAAAATAAATTTAAAAAGGGAAAAAAGGATGCAAATAATAAGAAAAATATAGATTGATTTTTTTTTTGTAGATTTTAATTAAAATAATAATAATTTAAATTAAAAGATAAATTTAAATTTGTTTGAAACAAATATAGTACGATAAAAAAATTATTCATTTAAAAGTGTGAAATAAAAAATGATACTAAGTAAAATTCATTCCTAAATATATTCTATTCATTATTCATTTTTATACTATTTTTTCTAATTTATACATTTTTATAAATTTTAGATGTTTTCTTTTGAAATCATGTACACTTTAAATTATATATTTTCATATATTTAAAAAAAATATGGATTATTTTATTTTCTTTATATTTTAATATTTATTGTTAGTTAGTAATTAATTAATTTATTTTTATATTCTAAATATATTTTCCTTAATTGTTCCATATCTTTATTGTGTTATGTATATTTTGATTCAGGTTTATTAAAAACATAATGTAAATTTTAGGCCGCAAAATATAAAAGGTAAAAACAACTTTAAAAAAATATAGTTATCATCAGAAAATTAATTTATGATAAAGGTCTACTTTAAAAACTCAAGTTAAATCTATTTTAGAATTCACTATAAAAATGGGCTAAAGTAATAAACTATTCTGGATGTGAAAACCGAAGCTCACGATTTCGATGTTCTGCTTCTGACTGACACAATACCACGCACTCTTCTTTCCTCTTCTTCTCATCTCGGTGACTTTTGTTTTCTGTATATTATAAATGTATGTATGTATACATTTTTTCTCAATCGCATCAAGCTCTCATCAGCAGCCATGGCCACGCTCCAAATAGACATCCGATCTGCTCTCCACATGGCAATGAGATCCTCCGCCGCCCGAGCACTGGCTCCCCGCCTTATCCTGTCCCGTTCCATCGCTGCCTTTGGCCGGATGTCTTCTCCGACTCTCTTCTCTTCATCCTCCTCACAAGTGCAGCCGAACAAGTTCAAGCTGCACGCTTTCTCCACTCAGGAAGCGGCTGATTCCGTTGTGAACTTGCCAGATAAGCCTTCAATCTGTACCGCCGACGAGCTCCACTACGTGTCCGTGGATAATTCTGATTGGCGCCTCGCACTTTGGCGTTACAATCCCTCTCCTAATGTATGGTGCGCTGCAGTCTCAATCGGGTTCATGCTTTCTTGCTTGTAGCTGCTCTTATTTGTGTCCTAATTTGTTCTTATCTTACAGGCTCCGACCAGGAATCATCCTCTTTTGCTATTGTCCGGCGTTGGAACAAACGCCATTGGCTATGATCTCTCCCCTGAAGTAAACTCTTCCATTTACAATACCTCTTCTAACATAATGGCTTGCTGATTGATTTTGTTGAAAAGAAAATCCATTAATTCTATTCATCAGTCTAGTTATCACCTCACTACCAACTCCTTTTTAACATTTCATTGGTTTTTGTAGTCATCATTTGCTCGACACATGTCTGGTCAAGGATTTGATACATGGGTTCTTGAAGTTCGTGGTGCCGGGTTGAGTGTGAGGGCGGCAACTCATAAAGAAACTGTGCAATCTGCAAATGCAGCCTCCAAGCAAATGGAAGATGCTGCAAAGGGAAAAACTAATGGATTTCTTTCAGGACTGCAGCAGTCAGCAGCTGATGATTCTACTGCAATCGGAAATGCTAAGGACGCTGTTGATGATGGAAATTCTGAACCACTAATACTAGCAACAACTTGGGATGAATCAAAACTTGTCTCCAACTTGACAGAAATGTTCATGAGATTGTCGGAGAGGTTATCGGGTTTCCTTAGTGATGGACAATCCAGAATTATGTCAGCCAAGTTTTTTGATCGAATCTCCCAACTTCTGGAAGATTCTCAATTATTGGAAGGCTTTGATGAGATCAGGAACAACTTTTCCAGTTTACTAGAAGCAAGGCAAAACTCAGGAATTGCTAATCAAATCAGTGATTTGAGCCAGCGGCTAGTTAATATTATCGAGGAAAGCCAGAATTCAGTTTCACCTTCATTGTTTAGTCTCCAAGAGCGTTTGTCTTCTACCATAGAGGATTTTCAGAAACAGCTTGATTTAATTGTCAAGTATGATTGGGATTTTGACCATTACCTTGAAGAAGATGTTCCTGCTGCGGTGAGGTGACATTTCATATTTCTATGCACCTCCTTATATTTGAATCACATGATTTTCATATGAAGATTAATTTTACCTTTAACTTGAAAATTAGTTCTCTATCATCAGTTAGTCTATCTGCTATCTTCTTAATGTTTTTCACTATGTGTGTTCCTTTCCATGATGAATTAACAACGCTCTTGTTTACATAGATGCAATATATACTTGAGGTGACCAAGCCAGAGGATGGTAAACTGCTTGCTATTGGGCATTCCATGGGCGGTATCTTGCTGTATGCAATGCTCTCACGTTTTGGTAAGTTTTATGCGCTATCATATTTTTGCTAGAGATATTGAACTAGCAAATTGTCCTTGTAATTGTTACTTTTGGACTTGAGCTAACCCTAGTTTTTCTAATAGGTTTGTGTGATGCTTAAGTATGATGCATAGTGATTTTCACTCTTTTTCTGTTAGCAAATAGAGTTAGCTCCTTTTGACCAACCCAGCCTCAAAGATAGGAGCTGGACAATTCAGCATGTAATTCTAGTTTTTTTCTGAGTTTGCTTCCACTGGCTTCTTGACTTGCCTGTTTTGTCGCCTTTTCCTTAGGTTTGCAAGAAAAACTTCAACCTTTTTCATATGTGACAAGACTAAGCATGCCTATATAGTTACCGGGTTTTACTTAATATTATAAACTAATACCAAAATGACCATGAATAACAAGTATACCTTTTTTCCCTACGGATGTTTGAAAATTTAGTTAACTAAATGAAAATTTCTCCTCCGAAGTGATATTTTGGTCTTCTTAAATATCCAATCATCTGTGATGATATTAATTGAACCTCCGTTAGGTTTTTTTCGTTGCTTTTGTACACTGTTTCATATTCTTATCAATATATCTGACTGTCTGTTATTTAATAGGGTTAAGAACCTAATAACAGTCCCTACAGTCCCAACTATAGGTCATGTTGCTAATTGCTGTCCCGTATTTAAAATGTTGATATTCAGTGTCTTAACTATCAGATTGGTTTATTTCACTTTTTCACATGATATTGACATTAAAATTGGTGCTTAAAGCAATAAAAACATGTTATTTTCCACTTTTGCGAGATATTAGATTTGTTGTTCATGGTTTAGGCTCATTTGATGCTTAAAAAACATGTTTTTGTTTAGCCAGTTTTAAGAGAAGAAAAGTGAAAACCAACCAATTTGATAGTTGTGACACCTAATATTATTTTAAATATGTGACACCAATTTGATAGTTGAGACTGTTTTTACGTTCTTAGCACTATTTATTATTGTGAGTGTTTAGGAAATACTGGAGATGGGCACTTCACCCTTGTTATATTATATGTGTGTGTGCCGCCACTGGAATGTCAGTTAAAGTCATTTTTCTATCTATGGTTCTATATATTTACATATCAACAGAAGCTTTGTTGCTGAAATAAGAAATCTCATACCATATACTAACCATTGGAATTTTGTTTTATAAGGTTTTGATGGAAAAGACCCGAGGCTAGCAGCTATTGTCACGTTGGCTTCTTCTCTGGACTACACCTCATCCAAATCCACCTTGAAATTACTTTTACCACTGGTAAGTAGATGGAATATGTATCATCTATGATTTTTTTTTTTTAAAGAACCCATCATCACCACATTGTTTTTATAAAAAAAAATAAAAATTGTTCAGGCTGTTTTCTATGTGACTGTTTTTCTTTGTAACTCTACAGGCAGATCCAGCTCAGGCTCTTAACGTCCCTGTTGTTCCCTTGGGAGCATTGCTTTCGGCAGCATATCCACTTTCATCTCGCTCTCCATATATATTATCTTGGCTTAATTATCTGATATCAGCTGAAGATATGATGCATCCCGAATTGTTGGAAAGGCTCATCTTGAACAACTTTTGTGAGTGAAAATGAATTCTTCCCTTGATATTTATATATTTCCCTAGTGCCACCAATATTTGAGATTGACAAAAGTTTGCATGAATTATGGATATCTGTTTGTTCATCAACTTATTTATTTACTACTATCCGATAATATGATTAATGATGCAGGTACAATCCCAGCTAAACTCTTACTGCAGCTAACTACAGCTTTTAAAGAGGGAGGTCTAACTGATCGGAGCGGAAAATTCTTCTACAAGGAGCATTTGCATAAGAGTAATGTTCCAATCTTGGCGCTTGCTGGTGACAAAGATCTAATATGTCCACCCGAAGCTGTTCTAGGTATGAAATTCCAACTATATCACATGTTTGTAGTGATTAACTGATAATAACACGAGAGCTTGTGCAGAGACGGTTAAGGTAATTCCTGAGCATCTTGTTAGCTATAAGGTTTTTGGAGAAGCGAATGGACCGCATTACGCTCACTACGATCTGGTTGGCGGACGAGCGGTATGTAATGCTATATTATAATTACAATATAGAGTTAAATGTCTGAATTTTGACCAATGTTAACTGGAGGGATTTGAATTTTCAAAAGTTAATTTGGAATGTCTGAATTTTCAACTTTGTTGATATAAGAGGTCTCCATCAATTTTTGCCGTTAAAACTGACGGAATTTGGTCACATGTTTGGCATGTGACCGGAAATAAACTTAAATTCTGAAAATGCCCTTCGACCAAAATGTGTACCTCACATGCTTGACCTGAAAAGACTAAAATGCCCCTTAAAGCAAAAAAAAAAAAGCATTCTTCTTCGCCGGAAAACACCGCCGGTGACTGCCAATGCCGCCCAAAGCTCCGGAAAAAAGGGGTAAAAGTGTCATTTTACACAATTCTGTTAAATTTAACTCTAAAAATGGACAGAAACCAAAGTAAAACAAAGTTGAAAGTTCAGACCTTTCAAATTAACTTTTGAAAATTCAGACATCTACGGTTAATATTGGTCAAATTCAGACCTTTCATAGGTTATTAACCCTATAATATATATATATATATATATATATATATATATATATATATATATAGTAGCAAATGTGGCGTGGTTGGATTTGATTTACGTTACCTTGTGTTATTTGTGGTGTCAGGCTGTGCAGCAACTTTATCCATGTATAGTAGACTTCTTGTGTCTCCACGATGGCATTGGCAACCAAGAGAAGTAATGTTTGTGTTAGCTAAAGAGGGTGGAGTAAAATCTTTTGTTTAAATTTCGAGTGAAGAAACACAGTTTTGGTTGGTTTTAGTTTGTAAAAGTCACGGATGAGAAAGGTATGTAATTGTTTGTGGTTAAATGGTCTCAAATTGCATCAGTTAAAGGGCTTGTTTTATCCATTCTACACTTCATTTCTTATCCAATGGTTTCAGGTTCATGCTTTAGGATTTTATACATTTTTATGGTTACTACTTTACCCAGATGATTTTTTTTTTTTTTGGTTTCCCGCGGTGGTCCTAGGGGCCCTAATCAGGAGGGTCGCACCGGGTCAGTCTGTAAAGGGTAAAATGCTGGTCATGAACAATTTTCTATTCTCGTGGTCTCTGGTTAAGGGATGAGGCGCTGAACCACCACGTCATTGTTACATGGTTTTTTACCCATATGAGTTATCCTTATGTGAATATGAATTATTTTAGGTCATGAGTACACATGGTAATTCAGTTGTGGATACAAACAAATTGGATACAAACAAATTGAGCGGAAAGCAAACAAAATTGTGTAGGATTGGAGTTCTAAAGCATACCACTCTTGTTATACATTGAATACCTTCTAAAGGGGCTAGAATTTATAACGATAGAAATATGATCGGGTTTGTGAATCCCATTTGATTAAGAAATAACAATTTTCTTATTAGGGATTTTATTTTTTCTTTCGTCCCCACCTAAGTGCACGGGATGTGAAAAAAAAAAAAGAAACAAAAAAAGAGCTTAATAAGAAAATTGTTATTTGCTACACTTTTCTTCACGCCGTCATCTTCGTCTTCAACTCCTCTACAAACTAATTAATCAATTTTATCCTTTAGAATTAACATCTATAAATTATTCATGCTAACTCAATAGAATTTTAAAAAAAAATTAAAAAATTATATAAATTCTAAACTCTTAATTAAAAAGCCTTAAAAGAAAAAACACTTTTGGACGGCACTGTTATTCCCAGCAGGAGCGCCATGCCACGGTTAAAAACGTCGATGTATTTCAGTAAAAAAAACATTCACTAATATTTTTGTATTTGGATTTGTTAATTGACTAGAACATTCTGTTTATTATTAAAAAAAAAAAAAAAAAAAAAGTAGAACATTCTAATTTCGATCGTGTCATTTATGTGTAGACTTACCAATTATACCATGAAGAAACCTAAGAAAGTGGGCTTTGTATAGGCTTTAATGGTGTAGAATTTTGTTGGCTCAAAACAAAATGATAAAGAGGGTCGAGAGAAGGAAGAGGAAAACACAAGAAGAGACGAGTATCGTCAAGCACATCCATGTAAGCTTTTTCTGTGTCACCGCTGTACCACGTGGTACACCTCATGCCTCTCACTCACAAGTGGGACCCAGATATACTGGGTCCCACATCTTGTGAGAGAGTAATTGGTAACCCTGGCACAGCCGGGCCATATAAGAATTTTTCCTTTTTATTTGGACGCACCGGTAGTCCAGTACATCTCCTCTATCTTTCATAAAAAAAAAAAAAAAAAAAGGTACATCTCCTCTCTCCATCTAGATTAATATCTTACCAACACAAAAATAAAACTCCAATTACAACGGATAGTTGTTTTTTGTTTTTTTTAAGAGTGCGTAATCCGACATAGCAGTGACAACCTCGTATAATTTCCTTCTATTTATTTGTCATAGGTGTTTCTTGAATATGAAGTCCCAAAATTTGAACTCTGCATTGCTTTGATTTGTCTCAGGCATACAATTTACAACCATACAATTTAACACCTCATATCCTCTGGATGATCCAGCCTGCCAATCAAGTTGCAATTTACTAAAGCTCGGAAATCCCAACCCCTACGATTAACACTTACACCATACAAGAACAACAACTTGCTCCATAACTGTAACTTTCACACGACACGACGCGGTTCCTTATTAGTTATCATCTATCACCATTACAAAGCACATACCAAGTAGTCCAATACAGATAAAAATATTTGTCAACAAAATGGGCAACTGTATTAATCAAGATATATAGAGTATACGAAATACTGACCTTTCAAAATTGTTCTTCTTCCCTTACTTATTATAATGCCTGCGACGTTCTAATCTGCTGCTTCCCAGGCTCCGTAGTGTCCGGCATCGCAACACTGGTGGGTATCGTCTGATATTGAGGAGTGTAGTAAATCTGAGGATGAGGCGAAGGAGGAGCAGCTGCCGCAGCAGCAGCAGCAGTATTTGCATATTCGTATCCATAAGTAGCTGATGTGGGAGCCATGGATTGAGCCGGGAGGTGATGAATCGGCGAGTATCCCACATACTGAGGCTGCTGACCTGGCGGTTGCATCTGGACGAGTTGGGTCCCACCACCTGGAGCTGCCACTCTGTACATACCTGCTGACCCGATCTCGGGTTTAGCAGTTCTATAGATGGAGGGTGGAGGAGCCATGGCAGTTGCAGTAGCAGCAGCAGCATTTGGCGGTGTCTGAGGTCGGGTTGAAGTTTGTGGCTGCTGCATGTAGTACATAGCGTACTGCTGCTCGAGATGATGTTGGAGATGTTGAGGTTGGTAAAGTGGATAATAGGTGGTCATCGGAACTGACCCAGTCGGGTGTTGAATGTAGTGGGGCCCGCCTTGGACAAACTGCTGTTGAGGTTGCAACAGATATGCAGCAGCAGATTCTGGAGTTTGCTGCTGCTGAAGATGTAATCCTTGTGGGTGAGGGGTTGGATCTGAAAGAGGTATCATCGAGTCAACAACGTTGCTTCTCGTGCCTGCTGGAACTTGCATCACTGGATCTTGATGAACACTCGCCTTCCCACGAGACAACGGATTTTTCAAACTTCCCTCGCTTTCAACAAACAATAATCTCAATCAGTAAAAAACAGAAACATTAATGCAATGTACAAGAAACTGAGTGAAACTTTGATTAATCTCCTCAGGCAATGCTACATAGTGCAAAATATCACAACTATTCTATTCCATCACTTTTCTACTCCAAAGGTAACATTTTTCAATTTCAATCCCAATTGATGCTTCCTTTAAGCATGTCAGCAATGCTTAATAACATGTACATCGAAAACCGAATTCAGGAGATAACTAATCCCATAAAAAGCTTGGGAATGTTCTTGGGTTAAATACAATACTATAATCTGATTAATTATAATAGTCACTTAATTATGTCAGCAATGCTTAATAACATGTTAATTAAGTAAAACCAACTAATTTATATCATTTCTGATTTCCCTACTCCAACATCATTAACTAAGACAAGCTGTGTAATATATGCCACTGTCACCTAAATCTGAGAGCTTTTTCCACCCAAGAACAAGATGAAATCTAAGCAAATAGCCACTTATGTTCATCATCAAGTATGGCATAAAGCGGTACCTGGAAACTGAATCAGGAGAAGCCAATTCAAGAACTCCACTCGGTTTTTGCTGCGTTTGCAGTGCAGCCAGACTCAGCGGCGGCTGCTGCTGAACTTGAACCGCCCTCCTATAGCCTATTGGAACTCCTTGATCCGATCTTTCATCATCAGACACAATCCTTTCACAACCTACAAAGCCACTGGAAGTCGGAATCTGAAGACCTGAGGGCATCAGCGGCGGAGGAGACTGAACCACCGGAGCATCATCGTACTTTTGCCCTAAACCCGCCCCCATCACCATATTGGCAAACTGATCTTCAATCCCTAGTTTCTGACCACCGCTCTCGTCAACACGAACCCGAATTGCAGGCAAATTCGCGATGGAGGGAGAAGAAGACGTGGATCCGAAAGATGATCCGGTGTCGAGCATAGGCGAATCCGGAACAGAGTGGATTTCCTGTTTCGCACCCTTAGAATCGTCTCTAAAACCGCCGGAGTCGGAGTTGGCTTGAATTGCCGTCGCCTCGTCGTCGAGGTTCAACAGGCTGTTCACGGGAGCAGAATTGGAGAAGCCGCGGTTGAGTGCGGTGAGGAACCAATCTTCCGATTTTGGTGAGGGATCGAGGATCGAGCCAATGTTGGACTGTACGGAGTCGAGCTTGAGAGGGAAGAGGAAGAGGCGGAGGCGTGATGATTTGAGGGAAGGGTTAGATGCGGCGCGGTCTTGCTCATCGATCATGTTCTCGAGGTCCTCATCTGTGGAGACGGTGATCAGAGAATCGAGGTCCTCGTTTGGGAGCTGGTACTTGAGGGTGAATGGGCGGCCGTTGAGCAGGCTTTTCGCGAGGTGAGACCTAAGGGACGCGAGAGAAGTGACGTGGCGATCCACCACCACGATTCGGGTCTCTCCTCCGACGTAGCAGAGGGATTTGTCGTGAGGGCGGGGGACGATGTGTCCGCCGTAGCTGCACATGAGTCGGATCTTCGACGGCAGAGTGTGTTGCTCGGCGCCGCCGACGGTTGCGGGTGGATCCCAGGTGTCGTTGATGCGTAAGCGAGGGGAGGAGTTGGCCGAGTCGGAGAATTGGCCTGACGCTGGAGCTGAGTTTGCATGAGGGATAGGTTGCGCTTGAGACAGCGGCTCCATGATGGCCAAGCGATGGCGGTTGCGATTGCGGTGGCTGCCGGAGGGCTGTGGGTCCCTCCTGTCGGAGAGAAAGTCTCAGAGAGAGAGAGAGAGAGAGAGAGGGGAAAGTGGTGCGGAGCATGTATGTATGGTCTTATAGTTAACTCCACAACCTGGTCTGCTCTGGTTCCTCGTTCTCTCCAGCTGGAATTTTTCACCTTTTCCATTAATTAATTAATAATTAATTATAACCCGTCCCGCGCACAATATTTCATTATTTTGCCCGACTTTTTAAATAAATAAATATATATCACTGCGAATTAAACAATTATCAAAATGAATTTAATTTAAGTTTAAAATCTTTAATATATTTTATAGATTTATTATATTCTCAAGGTAGTTATTAAGTATTATCCATCTTTATAAATTTTTTATTTTACAACTTTATCCTATATCTTCATTCGTCTGTTAGTATTAATTGTTAACGATATAAATTATCAAATCAATACAACAAAATACAAAATTTATTATTATTAAATATAATAAAATATCTATAAATCACTAAATTAAAGAATTTCATAGCTAAAGTTGTATTATATAATTTAGTCTAGGGAAAACAACATAAATAATTCTCGAACTTTACTCATTTTTCTATTTCTGTCCTTAAACTTTATTTTTTTCTATTGATGTACTTGAACTCGTCAAATTCATTATTTTTTAGTCCCGTGTTAAAATTTTACTGTTAATTGTGGGTGATTAGATGCTGATTAAGCAAAAAATATTGGCATGGACAAGTTGACGTATCATAGTTTTGGCCACATCATGTTTAGTGCCTTTCATTTTCATGTTTTTTTTTAATTTTATTTTATTTTTTCTTTATTTATTCATTTTTTTAGTTATTGATGTATATTAAAAAATATGATGTGATCCTAAATATGTCATGTTAGCTTGTCCACATCAATATTTTTTGCTTAATCGGCGTCTAATTACCCACAATTAACAGTAAAATTTAACGACGGGACTATAACAGAATGGATATGACGAGTTCAAGTACATCAATAGAAAAAAATAAAGTTCAAGGATAGAAATAGAAAAATAAGTAAAGTTTGAGGACCATTTATATTGTTTTCCCTTTAGTCTAAAGTAATACCTTTATTTTAGGAATCATTACATCTACATTGTACAATACAACCTGTGCAAGTGTGCATATATGCTGTATTATTTATATTTAAAAATAATTTATTATACATTTCCATATATTTATATATATTCTCTTTTTAGTTTTGTTTATTCTTAATTTTTTTGGCAATTGTTTATTCTTAAATAGGTCCTATAGAATATTTATATGATATTGATATTATAATAATTACAATTTTTTAAAATAAATAAATTTAAATTCAAATCTACTAAATTACTGCATATAGTTTAAGAAATAATTATATATAAATATATATAATATATTTGTTTATACGCAGTAATTTAAATATTCTCTATATATTTAATACTAAACAATTATTAATATATCTCTTTTTTTATCGTTAACCACGCTGATTTTATTGAAATAAGAACGATTACAAGCAATTAGAAAACAACCGCTCTGGGTGATTGGTTAACATCTAATTCCCGAACAAGTAGAGTAAGTACTAACATAACAACGAAAATAAAGATAACTGAGTAAGAACCAGAAATACAACCGGTAGTAAACAAGCTAGAACGCCAGATCGGCTTAACGGTAACGAAGATCCCATGCAAAGGATATTAGCTTGGTGAGGAGGAATCCAACTGATACAGCAACACACTCTGCCATTCGGAGAAGAAAAGAACCTCCCTCAAGGGCGACATAGCTAACAAACGACATGCACAACAAGCGATACCAGACAAGACCCTCAGTAGATCCGAAATAAAAACAGCTCCATTAACAAACAAAGATGACCGAATGACTGGTGTATAGATTTCTAATTGGTAGTGGCTGGGCGAAACCATACTACATAAGCGCCCTTGTATGTGGAACATCCGCGAAGAACTAGCGCACGTAGGGTGTGCCGAAGAAATACTAAGTTTCTCTGTTAGGAGAAGTGTTTGATGATAGGATGTGATTGCAGTCGTATCCCAGTTACCCCAAAGGGTAATAATCATGCACTAGTTTGTGTGATGAACAAAGCGTTGGTTCTGACGAACTATGAATCCAACTTGAAGGGGTAGTTGGGGGGATTAGTGGGCTAGACCACCGTCAAAATATAGGCGAGTTTGAGCTTAAAACGGTGGACAACATCAACAACGACACGTGGGGAGTGAGGACGGCGGGCGGTAGGCGATGAGGTGATCCATGGTGGCGCCTGGTGGCCAGTGGCGGCGTGTGGGGGCGCGCGACGACGCGTGGGAGGGAGTGGGTTGTAGGTACGCGCACAGAGGTACGTGCTCAGTACCCGACCGACTCGCAGAGGCGTTAGTGGTGGTGCGATGCACGTGGATGCGCGTGAGGTGGCGCGTGGTGGGGCTTGCGGTCGAGTGGGGAGGTGCGCGGAGGCGCGTAGTTGCGAGTGAAGTCGCGTGGTGAGCACGCAACCGGCGCATTGGGTCGAGGTGGTGATGTTCATCGGTGGGTGGAAAGATTCGTCTTAGGTTTGGTGAGTGTGATAGTGTTATTTGTGGTGGTGGTTGAGGGGGCATCATGTGGTTCTTGTGGGCGTTCGGGGGCGGTGGTTGTGGCGAATACGATGTGCGCACTTCCAAGAAGTTGTTCCCGTCTCGAGGTCGGGACTGACTCGATAGAGGGGCAGTGGGGGGGGGGGGGGAGGAGAAGCGGACTCCACCGGGGGTGGAAAGTGGGGTGGAGGCGATGCTAAACAAGGCCATTTGTTATGGTAGAGCTTCTGACATTAACTTTGACTTTCGATTAGGCGTTGGCTGGAGAAGGAACTCCATACTCATAAACTTAAAGAGAGTTTGCATAGTGCTTCTCATATGCGTACTTATCTAATAACTAAAAATGGATGGTATAAGTTGCAACATATATCATAAGAGGATAATCAACCTAACATAGAATTACACAATTGCAATAACATACATCTTCACATTATTTTAAAATGAGATTATGGTGTTAGTCATTTTGTATTACTCATATGAAAGTTATATATATTATTTAAAATTGAGACAACGCTGGTGTAATATCTAATATACATTGATCTAGTGTATTAATATACTAGTTTGATAGCAATTAGCATTCTTGAACTCGTGTTGGACTAACTTCTGCAAATCATTTCAATCAATTAATATTAAAAAGGTGTAAGCATTTTAGGCATAACAAAATTCCCCGTAGGAAGAGATGTTAATAAATTTGTTAGAGAAATGAAAGATTAAGACGTAAGTAATAAGTTGGAGATAACAAGATAAACCACTAAACTGAATATAATAGATAAAACTCTAAATTAGAATTTAAAAAAAAAAAACAATAAAATTAAAGATACAAAAATCTAATTAAAATATATATATATATAACAACAATCGGCTCATTATTATGATAACATGTAATTGATTGTAGTTGATTTGAGTTATGCTTCTACAACATCCACGAGGATGTTATACGGTAGGGATGGCAACGGGGCGGGTCGGATGGGTTTTCGCAGCCTCGGATTCGCCCCGTGGGTCGGCCTGGCTGACCCGGCCCCGAACAATTGTACCTCCCGAGGCGGATTGGGGCGGGTCAAAAATCCAACGGGTCAACCCGTCCCGCCGTGAACATTTTTTTTTTCCACTTCTCAATATTAAATACACTTTTTTTTTAATCAAAATATTACATTATATATAAATTCAAAACGTAAATCTAACACCAATTAAATACAAACAACAAACACATCAAATTCATTACAAAATACAAATTCAAGTCCAAATACCAAATTCAAATTAACAAATCCTAATAATCTAAATATACTTATTTGTAATTTGGTCCATGTTATTTATATATGTACTATATTAACCGTATTGTTTAGTAAATGTTACATTATATTAACATAAAAAAAAATTATATATATAAGCATTTCGAAACGGATCAACGGGCCCGTGCCTCTAGACCCGGACCCGCCCCGACTCGCCCCGTGACCCGCGGATCAGCGGGTCAAAACCGGGTCGGGGCCCGCAGGTCAACGGGGCCCCGAGACCCGTTGCCATCCCTATTAGACAGTTAAGTTTAAATCCACTTGTTATCATATATGATAAGGGCAATACTAGAAATAAGCTAGAAGAGTATAGCTAAGTACATTAGTTGCAGGCCAACTGAATTGAAAAAAATTATAATAAAAAAGTAAAGTAAAGAGATAAATAATTAGTGCTTCACTTCGACAATAATGTAGCAATTCACATGGCATCGAATTTTGTCTTTCATTAGCGCATAAAATACATAGAAATCGATTATCATTTTTTTTAGAATATTTTGTGTGGTGAATTAGTTACTCGACATGTCTCCACCAAGCACTAGTTGACGGATATATTCATAAAGACACTCGATTCATAACAATTTAAGTCAATCTTTCTTAAGATGGGCATTTCTACTTATACACTTCAACTTGAGAAGAAGTATTAAAAATATTCTAATCATAAATGAGAAAAATATTACTTAAATATTTCCCCATTACTCCAATGGGGTTGTTCAAGAGAAGAAATTAGTATAAAGTGTTAATGATATCTTACAGACATTAAAATGTTTCATTTTTCTCCTTGCATTATTTTTTTTATATATAAAGGACGCTTGGAAATAACATGGATAGTCTTGATAAAGTTTTGTTATGACAATGTTGTAGAACTAGCAGAATAATGATTCATTAATTCTACTATTAAAAGAAGTCCATATCATGAACTATTTTAATTTTAAAATGAGATTAGTGTTCATTTGCTCTATGCAAGAAGAAAGCACAAAAATATATGTTATAGTATCATTAAGAATTAACTATTGAAGACAAATGTTATGAAGAAGTATCTCTGATTCATGGACAAACGTTGAACAAATCTAATCTATTTACAAAAGTGTATAAATCCATTTATAATGGTTACCTACCACCAAATGTATTTTTTTAAAACCCTTTTGTTTTAAATACCTTGTATCTTACATCTCGGCATCCATGGTGCATTTGAAATTTGGATAACTGTGGAGTTGAACCTTTTTATTATTATATTATTACTCAACCATAAAAGAAATATTTACTTCGATCTTCTATGTTTCTTCACTATTATTCTCGATATATTTCTTTTATATATATTTTCACACTATATTTGTTTTTCTAATTTTACACCTTATATCAAAATTAAGATGAGCAAATATATTTATAAAATTATATAATTACACATATATATCTAACCACACAGTATAGTTTTTGCATACAAATGCATCACAAATTAATATATAACATAATCTTAAAATAAAAACAACACAAAATATCTAATTTTGCGCAGTGTGTGAAGGAAAATGCATAGTGAATCAATGTTGTTGTATACTTGTATTGTTGAAAAAAAAACTTGCTAATTGTTGCTATCAAAATGGATTTCTCTTACGTTCTACGAGTAATTTGTTATCATGTGATATTCAACTACAATCAAGACTTATATCTTATAATGTCATTTCACTTATAGAATTTTGTTTTCAAAATTAATATATAAAAAAACATATGAATTTTTATTGATGATTCATTTCTTATAGTAGTATACGTAAAAATATATTATATAATATGTCATTTAAAAGTTGTTTCGAACGGACCCGTGCGAGATAATGGGTTGTCGAATGTACGGGTTCTGCCTCGTGTAAAGTCTCCAAGTCCGCGTTGTCTACTCCGCACGTCCTTTCCACACGGGGCAGTAACTAGCACACGAAAAGGGGGTGCTAGTTGAACCCTCTCTGATGCTTTAATGAGAATCTAGAGAGAAGTCAGAGCTCCTAAGTCAATCTCAAAACGAGTCAAAAAGAAATGGGCGGCCAAGATTCCAATATATAGGGGCTCTTGGACCCAAACCCGGTTTTGTGCGGTTTAACTCCGGTTTAATAGAAAAATGTGAACCCGGAGTCAGGTTTAATCAAGGCTGACTATCGGGAAACTTGGACTTAGTGTAAAAATACGTTGGTAAAATACGTGTGTCAAGGGTTGCAATCCGGACCACGTCGGATTAGGACAATCCAACGTGGTCCGGATTGTTTGCACAATCCGGACGAGTCCGGTCCAGACGCGTGTGTTGCCCGTCCGGACCGTTCCGACTCGCGGGTTTAGCGTTTTGATCCGTTTTCATGGGTTTGACGTGTTCGTGAGGTCTGAAATATAAATACGAACCCGAATTGGGCATATATTCATCAAAATTTAATTATAATTCAAATGTAAATAATATCATAGTAAACAAATATTATTTACTGACGTGAATTTGTGGGGTGTGCTTTAAAACTCAGAATCACAGGATGTGTCACATAAAAAAAAAAAAAAAATACGCATTTATGTGCAGGAGCTCTAGAATATAAATAAATAAATTTATGTTTGATTAAGTCAGATAATGACACTTGACAAAATTGGTGAATCTAACTTTTAAAATCAATTCTAGAGTTTTTGGACCAAATCTTCCGATATTTCTCCACGTGGCACAACCATAATTTATGAGCTTTAAAACGCATAGAAAAATCAACGTTATTAATGTCTATACTATTTAATATGTAGATATATTTGCTTCTTTTTATTTCCTATCATATTTTTAAACTTTGTGTACTGTGATTAAAAAGCCATAATT
This sequence comes from Clarkia xantiana subsp. parviflora, assembly GCA_036873135.1. Lineage (NCBI taxonomy): Eukaryota > Viridiplantae > Streptophyta > Magnoliopsida > Myrtales > Onagraceae > Clarkia > Clarkia xantiana. The sequence continues at coordinate 5,714,094 of JAPTYO010000009.1, forward strand.
TTTCAAAGTACTGCTACAATTTTTTTATTTTTTAAGTGAGTAGACGTGAAGATTATTCTAATGATATGTAATTTTATGTGTTTTTAATACACATGCATTAATACACAATTTTTTTTTACATCCGTTGAGATCAAGTTTTCGTGTCCTTAACTTTCGGGATATCGTCTTGGATTACTCTCTTAGTTATCTTTCTCGACCTCACTGGGTACTCAGTTTTCTTTATGGAGATTTTGGTGGCGTCAACCTGAAAAGGGGGTGGAGATTTGCCCCCTGATTCCACTCTTAAGCTTAAGTCAGTAATAAAATATGAGAAGTAATACTGAAAATTATATCTGAATAGTGAAAATACTAAAGGTATTTATAGGGGAAGCGTTTACCGACTTTAGATGGCGGAAACTTCCTTTTGATTGGTTGTTCAATGGCGGCGGCCGCCTTTTCTGATTGGCTAAGAGAGGCGGTGCTGAATCAGCAGATGACAAGTAGGTTGTCAGGTCATATTTTCTTAGAGATGGAGGTTTCTCAAAGTAAGTGACAAGTAGGTCGCCACATCATCTTTTCCTTAGAAGGAGGGTTTCCTCAGGGAGGCGGTGGCAAGCAGTTCACCACCTGGACACATTCCTTAAGACGAAGAGTTTTCTTGAATGTGGTTTGGCTGCCGACTCGACTCGCGCCTTAAGAGGGGGAGTCTTTATCAACTGGTGTATCCGTTGTTTAAATGTCGTCAGGGTTGTCGACTTAAAAGCGAGTGTCGACTATTTGTCTTTTTTTCTTCATTCTGTACGTGAGTAGTCATCGACTCATATCTTGGAGTCCCGACTTTGAACGTCCCGACTAATAACGTGCCGACCTCGTATTATCTTGAATAGTAGCCCAACAACATCTATTAATACAGTTTATTAATTAAAAATAAATATATACACCGTAAAGTATATTAATTTAAAATAAGTTTTTTTTTTTGGCCAAATAAAATAAGTTTCTTCATAAAAATGTAACTCACTGATATTTCATTTACGTTAAATTGATGATGACTAGTTGATTGTAAGTTTAAGAATGACCGGTTTTACATGTCCATCTTGTTGCAGCCCCATTCTGTAATCTCTGAAATTGTCGGGCCTGTGTTCTGGGCTTTTCAGCCCAATATTTATCTATTAGATAGTGTAGAGAGGGGGTTGAATCATATGTATAATAATCAAGTATGTATAATGAATCAACCAAGTATTTACATGTTAGGATGCCACTATATATAGGAGATCAATCCTAACTAACTAGTCAACTATACAAGTCAACCTAAGGTACCATGTATCTATACAAGTATGAGTACCTATCTATGTATGTACAAATATGTACATCTATATTCCCCCATCTTTTCCTTCTTCTTCCTTTTTATAAAAGAAATAAAAGGAAAATTTGAGAGAAAACTTTGATGATGAATGAAATGCCAAGGTCCAATCAAAACCTGGTCTTCAAATTGCCAAGGTACATTTAAACCCGGACTTCCAAAATGCCAATGTACATATAAACCCGGTCTTCATTGCCAAGGTACATTTAAACCTGGACTTCACAAAACGGCCCCTCGAAAATCCAATTACGGGATACGGCCCCTCGAAAATTCAATTTCGGGATACGGCCCCTCGAAAATCGAATTTCGGGATACGGCCCCAAACTTGAGAACTGTCCTCAAAACAGCCCCAATCTTCAGAACTATCCTCAAAATAGCCCCAAACTTCACAAATCCAGCAAAAATGCTCCAAACTTCGAAACTGCTCCAAAACAGCCCCAAAGTCTTCAAAAGAGCATCCCAAATTTGAAAACTGCCTAAAACAGCCTCAAATCTCCAAAAGCTTGCAAAGAAGCCCCAAACTTCATAAATTATTTCAAAATAGCCCCAAATTCGTCCAAAATTCGGCCAAAATAGCCTAGGCACGTGCAGAGCACACGCGGGTGCACCGGGGTGCACAAGACAATCCAACTTTATGACGAAATCCTGGTGCACGGAGGGTGCACGGCGCTACAAGGCTCAGAGGTCGCGGGTTCGAAGCCACGCAGACACAAATATTTCACGAATTACAGAAGCCAACAGGTCGCAGGTTCAATCCCAGCGAGACGCAGCAATTTCCAGATTATTCAAACCTGGGCAGAATATGATCTTCAAGGTGTTCTTCAACAAAACCAATTCGGTTCAACTCCAAATCGTCGAAATCGAACAACAAACCAACTGGAATCCAATAGCAACCTTAAGGCGCAACTAATCTAGTCCAAATTGCAGCATATAATCAAGAATCCAAGCTGATTTTGAACAAATTTGCAGCAAGAACACTGCAGCAACAAGAACAGAATGCAGCTCCAAGAATGTAGCAAAATCCGGCAATTCCACAGCAGAAATCCACAAATCGCAGCTTGCAATCAATAGCAGCATCAAATGCAAATCCAATGCAATTCAAATCGCAGCAAATGATCAAGAAACAAGCTCGAAATCGAAGATCGAACATCCAGCAGTAAAATAGGCGCGAAATCTGAATTTGAATCAGAATTACCTCCAAGAAGCCTCGAATGATGCTCAAATCTTCACTGAAACTTCGCAATAATGTCCAGCTATCATATGGAATGCATAAAACTCGAAACAAAGCATTGATTCGAAGAATCAAGCTCATCCAAAATCAACAGAGCTGCAGCAAAATGAAGAACACAGAAACAGAGCTGCAGCAATTCCAAATTCCAGAACGATGAGCTGATCAATCCAGGTGTAATTGTTGATCTCAGACTCAAGAATCAACACTAGATCGAATCCAAATCATAGGATCGATCAAGAATCGATGAGCAAACTTCAAATCGATGAAACAGTAACATGCAGCAAACTGAAATGCTGAAACCGAAATACTGAAACTGATTTGCTGAACTGAAATGCTATAAATCTTCAATCCAAACAACAATTATTGAGCAGAAAATCCACGAAATACAGCAGCTACAACTTGATCTTCAAGTTATCCAATGAATCGATGCAAAAATCCTCAAGATCCAAGCTCAAATCGATAAAAAAATCCTCTCGAAAAATCATGAATCGAACCTGGAAATACCATGGCTCCGGTACCTTAGGTTGACTTGTATAGTTGACTAGTTAGTTAGGATGCCACTATATATAGGAGATCAATCCTAACTAACTAGTCAACTATACAAGTCAACCTAAGGTACCATGTATCTATACAAGTATGAGTACCTATCTATGTATGTACAAATATGTACATCTATATTATCCATTGGCTCATGGGCCCGTTGGATCAGACATGCTTCGGCCTTAGACATCCACCTTCATGTACTGCAGGCTGCAACGTCACTTCCCAGGTAACAACTTCCGATAACTTTACGGCATATTTGTTTCGTAAAATAGAGAATAAAAAATATATATAGGTTGACGGATGAATAGTTTGCCTAAATGAAATATAAAAACCCACTTTTTTTAAAATTATTATTTCATAGCTAATCCAGTTTAATGTAGTTGAAATAAATGATATCAATTACTAAAGAAATAAAGGGTTAATAGGTCTTTTGGTCCAACATGTTTGACAACTTTTGGGTTTTGGTCATATATCTTTTTTTTTGCCTAGTTTTGGTACCATATGTTTGAAAACTTTTGGTTTTTGGTCAATCCGTTAGTTGACCGTCAGTTTGACCGTTAAATAGTCATGTGACTTGCACATGCCTAGTTCCAAAATTTTATTTTGTTCAGTTTAGTCCTCAAAATTATTGTCCTAACTTTTTATTTTTACAATTTAGCCGCTAAACATTATCAACCGCACCCTAAGAGTAAATTGACCTAGCCATGGTCCGACCCATGCTAGGTCGGACCATGACTAGGGTCGCCGGACTTGGGTGACCCTAACCATGATACGACCTAGCCATGGGTTGGGCCATGGTTAGGTCAATTTAGCATTTGGGTCCAATTGATCAAATTAGACCATTGGGCAAAATTGACCTAGCCATGGTCCGACCCATGGCTACGTCGGACCATGGCTAGGGTCGCCGGACCTGGGCGGCCATACCCATGGTCCGACTTAGCCATGGGTCGGACCATGACTAGGTCAATTTAGTCCTAGGGTGCGGTTGATAATGTTTAGGGGCGAAATTGCAAAAATAAAAAGTTAGGACAATAATTTTGAGGACTAAACTGAATAAAATAAAATTTTGGGACTAGGCATGTGCAAGTCACATGACTATTTAACGATCAAACTGACGGTCAACTAACGGATTGACCAAAAACCAAAAGTTTTCAAACATATTGTACCAAAACTAGGAAAAAAAATAGATATATGACCAAAACTCAAAAGTTGTCAAACATGTTGGACCAAAAGAACTATTAACTCAGAAATAAATGATATCCCAGTGCTGTGCCTTTGGTTGTATTTACAATTTTGTCAATGTTAGGATTTGTCTATTCAAATGTTCTTAATTAATTGTTGGACTCTTGTGATGTGTTGTAATTGCTATATATGATGAAAATTGTAGGGTTTGTTGTTCCGGTAGGATGAATTTTGCAGATATTGACAAGGATATTAACACTTAGAAGGCAACTGATGGATCGATATTTATTATTAAACAATCTAAGACTTTACTTTTCACAAAAGTCACTTTAGAAAGTTTGTTGTATGACTGAGCCCTAATTGAGGGGACTCGCTGTTTTGGGACTAATCAGGATAATGAACCCCATGTTCTAAATAGTTTAATTGTGACGATATTTTAAATATTGAAAACTTTTGAAACATATTGACAAGTTGTTAAGAGCTTGATCGTGACATTTAAAAAAAGTACTACGACAACCATATCCATATTAGATAGGAATCGCACAACAAGCCTTATGTTTGAAGTTGAACTCTATTAATTACCAAAAAGAAAATTGAAATTAAGATGTTACATTGTTACCGAACCTAACATAACCGCCACCGACACTGACCGGAGTTGTCTGACATAATAGTGTGGCATGGCATATGGGGCAGGGTAGACTGACGGTGATGACAACATTGACCGGTTCTAAAAACCACTCACAAATATTATATATATATATATATTACATCCCTGCTCGCGCGCGTAGCGCGCTGTCGTTTTAACAATATAATCATACTAACTCCGATGATGATATAAGAGCACGATCAACTCGAATTCAAAAATTATACAAAAGTAAGGTCTTATTAAAAAATTAACTTAAAATACGTAATATAATATTTTATTAAAAATAAATTTAAAAATTTAAATAAAATATTCGAGGGACCGAAAGCCATTTTAATGGGGTATGTTAGCTTCCGGTCTCTCGAGCATAATATAAATATTAATAAAATAATAATAAAAGGTATACTAAAATTTTAAGACTTTAGACCCTGAATTGGAAAGACACGTTAAATATACCAGTGAAAACTTTGAACCACTTAGTAATTTCTAAGTATGGAACTTCTATTATTCGTGGCCCACTAATTCATTTACATATTACTATCTAAAACCTTCGATGTTTTTTTGTCCATCTATCTCTCTTGCACACCACCATAAAAAACGAAAGCTTTTGATTTACCTACATAAATGTGCGTTGATAGAAATTTTCTGAATGGAAAATCTAGATATTGGATAATCTTATCAAAATGATCCATATGCGCATTTTGATAAGAAACCATGAATGAACATTAATTTAGTCGCACTTGTGCATGCATAAGCTCAGCAGGCAAAGGCACTTTGAACGCGCACGAGTTGAGCAAGTAAAATAATAAGAGCGAACTCTGGCTAAGCAAGCAGAGACAATATAGCGTGTTCGAGCGGATGCACGGGTAAAAATGTTCGCTATTCTTATAGAGTTTTGTACCGAGTAAACCTTCATTAGATATGTAAAATTCTTTTTAGGTTTATGCGACTATCTAGTAATCCAGTTGTGAACTATATTTATGTAAAAGAAAATTATATATTACTTTTGTTATGGTGGCTTTGATTCTAATACTTTGATGATGATGACTTTGAGTCTACTACCGTGGTTATGATGATTGATTTATTATTTGGATGAAAAATATCCTATCTTATAAAGTAGAGGAAAAAACGACATACATTATAAGTGATGTCATTAATTATGATGCTTTTAGTGTTGCCTAACATTAGGTTTAAACAAAGCAACCCTTACATTGGGTTTGCGGCAACGTGTGAACGCCGTCTAACCTTGTAGTTTAAAAGACAGTAAAAGTGTTATATGACATTCCAGTTTAGACGAAGCAAAAGCGTCGTCTAAACCCCTAAATTAGGCGACAAAGTATGCATTACATATGCTTTCATTAAATACAACGTGAATAATGTCATCATATTTAGAAGTATATATAGACGATGCACAAAGTGTTGCCTATATATGAAGGGTAAACAACTTTTGAAATCATTACATAAACATCTACATAAATACGATGCTAAATGAAGTTTCATGTTTAATTACTTTGATTTAAGACGACACTTACAACTAAACGTTGTAGAGTTTTAAAATCTCCACAACTCTAACGCTTCCGTTTGCATCGCAAAAATTTAGACGATGTGAAAATAGTGCCTAAACTTTATTTGTGTGTCGCCTAAACCCTGTTTTGTTTTCTTGTACTGACACTTAAATTAGCCCCATTTATCTTTGTAATATGCATGCATCTATTATTTTATTATAAAAAAGTTGGGTGGCAATTGTACGCATATATAGACCAAGTCTTTCCAACGAAATAGGCAATTATGGGTGTGCTATGTCAATCAAGGGGTAGATGGTGATGTAAAGTCTAAAGATAAGTGGTATCAACTTGTGTGGCTCCTCATCCAGAAAAAGCAAAATGTGTTGACCTGACTATATTATATTTCTTATTTTCCATTGTTATTATAGTGAAAGTAGCTTGCACCACAAATACAATTCATTATCCCCATAGCCATTCTTCTTGTGTATACCTAATAAACAAGCTCTCTTCTCTAGAACCCGAACCCGAAACCCGAACCCATGAATAATTCCAGTGGCTTCTTAGGGTTTGGGTTTGCTGCAGTGATCATCATATCGATGGACTTTGTTTCATCGACAACAACGAAGAACATGTACGAGAGTTGCAAACCGTTGAGCTGCAGAAACAACGGCCCGAACATCACCTACCCTTTCTACATTGTCGGTCAACAAGACGAGAGCTGCGGCTTTCCACCTTTTAATGGGGTTCATTGTGAAGGAGGCAATCCCATTTACACTACTAATACCCTAGGAGATGGATTAGGCAATAGTTATATTATCCGCAACATTTCCGATTACGGTACCTCGGCTAGGCTCGTAACTAATGCGACACTCAGTGCGAATTGCCCGGTTCCTCTCCACAATTTGAGCTTCCCTTCGGTCCTTGTTACGGTCGCAACTGATAACAGTAATATTAGAGAATAAATATATTTTATTATATTTAGATAAAGTTATAACTGCTATTCTTAATATAATTTTTTTTTTCTGAATATATAATAAGATATATTTATTCTCTGATAGGTAACACTATCGTTGCCTTCCTATGCTTCTTTCATGGCTGCAATAGAGCTACTCCACTCAACGCCACGGAAATCCACTGCGATACGAACGCAAGTTACGTGGTCGGGTTGGGATCGGATCGGTCGTGTAATAAGTTGAAGTGGAGTGGTAATTATTCTTGTAGCTCAGTAATGGAGTTTCCTGTTGAAGTGGATAGAAATGAGCAGTTGGATCAATTTACAAAAGGTATTGACTATGTCAAGTTATTAAATAGAGGGTTTAGTTTGAAGATGAATTGGAGTGAAGACGGTTGTTTAAACTGCGAAAGGAGCGGTGGAAGATGTGGGTATAACTTTACCGCAACTCGGAGTGTGTGCTATTGCAAGGATCGAACTCATCTCAACTCCTGCAGAGACAATTATAATAGTTCATCACCATCTGCCGCAATACACCCAACAACTTCAGGTTAGTTCCATATGACTAAAATGCATACTAATCACTTAGTTTGATGAGGCTAATTCTATTCTAAAATTTTAAGAGAACCAATATCATCTATTGTCATAAGTTTAAGTGGTAATTCCTACGTCTAAATGTATTTTAAGTTTGGGTCATGTTGATCGGATGGTATTGGTATCAGTTGGTACGGTTTAATCGGAACCATCCGACCCGATTGGTGGTCACCAGTGGGCTTGGATGGATGCTGGCGGCCTTGAGCGGTGGCCGACGGCCTTAAGCGGTTGCCGGTGGCTGGAATACTTTGGGCGGTGATCGGTGGCCGGAAGAAGATTAGATACTAAATTGAACAAAATTAAATTATTTAACGGTCAAACTTAATCGTTAACTTTACAAATGCACTAAAAGTCTACAAAATGCAAACATATAATACTAAAAATCTACTAATAAAACGTATGACACCAAAAGCCAATATTAGCCAAACATATAATACCAAAAGCACATTAACCAAATATAGTACTAAAACACTCTTAAACCCTGTTTCGAAAATGTGAGTTTTTGATCTTGTGTTAGTCTTATGTAAAATTCTTCTACTAAACTGACACATTACGCTAATGTGGTACGGATGTGGCAAATATATAATTTTTTTCCAATATTTATACATTGTTTGTTAATAAAAGTATCTATTTGGCACGTTATGTAGTTGTTTCGTGACCACTTAATATAAAAAGTAACGAAAGAATTGAAAAACTAAAATAGTGGTCTCCATGAATGGACGACGGTCGGTGTTGTAATTACTGTATATGTGAAAAAAGCATCTTCTGTGGTGCAAAAAGCGTTCACACTAGATTTTCCATTAGTAAGACATAAATGTTTGACTCACATATTAAATGCACGACTTTAGACCTTATCAAACACGTCATATTGTGAACCACATAATATATATTTTTTTTTTTCAAATATTGAAATATCCGGTTTGGAATAATGTGCATGTCAGTCATAGATGATTTCAATATTAGATTACCACTTTATCTCTTAGTCAAAGAGATTTCAGATTTAAAGTCTAAGTTGCGGAGTTACGGGGATACAACTAAAATTTATGTCTAACATTTTAGGGTTAATAACTAAAAAATTGTCCAATGTTTACCATATATTAAAATTATGTGTCTGAAGTTTCAAATGTTAAACTGTGGTGTTCAAGGTTTCAATTTTCTTAAAATGTGCTGTCTCGGTATGATTACTTTAGAGAATTCAATTCTGTCGAAACCGTCTGTCAAATTCGAGCTACCATACACACTCCCTTCTCGTCATCTTGCCGGGACCGTCAACTAAGAAGCTGGCCACATCCGCGCAAGTAAATATCACTCTGTTGTCCTTGGAAAATGACTTCACACAACTCTTCTAGAAACTTTTTTTTAATGTTCAATTTTTGGGTGAAATTTGACGATTTTGTGAAAAGTAAAGAGTGATGGATTATGAGTGTGTGGGTGGGTTGATGGAAATGAATGAATGGAGGTGAAAAGACGCGCGGAAACACAAAATTTCAATAAAAATGAAATTTGAGATAGTTCATTTTAACATTTCAAACTTCAGACACCTAATTTTAACATAGGTAAACCTTGGACAGTTTTTTAGTTATTAATCAGAGTTTTAATATATAGCATCTACTAAAGCCGGCTTTAATCAAAACCCGATTGGAACTTGGAGCAGATATAGGCCTTCAATCAGAGCTCAATCCCTAGTATCTTCCCTTCTGAGACAGAATGTATCAATTTATCATCACGGAGTCACCATGAAATGTGATTATGCATTTCAATTAATAAGGCACTTTACTTAGTGCAATGAGGTTGAATTTAAATACAGGAACCAGAAGTACATTTCTTAGGATGCAATCTGAATGAATCAGATAGTCTTTAATGTGTGTAATCTTGCATTTTTAGCCATTAAGGTAAATGAACAAATTGATAATTCAAATCATTCTTCCTCAAATGATCCGTAGCAAATGAATCTATAATCCTATCCAAAGTTGATGAATTAAGATTACCTCAAATGTGTGAATGCACCTTCATAGAAGCTTTTCTTTTCTCCATGTTCTTGAGGAAAGAATTAAGTTGACTTTGAGAGTGAGAAAATTAGATGCTGATGATCCCCTATCTACTTCGCATTCCAGAACTAAATCATTTATGGCATCTAACTAATCCCACAACATCTTAAGTTTTGAAAAATATGCAGTGATAGTCAGAATACAAAGATTTGATAGAGAGATTAACAGAGAATCGAAGCTGAATGACATGAACTCAATCAGAATAAAGGAATCAAATTTGATCAGAAACTTCACCGGTGTGGATGGATCTTGGAAGCTCTGGTACTATTTAGAGATTAGGAAAGTGAATACGTATAAAGTGAACATCATTCATTACTTCATATACAAGCAACCAATAGTTATTTATAGTAGCTACTTACAACTAACTTCTTAACTAACTATCTATCTAAGATACATAACCCTTTGCTTAACAAAGTTATATAGGATGGATGTAAAATTGATGATACAACAACTGGTTATTCATACATCTGTCCAAATTTGTATAAACACTTTCTGCTTTTTAGCCAAATTCAATATGTTTCAATTACATGGATTTCTTTATGCTGCAGGAAACAACACTAAGCTAATGCAGATCGGACTAGGTACTTCAGAGATTTGGATTTGCTAGTTTCATAGAAAGATAACTTGGTTGATAAGTTACAGTTTAAACTGCACGTCTTCAGGTGTTGGAATAGGAGGATTAGCAGTTATCCTACTTGTCTTTTCCATCTACATGATCCGCGGCCGAAGAAGCTCCAAATCCACTATCTCAAGAAACAATTATGCAGATGATTCGTTAGGAGGCAGTAACATCTACTTTGAAGTGCCTATCTTCACCAATGACGAGCTCGAACGAGCTACCAATAACTTTGACTTTTCTAATGAACTCGGAGATGGTGGATATGGAATCGTCTATTATGGTAGCCAACATTTTCCTTTTCATTTAATAAGTAATATATTACTTTTTACTTTTTAGAGTTAAACAGTTTTTTGGTATAAAAAGTTTGACCAAAGTTGGTGCAATATTTTTTTAGAATTTTGGTTTAAAACGTTTGCATTTTGTAGGTTTTTGGAGCGTCAATTAGTTGACTATTAAGCAGCTATGTGCAAGTTATGAAACATATCCTAAGTTTCATTTTTACTGAATTTAGTCCCCAATTTATATCTGTAACTTTTAATTTTTACAATTTATTTCATATAAAAATCCAACCAGACACTAGGTCAAAATTGACCTAGCTAGGGTCGACCATGGATGGGTCAGACCTGCTCGATGTCTTTAAGCTTGGCCGACCCCGATCAGCGTCTGATCTCAGCTATGGGTCGGGTCCTAGCTAGGCTAATTTTAACCTAGGGTTCGATTGAGTTTTTTTAGGGACTAAATTGCAAAAATTAAAAGTTAAAGTATAAATTGAGAGCCGAAATAAGCAAAAATGAAATTTAAGGGAAAGTTATGTAACTTGCAAATGGATGCTAATCGTCAAACTAACTAACAGATGCAATAAAAGTTACAAAAATGCAAACTTATTACAACAAAAGTCTAAAAAATAGAACTTGCACCAAAAATCAAACTTTGATTGAATATTGTATCAAAAACCCCTTTAACTCTACTTTCTATTTGAGCTAGCAGTCATCTATCTATCTATCTAACTGTCTATACTAAATCAGGTAAACTCCGAGACGGTAGAGAAGTAGCAGTAAAGCGTCTATACGAGCACAACTATCGTCGAGTCAAACAATTCATGACCGAAGTACAAATCCTCACCCGGCTTCGCCACACGAACCTCGTCTCCCTTTACGGATGCACTTCGCGCTGCAGTCGGGAACTTTTGCTCGTCTACGAGTACGTCCCCAACGGCACGGTGGCCGATCATCTCCACGGAGACCGAGCAAAACCCGGTTCGGTTCCCTGGCCCGTAAGAATGAACATCGCTTTACAAACCGCAAAGGCGCTATCTTACCTCCACAGGGAAGGGATCATCCACCGAGACGTCAAAACGAACAACATTCTCCTCGACAAAAATTTCTCGGTCAAAGTCGGAGATTTCGGGCTCTCGAGGTTGCGACCGACCGATGTTACCCATGTCTCGACCGCTCCTCAGGGTACTCCGGGCTACGTGGACCCGGAGTACCATCTATGTTATCAGCTGACAGAGAAGAGTGATGTGTACAGTTTCGGAGTCGTTCTGGTGGAGCTTGTATCGTCAATGCCTGCCGTCGACATAACGAGGGACCGACATGAGATTAATTTGGCAAACTTAGCAGTTAACAGGATTCAGAAGTGTACAATAGATGAGTTGATAGATCCTAACTTGAAGTGCGAATCGGATGAGAAAATTAAGAGTATGGTAACGGCTGTGATTGAGTTGTCGTTTAGGTGTTTGCAGCAGGACAGGGAAATTAGGCCGACAATGGACGAGGTTGTGGAGGAACTGGAAAACGCGGTTCAAAGTGGGAGAGTTGAAGAATCATGCGACTCAATAGGTAAAAGTATAAAGTTTTTAACATCTCCGGAATCTGATGAGACGGGGCTTTTGAACAACGTCAAATTCTTGACTTCTCCCATTTCAGTGATTGGGAAAAACTGGACTAGCAGTAGTAGTACTACTTCTATCAACAGCAAAACCTCTTTCTGTACGCTTTGATTTCCTTGAACATATTTGAATTGATGTTTAATTTTTTTAAAGGTTAAGAACCTACAAACTGTTTGAGGTTTGAGGTTTGAGGTTTGTCCTAAATTTTGGTGTCGGAAGTTTAAATTGTTGACATTGGCTTTCTGAAGTTTCAACTTTGTTGAAATTTGGTTTTCCGTAAATTTTTTCTGTCAAATATGACAGAATTGCGTGAAAATTCGAAATTACCTCTGATACTTTTATGTTTACTTCGGCCACCACCTAACTATGGGCAAATTTGGGATTTTTTTTTATTGGGTCATGTGACAAACATATGACCAAGTTCTGTCAATTTTAACAGCAAATTTGGACAGAGACAACAAATTTCAACAAAGTTGGTTCATACAGTCAATATCAACAATTTAAACTTCAGCCATAAAAATCTCACATAATAAAAACTTCAGATAGTTTATAGGTTCTTAACCATTTTTTAAATGTTTGGACATAGCTTTTATTATGTTCAATATATATACTTATTCTCTAAGCTTGAAACTTAGGGCACGTTTGATTGTCGGTATTGCGATATCCTAATACCGACATTAACTAATACCGTGTTTGTGTCAACTTGGTATTGGTATTAGCTAATACTCAATTATAGAAGGAATTTGGTATTAATTAATACCATCTAAAAGTAAAGCATTAGCTAATACCAATCTCCTAATTACCAATTTACCCTTGTAATATATGGCAAACTCTCACTGTTTACATCGTAGCTTCGGGTCGGACCCCGTTTACATCGAAACTTGGACACGGGTCGGGCCGAGTCATGTTCGGGCCGGGCTGGGCGGTTCGGGCCGGGCTGGGCAATTCGGGCTGTTCGGGTCGGGCTGGGCGGTTCGGGCCGGGTTGGGTGGTTCGGGTTGGGCTGGTCAGTTCGGGCCGGGCTGGGTGATTCGGGCTGGGCTGGTCAGTTCGGGCCGGGCTGGGTGGTACGGGCCAGGCAGGTCAATTCGGGTCGGGCTGTGCGGTTCGGGCCGAGCTGAGCAATTCGGGCTGTTCGGGTCGGGTTGCTTTATGTTGCTTTGGTTAGTTCGGGCTAGGCCCGGCTAGAACAGGCCGGGTCGGGCTAATAACTTTTTTCAATTGTTTTGTACTATTTTCTTTATATATATACATATTTATACATTAGCAAAAATAGTTTTTACTATTTATACATAAATTTGATTTTTTTTTTATGAAAAATATTATTTTAAATAATTGAAGTTACTTTTTTTGTTAAATTTTATCTTTGTTAAATTACTCATATGTAAAATATATCTTCATTGAAAATGCAAGTAAGGGTATTTAGGTCTTTTAGTCATTGTATTAGGATATCCTAATACAAAGTTCATTCAAACATTGTATTACGATATCCTAATACATGGCTCAATCAAACATTGTATTAGCTAAGCATGTATTAGCTAATACCGGTATTAGGATATCGCAATACCGGCAATGAAACGTGCCCTTAGGTTTTAAGAAAGTTTCTTAAGGATGACCCAAAAAAAAAAGGTTTGTTAAGGTAGTTGACTTTTGAACCGGTCGGGTCACTTAATTTCGATTCTATTAGCTGATTTTCCAAGATTTAATTAGTTGATTTTCCTAGGTTTAATTAGTTAGATGTTTATGGGAGACAATATTTCAGGGTAATTAGCTTCTTTTCTGATTTTTCTAGTTGGATGGTAGGATATTTAATCAAGCAGTTCAGTTCATTTACTCTCAATATTTCTTGCATAAGTTTTAGTGTTTTTCTGTTAATTCTTTGAGTGCTTTCAATCTAATCGACTTCCATTACAACTTGAGAGATTTATAGTAATTTAGGTGAGTGAAATTTAAATCTTATGTAATCCTGAGATGGATAAGGGCAGCAGTAGCAATTTAATGGAACTGATGAACCCTCCTTAGAAATACATTCCTTAAGTTTAATAAATGTATTATATTGCTGCATTAGAGCATCCACAGTGCTATTACGTAAAGATTACGTAAACGTGGACCCTATATGTTTATTTAAGTAAAACAACAAAAACTATCTACAGTGGTTTTACATAGCATTCCTTAAAAATGGGACCCACACGTAAATTTATGTTTTTACATAAAGCAATCCTTAAATTTAAGTAATGCACTATGTATTACGTAACCAATTTTTTATTATAAATTAATTCATTTTATAATTAATGCAATATCTTATTGGCGGTTGTTGTAAAATTTAATAATAAAATATATTTAAGGAATATGTTTAAGTAATACGATTGCATAGAAAATATTTTTTACGTGTGTCTTAAATTTACGTATTACTTAAAGTGTACACAAATGTCTACATGGCAACTTTAAAGAATACAATTTACGTAAAACCATTGTGGAAGCTCTTACATAACTTATTTTTAATCTAACATTAATCGTTGTGAATGTTCCATAGTTTAATAATAAAATATACAGTTATAGTATTACAATGATTTTACTTAGTATACATACATATTAAAATATTCAAATATGCTCATCAAGTTTTTTTTTTTTTTTTTTTTATGTAATGTACAATAATTTATATATTATTTCTTAAAATCAAGACTCATTTTCCATAGTGCATTCCTTAAATTTAATTAATATTATATTGACACTTTATTATATAACTTATTTTTTACCCAATTTAAATATTTTATAATTAATGCTAATTTATTAGAGATTGTTATATAATTTTTTATATATATATATATATAGTTTAAAAAATAGAGTGAAATAAATTTATTAAAATAAATTTTTAAGTTGAGAGTGTCTATTATACGGGGTCTCCTTAATAGGAAGAATTGCAGAGACAAATCACATACTGCCGTGTCATCATATTTTCCAAGTTTATGTTGTGTGTGGTTCACATAATACTTTTTTATTTTGAAGTCTAAATGCATTTGTCTCTTATGGATAAACTTTAACCGTAGTTAGGTTTTTATAGACTAACTTTTACTTTTTATTATTGATGACAATTGATTACCGATGATGATATGGGTCAAAACGGACCGGTCGGACCAGATTTTGTTTCGGTCGGGTATCTATATTTTCGGTCCGGTTTTTTTACTTAAAAAAATCCGATAAAAAAACCGTGTGAAAAAAAATAAACCGTCCATTGGTAGTACGGTTTTTTCGGTTCGGTTTTCGGTTTTAGACCGAAAATCCAACAATAGCAATTACCATTTAAAATTCTCATCATTTTCATATTTATATCAACCCGAAAATGATAAATAACGTCCATTAATATAATTAAATAAATTATAAATTAAAAGTAAAAAAAAATATTCATAAGTGTCTCTTTCACAATTTACATTAACCTAATTAATTAATTATATTGATTGTTATCAACTAATATAATATATATTGTATATATTTAATTTAGTATAACGGTCGGTTCGGTCTCCACGGTCCTTAAAACTCAAAATCCGAACCGGTCCGAAAAACCGAACTAGAGTAAAAAAAGCCGACAAAAAACCAAACCGAATATTTCGGATTCGGTTTTTTCGGTCCGAACCGGTGCGGTTATCACCGGTTTTTCTGACCCAGCGGATTTTGGTTTCACCCCTAGATGATGAATGAATATGAATTGCTTTTTAAAATATTAGAATATTTATTTTTAAAATTATTTTGGTTAACAAATTTTATTCTAAAAATAAATATAAGAATGCAACGTATCATATTTTATGAGGGCACTGTCGTAGAATTAACGTTTTTTATTATTTGCTTTAAAATATATATTTTATTTTTATTTTTTTTAATATATACTTTTATTGCTTATTAAAAAAAATACTTTCAAACGCATGGTGCCTATCCACTATTTATTTGTCACATTAGTGAAAATATATATAACAAGATTCACCACTATAAATATATAAATGTCATTAAATTAGGAGTGTAAGGAGTTAATATACAGTACTCGTCGTAAGCTACTCATAATCAATTCGGTTAAAATTCAAAATCGATTCGACATTTTACGGGTCGAGCTGAGATCGAAGTGAGATTTCTGGTCCATCTAGTCGAGCTCAATCTTAATAATTAATTAATAAACCGAATGTCTGAAATCACATTAGACGTGAGCAATTGATCTCATTATACCAATCTTACAACTTACTAATTGTTCACAGTAATTAAAAGGAAAAAGAAACCCAGCAAACATAACAAATAGAAAATAGGTCCCTAAAGTATGAACTAGTAGGATAGTAAAGTTTTGAACTTTTACAATAATACTTAAATCGAATTACTCTCTGAGTCTAATGATTTTTTTAAAACATATAATATCTTACTAAATCCTTCTAATCAAACTCATTGTTGTAGTTTGATTTTATAATTTAATTTATTTAAAATCCACATGTTTACTTTACTAATTACTAATTGATATTATATTACAAAAAAGAAGAAACTATCGTCATTTTAATGTCATGTTGTAAACTCAGTAAATTGTTTGAAAGTTTTAATGTTAGAAATTGAGACCGCACTTTGCAATGAAGAAACAATTGTTAGTGAGAATATACTAATATTAATGTGTATAATGGACTTACAAACCGAGCCGAACTTGATTGTTTATCAATTCGAAAGCGAGCCAATTTTAAAAATGTTGAACTGGGGTTCGAGCTGATAAATACTAGATTTGACTCAAATCATTTATTATTATTATTAATTAAGAATTAGATTATTATTATTATTATTATATATAGCATAGAAAAAACCAAAGGGAAAATGAAATATATATATATATATTATATTCTAAATTTGCTCGATGGAAAAGAAATTTCACGTGGATAAGTTATTAGTTAGTTTCCTTAGGCAGTTATAATATTTTATTCTCCTACAGCTGCACAATTTTAGTTAAACATAATCTTCATACGTGGCAAACTCTAATTTGCCTACGTTTACGTGAAGAAAACGGAGGCCCCGTATAAAATTATTTATCATAAATTACCATTCCGACTTCCGAGTCAACTTTTACTTTTTACAAGTTACAAAGTGAAAGCTCACCTCCTATTTCCAAATTTACCCTTCGATTCTTCTTAATTCACGCTTCCATCTCCAACTTCTTCTTCTCCGTCGTGTCCTTAGTCTTTCTTTCACAGCTTCACTGTCCTAGTTCACTCTTACTTGCCAAACTCTCACTGTCCCCCCAACTCTATTCCGAATTCCGACCATGTCCGTACCACCTTTCTTCTTAGGGTTCTGTCTTCTTCTACTCCTCCATTTTCGTCTCCTCCAAGCTTCGCCCAACCCAGATTTGAGTCCTCTGTTAGCGTTCAAAGCATCTTCGGACGCCGGCAACAAACTCGCCAACTGGAACTCCACCGTCGACCTTTGTTCATGGACCGGCATTTCCTGCTCCCACAGCCGCGTCTCCCGCCTCGTCCTCGAGGACATGGATCTCGCCGGCTCCGTCCAGCCCCTCACTGAGTTGACTCAGCTCCGAGTCCTCAGCCTCAAGCGCAACCGCCTCTCCGGCCCCCTCCCAGACCTCTCCAACCTCACCGCTCTCAAACTTCTCTTCCTCTCCTACAACGACTTCTCCGGCGAGCTCCCCCCGTCATTACCTTCCCTCTTTCGTCTCTACCGCCTAGATCTGTCCTACAACAAATTCACCGGCGACATTCCCGCGGCTGAGCTCAACCACCTCACCCACCTCCTCACGCTCCGCCTCGACGGAAACTCGTTCACCGGGCCGATTTCGGGCGTCGACCTCCCTAATTTGCAAGAATTCAACATCTCCGGCAACAAACTCTCCGGGGAAATCCCAAACTCTCTTTCGAGCTTCCCGGACTCCGCCTTCGCCGAAAACACCGCTCTCTGCGGGCCGCCGCTGGAGAGCTGCGGAAGCTTCACGAGCGACCCGACCAAGCCCGGATCCGACGGCGCCGTCGCGTCACCTCTGCTACCAGGCCCTGGGTCGACAACCGTTGCATCGTCGCCGACGACAATACCGGTGACGCCTTCTGCACAGTCGAGCAGCGTTCGCCGCGCTAGCACCGGCCGTATAAAACCAGTGGCATTAATCGCTATCATTGTGGGCGACGTGTTGGTACTCGCCGTCATCTCTCTCCTTCTGTACTGCTACTTCTGGAGAAACTACGCCGGAAAAATGGGAGACGGCAAGAGATCGAAGCTGATGGAGAGCGAGAAGATGGTTTATTCATCCAACAGCCCTTATCCACCTAAATCTAGCGGGTAGGTACTATTGCATTGCATCTGAAATTACTTGGTAAAATAAAAATGTCTAAATTCTTCTTGTGATTTGTGATGTGGATGGAATTGAGTAATTCTGCGATTTCATGAATTCTGTGAAATCGCAAAACTACTCAATTCCGTTCGAATTACTAATAAAAAAATTGAGATTTCCTTAAACTTGTGTCAAATTTTTAATATTTCTGAATCAACAAACTTTTGCGGTTCCTATCTCCATTATGCTGTATCACATTGCATCTGAAATTACTTGGTAGGTACTGTCGCATTTTGATGCAGGCGGAATTGACTAATTCTACGATTTCAACAATTCTACAAAATCGCAGAATTGCTCAATTCCGCCCGTATTATTAATGAAAAAATCGAGTTTTTCTTCGACCATGCGTTAAATTGTTAGTATTCTTTGAATCAACGAACTTTTGCGCTTTCTATTCATCACGTTGCATCTGAAATTACTTGGTAGAATAAAAATGTCTAAATGCTTGAATGATTTGGGTAACAACACAGGTATGAGAGGGGGCAAATGGTGTTGTTTGAGGGGATGAAGCGGTTCGAACTTGAAGACCTTCTACGAGCATCTGCAGAGATGCTAGGAAAAGGCGGGTTCGGGACGGCGTACAAGGCTGTGCTTGACGACGGATCGGTGGTGGCGGTGAAGAGGCTGAAAGACGCGAGTATTGGAGGGAAGAGAGAATTTGAGCAGCATATGGAGATACTGGGGAGGTTAAGGCATCCAAATGTGGTGAGCCTCAGGGCTTATTACTTTGCAAGGGAGGAGAAGCTCTTGGTATATGATTATATGACTAATGGCAGCTTGTTCTGGGTTCTTCATGGTATGTATCCATCTATCTAAATACTTTTTCTTCATCAATCAATATTATAGGATTAGGAATCTAGATGGATGACTAATTAATAATTTATCACTCACCAACTAAGTGTAGATCCATTCATTGGCACAATAATAATCTCCATTCGTACGTAGTTGTTTGTTACCTAGCTGGCTATGTACTTACCAAATCTCTTCCTTAAACCCTAACTAGCCGGTGTGGTTTGGGTAGGGACCATTATGAAAGCGGCCTTGAGGACATGATGGGTCTTGGTGTGGGTGGGGTTCATTTTGCATAGCATTCAGAATACAATTACAATTTAGTAACAACTGTTCATGTTTCTAAGTTGTCTTGTTCTATTGTAAAGGAGAAAACCTATTTTTCTTGAATTCCTCTAAAAAAATTCACTCCCTCACATCTCACCAAATTTTTTTTTCTTTTTTTATTTTATCTCTCTTTTTTTTATCTTTCTTTTATTTTGTTAAACTTTTCTTCCATTAAATAGTAATATCACTAATAGTATAAATTTAGTGGTTATGAGCACATACTCCTGATGTTTTTGAGGCTCCAATTTCGAAATACCTTGCCCTGACGTTTTAAAAAAATATCAAAGTCGCAACTACTATTCTGTTTCTCGACAATAGAAAGTGTAAACATTGTTAAAGTAGTGAGGACAATTTCTAGACACTTCGATTTTTTTATATATATATATATATATATATATATATATATATATATATATATATATATATATATATATTTTGATTAATTGGTTCTATCGAGTCGGGCCTTTTTTTCTATTACCAAGACAAGACAATAGAAGAAAATGGAGACACATTAGTACTTTTTGCTGTCTTTTTCCTGAAAAGAAGACACTAGTCTTGCTCTTATTCACTTCAAATCCAATGCAAATGCAAGCTGATAATTAATGATTACAATTTATTTATACTAGCTTCCTTTTGCTTTTCTTCTTCTTTACCCAGTGTTATTCTCCTGGCTTCCTTCTTCTTCTCCTTTTTAATTAAAAGATTGTGTGTGTGGGCCTTTCCTTGCTTAGTTTCTGCAACCAACACTTAATCTTTTTGTCTGCTTATTACTTTCTCCTATGCTGTTGTGTCCACCTTGCAGCTGCAAACTGCCATCATTGATTCATGCATGGACTTAATTTGAGACTTTCATTATGATGCATACATTTTTTGGGATATGATAGGATACTGCAATGAATTTCACAAATTGTCTAAAATAAAACTCACAAACATTGACTCATTCATTCATGATGGTTGATATAGGCAATCGAGGGATCGGCCGGACTCCGTTAGACTGGACGACACGACTCAAGATTGCGGCAGGAGCGGCACGAGGCCTTGACTTCATCCACACCTCATGCAAATCCCTAAAACTCATCCATGGAAACATCAAGTCCACCAACATCCTCATCGACCAATCCGGCAATGCCCGAGTCTCCGATTACGGCCTCTCCATCTTCTCACCATCCGATGCTCCACGATCCAACGGCTACCGTGCTCCCGAATCCCTCGAAAACCGAAGACTCTCCCAAATGTCCGACATCTACGCCTTCGGAGTCGTTCTCCTGGAGTTGCTGACGGGGAAATGCCCGTCGATCGTGGACCACGGTGACGGGACCCAGTATGGCGGAGTGTTGGACCTGCCTAGGTGGGTCCAGTCGGTCGTTAGAGAGGAATGGACTGCTGAGGTGTTCGATTTGGAGCTGATGAGGTATAAGGATATCGAGGAAGAGATGGTCGGGTTGCTTCAGATTGCAATGGCTTGCACCGCAGCTTCTCCGGATCAACGGCCCAAAATGAGCCATGTCGTAAGGATGATCGAGGAGATGCGCGGGGTCGATGTGTCACCGTGCCACGATAATGGTGACTCTGTTACCGAGTCGCCGTCGCTTTCCGAGGGAACCGGTGGGATGAGTCAGTGATTGTGGTCCCTACTTCATTAGGAAGATGAATTGCTATCTCAGCTAGCTAGGTTGGTTTAAGTGATTAGTGAAGAGTGTTTGTATTTATGATTAAGCATTATAATCTACTTGTGATGTTTTGCATGATTGTTATTATTTACATTAGCTAACTGAAGATTAAACTTAGGGTTAACGGGTCTTTTGGTCCATGATATTTTTTTGGGTTAAAGGTACTTTTGATACCACATGTTTGACCGAATGTGGCTTTTAGTACTGGATGTTTAGTTTTGTATACTTTTGGTACCAAACGTTTGAAAAAATGTGGCTTTTGGTACACCCGTTAGTTGGCCGTTTGTTTTGGCTGTTAAATGACATGTGCAAGTCACATGATCGACTCTAAACTTTTAATTTTGTTCAGTTTAGTCCCTCAAATATATTCCTAACTTTTATTTTGTTTAACTTAGTCATAACACTTTAAAATCGGACCCAATTAAACCAATCGAATTCAATTGACATAGCCCATTTGGGTCAAATTTACCTAATTGAAGATAGGTCCCAATTGGGTTCAATTTTGAAGTTTTAGGACTAAATTAAACAAAATAAAAGTTATGAATATATTTGAGGGACTAAATTGAACAAAATTAAAAGTTTATAGTCGATCACGTGACTTGTACATGTCATTTAATGGCCAAAACTAACGGCCAACTAACGGATGTACCAAATGCCACATTTTTTCAAACGTTTGGTACCAAAAGTATACAAAACTAAACATCCAGTACTAATAGCCACATTCGGTCAAACATGTGGTATCAAAAGTACCTTTAACCCTATTTTTTTTGGTTCGACCGTTACATTCTGTCCATTTTCCCGTTAAGTGACATGTGCAAGTCACGTGGTCCACCCTAAATTTTCAATTTTGTTCAAAATTGTGGGAATTGACACTCTAAACCTATTCAATTTGAGCGAATTGAACTAGGTTTAATGGGACAAATTTGAGGGAATTGACACCCTAAACTTAGTTCAATGGGCCAATTCACCCAAATTTGAACAAAATTGAAAGTTTAGGGTGGATCACGTGACTTGCACATGTCACTTAACGGAAAAAATGGACGGAAAAACTAGAAAAATCTGTAAACATATGGTACCAAAACTATGCAAAAAAATAAATATCATGGACTAAAACTCAAAAGTGGTCAAATATCATGTACCAAAAAACATGTTAACCCTTAAACTTAAAACGTACGTTTAAATCTTCTCGATAAGCTCGTTTTATGATTGTAAATGCACAATGAATTCTATTCATGCATGATAACACATCTAATTGTACTAATGATTCAACTCATCAAAAAGAAAAGGTTTGGAAAGAGTTAGGAGAAAAAAGCAACCGGTAGAGATGCGTTTCTTGTTCCAAAAGTAATTGTGTCTAAGCCCTTCTTTTGAGAAGTCTTGGTCCAAAAGTAAAGAGCCAGCCTATCTTGGATGAGAGGAAGCAAAGGCCGGTATGATGAAGCGGCGACGACTTTGAAGATAATAATCGCACCGGAACAGTCGACTCGCACACGTCTCAGTGATGAGACATGCAGCTTCTACAGGCGTCGCCTCTAGAAATGCACGTATTGTCGCCCAAACTGAACTCTAGAAATTAAGACATTCTAATAAAGTAATCCCTCTGTTTGAAAGCTATAGGCGACGCCCTAGGAATTAGGATTCCCAACATGTACTGGACATATAGTCAAACAATACCTTATTTGTACCAGGCAATGTACAAAATAACATTCACGAGAGAACAAAAATGTATATTTCATAAGAGGTAAATTCTTGTGGAACAATAAGATCACTAAGGATCCACCCATGATAAAGACCTTGGGGAAGCCTAATGCTTGGCATTCATGGTACCCTAAAAATTAGGCCTCGTATATATTATTATATATCTAAGTCCACTTCTGTATATGACAAAAATTGTGAAATGACTAATTTTTGTAACTGTTGCTTTAGGTGAAATAAGTTTTTTATAATTAAAGTCAATAAAATCTTATTTAAGATCAATTATGTCTTAAGAAATGTTAAACGAATTAGCTATATTATCAATTGAAAATGAAATTTTAGGAAAAAAACAAGTATAAACATTTAATTAGCGATTTTAAAAGCTTAAAAAATAAATTTTAAATAC
Organism: Clarkia xantiana subsp. parviflora; assembly: GCA_036873135.1. Taxonomy (NCBI): domain Eukaryota; kingdom Viridiplantae; phylum Streptophyta; class Magnoliopsida; order Myrtales; family Onagraceae; genus Clarkia; species Clarkia xantiana. The sequence goes on from JAPTYO010000009.1 coordinate 5,737,883, forward strand.
AAACTTATTATAAATAATCAATTTAAATATTTTATATAAAAAAAATTGAAGGCCCCAAATTTAGTTTTAGTTTTAGGTCCAGTCTTTCTTGGCCCGGCCCTAACCACCGTAATCGCTATACGCGTTGTCAGATTATTATGAGTTTAGATTTTCCGAAATATAGTGGTTGCCATAAGAGGTAATCCTAGTCTGTTCCCACCCGCCACTCTTACATGTATCTGAAGATTTTTCTTTGTATAGTGTGTTTAGTTCTATTTGTGGTAGCAACTTAAAGGTGGATTGGTCTAAATCAACAGCCTAACATTTTGTAACGTATGTTAATGAAAGTAACAGCTTCTATGGTGTAATGTGAGAGTTTGGATACAATTCAAGGTATGATAGATGCTTATATGGAAAATGCTACATCAATTATGTTAAAGAGTATATGAGTTGGACCAATTATAGTTTATAATTTGTACATGTAAGCGGTAAATTTTATTACTTGTCAACACTATATTTAACCTATTAAAATTATATTATAGATAGATAGATTTATTTTAGTTTTCTACTACTCATAATACTATATTTTAATTTGAGCGTCTGAGTGGAATCGTGGGGTACAACTCCACACTTCCCCTCTTGCAGTTGTTGTTAGCAGCGGAGCTAAGATGAAAGTTATGACTAAATTAATGATAATTATGTATGTTACATATCAATATATCATAGAAATAACAATCACACACTACCATCATGTATATAATTATAATTATTCATGAAACGTAATAAAAGTAGCACATAAATCAAAATTAATTTATATACTTATTAATCATATCTTTCGAATAAAAAAAATTAATCAAACGCTTGACTATAATTAATATAAATAGATTTTCTTGAATAATTTTTATTTATTTAAGAACATATTATATTTTAAAAATAAATAATTTGATCTTAAAAATATATTAACATTATATTACTGATATTTTGTATTTATTTTTATTATCAACTCATGTATTTGTCAATTCATTTTATCAGAAAATATATAATTAATCTTTGTAATGTATAATTGAAAAATAAATAAAAAATACTCTTAAAAAATAATAATTCTAAAATTTTATCATAAATTTAATTATTTTTTATATTATATATATAATTCAAATTGATATTAGTAAATGAATTCTAATTTTTTTTTTGGCCAAGGTAAATGAATTTTAATAAACTAGAGAACTTATTTATACAAGAACAAGGTGAATAAGTATTTAATTATATTCTACCAAAAAAATATATTTAATTATATAGATTTTATTGACATGCATAAAACAATTATATGGCGCCGCGCAAATCAGGTAACTAGCAGGACAATATTATATTGTGCTCCACGGCCGCCTCATCTTTCTCAGTTCTTGCCGCGATTTGACCTCTTTTTTGCGACGACGACAGCGGCAATCCGTAAGAAGTATTTATAGTATCATTTTATTATAATAAATATATATAATTAATATTATAATATAATATATATCTAGATAATATAATATATCATGATAATAATATAATAACAAATAAAGGAAATAAAGGAAAGAAAGAAAATTGCGATTGTGTCCACTCCCCCAATTGTATTCATCATTTCCGATTTGGCTTCACACCAATGGCGACCCCTTTAACGGGGATTCAGCACTGCGATGGAGGTGGCGCCGTCGCGGTCATGGCTGGTTCCCTAAGCAGCATCGATCCTTCGCCTTCCAAGTCCTGCTTGAAAGTCTCTGCTCTCAAATCCCCAATTCTCATCTTCTTGTTCTTCCATAAGGCCATCAGGTCCGAGCTGGACCGCCTCCACCGAGCGGCATTGGACGTAGCCACCAGCAGAGAAGGGGCTGATATTAAGCCTCTGCTCCACAGATACCATTTCCTACGCTCAATTTATAAGCATCACTGCCATGCGGAGGATGAGGTACGTTGTTTCCGCTGAATTGAATCAGTTGATGTCGGGGATTGATATTGTCAGATATTCAGTCTTATCCGTTTCGTTGGTGAATTTGAATATCTACAATTAGATACAGCTATATGATTTTTTTAACTGACGGTAATCAGTGAGCTAGAATCCTTCTATTGCTTCAGCTCAGCTCTTATTACTTAGTGGAGCTCAAGTTAATTGGATTGCTAGGTATGGTATTGCCTTTACTTCAATATTCATTGGAGGCTGAAGAAAACCAACTGGAAGTTAAAGCATTTAAAATTGAGTACTGAGCTTCTGTAATTGAAAATTCAGTGCATTTGATCGTACAAGTCTTACTTTTTAGGTGAATTATCACCATTTCTAATACTTATGTGCAATACAATTCATAAGCAGGTATTCTAATCAGCACTAGTAGAACTAATGTTGGATTTCAGTAAAGACATCTTCAGACAGTATTATTTACCAAAACGATGCTTAATTTGGACATTCCCTGAGTCTTTTTCTATTTACATAGAGATAGAAATGAGCATGATGAGATGAACTGTACTTCTTTATCTTTAGATATATAGTTTCTGCTCTAAAACATAAAATTTCAGTTCAACTAACGCTGCTGGGAACAATTGTTTGATGTCAGATATTAGATTGGTGATAAAATTTTACAATATAAGAGAGGCCTTTGTAGACTGCACTTTCTCATATTCAGCTTGTGGATATAATGAATTATGCAGTTAAATCGCAAAGTTTCTATAATTATAGGCTTCTGTGATTTACTCATTAGTAGTTGAGCAAAACAATTTTCAACAGATATTTCTGAATAATTTGTCAGGTCATTTTTCCGGCCCTTGATATGCGGGTGAAGAATGTTGCTCGGACTTACTCCCTTGAACATGAAGGGGAGAGTCTACTTTTTGATCAGCTGTTCCAGCTTTTGAGTTCAAATATGCAACATGAAGAGAGTCATAGGAGAGAGTTAGCCTCCTGTACTGGTGCTCTTCGAACATCTATCAGCCAACACATGTCCAAAGAGGAGGAACAGGTACTTTTCTCTAAAACTAAATCGGTGACACCACTAGATTTTTTAAACTGTAATTACACACCTAGTGATGAACATGGTAAATTTGGCAGTATAGCAAGCTACTTGGTGTTAGTCTATTTACTGTCTAGGATTTGAATCCTTGGAACGTATTTGTGGCTTGTGCAAGGATGGATAAAAATATGTGATTTTTTGGTTAAGTTGGGTTTCTATTTCCTGATTCCCAAAATCCCCAAAGAAAAGTCTGTACTACATCTGTACACCACTTGGCCAAAAAAATGAAAATCTTTACACATGTGTCAAACCTGTATTAAACAACGCACTATGCATGTCAATGTCTACCCCATCTCTCTCTTTCTCACTCTCTAAATGATTTCTTGTTCGGGTTTGCTAGGTTTTCCCTCTACTCGTTGAGAAGTTCTCATTTGATGAACAAGCATCATTGGTGTGGCAGTTCCTTTGCAGCATTCCAGTTAATATGATGGCAGAGTTTCTTCCATGGCTATCATCTTCTGTGTCATCCGAAGAACACAAGGTCATGCTTGATTGTTTACAGAAGATAATCCCCAAAGAGAAGCTTCTGCAACAGGTGAAGGCCTTAAAGGCATGTTTCATCTTTATGAAGCATTTATCGTGCTGACACTGTCATCTTTTCATTGAAGGTTATATTCACTTGGTTGGAAGGGGTACAATTACATGGTTCTGATGAGAACTCTGCAAGTAGTAGCTGTTACACTTTCTGTTGTCAAGAATCTGGACCAAACAAGTGCAATGGTCCGGCTGAGAATAGGCAGTGTTCCAATCCTTTTAAAAGGAAGTATATGAAGCTGAAGGGTGATCTGCTTGACTCTTCCTTGACACATCCTGTTGATGGAATATTGATTTGGCATAACGCCATAAAGAGAGAGCTGCATGATATAGTTGAGGAAGCAATGAAGATACAACACTCAGATTTTTCTGAGCTGTCTGCGTTTAACAAGAGGCTGCAATTTATAGCTGACGTCTGTATATTCCACAGGTATGGTGTCAATCCTGTGTGTTTAAGGTCTTGAACATTTTATCTAGGATTATACATGTGTAGTAGAATATGTACGTGCTGGATCTTGATTAGTTTGTCAGAGTTCTACGGATATCTGTTGAATTGACATTGTTTTATTTTTAGTGGGGTTGTAGATTGTTCAGGATGGCTTTAACTCATATATGAAGGATATTTGCACTCAATACTGCCTTAAGTCTATGTGAAGTGACAGAGATGTAAATAGAAAACTTGAAAGAATCTTATGAATTATGATCCATGCTAATAACAATTAGGCATTGCATTGGAGAATTTTGTAAAATATACTTCTCCATATCATAGCTGTTATGATGATATGATGTCAACAGGTCATCTTTTTTTTAGTGCAGCATTGCTGAGGACAAAGTCATATTCCCTGCTGTAGATAAGGAGCTCTGTTTTGCACAGGAGCATGCTGAAGAGGAGGTTCAGTTCGATAAACTTAGGCGCTTGATCGAGAATATCCAAAATGCTAGATCTGTTTCTACATCTGCTGAGTTTTACAAGGAATTATGTTTGCATGCAAATGAAATTGTGGACTCCATCAAGAAGCATTTCGAAAGTGAAGAAGTTCAGGTACAATGTTTATAGATGTTTGTTGCTAAGTTATAATATAGTCCCATGGCATTTTTATAGCATATCCAGAAATCTAATGTAATAACTGCAACTTTAGGTTTTGCCACTTGCACGAAAGCTTTTTAGCCACCAGAGACAGCGTGAACTTTTGTACCAGAGCTTATGCATCATGCCATTGAAATTAATAGAACCTGTATTACCATGGCTGGTTGCATCATTGAAAGAAGATGAAGCGCAGTCTTTCCTTCTAAATATGCATATGGCAGGTAATTTTGATACCTCGTTTACTTTACCAGAGATAAATAACTTTATACTTAGTATTTTTCTCAAGTTGCAGAATCTTTTTCTTTTTTGGTTTTGCAGCTCCTGCAGCAGATTCTGCCCTAGTAACCCTTTTTTCTGGTTGGGCTTGCAAAGGCCATTCCAGGAGTGTGTGTCTATCTTCTACAAAGAAACTTGTAGATACTAGTGAAGATACGGGGCTATCATTGTGTGGCTGCCCTTTTTCTGTCCCATTGACCTCAATAACTCATGAAAATGGACAAAATGACTGTAAAAGGATTTGCAAAAGAGAAAGGTTGCCAACTTGTGAGCAGAATAATGTTTGTCAGCAGCAAGGAACTATAAGTAGCCCAATATTCTCCTGCAATAAACAATCATGCTGTGCACCTGAGTTGGGAGTTAATGGCGGCCAGCTAAGTGTGACTTCTCTACCCGCAGGAAAATCTCTTCGTTCTTTATCATTCGGCCTCGGTGCTCCTTCCCTCAACTCCAGTCTTTTTACTTGGGAAACAGATTTGAGCTCTGCACCCATTGGCTCGGGATCACGCCCTATAGATAACATATTCAAATTCCATAAAGCCATCCGCAAAGACTTGGAGTACCTTGATGGTGAATCAGGAAAGCTTAGTGACTGTGATGAGACTGTTCTAAGGAAATTTACAGGTAGATTTCGTTTGCTATGGGGATTGTATAGAGCACATAGCAATGCAGAGGATGATATTGTGTTCCCAGCTTTGGAATCTAAAGAAACCCTTCACAACGTCAGCCACTCCTACACTTTGGACCATATGCAGGAAGAAAAACTTTTTGAAGATATTTCGGCTGCACTGTCCGAGCTGACTCAGCTGCATGAAATCATACGGTCTACTTTAATTTCTAATGATTGCATTGAGATTAGGACAAAATATGATGAGGTCGCCACTAAGCTTCAGGGTATGTGTAAATCCATCAGAGTGACGTTGGATCAGCATGTGTTCCGTGAAGAACTCGAGCTGTGGCCTCTGTTTGATATACACTTTTCAGTGGAGGAGCAGCATAGGCTTGTTGGTCGAATAATTGGAACCACTGGGGCTGAGGTTTTGCAGTCTATGTTACCGTGGGTAACTTCTGCTCTCACACTGGAGGAGCAAAATAAAATGATGGACACGTGGAAGCATGCAACTAAAAATACAATGTTTAGTGAATGGCTAAATGAGTGGTGGGAGGGAACTGGTCCTAGAACTTCCCAGATGGGTTCATCGGAGAGCTGTATTTCATTAGGTAATTCATTGGAATTATAAATTTACGGTTAGTGAGGTTGACCATTCAAATACCCGATTTGAAATGATATGATATGGGATGTTGTAGGTTCGGATCTCCCACGAGGTTTAGAAAGTGATCATACATTCAAGCCTGGATGGAATGATATCTTCCGCATGAATCAAAATGAACTTGAGGCAGAAATAAGGAAGGTTTCAAGAGATTCTTCTCTTGATCCAAGAAGAAAAGCTTACCTTATTCAAAATCTTATGACCAGGTTTATTTTATGCTAACACATTATTTTATCAAGATATGTCTGTTGCACATTTTCTAATCGGTTTCCCTTTGTAGTCGTTGGATAGCTGCTCAACAGAAGACTACTCAAGTTGATGAAGATTCAAGTGAGGATGACCTTACTGGATGTGCCCCGTCATATCAAGATCCTGAAAGCCAAGAATTTGGTTGTGAGCATTATAAAAGAAATTGCAAACTACGTGCTTCTTGTTGTGGCAAGTTATATACATGTAGGTTCTGCCATGATAATGTTAGTGACCATTCTATGGACAGGTGAGACTTTTCACTTGTAACAACTCTATAAGGAGGGGTGTGGATTGCATAATGTTGTAACTATTTTATGTGGACATAACTGCAGGAAAACTACAACGGAGATGATGTGCATGCGTTGCCTCAAGATTCAGCCCGTGGGTCCGGTTTGTGTGACACCTTCGTGTGATGGATTCTCAATGGCCAAATATTATTGTAATATTTGCAAATTCTTTGATGATGAAAGGTATAGTTGCTTCATTGATCTGGGTGCTCTTGTTTTTTTATGGCTTAAATGAAAGCTAGCAACTAAATATCAAATACCATCACTAGGATTCATATTAGGGTTAAGAACCTATGAAATGTCTGAACTATCACCCATGTTAACGGGAGAAGTTTGAAATTTAAAAAGTTAATAATAGAGGTCTGAAATTTCAATTTTGTTGATTTGAGGTTTTCCGTCCATTTTTAGGGTTAAATTTAACAGAATTGTGTGAAATGACATTTTTGCCCCTTTAATATTTTGTTTTATTTAATATCTTATTTAAGGAAATGTGAAATGTCAATTTTACCCCTAAAGTCAAATTAAAACCACCCAACACCGGCCACCGCCACCTGACTCCGGCCACCACCACCCGACTCCGGCCACCACCACCCGACTCCGGCGACCACCACCTCGACTCCGACGACCACCACCTCGGCTCCGGCGACCCGACTCCGGCCACCACCTCGGCAAAAAAGCTCCGATCGGGGCCAAAAAAGCTCCGATCGGAGCCCAATCGAGGCCGGTGGCTCCGATTTTGGCCCAATCGGAGCCTTGGTGGTGGTCGCCGGAGTACAGTGGTGGTCGCCGGAGTACGGTGGTGGTCGCCGGAGTACGATTGGTGGTCGCCGGAGTACCGTGGTGGCTTCAAGGGCATTTTGGTCTTTTCACTCCATGCATGTGAGGGGCACACTTGATAGAAGGGCATTTTTGGAATTTTATTTTATTTCCGGTCACATGCCAAGCATGTGACCAACTTCCGTTAGTTTTAACGGAAAAAACTAACGGAGACCGCTGTTATCAACAAAACAGAAATTTCAGACCTCTGTTATTAACTTTTTAAATTTCAGACCTCTCCCGTTAACATGGGTGATAGTTCAGACCTTTCATAGGTTCTTAACCCTTCATATTATCCAAATATCACTGTATGACAAACTGATGCAACTGATCATCTTTACAGAAGCGTGTATCATTGCCCCTTCTGTAATTTATGCCGTGTTGGAAGGGGACTCGGTGTGGATTTCTTCCACTGCATGACCTGCAATTGCTGTCTAGGATTAAAGGTGGTGGAGCATAAATGCAGGGAAAATGGTTTGGAAACAAACTGCCCCATCTGCTGTGATTTCTTGTTCACATCAAGTGCGACCGTAAGAGCTCTCCCTTGTGGCCACTTCATGCATTCTGCTTGCTTCCAGGTTAATTACCTCCAACCCTGATTTGTTTCTTCTTGCAATATTTCTATTTTGTTTCAGAGAAATGGAAGTATAATTGTTGAATTTTAATTGGCCGATTGTCTTAACTCAATATGCAATGTGATATTCATATAGGCATACACTTGCAGCCACTACATATGCCCGATATGCAGCAAGTCTTTGGGAGATATGGCGGTATGAAATCTTTCAATTGCTATTTGATTCGTCTCATTTACGTAAAGTCCAATTAATAGGGAAGGATAATATTTGCCTAACTCAGTAACAATAAGATGTGCTCGGTGAGGGAGAAAAGAGAGATTTGCAGATTAGCTTTTACTATCCGAGTGTGATCCCTTCTTTCACAGGTTTACTTTGGGATGCTTGACGCGCTCCTGGCCTCAGAAGTGCTGCCCGAAGAATACAGAAATCGGTCTCAGGTAATATTGAGCCTCAAGCAATTGTGAAACTAGAGTAAAAAAGTAAATATATTCTTAAAAACATGTTTTTTCTTTCACTTTATGGGTATGTTTGACTCTAAATTGCAGATAATGTAGAATTTACATTTAGAGAAGGATCTAATATATGGTTTTGGATACTACTACTCAGGACATACTGTGCAATGACTGTGATCAGAAGGGGACTGCACCCTTCCATTGGTTGTACCACAAGTGCGGGTTTTGCGGATCCTATAACACGCGTGTGATTAAAGTAGACACGGTTAATTCAGGCTGCTCAACTTCAAACCAGTGAAGTTTTTTTGCCATTATTATTACTATGATGGTAAATTATAATAGGTGTTTGTAGATAATTGCAGTAGCAGCAGACACGGACGGCATCGTAGATTTGCTCTGCCATGAAACCATTTCACTATTTCCTCTTATTTTGCGTTCTTGTCTTCTGGAGTGTGTATGTAAGTGATAGGATGCGTGATGATCCGATTCGGGGTTGGCTGCTGCTTAGCAGCTTAAGTAAGACAATTTTGAAGCAAGTGATATATAACTCAATTTAATTGACAAGTCACTTCACAGTTCACATGACTGAAAGCTAACCCTACCTAACCCTAAGTTAGACAAATTAATATGAAACCAATTATTCTTTTATAATGGAAAATAATATTGATAAAAAAAAATTAAAAAGAAGAAGTAGGTAATGGTGACATGGGGGAATACATGTGGAAAGAGGCTGCTCTTGTTTTTGTCTCCCTCATCATACACACACCCACATTGTTTGGAATATTTATTGCTTATCATATAAAATATTCTTTGGATTTATATTTGAAGTTCAAGTGGTCTCTAACTGCTTGAAAACTGAGTCAATGTTGGTTTCTCTCGCTGCCCTTTTTGGATACTTACAATTAAATCCACCATAATAGTAAGAAAAACACAAACATAATGATTCACAAGCATATTAAAAAATCTCTAACAAGTCTAATGGTTTTTTACACACTAATAATCCTCCCCAAATGATTTCACTAATCCATCTACATTAGTCTAATGGTGTTGGGCAGAATATTTTTAATAAAGATTCGATGAGAACTTATTATTAATCACAAGTTAAAATATTGACTTGGCAGAATCAACATTCGGGATAAACATATAGGTATCGGTGTCACTAATACAAGCAGATATAGGTGACAACTTGCTAATCACCGTCCTTAGGTGGCAAATTACTTGTTACTATGAATAGGTGACATGTGGCAACCTGTCAAAACTGTCATTAGGTGATAACCAACTTGTTAGCACCTAACATACTACAACTACTAGTCTCAATAAATTGAGAGCCAGTCGCCCCCGTCACTGCAAAAACCATTCATAGTAAGAAATAACCGTTACATGATCAGTTAACATATCCTATAAATAGTAAGATTAACACATTTATTTATCAAGATTCTCATTTCTACAAACTCTATATTAATTTGAGCATCTAAGAGGAATTGTGGGGGCAAAACTCAACACTTTCTTCTTGCATGTGTTGCCAACGGTAGAGCACAGGATTTCCAATTTTTAAAATCTAACATTTAGAGTCGACAGTGGAATCCGATCAAAAGGTCATGATTCCAGTGACAAATGGCGTCGCTAATGGATGAGTACAACCTTCACATTTTAAAACACATACTGCCGCCGGAACAACACTCAATGGTGCTCCCTCTGGAAGTTCTTGCGGCCTTTACTGCCTTTTGGATACAACCTTAAGCAGGAGCAACAACACCATAAGAAAATCATGTTCCTCCTATACCATCGCAGCACGAAGTAGAAGAGGCCACATCTAGTGTCAGGACAGGAGTCCGGCACCAGTCGTCGCCAAAAGAGCAGTCTTATTGGATCAACCCACTAGTGGAGAATGACAAATTTTATTTACTTTAGAATAGGTAGAATAGTTTTTGGAGAAGAGAAAGAAAAATGACTATCAATTAATCATGCCATAATTCGCGATATGGCATCGCATCTTTTTTTTTAGGGTTAAGAACGTATGAAAGGTCTGAACTATCACCCATGTTAACGGGAGAGGTCTGAAATTTAAAATGTTAATAACAGAGGTCTGAAATTTCTGTTTTGTTGATAACAGCGGTCTCCGTTAGTTTTTTCCGTTAAAACTAACGGAAGTTGGTCACATGCTTGGCATGTGACCGGAAATTAAATAAAATTCCAAAAATGCCCTTCTATCAAGTGTGCCCCTCACATGCATGGAGTGAAAAGACCAAAATGCCCTTGAAGCCACCACGGTACTCCGGCGACCACCAATCGTACTCCGGCGACCACCACCGTACTCCGGCGACCACCGCCGTACTCCGGCGACCACCACCAAGGCTCCGATTGGGCCAAAATCGGAGCCACCGGCCCCGATTGGGCTCCGATCGGAGCCACCGGCCCCGATTGGACTCCGATCGGGGCCAAAAAAGCTCCGATCGGAGCCAAAAAGCTCCGATCGGAGCTTTGTGGCTCCGACCAGAGCCACAGAGCTCCAGATCGGAGCTTTTTTGGCTCCGATCGGAGCTTTTTTGGCTCCGATCGGAGCTTTTTTGGCTCCGATCGGAGCTTTTTGGCCCGATCGGAGCTTTTTTAGCCCCGTGGTGGCCGGAGTCGGGCCGCCGGAGCCGAGGTGGTGGTCGTCGGAGTCGAGGCGGTGGTCGCCGGAGTCGGGTGGTGGTGGCCGGAGTCGGGTGGTGGTGGCCGGAGTTGGGTGGTTTTAATTTGACTTTAGGGGTAAAATTGTCATTTCACATTTCCTTAAATAAGATATTAAATAAAACAAAATATTAAAGGGGCAAAAATGTCATTTCACACAATTCTGTTAAATTTAACCCTAAAAATGGACGGAAAACCTCAAATCAACAAAATTGAAATTTCAGACCTCTGTTATTAACTTTTTAAATTTCAAACCTCTCTCGTTAACATGAGTGATAGTTCAGACCTTTCATAAGTTCTTAACCCTTTTTTTTATGAGAGATTGATGACAGTGAGGGTGCCTCAAGGCTTAAGATGTCGTTACGGCCCGAAAGATTTTCGATTATACAACGAATGAAGCCTCTGTCAAGCATATCAACAAACACAACTTCTTTTGGGAAGAGGCTCTGCCGACGATCATTATGATGTCATTTTTCCTACGACTCTCTCAAAAGAAGTTTCGTCATGGTTTTATGAGCTTCTCATAAATTCTATCGACTCATGGAAAGAGCTCATGCTGAAATTCACTGAGGGACATATTGGTCAGCAATAACTGCTGAAAAACATTGTGTCGATGAACAAAATCTTTCGGAATCCTATAAACACACTAGATGATAATTATAATAGTTTTCATCAAACCCTTCAAAAAGTGGACGAGAAGATAAAGATGAAGATTTCATTAGAGCATCCACAATGCAACCACTTTTTGAAGGACAATTCTTCCATGTGGCAAGTTGTCTTGTCCCATTGCATTGTAGGATACATTATTTCTTGTCCAGTTCTTTAAAGAGAGATTCACTCTCTCACATCTTATCATTACTTCACTATCACTTTTTCATTTCTTAATGTTATCTCTCTTATTTTTTTTCTATTTATATTTTGTTTTCTTTAGCATGTGTTGATATAATAAAAAGATATATCAGTAATAGATGAGGTTGAGAAATATACACACCATTAAAGTTGTGATAGACAACTCTTAGAGACTTATACTTTTAATGACATGTTGATTAGTTGACACTAATGTAATAAAATATAGTATAGGAGTTGGAGTTGGGATTATGCATGTGGATGCTCTTAAGCTCATTCCTTTATTCTCTTTATTCTTTAGATGCTTGGGTCCTACAAGTTTAATCCTATGAGTATGGAATGTGGTCCATTTCCATTTCTGAGTTTACATGTGATTCGGTAGATCCCTTGTGAGTTATGTATTAATTGGGTTAGTTAGGGTTTAAGAAACCAATATGAGTCATCATCATTGATTTTGTTGACTTTCTAATAATCGGATCAAACACCTTAAAATTCATGGTTGTGCATGCTTTTCACAAGGTAATGATGGTTATTCATGGTGGAATCTAACGGTCGAAAAATTAAAATGAACTTTTCCACTTTATTAGTTTCCTGCCTTGCAAATAATTTAAAAGACCAATCAACTTTCATCCCTACCAACTATTGTGAATAATAAAAGCATATTATCGAAGGGAAAATGACATTTTAGTAACCTTAATAATTGACATAAGAGTTTAGGAGTATTTATTATTATTATTTTGAGTATCAACTATATGAAGTGTGACTTATCAGTCAGTCGTGATTCGATTCATCTAATTAGGAGGCTCGCATTAACTCAAACTCATACTAAATATGTTCACCTAGTCTTGGAGATTATGTATGTGACAGACATGGGTCTGGGCGAATCTCATGGTTCACCCTAATTAATCAAGTATCTAAATCGATCATTGCTCAATTGGCTGAGCTAGGGTGCTCGCACTGATACATGCTCATGCTAGACATGGACTCCATGAATAGGTGAACATATTTGGTACATGCTCGAGCCAAGGTGAGCTTCCTATAACTATATGAATCGAGTCATAGCTGACTGAAAATTACACTTTAGATAGTTGAGACTCCAAATTTAAAAAATGATTCCTAAAACTCACACTAATTGATGCTACTAAAAGTTGGTTTTTCCTATAAAGAATAGAATTCATAGTAAAAGCAACCGTTGTTTTCAAACTTAATCAATATCACGAAGCTTCATGCATGTGGGATTGTATATCCTTAAAATGACTTTGGAAAGGCATGTGTCGTGTACTCGAAGACATTATATTGAGATTGTTGCCAAGGCTGTAACTATTCAATATCGATTCAGTTAACATTCGAATTTTTTTTTTTTTCAAGCCGAGTTGACATAGAACCCGAGCTTGATCCAAAATTCAATATCAAACACAAAATCTAATTTATAAGACGAAATTTGAGCTGATCACACACCAATTATTTATTTAGCCGGGCCACTGGCTGACCCGGCCCCGGCCAATTGGACCTTCCGGGTCGGGTCGGGTCGGGTCAGCAATCCCACGGGTCGACCCGCGGGGCCCCGACCCGCCCCGTCATGTGAATAATTTTTTTTTTTTTTTTTCACTTTTCAATATTAAATACAATTTTTTTTTGTCAAAATATTACATTATATATAAATTCAAAACATAAATCTAACACCAATCAAATATAAACAACAAACACATCAAATTCATTACAAATACAAATTCAAATCCAAACACCAAATTAACAAATCCTAATAATAAATATACATATATTTGTAATTTGGTACATGTTATTTATATAGGTATATTAACCATATTATTTAGTAAATGTTAGATCATATTAACATAAAAAAAATAATAAAAAAATAAAATTATATATATATGCATTTCGGGGCGGGTCTACGGGGCCCCGGGTCTCTAGACCCGACCCGGAAGGTCCAATTGGCCGGGGCCGGGTCAGCCAGGCCGACCCGCGGGGCGGGTCCGGGGCTGCCAAAACCCGCCCCGACCCGCCCCGTTGCCATCCCTAGTCATGGGTGGTGCATTTGCGATCGATGAACACTTTTAATTGACAAAAATTACTAACTAAATTTTATATGAATGTTCGATTTCATAATTGAGATTTTATAGCAAATTTCTAGCTATAATTTTATTAAAATATATTTGATAAATCTCGTCAATTTTTATGGATAAAATATAATTTCTCAAAATTTAAAAACACTATAAATTTATGTTATTACTTTAAAATAACATCAGTTTTTAGAATAAAAAAAATCATGAATAAATTTTTAAAATGATCTATATTATACAAACTAGGGCTGAGCATGGGACGGATGGGCGGGCTTTTTCTAAAAAATGGCCCAAGCCCTAAAACTAGGGTCGCTTAATGGCTGTCCCGAGCCCTAACTAGTAGGAAAAGGCCCGCCCGCCACGGGCCTACAGGGACTAGGGACAAATGGGACAAACCCAAATTCCCATCCAAGTTAAAAAAAAATAAATCATACTCAATTTACTTAAACCATAACCAAACACAGAACAACAACAAAGTTCACCATAAAACACCAAAATCACTCAAACATTTTGTCACTTGTAAGAACACCAAATTCAACACATAACTTGGTTCTCCAAAATAGTTCACCAATGACACCAAAACTAAGTTTTACCAAGAGTCTAACACAAAGTCACCAACAATTCTGATATAACAAGTTATAAATACAAATCCAGATCAATTCGAACTTCAATCCGAGCCATCACTAAAGTTAACTTAACTAACTATAATTTATAGTTGATTAGTTAGCAAAAAGGGACGGGACGGGTCTTTTGGGACTCCGTAAAAAAGCCCTAGCCCTATCCCGAGCCCTAGTTGAGAAGAAAAGTCCCGCCCATTAGGGCTTGGGCACATTTTTGGGACGGGCTTTTTGGGACGGGCTAGGGCGGGACGGGCGGGATTTTGAGCCTCTCGGGATATTTGCTCACCCCTAATACAAACGCATATAAGTTAAATATTTGATTCCAAGAGTGTTTTTTTGCCTTTTTTGCCATCGATAAGCACCAAATTTTTTTAAAACAAAAAATCAGTAATTTTTAAATAATTATATTATTATGTGTCCTAGATGTTTCAAATATTTTAATAAATATATTTTTGGTTTTTTTTTAAGTTACAATTGTATTTTTATATATTTTTAACATGGATTATTAGAAATTATTAATTTATAATAAACATCATTTCAGTATATCATTATAGTAAAAACTTGTGGAAAATATATTCCGTACATATTTTTGACAGCTGCATGTAACGAAAAGTTCGGAGTAATTTGCTAAAAGAAAATACAGATAAAAAAATTGCATATTCATAAAGATAGCAAATTGGTAACTAACCTATCTATTATATATTTATATATGTTTTATTTATTTATTATCAAACCGCCCATAGGCATATCCGGGCCCGGCTGCTTCTGATATCCACTTCCAGAAAGACTGTACGTACCTTAACATGTTTGAATATCACTTCTTTATTAATTACAATGATAACTTTGGGCAAAATAAAATTAATTACAATAATAATAAGTTAATATATATTTGTAGGAATTAATTAATTAGGCGTATGGTAGGGAGTAAGTAAGATTCGGAGAGATCTGTTAAAAGAGAAAGGTGGAAGAAAAAAGAACTAATAAGTTTCAACGTCAATCACGCTAACATATAACTCATCATCATCACCACGTAATAAGTAAAGTATATATATATATGGACCAATCGTAAACTCGCTCACCACCTGGATCATCTTCCTCAACATGAATTGCATGGGACCCAGCAACGTAAACCAAACCCTAGCTATATATATTTTAATTACGAAATAGCCACGTACTTGTCACATCTTTCTAATATATATATATATATATATATATATATATATATATCATCTTCATTTTGACATTTTGATATGTTATGTTAATAATCTGTCCTATAACTTATCATAATTTTGTAAGATCTACTAATAGATATCTAATTCTTGATTATAATTGCGGATAAAAACCGAGTCAAGTCAAACTGTGAGTATCTGCATAATCAAACTCGATTTGCATATGATTTTTCAAGCATACGATTGAGTTCCAATTTTTAAATTCAAACTTATTTCACATCCAAACTTGACATAATCAAGATTTACTCGGCTCGTAAGCCTATTATACTTCACAAGTTAGCATCTCCCTGGTAATACACATGCTTCATTACGGAATGTCATCTCAGTTTATAACATTACAATAGTAAAAAAAATTATTAAGTTTACGATTTAGCATTAAAATAATGATATTTTCCTCACTTTTAGTAATAAATAATCAAAATTAGTAGATACGAAAAATATGAGATTGCATTGATTCAAATTAAAATCAGTAGACCAAGGATGTTTATTTTAAACATGAATATAAAAATGAGTTTGATGAGAAAGATAGTAAAATGTTATCTATTAAAAAAACTATTTAGGCTAGCAAGTAATTCGAGTTGAGTATTATTAATACAAGATTGAGTTCGAGCCGATTAAACAGAAAAGCTTAATTCTAGCTTAGCTCGACTCAACTTGGAAAATTTCGAGTCAATTTTGAGTTTTAATCGAATCAATTTCAAGTAGCTCTAGCTCGTGAGTAGTTTGATTCAACACCTTAGAATGAAGCTAGTGAGAAATGGGCATCCTTACACCCCTAATTAATTAGAATAATTCTTATATATATATTTATAGTTGTTGAACTTATTTATATAGATTTTCACTAATATGAAAATAAATAGTACATTAGCCAATATATTTGAGAGTATTTTTTTATAACCATTAAAAATTATTTATTTATTAAATTTTTTTATATATAAAAAACACTACTTAGACTAACCGTACTTTTAGAAAAGGGTGATATGTTGCATCCTTATATATTTTTTAGGATAAAATTAATTTACTAAAAAAAATTTACAAAAATGTTTAAACATTTTTTTATCTCAATTTATTCAAGAATAATGCATATAGTAATAATAATATAGTAAGATCTATGAGTATAGACTAATAAATAAAAGTAAAGAGTAAAAATAAGATTTTAGGGTTTAAATTCTAGACTCTAGGAAGGAAAAAATATTCATAGTCAACACTTAGGGCACGTTTGATTAATGGTATTGTGATATCCTAATACACGTATTAGCTAATATCGTGTTTGTGTCCACTTGGTATTGGTATTAGCTAATACTTGGTATTATCTAATACTCAATTATAGGATGAATTTTGTATTAGCTTATACCAACTAAAAATGATGTACTAATTAATACCAAACCCGAAATTACTTATTTACCCCTAACCTTATTTAATATACAACAACTACACCAACTTCGGCTCATAACATCGGCCACCAGCGACCCCCGGCCGGACTCCGACAATCTCCGGCCGGATTCCGGTGACCACCAGTCGGACTCCGGCGACCCCCGGCCGGCCTTCAATTACAATAATAATTTTAAAAATGTATATATATCTATTTAGGGATATTTAGGTCTTTTAGACATTGTATTAGGATATCCTAATACAAAGTACATTCAAACATTGTATTATGATATCCTAATACATGACACAATCAAACATTGAATTAGCTAAGCATGTATTAATTAAGCATGTATTAGGATATCGCAATACCGGCAATAAAACGTGTCATTAAAGTATCATTATGGACTGATCAGTGTGAATAGATTAATCTAAATATAAGGTAAGTATGCATAGAGTGTGGTATCCTAGTGATGGCCCCTAGAGACATAATGCAATATATATATATGTCTACCAAATTAATTAACTGTTTATATACTACTATTATTATATAAACAATGGACTGCCTATAATCTATCTATAAACAAAACTTTCTTCAGTCTTTATTGGTAGCCCGTACAATGATTTCCACCATCCATGAATTAAAGAAATGATCGGCCCTTAGATACCTACCTATCTGTAGAACAACACTCCACGTTAACACATGCATCTATAATCTATTTATCAATTGTTTTCTAACCAAATTCTTCTCTCCTTAAATTTCTCTTCCTTGTCTCTACTACACCTATCTTCTCCGGATTGCGATTAAAAAAAAAAATCATAATTAACATCATTTGAATTATTTGAAAATCAGAAAAACCATGAGAAAATATGAAATCGTCGACTTGATTTTTTTTTTTTTTTCATGATAACCAAGTTATGTCCACTATATATATATATAATATGAAGACTCAAATTTAGACGGTGGTATTATTGCTGCTCTTAGGATCGATGTATGGATATCCAAGACCAAGGGCTAGCTAGCTAGGACAAATAAGGTTATTAAGTAATAATAATATTTTAATATTTAAAACTTTAAACTTAAAGTATTATCAATTATTTGATTTGATATAGTTATAATATATATAAATGTAATGTGGGACTCTCACATGCATCACATTCAACCTTAGTTTTCTTGTCATAGGGTAGAGATATTGTGATTAGTTAATTAATTCTAGAAACCGCCAAAGGGAAATATATATATATATATATATATATATATATATATATATATATATATATATATATATATATATATATATATATATATAATGTATTAATTACATACTAAATCATGGACATTATTGGAGCACCATTAGAACACCGAGGGTTTATAAATTATTGCAATATAAATATACCTACGTATAGTAAAGAGAAGTCACTAACGTTCCATTCGATAAAGCCAAAAGTTAGAATTTCCCAACACACAAGTGCAAGCAAAACTTATATGGGTCGGTCCCTCTTCGATCATGTTCCCACTTTACATTTCTTTTTCATTCTTCAATCAATAGAATAGAACCCCCTAAGGACATATACATACACGTAGATTCATATAATTAGTTGAACATATATATTTTTATTATGTATATATATAAAAATCACCCCACTTTAGAGTTTAAAGTAGACGCATATATAATTTTTTTCTTTGGCCATAGTAGACATTTATTTCATATATAGATATGTTATTATTTCTAATATAAAATAAATATATGTACGTTTTCCTTCATTAAAATATATAATGAATGATGAACGTTTTGGCCTTTGGGGAAGAGATTTTGATAATAAAACTTTATGTACTTGATGATCTAGTACAGTGTTATGTGTATATTTTATGTTTTATTATGAATATATACTAGATATCAGCCCGCGCTACGCGCATATACATTTTTATATAAATGTTATAATGTATAAATACATAATTAGATCGACTTCGAGAATGATATAAGAATATGATTTACCTGATTTCAAGGACGATATAAGAGTCTTATTAAAAAAAAATTATGTAATATAAATAACTTAAAAAATAACATAAAGTTTTACCATGAATATATATATACCCCCACAAATTCAGCAACTCTTTGCCATTCCCAACTCTCTCACTTAGTTTATTTCTTCTTCTTATTTTGTTTTCACTCTCTCTAGTTCTATGGAAGAAGTAGATCATCACTATCATGTCAACGCTGCTTCTAACCCTAATACAAACAGCACAGGTTTAAAGCTCTTCGGCTTCAGTGTCTCCGACGAGGAAGATCCGTCATCATCTTTCCAAGCTTCCAACACCTCATCGGAATCGCCGGAGGGAGCCGGAGGTGGCTTTCCTTCCTCCGGCGAGCGCAAGTACGAGTGTCAGTACTGCTGTAGGGAATTCGCCAACTCTCAGGCCCTAGGAGGCCACCAGAACGCCCACAAGAAGGAACGCCAGCAGCTCAAGCGGGCCCAAATGCAAGCCCACCGCAACTCCGCCGTCTCCTTGATCAGAAACCCGATTATCTCCGCCTTCGCGCCGCCGCCGCACCTCCTAGCTCAAGCGGGGCCCATCGTCCTTCCTGCAGCTGCGTCGCCGTCTTCATGGGTTTACATGGCGCGGCCAGTGCCTCCTTTCAACGTCTCACATGGCTGCGTCTTCCCTAGCTCCGCCGCCGTGAGGGGTGGCGGGGGGAGCTTTCCATACGGTGTCGGTATGGCTGAATCGTCGTCCATGGCGGTGGCGTCTCATCATAATCAACCGCAGGGCAGGAGCAACGGGAGGATGGATGGGCCATCGTTGAGTAAGTTCTCAAAGGGGAGTGGTGGGCCCAACTTTGACGGTCTCGATTTACACCTCAGTCTGGCCCCTGCTGGATCCTGACCACCGCTGCCGCGGTGCCTGCCGCCGCGTCGTTCAGAATTAATATTAGGGCTTCGTCCAGAAGTCAAATTGTATTTGTATCAGATGGTTGGATCTTGTACATTTTCAAGATTATTAATTAATTAATTAAAAAAATTATTCAGTAATCCTAATTTAATTTAAATTTTTAACTTCAATTAATTACTATAGCCATTATTATTAAAATTATAAGGGTTAAATTGTTTTTTGGTGTCATATGTTTGGTCACTGTAGATTTTTTGTCTATGATTTATTTTGTAGGCTTTTAGTGCTATATGTTTGCATTTTGTAGATTTTTGGTGCATTTGTTAGTCAACAGTTAAGATTGACTGTTACATAGTTTAATTTAGTCCCTAATCTTTTTCCACAATCCAAAATATTACGGCCACCACACAAGACCGTCGACCACTTCTCAAGGTCGCCAAAACCCACAAAAAATCGTCGACCACCATCCAAGCCCACCAGTGATGACCAATTAGGGCCGGACGGCTCCGATTAGAGCTGTCCGTCCCCGATTGGGCCACCGAGGGCCCAGATCGGAGCTCTGTGGCACCGATATGGGGCCACGGAGCTCCAACTCTGTGGCACCGATTTGGGGCCACGGAGCTCCAACTCTGTGGCACCGATCTTAGGGCCACAGAGCTCCGATCTTGGCTCTTGGTGGCCCAATCGGGGTCGGACGGCTCTAATCGGAGCCGTCCGGCCCCGATTGGGGGTCACCGGTGGGCTTGGAAGGTGGCCGACGGCTTTGTGTGGGTTCCGGCGGCTTTGAGAAGTAGTCGACGGCCTTGTGTGGTTGCCGAGAAAAAAAAAATTAGAGACTAAATTGAACAAAATAAAACTATTTAACGGTCAAACTTAACCGTTGACTAACGGATGCACCTAAAGTCTACAAAATTCAAACATATGACACCAAAAGCTTACAAAATAAAACATATGGCACCAAAACTCTATAGTGCCTAAACATATGGCACCAAAAAACCCTCTAACCCTAATTATAAGGAAAAATCACTAATCTACCTATGTTTTGTAACTCAAACACAAATATAAGGTATGATGAGTTTTCTGAACCTAAATAACCAATCGCGCATCTCCCAGATGCGCAGCTTTATCAGTGCATCTCTCAGATGCGCTAGGTTAGTTATTATCTGCTAATTAGCATATATATATATATATATATATATATTGTGCATGTCTCAGATGCGCAGCACTTTAACGGTCAAAATATTGGTCGTTACATCGACGTCAACATTACGCTGATGTAATGTTGACGTCACAACGCATCTGTCAGAAACCCAAAAAAGTTGCGCTGATAAAGTTGCGCATTTGGGAGATGCGCGATTTGGTTCAGGAAACTGACCATACCTTGTATTTGTGTTTGAGTTACAAAACATAGGTAGATCAGTGATTTTTTTTTAATTATAATAGATGATCTTTTCGCGACCACCTAAAACCACCCACCAAAAAAAAACCTATAGGATGATGGATCGAGCAGAGCAATTGCGATACCTTTGATGTTTAGTGATGAAACGCACCAAATTGATTTCACTTATTATATCTAGGTCATCAAAAGAAGATAAAATTCATCATAATTTATTTACTAAATAATTAGAGATAATAACATATCATCTATCTCCTACTATAATTATTATTAATAAAATAAAAGTAACAACTTTTGTATTGTTAGGTCCAAGTGGTTCAATTTGGAAACTTTAGAACTATTATTTTTTTTTTTTTAAAGTTATGGAAGTATTAGAGATGCTAATTAAATTGAATAAAATCAAAAGTATAAGACAAGTTACGTGGTTTGAACATGCTATTTAAGACCATATTAACGGAAAGTAAACGAATGCACCAAAAGTTTTCAAAACATACTTATGACACCAAAATTCTAAAAAAAAATGACATCAAAAGACAAATTTGGTCAAACATATGATACAAAAAGTCCATTTAACCCTTTTTTATAACGTTATAATATGTATTTTTTTTTTCAATATATATAGCTATGGAATGGTAATACAATAGTGTTAACAATGTAACTATATTAATTATTGGGTTTGAGTGTCCACAATAATTTTACATAAATTGTATTTTTTTTAAAGTTTCATGTAGACATTAATATGCACTTTAAGTAATAAGTAAAGTTAATATACACATAAGCAATATTAACTCTCCAATTGTTTTACTTAACTATATTTCCTTGAATATATTTTATTATTAGATTTTTCAACAACCACCAATAAGATTTAGCATTATTTATAAAATGAATTAATTTGTGTATAAAAAATGTTTATGTAATAAATAGTGCATTCCTTAAATTTAAGCACTACGTTATGTAAAAATTGGTGGGCAATGTAAAACCATTGTAACACGTTTTTATACATTTTCCCCAAAAAAAATATGTTGGACACATTTAAGTAATATTCTGTAATGCCATTGCGGATGCTAATCACATTTCCAAGTTTGCACTATGTTGTTTTTAAGTGTCCCGAGTTCAAATTGTTATCAATAGGTGTCTCAGATTTAGTTTTCGTTACTTTTTTATTTTCCGTATTTTTTATTACTAAATTTGATGAATTTTGGTCCGATGGCTCCCTAAAAATCAACAATATCAAGAGCATTTAAAGAAGAGAAAAAAAATGATACTTCTGTTTCCAATGTTAATAATTGTGTACATACAGTGAAAGTGAAGAACTTATACAAAAATTGAGGTTCAATTTAACTTAAATATTGGTATAAACATATATAACTTGAAGAAAACACATACCCAAATTGATTAAATTTAACAAAAAAAAAACGGACAAAAACCAAAAAACAATGAAAATAAAGCCTAAAACACCAATAATAATTTAAAACTAAAATACCTAAAAGTAATATGCTGAAAATTTGACACTGTAATTAAATTTTAACTATTTATTAGTTGTACCTCCTATCCAAAAGCATATATGCAAAAGTTGATATGTTAGAGCCTGCCTGGGAACAGTTCTACAATAGTAAACAATGTTATCTCCTAATTATAATAAGGTTCAGTCTTAAAAAGGCTTTTCATGATTAACTTTATTTCATAGTAGAGGGAGGTCTCGGTCGTGCCATTATCAAAATTATTAGTTATTAGCCAAAAATAACCTATTGGTTGGAAACACAAAAAAACGATGTTCCATTTTTCTTGATAAATAAATGCCCTTTATAATGATGAAACTCATAATTAATTATTTGGATTAACAGGTCTTTTGATCCATGATGTCTTTTGGTCCATAATGTTTGACCATTTTTTAGTTTGTCATTGATGTTTTTTTTTCTAGTTTTGGTACCATATGTTTGCAGATTTTATAGTTTTGGTCCAACCTTTACATTCCGTCCATTTTTTCCGTTAAGTGATATGTGCAAGTCGTGATCCACCCTAAACTTTCAATTTTGTTCAATTTAGTCTCTCTAATACTTTCCTAACTTTTTTTTGTTCAATTTAGTCTCGAAGTTTCAAAATTGACCCCCAATTGGACAATAGGTCCAATTGATCTAGCCCAGGTCTGAGTCCGACCCTGGTCAGAGTCTCCTGGGTCCGGCGACCCCGACCGGGGTCGGACCCAGTCTCGGGCTAGCTCTGGGCTAGGTCAATTGGACTTAGTTGTCCAATTGGGGTTAATTTTGAAATTGCGGAACTAAATTGAACAAAACAAGTTAGGAAAAGATGGACTAAATTAAACAAAATTGAAAGTTTAGAGTGGATCACGTGACTTGCACATGTCACTTAACGGAAAAAATGGACGGAATGTAACGGTCGGACCAAAACTAGAAAATCTGCAAATATATGGTACCAAAACTAGGCAAAAAAAACATTATGGATCAAAACTCAAAAGTGGTTAAATATCATGATTGTAAACCCTAATTATTTTGATTTTGAAAGCTCTTGCTAGAACTGATACATTTTTAATATTTTACAAAATAATAATAATAATAATAAAGTTGAACAAACATTAATTGATTTCTACTTTAATTATTCAGTTACTTGTATTTGTTTATGTTAGTTTTTTTTTTTTTTTTTTTGTTATTCGTTGAGTTATGTTATAAAATGCTACTTTTCTTAGTTATACTTCGATTTGATGTATTTCATTTTCAGCGGATAGAAAATTGATGTATATATTCGGTGAAAAAGTGACATACATTCCTTTCTAGTGTCCTACGTGAAGTTCAGCATCAATATAGTTTTGGAATTTATTTAAAAATGAATTCATAAATTGTTTTAATTTTTTTTTAGGGTTAATAACTAAAAAACTGTCCAAGGTTTACTCTATGTTAAAATTAGGTGTCTGAAGTTTGAAATGTAAAAATGAAGTGTCTCAAGTTTCATTTTTGTTGAAATTTGGTGTCTCGGTGTGATTACTTTAGAGAAGTCAATTCCGACGAAACCGTTTGTCAAATTCGAGCTCTCAGACACATTCCATTCTCGTCATCTTTCCGGGACCGTCACCTAAAAAGTTGGTCACATCCGGACAAGTAAATCTCGCTCTATTGTCCTTGGAAAATGGCTCCACACCACTCTTCTAGAAACTTTTTTTTTAATATTCAATTTTTAGGTGAAATTTGACGATTTTGTGAAAAGTAAAGAGTGATGGATTATGATTAGGTTGGTGGGTTGATGAAAATGATTGAATGGAGATGAAAAGACGCACAAAGACACCAAATTTCAACAAAAATGAAACTTGGGACAGTTCATTTTAACATTTCAATCTTCAGACACCTAATTTTAACATAGGGTAAACCTTGGACAGTTTTTTAGTTATCAATGAATAATAGATTATTCCTACTTCTTTAGTTCACAGTGAGGCAGATTTGTGCCTCACTGTGACAGGCAAATCGTTATATATAAAAGAAAGTAGATCAAAATATTACCATGGCTTAATATATATAACAAAGAGTTGTCATAAATAAATTGAAGAACCGATATACATACAAGAGATTAAAAATTCCACTAGCTCCTTGAACCAGGCCTGAGGCCTGTTTAAAGGTATAGATGACTTTACGAAAACTGAAAACCCAAAGTTTTGTATAATTGGGTGGCACCAATATTGATCAAAGGCCTTTGTGGGAACAAACTACAAAGGCTTGTTCACATAAGTTTTGGCTGCATATGATTCTAAGATTGAATGCATGTGTGAAGCGTGCTAAATTTTGAAGTCTCATTTAAAATTCAGTTCAAATCACATTTGCATATTCACATATACCTACAAAATTCATCAAGCAAAAAATAATAATATAATAATATCAACTAAAACTTAGGGGTGTTAACGGATTATGGGTACTCATAGACCTGCGAGTACCTGCTCTAATTTTGACCCGTCGATCCGTAACTCGTGGGTCATGGGATGTGTCCGGATTTGAGGTCGCATAACCCCATGTATCCGCCCTACTCCGCGTATGTATTATACATATATAACATATGTATACTATATAAAATTATATGGGTAATATTATAACACATAATTAAAATAACAATAGTTTTAATGAGTTTGGTGATTTGTTTTGAATTTGGAGTTAAATTTGTGGATTCGAATTTGGATACATTGAACATTGAGTTTAAGATTTATAATAAAAGATTATGTTTCATGTAAAGTGACTCGTGGGTCGACTCACCTCGCTCGTGAGATGTATAGTACGGGTACGAGTCGACCATATCGACCCGTGGGCGGATCCGGGTCTAGCGATACCGCCCCGCCCCTTAACACCCCTACTAGAACTGCGGGACTATAATATATCGAAACGTTTTACTCGATTAATATTAATCAACATCAATATAAGACTTTGAAATCAATATCATCAATAAAACAATGAACAATCACTCAACACTCATATGATCATATATCCTCAGTCAACAAAACCCACCTATATGGAGATTCTTCTTTTTCTTCTTCCTCAATTAAAAAAAATAAAAATTAAGAAGACTGAAAAATACAGCTAGCTAGGTGATGTTCTTCTCCATCCTGAGTTCTTGATAGAACTTGGCTATAAACCACTCCGCCCTCCGATCAACCCAATCACTACTCTCCACCATCGGCTCCAACAAATTCCTCCTTCCACCAAATTCATCATCTTCAATAACACGATCAGCTGGTGCTTCAAAATCTAAACCCTCATGATCCCCCATTTTCATCCTCCCCCAACATCCACGCAATAAGATCATGGACCCCGATTTGAAGCGCACGAGTGGAGTTTTTGTAGGCGAGAGCTCGTATTCTTCGAGGAACTGATAATTGTAGTGATCGGCGGCTCCTCGGAGCTTGAGGCGCCGACGTGGATTCATCCTTGTGGATTTGATCTTGAGTTTGGTGCTCAATTTGGCAATGGATATGGATTTGTTAATGAATGTGGATAGTTTTAAAACGATAGACTTATTGTTTCTCCCTCCTCGCCCTCGTAAAAAACCGACTACCTTCCTAGCTTCCATGGATGGAGAAACTAATAAAGTGAGTAGTTTTTAATTAAAAGGGGGAGAGGATGAAGAAGAAGAAGAAGAATATGCATGGATAGTTGGGAGAAGACGAGCGAGGCTTAAATGGTCGGAGATATTAAAAGTAAGTGTTAAGATAGAGAGAGTAGCCAAGCAAAGCTAAGCTGTAAAGGGAAAATGGTCGGTTGAGGTTTTGGATTTATTTAAAGGGAATAATGGAGTGGAGGGTAAATGAATTGCAGGTAGCCGTTGGTTGAATGGAGCCTCCTTTACTCCCACCATGTGTTGGGGGGTAGGGGAGCGGGGGTAGTTAGTGCCCGTACGTACACAAGACTCAAATAAACCATAACTAGGTTAACTAGACAAGTTTCAACAAGTTTGGTTCAGCACGTCACAATTTAAAAGCGAAATGTCAGATTTAAAACCCCTTAAGATCATGAGACTGATCTGATAATTAAGATGTCAAGTTTAAATCCCTTAAGATTATGAGAATTAAGAAATATTGATGATCGGCTTTTTATCACTTACGAGCTATATCGATGCGAGTGAATATTAATCTACAGTTTGACACCTAATAAAACTATAAAAAAAAGTTTTAAATTTTATTTTATTTTTAAATTATTACTCTTATCCGCAATGAATCATCTATGACTTTTTTTTGGCCAAAAATCATCTAGGACTTGTTTGCCCCCCCAGTAATTGGAGGCCTCATATTTATAGTTGGTAATTCGATTTTTTTTTTCTTTTTTCAATTAGAGAGTTACCGACTTTAATCCAGCAGAATTATACTTGTATATATGCAATTTGCATACAAATTATTCCCACAAACTCAGGCGTGTAAATGTTTGGGAAAAAAAAAAAAAAGTGCAAATGCTCGGCCTGATTGGATATAATAAGTCTTAGTTTCTCAGGTCTAGCTTATGTGTCTCCATCCATCAAGTAATATATAAGATAAATTAGAAGCCAGGCGGCCAGGCCCAAACCCAGCAATAAAAGAGCTTGGGCCTTTAAAATTGTTTGAAACTTTTAAGGATAAGTATTTGTTTAAGTTCTATACCTTTTCACACAAAAAACGGAAATGATTAACATTCCGACAGCCTGAACGTTAATATTCCGACTTCTCTCTTCAATTGAGAATGCCATTGCTGTTGCCAATAATTACTTGGCTGCCATTCAGAAATAGCTCGGACCGTTTGCATTCCGAGTTTCGGAATGGCTATCACCGCTCCAAAAAAAAATGTTCAATTCCTTTTCAATTAATTCATAAGGGGTGCTTTTATGCAACCGTAAAATTTGCGTTTATAGTAGCACAGTTGAAAAGTGTTTAACCGCTGTCGATCCTCTATATATATATATATCATATATATGGATGGTTATAGGTCTGAATATAGATGTGAGTGGTAGAAGTGATAATACGTATTCAAAGTAGGCTTCGATGTCTTACCGTGTCGGAATTTCGGTGTCCGATCAACTCGTCTTTGGGTCATATGCTGTGAAAATCCGAGGTGCGCTCCGATTATGAGATGTGCCATCACCGACTGGCATTCCCGCCTCACGTGATTTTGAGCCGACGCCAACGATATTGCTTCCGCAACCGCACACGCCACACCAAACAAAGTATCATTTCCGTGTTACGGTCTCATTGTATTACTGACGTGTGTTATTCGCATACATGTACCTTCGAATTCCTACATTGGTATGAGAGCCAAATGTTCGGTTTCCGGCCATCACTACGACATCATCATCGTGACGATCGGCTCGTAAACTCCACGGTTTTGTGCATTCTTTGCTTGGTTCGTTTCCTGTGAGTTCGAACTTACATCCATAAGCATTAGTGCTCATTTATCCTCCTGACGGTTCGCGATCGCAATGGCTACGAACCCCAATGAATCCTGACGTAAACCGTCCGTCTTCATGGCCAAATATGGCCGTGAAACTCCAACTTCATATCACGATGTTAATGTGGCTCTCTAAACGACTCAAATGAGCATCCCAAGGTGGAAGATTGATGTAGTCATCTCCACCGAGCTCGATCGTGAAGAAGATAGATTTTTAAGGAAGATAACTCAACCGGCGGGTCGGATATTTTTGTAAACTAGGGTCGGCCTAGGGTTGTACCGCTGTATTTAGTCAGATTGTCGCCTACTATGCCACATAGTGCGTCGGATTAGTTTACAGATCTTGGGCTAGTGCTTTTCTATAACTGAGCTTGGGCCAAATTCCTATTATAAGTCTATCCAATAATGTATTTTTAAAATAATATAATATATATAATAATGATTGTCATTATATTTTTATTTACAAATAAATTAAGATTCCATTCTAAATATTTGAAAGGATTAACGGTCATTTTGGTACCACATGTTTGCAAAAATTACACTGTTCATACTACTAATATTTTTTCGTACCGAATTGGTACCATATGTTTCCAAACCTTACTGTTTTGGTACATCCGTTAGGGTTCCGTAAAAAACGGCCGTTAAATGGCATGTGTCATGCACAAGACTAGCCCAAAACTTTCAATTTTGTTACAATTTAGTCCATCTAATACATCCCTAACTTTTATTTTGTTCAATTTAGTCCTAAAACTTCAAAATCAAACCATTTCCCCCAAAATGGGTATAGGTCCCAATTGACCTAGTCGGACCTAGCCTAGGGCTAGGTCCGACCCTGGGTCGGGGTCGCCTGGGTCCGGTGACCATGACCCAGGGTCGGACCTAGCCCTAGGCTAAGTCCGGCTAGGTCAATTTGGGAAATTGGTTTGGTTTTGAAGTTTTAGGACTAAATTGAACAAAATAAAAGTTAGGGATGTATTAGATGGACTAAATTGTAACAAAATTGAAAGTTTTGGGCTGGTCACGTGCATGGCACATGCCATTTAACTGCTGTTTTTGACAGAACCCTAACGGAGGTACCAAAACAGTAAGGTTTGGAAACATATGGTACCAATTCGGTACGAAAAAATACTAGTGGTATGAACAGTGTAATTTTTGCAAACATGTGGTACCAAAAGGACCTTTAACCCTATTTGAAATGGGCTGACGAAGTTTCTTATTTTCGTTCAGTGTCTCCGTCACTATGTGTAATCGATATATTTATACTTAGGCATAGGCAAATATCCACAAACAAAATTACGACCTTACAAAGTACACATTTATCGGTCTTTCTATCGTACTTCACAAACTAGGCTTTTAGTTTTTTTTTTTTTTTTTTGTACTTTTTTATTACCTTAAAGATGAACTCTAGAGGTAAATTAATATTATTAAAAGTATAATCCAAATTTAGGCGTAGTTAAAATATTTCATACTTTTTGCATAGTTATAAAATTACATATATTAAATTTAAGTCCACCCTAATAATAAAAAAAGCAAAAACATAGTGATCCACAAGCAAGATAAAAAAACCCATATTTTTATCTAAAGTTTTAAGTTCACCAACACAATATAGTTTTAGAAAAAATCATAAGACTACATAAATTATTTAAATAAAACCTATTTCTTTTATAATAAAAAAAGGCAACATTAAAAAAATGTAAACATTATGAATTATGCAGACAATTCTATTGTGCAAATTGTAGTACAATTGACATTTGCTGTCAATTTGTCTCGGAAATAATATTTCTGGCTAAGGGCATTTACACACACAAACAAAAAAGGTGTGGCATTTTTCAAATTGGTTTTACTTTTGGGAGCAATTTAAAAAAATTCTGATTCCCAACCCGAAGTTCCAATCTGATGAAATAAGTAAACTTCGAGGACTAAATTTGTTGTTTCTAAAAAGGGGGCCCAAAACGACGTTATCACCCGCGCATGACGATTACGAACCGCATCACCGCACCGCACTATTGAATCTTATTCAGACGAATATACCCCTGCTAAAACTCTCTATTTGCCGACTTGAACTGGCCCGAACGTTAAATCCGCCCTCGTCTGTTTCTCTCTCTTTCTTCTCGCAATATATAAACTTCTGGTTCCCGGCGAATTTCAGAGAGACGTCGAAACCCCCCGCCTTTGAACGCCGCGATTCGTCGATTCTTTGCGAAGAAGGTGAGGTTGTTTCGTGGTGTGCGACGGATTCAGACAAGGTAGAGCTTCAAATCGGACTTCCGTTGATGGTGTACTCTCAGGAGTCTGTAGAGAGAGGATCAGGTGGTAGTGGCCGGAGAAGTTCCATGGCGATGGGTTCGGAGAGATCCAAGCCGCTGCACAATTTCTCACTCCCTCGCCTGAAGTGGGGCTGTCAGAAGCACCTCCGCTGCGTCAAAGTTGGTTCCTCCGACAGCCGCGCCTCCTCCGGCGAAGGTCGATCTCCTTCCCCGGCTCCGCGGTACGATTTTGCGTCGTTTCGGTTGGAATCGGATGAAGAGAGGTTGAGAGTAGAGAGGCGGAGGAGCAACGGAGTCGCCGCCGCTGCCACCAAGTTCAAGACGCGGAGAGGAGAAATCATCGACTGCGACAAGGAGATTGGTGCTGTGCGAGAGAAATTCATGATCGATCTGAGGGCCGCGATGGACAAGATGAGGGACGAGCTGTTGGGCGACGGGTTGGAATCCGGTGCTGCTGCGGCGGCGGCGGCGGCTGAGACTTCTCGGAGCAAGGACGAGAATGGAGAATCCGGCGGCGCCGGTGACGCCAGGCCGTGGAATCTGAGGACGAGGAGGGCCGCTTGTAAAGCACCAACCGACGGAGGCGGAAAAGTGACGTGGTCTCCGTCGAGGACTGACGTGGCCGATGAGGGGTTGAAGCCGCAGAAATCCCCCGCGGAGAAACCAAGGTTTGCAGCGACGCTGAAAAGGAAGGAGATTGAAGATGATTTCGTGAAGATGACGGGGCAGAGACCACCGCGACGACCGAAGAGAAGGCCCAAGGTTGTGCAGAAGCAAGTTGAGGTGAGTCCCTTGTTCTACTTGTTTTGCTTCGTAAACGACGCCATTGACTTGCATAATTGAATTAACAATGATCTCTTAATTTCCTCTCCAGACGCTGTTTCCAGCATTTTGGTCCACGGCGACGATTACTCCTGAAATGTACAAGGTTCATGATTTCTCCGACAACGTCAAGGTAATCAAAAAAGCATATTGATTTCAAATTTATTGTGATCATCATCACAGTTATCATCATCTTACTCCATTGGTTTTGAATCTGCAGAGATAGGCGACTTGCTGGGTTGCTGCTACAGGAACAGATCAGAACTTGCTGACTCTAGCTCTGAAAAACATCATTTTCCAAAGTGGGAAATTTGATAAACCAGCTGTTGATCATCTACCTTTAAAGGATGGTTTGCTTCAAAGTTTTTTTTTTTTATAACATTTGTAGCTTAGCAATTAGAATAAACCTTTTATCTGTCTGTTGGCAAAAATAAGCTTGTGTTGAGAAAGATGGGAGGGGGGTATCTGCTGTTAACTGGGAAGTACATTGGCTTTGTGATTTTTTTTTTTTTTTTTCAGTTTGGAAGAATAAGATGCATATATTTCAGTTGACAATACATAGAATTTGTTCTCCATTACCTTGAATGCAACAATTAGACAGATAAGTTATTGTTGTCATTCTCACTTGATTATATATGTCTATCTATGTTCATAGAGTTGCATGAGAGACTTGGATTTGGATCTGTTCTAGTTGATCTGAGATTTATATCGTTCTTGTTGGTGTTTTGTATAGTTGCACATACTTGTATTGATTTATGATGTATTAGTACATAAACTCACAAAATATATTTTTATAGGAGTTTTTTTTTCAATCTCAAACACCATGTTGATGTTCTTGATTGGATCTTCTGCTGTTTCTGCAGAAAACACTTGTCTCCTTACCTGTGGTGGTTATGTTGTTTGGTTGTCCCAACATATCTTAATATAATAATAATAATGGCTTAAACGTTGGAATAGGTAGAGGTTGATTTTAGGTGATGAAGTTTTCTTTTGCAATTTGACAATAACTTGTTTGGTTTGGTTCAGTTGGCTACCACCATTGTTCCATTGCTCTGCTCAAGTTTCTGCATTCTCCATGCATGCGTGATGTTACGAATATATTCGATACTAATGATAGATAATATACTGATAGAATATATTATATTTATTATTATTATTATTATTGATAGAATTATATATTTTATTTTTTTTAGATTAATCAATTAAGATATTTTATCTCTGTAGATTTTATTTAATTCCTATTAAAGATATATGGTTATGTGTATGGTTATGAATATAAAGATAGTCGAAAATTATTAGAAATTTAGATTTTAGAGATTGTATTATTTCTCTAAAGGGCGACGAGCTAACAATCCGCTATTGCACGTATCTATCCTAGCAATTATCACTTTATCCAATCTTGCAATCGTAACATTTGGTATCAGATCCAAGATCCAATCAAGATGGACGACTTTAAATCTGTGACGAAGAAAGAAAGGGACGCCACCTTCGCAGTGATGTTTCGATAGCTAAGAGAACATCTAGCAGAAGTTGTTTATCGAACCACCATTTCGTTTATCAGAAGAGATTAACTGCGATGTTGATTTGGATCGAAATACTATTTAGAAAACGTATTATTATGTATATTGATATTCGTTAATCATTTGTCGTCGTATAATAACATATTTGGTAAAACATTGTTGTATGATATTAAAAAATTTAGGTTAATAACCTATGAAATGTTTGAAGTTTGACCCACGATATAAGAGGTCTCCGTTTATTTTTTCCCGTTAAAACTGACGGAAGTTGGTCACGTGCTTGGCATGTGACCGGAAATAAAATTAAATACCAAAAATGCCCTTCTATCAAAGTGTGCCCCTCACATGTTTGAAATGAAAAGACGAAAATCCCCCCCTCACATGCTTTAAATGAAAAGACAAAAATGCCACAATCGTGGCCGGCCACCACCCCGGCCGCTAACGACCACCCAAGGCCGACGTAGACCGCCACCCAAGGCCGACAACGACCACCAATCGGGTCGGCCACCACCAAATCGTGGCCGGCCAGCCCCAATCGGTGGCTGCCGGCCACAATTTGATGGTGGCTGACCCGATTGGTGGTCGTCGTCGGCCTTGGGTGGTCGTCGTCGGCCTTTGGTGGCCGTCGTCGTCTACGGGTGGTGACCGGTGGACTTGGGCGGTGACGGAGAAAACAATAGGGACTCAATTGTAAAAATCAAAACTTAAGAATATAAATTTGAGGACTAAATTGAAAAAAAAAATAGGGACTCAATTCTTAATTTGATTTCAGGGGTAATTTTGTCATTTCACTTTTCCTCAAATAATGTATTAAATAAAACAAAATATTAAAAATGACAAAAGTGTCATTTCAGACCATTCTGTTAAATTTAACCCTAAAAATGGACAAAAAATCACAAATATTAACAAAGTTGGAACTTCAGACCTTCTATATTAACTTTTTAAACTTCAGACCTTTCATAGGTTATTAAAATTTCACACAATCGACTGTATAGTAACATAAATACTCTGCCACAAATTTAAACCATAGAGTTTCATCCATATTTGATTAATACATTAATAAAGTTATTCCAAATTCTTTATGTAAGAGTTTGTCAATACTTAGATAGGATTATTGATTATAGTTCAACATGTACAAAAAATGGAAATCAAAATTGAAATTAGCACGTATATTATTTTTATCAATTGTCTGTCTTACATCTTCCTTTGATACAACATATTCCCACACTATATTGTACGACGGAGAAAAAATGGTGAAGCTTTAGTTTGACATGCAATCACAATTACCACTGAACTCGAGGTCATGCCAGAGACAAAATCTAAAGCCACCTTCATAATCATAATATCCATTCGCTTCACAATCTTTCCAAATTCAATGCTAACATTTTATACATATATATATATAAGATCCAAACTAAAACCCTTATAATAAGGAAACGAAAATAATTAAACTAAAAATGAATATGGAAAGTAGGCTTAATTTTCTAAAATTTTAATTTTTGAGCAAATTTTCAATTTTCGACAAATTGGACATAAATTGAGTATGTTTCTGCCACGTGGAGTATTTTCATTTGTACCTACGATGAATTCAAACATAAATTGAAAGTATCACATCAAAATAATTTCAATTGGATGCTCAATTGAAAGACATCGTTTGAATTGGGCGGAATTCCAATTGAACATCCAATTTAAGACATTTCGTTGTAATATTTTTAATTTATGTTTGAATATGTTATAGTTACACTAAAAAAACCCACATGGCAGAAGCATGATCATTTTCTGTCCAATTTCACATGAATTGAAATATAGGAAGAAATTTGCTCAATATGAAATGTTGGTTCGGTAACTCAAGATCCGGAGCACACACTAAACGAATCGGATCTGAAGCCAAAAAAATCCATGTGTATCATGCATGAGCATGAGTATGTGTACGCGCTCTTTTTTTCTTCACTTTGGGTTCAGAATGTCCAAGTCCGGCCCCAAATTCATGGATCTGGAAATGCAAAACCCATCAAGCAATGAGGTAGCTGCAAAATTACAAGCTTTTATGAAAGCACCATAAAGCTAGCTAGCATGGAAGCTACGAGGTCACTATACCTTATAAGGTACGGAATCTGCTCAAGTGGTGGTTCTCATTTATGGGTGTAAATGATTCCAACGGATTAACTCTGAATTATTTTAATCCAACTTGATAGAGTCTGATTTTTTCAAGTTCGGGATTGGCTCGCTGCTATACTCAATGAGTTTGAGCTCCGCTCAAACTCGGCTAACCCAACTTAAACTTTTCAGTTAAATCATAAATTGTGCACCTTAGATCGAGCTCAAACTCGACTCGATAGTTTCTTCTTTCAAAAAGCTTAGGACCTTATGGAACTCTAATTTTTGCTCATTGAATATATATATTATGTATGTAGAGTATAATCTGATTTGCCAATCCAAGATTTACTCACAAACCAACAATAATCGATCAACAGAAGATAAGAAATAATTTGGGCAAGAAGAGAACCAAAAACTCATTCATTCTACTCGTACTTGTTCTGTACGTTACATACATATATTACAAGCAAACACAGAATTCAAAATGCCCTGAAAACATGGGCAACCGTTCCTAAATACATGGACTAACTGCCAAAGTGATAAGTCAAGTGTGTGTCATCAAACTACCAACATGATAACTACGTAAAACACATTTACAACAACATTACATAACCTGGTACAAATACACCATGCATATATCATGCTTGCACCATGTAAACACTCTACTCCTTGTGCTTGCACGCCATGTGAACACTTTACTCCTTGTGTTTGCACGACAAAGCAGACAAAACTTTACACCATAATGACTTCATGTTACATTGCTGCAACTTCTACATTGCAACTTCAAATCTTCTTTTTGCTGTATTCCCAACATATCTTCCCCTAAACTGAACCACCTTGCAAGGTGTTCAGTTTACAACATTGCATCTTCAGCTTTTCAGCTTCTATTGTTCATGCAGACAAGTTCATCTCCTATACATACATATATGATTGCATCACTCCTTCTATGTGTGCATAAGCTGCTGCAAATTCCTATGTTTTCATCATCAAGCTCTAACTCACTGCTAACCTTAACATATCTTATAATCCTAACATATCCTCCCCTAAACTGAATATTCTTGCCAGAATTTCAGTTTAACCAACATGACACAACTACTAACTTGATCTTAGATGTTGAAAAACAAACTTACTAGACAAACAACATTATCACTATGGCATTATGACTTCTAAACTAAAAACGTCTTCTCATAAGTCTGACATTTGTCATTTTTAACCACTTAAACTTCCTATGCATCTCAGTGCAATGATTACCATTCCCCATATCATCAACATACTCACACTTCATCAAGAAATTGCTATTTCTTGATATTTCTTCAAATTGTGTGTGTTTATTCAACATCTATCTCTTATGTTCTTGACTTCTAGCCATAAAACCTAACGCCTCAAACACATGATTTTCACTTAATTCACAATTCTCCTTTAACCTAACTTTCAACACTCATTTGATCTTAATAGCCCTATGACTATTCTCGTATAAACACTTATCAACATCTAGATCTATATGATTAAGGGGAGTATACTTTACCTTGTACCTTTCCAGATACCTTGTCTCTTTCACTATTCCTTGCACTTGTGAACTTTGCACTTCTATTTGTGTATCACTCTCCACTGCAGTGGGTGACTTTCCATCATGCATAAAATCTTCATGATCTGCATCTTCAGTTACGTGTTGACACAATTCAACATCATGTTGACACTTTTCACCACCATCATGGTGTTCTGTTCCATCTTCTTTTTCTTCTTGCTGCAAAATATCTAAAACTTGCTGATTTTCATATTGCATATCTGCTCGTGACATCTCTCCTTCATACTGCACTTCTCTTCCTTCAACTTATCCTTCTTCCTTTTCTTCTGATTGCACTTTGATATCTTCTTCTTTTTCATGTTTACACACCATATTGATGATAACACATCTCTTCATCTTTGTCTTTTTGCTGCATTGTTTTTCCTTGTTCTTCTTCTTCACATTCTTCTTCTTCTGTACCACAATCTTGATGCTCTTCAGGTCCTTCTAGTTGCATTATTTCTTCATGTCCAACTAGATTCATATCACCACCTATAGCATAGTGAACAAACTGCTGTTTTTCACTTGCTTTCAACGCTTCTTCTTTGGAAACATCTTCATCTCTAATACTTTCCAATGCTACAACCTTCACGTGGTTGTTTTTGCAACGCCATAACCATGGCTTGTCAACATCATTCCTAGGCTTGTCAACACCATTCATATTTTCAATCTTCTTTTCAGTTGCCATTAACAAGATCTCCTTCGGTTCTGAACTTTTCACCTATGCTTCTTGCAACTCTGCAAAATTACTTTGCTCATCTTTTTCATTAGGCAGTCGTGCCCAACAATCAACTTTGTAATGACCAAACTTGCTACATCTATGACACTGCACATGCGTCTTACCGAAACTCCTCTTTCTTTTATTTGCTATGTCATTTTGATCATGACGTCTTCTATGGAAGCTGCTGCTCCATTTTTCTTCTTCATCATTGATGAATTCTTCATCTTCATGTCTCCTTCTTCCGACACGTTCTTCAAACCTGTGGGTGCCTCTTTTCTCTGACTTTTGTCTATTCCACGATCTGCCAAAATCATAAGCAACCTTCATAGCTTGCTCTTCTCTAGTTGAATTGCAATTCAACTTTTGCTCGTGAACCACTAGTGAACTTTGCAATTCATCTAGTGTCAATTGGTCTAAATCCTTAGACTCTTCAATGACACACACTACATAGTCATATTTGGGGCTCAAAGTTCTAAGTATCTTCTCCACCACTGAAGTCTCAGTGATAGTTTCACCAAAAAGCTTCATCTTGTTACTAATCTCAAGTATTCTAGAGTAGTAAGACATTGCCTTCTCACTGTCTTTCATCTGAAGCAATTCAAATTCCCTTTGAAGAGCCTGCAATCGAGCCATTTTCATATGATCTGAGCCAATTCCCTTGGCTTTCATTGAGTCCCAAATATCTTTTGCTGTCTCCTTGTTGGTGATACTCTCCAAAATAGACCAATCAAGTGCCTGAAACAACAAATTCTTCACCTTAAGATCAACAAGTTCCCTTGCTTGCTTCTGTTCTTCTGTGATGTTGTCAATCTCAACTCCATCTTACTGACCAATATTGCTTCGCCCTGAGCAAATTCTTCATGATTAAACTCCATTGCTCGTAGTTTCCATTGAACTTGGGTATTGCTAACCCAACAAACGCATCATTATCTCTCACTCTGCAGAATCAAGAGTTTAACTTTGGCGAAGCAACTTGATGGAAATCCCAGGTTGTGCTCTGATACCAATTGTAGAGTATAATCTGATTTTCCAATCCAAGATTTACTCACAAACCAACAATAATCGATCAACAGAAGATAAGAAATAATTTGGGCAAGAAGAGAACCGAAAACTCATTCATTCTACTTGTACTTGTTCTGTACGTTACATACATATATTACAAGCAAACACAGAATTCAAATGCTTTGAAAACATGGGCAACCGTTCCTAAATACATGGACTAACTGCCAAAGTGATAAGTCAAGTGTGTGTCATCAAACTACCAACATGATAACTACGTAAAACACATTTACAACAACATTACATAACCTGGTACAAATACACCATGCATATATCATGCTTGCACCATGTAAACACTCTACTCCTTGTGCTTGCACGCCATGTGAACACTTTACTCCTTGTGTTTGCACGACAAAGCTCTTTACACCATAATGACTTCATGTTACATTGCTGCAACTTCAAATCTTTTTTTTGCTGTTTTCCCAACAATGTAAAGGTCGAAGTTAAAATTAAACTCGAACTCGAATATAATTTTGAAAAAAAAAAATTGAATAAGCTTATGAGACTATTGATTCGAGTATATATAAATGAATTCATATTCAAGGACGGTACTTTTACAAAACGGGCATGGTTTGCCTCCTCATTAATGGTTCATAGAACATACTAATCCATTCAGTCTGATAATCTTACCATGGTTCTACTGCAAGGATAAGGGTCCTAGCTAGATAAAGAAATTCTGATTCTAAACTGTGTTACAATACGCAGGACAGAGCCATAATTTTTTTAGATTTAGAGTAATTTTATTGTTTAATGATATTTATTGTTTCTATTTCTATAAAATAATTTATATAATTTTAATTTTTTATAATAATGTTATTATTATTATTATTATAATATAAATGAGTCTACTATGGTAGAAATCTTAATTACAACTCTTACATATAAATACCCATTTACTCTCTTCAGGTACAACACTAACATATCTCTACAAAAAAAATTTAACATATAATAATAATAAGTATATAAGTATTGGAAGGGGATTTCAGACCACGGCCCGGATTCATTAACTAATGAGCTCAGCTGAAGTCCATTCAACAAGATCCAACGGCTTATGTCGTTTGTAGGAAGAAACAACTTGTATACATTTCAGAGATCTTCTGATAGAGTTCAATTATCTCGCTTCTTAATGTCTCATCATAAAGGTGGGATGAATTTGTATTACAAACCCAAGTTCATATTCATATTCAATTTGAAGTTTTCTTAAAAAAAAATATATTAACAATTTGATGAAAATGATGAAGAACGCGATGATGAACACATAATAGCAAAATTGTTATTTTATAACTATTTATTCATATCTTAAAACATATGTAACTAAACAATTTCATACCAAAAAAAAAAAAAAAAAAAGCTAAACTATTTTACCAAAAAAATTAACCATTATACTAGTACTAGGCAAACATTGATGAATGATCGCTTAAAGAAAAGGCAAAATGGGTCCCGGTTCAAAGGTGCATTTGCCTTCAATCATCCTACAAACAAGAATACGACCTCGTAATTATGATTCTTTAATTCTAAGGAAGTCCAAGCAACTCCACATCAAATCAAAATCTTATATATAGAAACAACAAAAGACAGCAACGTTCATAGTTGGAACTAAAAGGAATCAAGGGCATTTTAATAAAAGGAAAATTGTTACCTTCCCCATTATCATTGTGCATTTCAAGTATTTCCCTATGTTAGGGTTAGGTTTGAGTCTAAATTGGTTGGAGATCAGCTGGACCCCATCGTTTATGGTTAGGATCTAACAAAGCTTAATTCGAACTGATTTTGATTTTGACACGTGTATTTAGTGTAATTAATTTTATTTTATTTTAAAAAAATTATTAGGATTCGTTAAAAAGAGTGGAGCATGTAATATGTGATATGAATCTAAGTTAAAGTATCTTTAAACTTGTTAAAAGAAATGAGGAAATTAAACTTGTTTGGGGGAATACTTGACAAAACAAATATAATCGGGGTATACTTGATATAATCACCAAAAGACAAGGGGGATGTCGCAAACTTTATTGAAAAAACAGAAACACAGAGAGAGAGTCACGTAGAAAGATTCCTTGTTCAACTGTCTCCCATGCGATATTGTCTCTCATGTGTTTTCTTTTTTAACCCTCTCATCAAATACACCGTTGATCAACACTGCTCACTTACGATGGTAATATTATACCTAACTTATCAATGACGAGAAACCAGCTGCAGTAAAGCGATTTCTTGGATCAAAATCCAATCTTTCTTTTGCAGGATCAAACTTTAAGAATGGAATTGTCTGATCCGATGTTTAATCTTGCATTGACAAAAAAAGAGGAAAGAAATTCGTTTAATCTTGAAGGGGGGCTGTTGTAATAAATTTACAGAGTGTAATCAAGAAATTATAATCACAGATGCAAAGGAATTACAGTACTGATGAGATGGATCATGGATGACGTCACTTCTTCTTCTTCCTTACCTTGCCGTTGCAGAACAGAGATCCCAACCCGAACAGAGTGCCGGTACCAATGGAGATATGAGGTTGAAAGTTGAGAACTGGGGTTATCTTGATTCCGCCGCCGTAATGCTTCTTGTACGGTGGCTGCTTCTGCCACGAGCCGTACGGCATTCCGAAAGACGATCCCGAGGAAGACGATGACGTCGACCTCCGGCTAGAAACAGAGGGCTGCCGCTTCATATTCCGCGGCGGAGCTTGCTTCTGCTGCTGCTTCGGATTGGGGACTGACCCAGTGGAGTTGCTGCGCGATAGGAAATGCAGAGACCGGATCAAGCTCGTGTTCCGGGTGGCCGCATCGCAGTTGAGACTGCTGCTGCGCTTGAACTGCCAGAACGATTTTGGCGGCGGAGGCTCGTCGGAATCCTCCGTGTCGGAGCTCGCGGACAGGAACTCCTTCAGACGCTTCTTTTTCTCAAAATTCCGCGGCGGAGGAGGAGGAGGGACGGCCGCCGCAGGGACTGAACTGATAGATCTGGACCTCTTGATCTCGCCGGGGACGATCTTGCCGTCGGAGAAGAGCTCCTCGGCGGAGGAGAGCTCGATGAAGGCGGCGTTGATGCAGAAGTCGAAGTCGGCGCCGGAGTCGGAGTCGTGGAGGAGTTGAGCGTCCTGGCGAGCGCCGCCGTCGGTCTCGCTGAGATCGTGGGAGAAGGATAGCCTGGGGCTGAAGACGTCGGAGCAGACGTCGACAGCCATGGAATTAAGGAGGGTCTGTAATAAATGCTTTGTTGTTGGTCTGTAATATAGGAGATGGAAGGAGGCGGCAAATGTGTTCGAAAGAAGATGGAAGAACAGAGCAGACAGAAACAGAGTATGTCAAAAGGAGAACATGGAAGTCAGAAATTACAGCTTTGGCTTTTCCACTTTGTCTAACAATGAAGAAGAAGACGGTGAATCAAGTTTATATATGCTTTTTTTTTTTGGGTAAAAGTTTATATATGCATAACGTTTTTTGGAGAATTAAAACGTTACATCAATCGGAACCAAAATGAACATTATTTTAAGAAAAAGTTACTATACAGCTCTTTGGAAAGAATAGGAATTCCATTATATTTAATAGAGACTGTTCCGGAACTCTTGAGCTTAATCACCGGTTGAGTTCGGAAGAAACGAATTTAAAGAATGGGATAAAAGTTTTTAAAGGAGATTAAGAATCTAAAAAGTCTTGTAGCTGAAGTTTTAACAATTAGAAAAAGCTTAAAAATCGTAAAAGATTTGAACATAGATTCTGATACCCAATAAACTATCAATCCAATTGTCAAGGAATTGAATGAGAATAGACCTCTAATGCGTCTAATTGCTGATTGCAGGATGCTATTCAACTCCTTTAAAAGGTACAAGATCCGTCATATTTACCGAAAGGCGAACAAAGATGCAGATCTACTTGCAAATGAAGCAACTAATATATAAAAAAATTCTGTTATTTTGGTGGATCCTCAACAAAAAATTATACTATTTATTTTGTATGATACATCGAGCAGTATGGTGTCTAGAAAGATAGCATTGTAATTTTTAAGTTTTTATGTAGTACTCTAGTTTACCAACATAAAAAAGGTAGTTGTACTATTAAAAACGGTAAATCAGTTTGCATAGGAAAGTCAGGAATATGTTGATGTGAATATAGTCTGCAATTTGCAAGTCTAAACACTAAGGCGGTACATCCCATATTACCTCCACATTACGTCGTTTGATTTGTCAAACGACTTAATGTGCATTTGTAATGTAATTTTCATTGTAATATGAGATTACGTCCAAAATTCATTCAGTGTAATATGAGATTACATCAAAAAACGGATGTAATGTGAAATTACGTCCAACATACGGAGTATTATTATTTATTAAATATATAAAATACTTTGTATTATAATAATAATATTATTATTATTAGATTTTATTTGTATCTACTTTTTTTGCCAAATTATTTTTATCTACTTTATAATTTATTATTATAATAAATAATAATGCACATAATGTTCCTGTAACATGAGCAAAGTCTTTTTCGATGCATTTTTTTAATGAAAATAATCTTATAAAACTATATAAAATGTTTTAATTAACAAATTTTTAATACTTATGCGTATTGAGTTTAAATGTTTAGTTTTTAAATTTCATAAATGACAATAGTATTAACCACAAAATATAAAAAAGTCTAAGAATTTAGTTGTTGTCAAAATATATATTATTTTAGATCTTATCATATTAAAATATAATATAATCTCATATAGATTAATATAATAACAATCATTCCAATGCACATTACAAAACATATTAAACACTTTAATCTAACATTACACTCTATATTAACACACAACCAAATACTGCAATTAACAGTACATTATATAACCCACATTACTTACAATCTCACATTTTAAGTAATTTCATATTACTTTAAAAATAGGGATTTGATTCCATTATCGGTTGGTTTTCTTTTGGCCAAGACTTTTTTTTTTTGGGTTAAAGGTCATTTTGGTACCACATATTTGCAAAAATTACACTGTTCATACCACTAGTATTTTTTTGTACCGAATTGGTACCATATGTTTCCAAACCCTACTGTTTTGGTACCTCCGTTAGGGTTCCGTCAAAAACAGCCGTTAAATGGCATGTGCCATGCACGTGACCAGCCCAAAACTTTCAATTTTATTACAATTTAGTCCATCTAATACATCCCTAACTTTTATTTTGTTCAATTTAGTCCTAAAACTTCAAAATCAAACTATTTCCCCAAATTGACCTAGCCCCAATTGAGTTAAATTGGGGCTAGGTCCCAATTGACCTAGCCGGACCTAGCCTAGGGCTAGGTCCGACCCTGGGTCGGGGTCGCCTGGGTCCGGCGACCATGACCCAGGGTCGGACCTAGCCCATGACTAGGTCCGGCTAGGTCAATTTTGGAAAATGGTTTGGTTTTGAAGTTTTAGGACTAAATTGAACAAAATAAAAGTTAGGGATGTATTAGATGGACTAAATTGTAACAAAATTAAAAGTTTTGGGCTGGTCACGTGCATGGCACATGTCATTTAACGGCTGTTTTTGACGGACCCTAACGGAGGTACCAAAACAGTAAGGTTTGGAAACATATGGTACCAATTCGGTACGAAAAAATACTAGTGGTATGAACAGTGTAATTTTTGCAAAGATGTGGTACCAAAAACACCTTTAACCCTTTTTTTTTTGGCCAAGACATTATGGGATGGTTCAACTTTAAAATAATTGAGTGGAATAAAATGAGTTAATTCTTAAAACAGGTTTATCTTCAAAAATTTAGAAACTAATTTTAAACTATGCTTTTCTATTTTTTAGTCATATTTATCTTTTACTTGAATTTTAAAGTTTATATCATGTTACAAATGACCCTAAAGTATAACATAATAATTTTTTTAAAAAAATTATTAAGGAGAAAAAAAAAAATATAAACTAAATTAAAAAAAAAATATATATATATATATATATAATGAAAACATACATAAAAAATAAACAAGCATACGTTTTTGTAAATTTTATTTTAAAAAAAATACTTGAAATCGAAAGATAAAATTTAAAAATAAATAAGGTAAGAAAAAAAAATAGTATGATACAAAACTATTTATTTAAAATCTAAAAACAAAAAAAGGACACTGTGTAAAATCCATTGTTAAATTTATTTTATTAATTTTTCAATTTTAAACTAGTTATTATTTATTTTGTAAACACTTCAAGATTTTATAAATTTTAGATTTTTATTCTAAAGTCATGTACACCTTTATCTTTATATTTTCATTTTTTTTTAAAGAATACTCAGGAACCGGCCACACAAAAAAAAAAAAAAAGAATATTCACGAGTATTATTTTCTTTAATTTTATATGACAGTCTTTTAACTATGATTTATCTTTAGATTTTTTTTT
Source organism: Clarkia xantiana subsp. parviflora (assembly GCA_036873135.1). Taxonomy (NCBI): domain Eukaryota; kingdom Viridiplantae; phylum Streptophyta; class Magnoliopsida; order Myrtales; family Onagraceae; genus Clarkia; species Clarkia xantiana. Next base: position 5,782,860 of record JAPTYO010000009.1, read on the forward strand.
TTTCAATTTTTTAAGTTAATAATTAATTTATTTTACTTATGTATAACGTCCTAAATTTTTTAATTTTTTTTTCCATATCTTTATTGTTTTATATTTCACGTTAGTTTCATGTAAACTTTATGTTGCAATTTTTAAATAAAAATTTGAAAATTGGTTATGGAAGAAGTCTAATTTGATTAATTTTGAAAGTAAGTATGTTCTGTGAATTCACTCAAATAAAACGGTAAAGAGGGAGAGAGACAATGTTGAATTTGAGCACCTAAAGATCTAATCTACATTGTGGCCCTACAGACAGCCCAACCCAACCTTAATGGGGGGGTTTCCAATGCCAATAATTTTCGTGTATGCCAATTTTGATATAAAATGGTCACAAGCTTAACTTAAAGTGATTTGGTCAAAATGTTATTAAAACATATAGACTGTATTTGTTACTTTTTGTCCATCTCTATTGAATATTCAGATTTTTATCTTCTTTTTTTTTGTCGCGTTCAGATTTTATATTTTCAAAAGAAAATCCAAAGAAGGCACACCATTACGGTCTTGATATATATAGCAATCTAATAATAACACTTTATAAAATAGCGAAAAACTTAAACATGATACATATATATAACTTTTAAACAACAACATCGTAAATCGACCGTATCAAATAAGGAACAAAGTTAAATTATGCAGCAGAGAATAAAAGGTTATAGCATGAACCATTCCAACTGTCTTTCTTTACTCTTCTTCAGCTGTACCTGAGTCTATGTGCAGCAGCAGCAGATAAATAATACAACATCTTGATCATCTTTTGTTCAATCCAGAAAACTATCCCTTCACATCAACCTTGCGTGCTTCATATGGGATTTTAGCAAGCTCAGCAGCAGCACGTGCAGCAGCAGTAGCGCGTTCTGCACGAGCAATTGCAGCTCGAGCTTTCTCCAGTACTTGAGATGATTGTTGAGGTCTTGAAATCTCAGTCTTATTAACAACCCCACCATTGTACATCTGTGGGGTCTGTGCTTCATTTAAATGCGAGACGCCACGAGGAGTTTCTGATTCGATAATATCCACTGCAGCTACTATCTGGTGAGATCCATTTGAAGAAGAAGACGATTTAAACGATACGTGTTTTGTTGGAGGTTTTTTAGTTGGAGGAGAGTGATCATCTGTCAACTGCCTCGGTCCTGCCTGTAAATACATGAATGAAAATGGATATTTAAAACAACAAAAGGCCTAACTGATGAAATATCTAGAGCATGATGAAACAAAAAGCCTAACTTACCAGTAAATCTTCATGTTTTTTGCTCAATTCAGCTTCAGTATTTGAAGAATCCCACTCCAAGTTGTGTTCTCGAGCAATGTCCTTCAAGACCTTCAATCTAACTTGTGGTGGTGGAGCACTGATTGACAATGTCTCAATTAGCTGCAGAAATTTGCCAAAATAGTGTGAGAGTCAATTACCAAACTCAGATATATTAATCTTAATAGGGTCATAGAGAGGCTTATTTACTTCACGGTTGACACCCGAATCAGGACGGAGTTCTGCTGCTGCCCCTACAAACTCCTTCCCATATTTAGTGGTGAACAAATTCCTAATAATCAGAAAATCGGGGACATCTGAACATCTTGGTGCAGCAAAAATGATTGATGCTATTGCTTCTCGGAGATCAGAAGGACAATCCCTGTTTGGAGATTAAAGATGAATAAATCCTTTGTTAAATGAAGATGAATATACCTAATAGGTGGACAAATTAAATCAAGAGTTCTTGTGTGATGATAGTTGATACAAACTTCTTTTGAGTGAAAAAATTAAATAGTTATGTCACTCGAGTGTTGATGATAGTTGATACGAACTTTTTTTGAGTTCACTTCCAACATGTGCCAAAGAAGCTACAGAAATCAACTATACACTTTCAATTAGTTGTTTGAAGCAATTGTTCCTAAATTTGTATCACAACCAGAGATTGCAACAGGACAACCAAAAGTATTGCACCTAACTAACTTCAGTCTCTGAGAATCAGATGCCCCAGCAGTTAAAATATCCAAGTTAGTTCATTTTGCATCAATTATAAATGCTATCCAAACCTATGAGACAACTGACAACTAAATAAACTTTTTCGTTGCTCAACAAAACAGAAGAACTCTTTCGTTCTTTTTCCAGAACTAAACCAATTGAAAGCAAACACAGCACAACATTCATTAAGTACAGATAGTGAATGAGTTATCCATAATACCTGAAAGGTTTGGGAATGATTATAGGACATTAAATATCAGATACAAATGTTTGTAATATAATATTCCCTCCTGCAGTAATGCATTGCTTGGGAAAAATACGTGTTACTGGCTACTGCATTACTGCAGGACATTACGTAGTAATTACAAACTTTAGATAGGCTGGACATTATGAAATCATTATATTACACAATTGCATTTTGCTTGCACTCTGCAGCTTCTGTAGTAGATTGAAATCATTATATTACACAATTGCATTTTGCTTGCATTCTGCAGCTTCTGCAGTAATATCTGAGCCCATTGATATGACATTGATTAAAGTCAGTATATTACACAATTGCATTTTGCTTGCACTTGTGTAATATAAAGTTTGTGAACTGTATTAACTTCATGCATAAACTAAAAATTTATATACCTTTGAGTTTCAAGGATAGAGACCCGAGCATGAATAAACTCGCAAAAGAGCTCCAATATAGCATATGCAGCTCTAAGATTTTGTTCTCGTATTACATGCTCCACCTACAACAACATCAAAGATACAAAAAACAAAAACGATCTAAATCTGGTTTCCAGCTATCAAGTGTCATGACAGTGTTTTTACAGTTTCTTATATAAATTAACTTATGAAAGTTCAGAATCCTACCCGGATCCGAGCTATGGCTTCTTGGCCAGCCTGAAGGAATTGAGCTATTTCTTTACGCATGAGTTTCAGCTGCATATCCCTCTTGTTTTGCAGCAATTTAATGCGTGCAATAGCCAAGGTCAAGCTTGTTTTGCTATACACAGAACAGATCATTCTTTCGATATGAAATCAAATAGTATTTAGCAATCAATTAATTTATCAAATGATCAAAGTAATCTATTTTTCAACAGAAAACGCGATCCAATTAACAAACCTGAATAACTTAACAAGACCACTGATGGGAAATAACTAGGAGCACAAATCTTGGATTCAAGATGCGTGGAAGTAGAATGAATTACCATTTTGCACCGAAAACACCGCGATTGAAGAGCTGGTTCAAGAGCGACATAGCTGCTTGACAACACGATCGAAAAACTTCCAAATTGTGAATTGACCTTCAGCAATATCTGCTTACCGAAAAAAAAACCTTCGGCAATATCTCAATTTCAGTTTAATGGCTTCCACTGAACGATTCCTTCAAAGCTTCTTGATGACTTAGCCCTAGCAGTTGGTTAATCGAGAAATTGCGTGGGGGTTAGGTTTCTTTTATTTTGGTAAACGTGGGGGGTTGATGACTTGTTATTTATTTATTGTTTATTATATTTATCGATTAGTAATAAAAATATTTGGCCAAAAAAATATATATATATTTGGCGAGTGAATGAATTTAAGGTGAACGGTTTCGGCATATCTTGTAGTTTCAGCGGATTTCGGAATCTAACCAATTGTAATCTGCTTCTTAAGTATACATTAATGATAGACATTAATTCTAAAAGCCAGATATTCTGAATGTGAGTAGAGATAAGAATACTTTCAAAGTTGTAAAATATTACACTACAATCATTGTGAGGAGTAGAATTTTTATCGGAAATTGAATATCGAATTCTCTATCATCTCTCTTAAGTATACGAGAAATGATTTGGGTTCCGACCAAAACCTCCGACAAATCTCTGAATATATGTATTATAAAATCACCTAAAAAATTGTTAAAAATTACACTAAATACAATATATAGCACTCGGAACAATTATATATCCCTGAGTATATATAATTCAAAATCTATACGGAATTGATCGGTTCAATTAATTCTGGATACCAATCAAAAGTAGGGGTGGCAATTCGTGCTATCGTGCGTGCTATCGTGCGCATCAGTGATCGTGTCGTGTTAAACTTACTGAACACGAACACGCACGATAAGCTTATCGTGCCACATTTTACAAGCACGAACACGACACGGATATTTTCGTGCGTGTTCGTGTCGTGCTATCGTGTTGTGAAGGATATTCGGTTGTATATATATATATATACGACGAACACGCACGATAAGCTTATCGTGCCACATTTTACAAACACGAACACGACACGGATATTTTCGTGCGTGTTCGTGTCGTGCTATCGTGTTGTGAAGGATATTCGGTTGTATATATATATATACGAGATCTTTCAGCAAAAATCAAAATAATTAACTTCATATTTAAAAAACCATGAATTAATATGTCACTATTCATAAGTTAGTATTATATAGTTTAAAAACACTAAATAATAAACTACTAATTGGAGGTAATAGATAAGATTTGCTCAAAAAATACTTAAAATTTAGTCTTATTAGCACAACTTTATCGTGTTATCGTGCGTGTCGTGTTAAGATACTCAAACACGAACACGGCACAGAAATTATATCGTGTTAGTCGTGTTCGTGCTATCGTATTATCGTACTGCCATATGCTAGCACGAACACGGTTTTTTTCGTGCGTGTTCGTGTCGTGCTATCGTGTCGTGTCACAAATTGTCAGCCCTAATCAAAAGCGGTTATAAGGTTTTAATCCAAAAATATTCTATCCAAAAAATGAAAATAACTAAATAAGGGTTGCCAACCTCGTCCTCATCCGTAGATCCTATACCGCAAATCCTCGTCCGTAAAAGCAAATGACAATGAAAACGAGGCACACAATTATGTATATATTATTATATAGAAAAAATAGAAGAGGTAGCTGACAGTTTTGAACCCACAATACTTACATGAATAACATGCTAATGCTGAGCTATTAACATTTTAGCAAATTTGTACTGAAATAATAGAAAAACAAATACAAAGAAAATATGTCGTTTACTATAGAAAAAGGCAATGTCGTGAATCGTGATTAAAACACTTAGGGTGCGTTTGAATGGACGTAATGTGAGATTACTTTGTAATTTAGATTACAGTGTTTGGTTGTGCTGTAATGTGGAGTGTAATGTTAGATTACAATGTTTGGTATGTGTTGTAATGTGCATTGTAATGTGACTTTATTATTATTATTATATTAATTTATATGAGAGTATGTTATATCTTAATATGATAAGATTTAAACGAACATATATTTTGACAACAACTAACTTCTTAAGAATTATGTGTGTGGTTAATACTATAGTCAATTTATGAAATCTAAAGACCAAATATTTTAACTCAATACGTACAACTACTAAAATTCTATTAATTAAAACATTATTTATAATTTTATAAGATAATTTTCATAAAAAAATACAACGAAAAAGACTTACTCATTTTATATGAATATCGTGTGCGTTATTATTTATTATAATAATAAATTATGAAATATGTAAAAAATAAAAAGTTAATAATAATAAAATATTATTATCATAATAAACTATAAAGATAATACGAAATAATTTATCTATTTAGTAAATAATAATAAAATAATAACACTCCTTAATGTTGGACATTACATCCGTTTTTGGATGTAATCTCACATTACATTGATTGGAGATTGGACGTAATCTCAGATTACAATGGACATTACATTACTATGCACATTACGTCGTTTGGCAAACCAAACAACGTAATGTTGATGTAATGTGGGGCGTAATGGGAGATTACGTCTCACATTACATCCATCCAAACACCCCCTTAAAGTATTAACCTCACATTGTTCATCAGTTTCCTATCGACAATTTATTGAACAAAAGTAATGATACGCAAAGAAATAATATAAGGTAGATAGTTATATAAAAAATTAGCTTAGTAAAATTAATTTTTTTGGCCATACTTAGTAAAATTAATTAATATTGAATAAATGTTTGCAGGGTAAAAAAAATATTGAATAAATTATTACAACAAATTATTACAAATGAATTGTTCATACTTATAGTGGTTCAAAGTTCAGTCTACCATATTGTGAACATGATTTAGAATGTGACTTGGTAGATCATTCGACGAGTGCAAATTGGTGTGCAAACTCAGTTACAATTCAATTCAGAAAAAAAAAAAAATTATGTCCAACTAGGATCTCTTTCTTCTTTTTTTTATCAATTATGTTACTAAATTGTAATTTAAATTAAACTTTTTAATTTCGTAATAAAATAGTATCATTCTTAAAAAAAAAATGTGATATTTCAAAATTCACTCTCCTCCTCGTTGTCGGTTGAAAAATGGGCTTCGATCTCTACATATGTGAGCTTGTAGTTGGGCCAAACTCGGTAGCCCATGTGTTTTGAAAGGCATGACCAAAACTTGGGAAAATGACCCTAATATAAAATACTCTTATTATTCGGCCCATATCGGTTCACTTTTTCTTAGTGCAACATAAATTAGCCAGGGCCTCTCTCTACACCCGCAAAATCTTAGGCTCCGGCCTCACAATTTGTTGTATTCTTTTATTCTTCAGATTGCCATGTTAGATCTCTTGCCGTCAAATTTTTATTCATGTTTCAGTTCAATTTTTTGTTCAGTTTCGTTGAATAGATGATCATTTGTTGAATTTGATTTGACATTAGTTGTATGTTTGAAGGTTAATACACACGTGGCGAGGGAGTGAAATTGCCTAAGTAGACAGTTATCTCACGGTCTCAATTAAAAATTGTCTCATTTTCAATTAATTTTAGTGCAATTTCAGTTTGTGTATGTTATTTAAATAATAATTGCATGTCAAACTAAAAAGTTAATATAAAAAAGTGCAACTGCTACACTAAAATTTACAGTAAAGTTAGAAACATCGTCAATGGTAATTATAAAGTTCTACTTCAATATTGAAACTCATATAATGTTCATACTCCTATATGAGTTTTTTAAGCACTATATATATAATTTAAATATTCATGTTTAAATTAAAAATAATAATAATACAAACATGATCTAAGCTATAAAGGAGATTCGAGATTTTAAAGGGTAAAAAAATCAATGCATTTCCAAATTTGTACACGTAAGCACACTTTTAAACTGTAAAATTGGAAATATACTATTGTTTTAACATGAAAATAAAAATTATAAGAAATATGGTAAGTAGATAATTGAATTATTACAACCATGATGAGGCAAACACAGCAGAGTCTCAAATTTCTAAATGATCATAGATGTCATTCAAAACTGTAATTTGAATGTTTGACTCGCGATTGATTAAGTTTGACTAAATAATAAATAAAATAAATTAAAAGTAAATTTAGATATTTTTTCATGTTAATTACATATATTTTTAAGTTATTTTTTATCGCTGGTGAAACATAGAATTCTATTTCGAAGTGAAGACCAAAAGTAAAAAATAATTTATCAATTCGAAATATTTTTAGTATTTATATGTTTCATTGACGAAACATAATTTGTTCGGTAAATAATTTACCGACCAATTTATTTAAATAAAAATATCTATTAATATGAAATTTTATAATATTTTAACTTATTTAATATACTAATTATAATTAATTTAATTTATCCGAACTAACAACTAGGCACTACTTTGGAGATATATTTTCTTACTCTAAATAAAAAGCAAAATTGTTTTGTTAGGATTATAGAGTCAGGAGCTTAAATACATTTCAGCCATGCACGTGGCATCATTATTATGTGTTTGAAACCATTGTACACCACCAACACCCCATTCGTTTTCATTCAAATCCAGAGAAGTGCAGCATGCAATGCACTGTGCAAAGCTAGCTAGCTTTCATACGCAGTAAGTCGAACTGGTCTCTGTAAGTGGAAGGTCATATCCATCGTTGTCATCCTTTTTTCGTCATCATCAGATTGTAGATAGCAACCGCTGTGACCTTTTCCTATTTTGCAATGATTGATATGAAGTTGCTTTTTGTGCAAATTCTTCCTTACGTAGAAAGTAAGATACGTCTTAGAACACTTCCAATAGGAAGTGCCTAGTGCCTCCACATCAGCAGCCACGTCACTGCCAACTCATCAAAGTGGCACTGCTACAGTATTTGCTACAGTAAATGACACTGTAAAATTGACACTCTCTCCAATAGTGGAGGCCAAGTTCCACTTCTACATTGGGACCCACATAATTTCATAATTAAATATAATTTTTGCATTATATATAAATTATATATCATTATATATAAATTATATATTCATATTTTTTTACAAATACGGACATGAATAAATAATGAGATTCAAGTATTAGATGTTTCAATTAAAAAAAATAGGGAAAATATATACAAAATTATAAAAATGTAATCGATTTTTTTTAATAAAAATTTACATTCTATAGGGATAAGAAAATAACCGGTCCGGTCGGTTCGGAACTGGTATAGACTGGACCGGTTCCAAACAGACCAATTATGCGAGAGGAGAACCAGACCAAAAACCAGTAATATACTTCTCAAAAAATTGATTTTTGACTGGACCAGACTGTTTTGAACTTGTTTTTAACTGGATCAGATTTGTCGGATGATCGGTTTTTCGTTTTTTTTTTTTAATTAGGGTAAATTTGTATAGGAAAATGGGTCGGACCAGTTTTGAAACGAACCTGACTTTTTTTACAGTTCCAGTCCAAAATCGGTCCTTTTAGTGCTAATTTCAAATTCAGTCCAGACCGGACCATATTGTTTTAATTAGTACCAATCCAGTTCGGAACATATTCGTGCCCGACCGGTTCGTGCATATCCATAGTTCTCTATTGTCAATTCATTGCAATAATTATACGTTACTGGACCAAGGTAAAATTACTATTAGGTGCAGTCCCCATGCGGCATGCAGAATGATTGATAAGTATAATTGTTGATATAATAACATTGATCAATCAAATTCATTGAATCTATTATTTCACCATAATCAGTGTATATCTGTTATACGTTGATTGACATATCTTAATTCAACATCATCAACATATTCACGTTTATGTACATCCATGGTCATATTAGTAAATTGACTATTGCATTAATCATGTGTTTTTATATATGATTTCCAATATATGTAAATTAGAAATATATTATATATACATCATTCTAAAAGTATAATTTTTATAATAATTTATCGTAAAAGATATATTTCTTTCATATATAATATAATATAATATAATATAATACGTAAAATATATAAAAATATATATGCATTAAAATAATATAATATTTTGTAGTAATTATTTTCCATATTTAATAATTTGAAATGTTATACTATTTCAAAATTTAGAATTAACGGTTATTCAACATGGTAACATATAAATAAATTAGATATGGAAATTTCGAAATTGATTCAAAGTTAAAAAGTAGTAATTTTGGTTCGTGTCGTTATTTATGTTACATAATATTCAAAATGACTGATTACGGCTCTTGTCTATCTGACTTAGCGTAACCGAATATATATACAATCAAAGAGATGAGCAACACAATCGAATAAAATAATATTAAAAAGTTGGCACCGACATGAACGGTAACTTGGGAGTTCCTACTAGTAGGCACTGTCCCACTTCACTATTCACTCAATAATGGCAAAACAGTAATATTAGTAATCCTAGTCACGCCTAGTGGCGCCTAGTCAGCGTCCAGTGGCAAAAATTGGAACTAGGCACTCCCATTTTGGAACAAGGCACTCCTATTGAAAATGCAAGTGCCTATTTAATCATTATCAGTAGGGACCAACAGTAAATGGTACTAGGCACTAGGCACTCTCTACAATAATAAATTTACAACATGGAATTAGGAACTAGGAACTAGGCACTAGGCACTACTATTGGAAGTGCTCTTAACAACTATCCTACAAATCCAAACTTTTCGATGAAAATATCGACACATTGTTATATTACACACATATTAATATCTTCCCGTTTCCGATCACCTTGGCCTGCAGACCTCAACAAGGTCTTAACAACATAATGTGTTTCAAACTCTATTTAATAGGAAATAACATTTTTAAAATCGAACCCGTGCACTCTGATACCATGTTAATGGTAAGATGTGTGCCTTAACTAACTATCTTATATGTCCAAACTTATGGGTGGAAACATTTAATATACTCTTATCAAGGTGAACTAAGAAGACTCATAACAGAATTTTAATATGTGTAATATAAGACTATGTTGATGCCTTCAACAAAAAAAATTCAAATTTATAGGACAGTTGGTTAAGACGCGCTTTTTATTTTCCACATGATATCAGAGCACACGAGATCGATTTCTGGTGACGCCGTTTTAAATGATAAATGTTACCTCCTACTAAAAAAGTTTAATGCCCATTATGTTTGACCCTGAGTTAGTTAAGGATGGTGGCCGGGCGGTGATACTCATGTTTAACCCTGAGTCCCTGAGTTGGTTAAGATTGAGGTGGCCGGGAAGATGTTGAAATATAAAAGTGTGCTAAATGTTTTCATACATAAGTTTGTACTTATATAACAATTGGTCAATTATATAACAATTGGTTAAGACGGTCATCTTATTATTGATAACTTGCACGTGTGTGGATGCACAACAAGTCTTCTTGTTAGTTATCACAAACTCGACCTTTGAAGTGAGGCGCTTGACGATATTTCATCGTCTTTAATCATTCCATCTTTCATAACATGATGAATATATATATCTTTGAAGTTCATCATTGTGTTTATCCTTGTTAATGATTTAAAGCAAACTTCAGATCTGAAGCATGCCATTATTAGTCAAATTTGTTAGCTTATTAAGTTGGCCGCTTTTTTCGGATATATATATATATATATATTCAAAATGTCACTAATTTGAAAATGATTAACAATAATAGATCATACATATATAGTAATTAATTAAAAGTTTCAACCAAAATATCAATCTCTACTACTTGAATCACATCGGTTTATTTTATTAGATATATATGTATTATAATGACTAGCTTAGCTTAAGTTAGTTAGTACAAATCTCCTTTACTATAAATAGATCATGGCTTGTAAACAGAACTTTATGAAATAGAAGTATACATTTCATAAAATGGTATCAGAGCCTCTCTCTCTTGTTATAACAAACTTTTCCGGCGAAGCGTGACTTCTACGATTGCGCTCCGATAAGCTCTGTTAAGCTTCTTCTTCTTCTCGTTTGTTGCTGTGGCAGCTCGATTCTCAGGTTTGACGGGGAAGCTTGCTGTTGCGAGGCGGTACCGTCACTGCGCTTCGAGGCTGCTGAATTGACTTCATTAATTGTTCTTGAAGTTTCTTGTTGATTCTGTTGCTTTCTAATGGCTGCTGAGGGAGTCGTTGAGTTGGAAGATCAATTGTATCTCCATGCGTCTGACACTACGAACTCCAGCTTGATTCAATTCAAGTTGACAGGTGCTGATAACTATCAGATCTGGTCGCAGACTATCAGAGAAGGTCTGCTGGTTAAGAGTAAACTCTGCTTCATTGACAAGTCGTTACCTCGGGATAGAGTTCCGATCACACAACGACAGAAGTGGGACAAATGTAATGCGATTGTCAAAGCATGGATTCGCAATTCTGTGGAAAAGGATTTGGTGAGCGGATTGGTCTACAATCCAACTGCACAGAGTATATGGGATGATTTAGGCGAAATGTTTAACAAGATCGATGGAACGCGTCTGTTTCAATTGACTCGAGACATTTATCATGTCACGCAGGGTACGTTGTCTATCTCTGCTTATTTTGGCAAATTGAAGATGCTTTGGGATGAAATTACTGCCATAGATGATTTAGCGTTGATCTGTGATGAGGACGTTGCCTTGCTGAGTGCTCACAAAGAAAAACAAAAGTTGATTCAGTTTTTGATTGGGTTAAATGACACTTTTGCTGCTGTGAGAAGCCATCTCTTGATGAGGCAACCTTTGCCTTCTTTAATTATGTTGCACTCTTACAAGAGGAGAATCATCGTTGCATTAGTGGTTCTATTACAGATGGATTGATTGAAAATACTCCTGATTCCATAGCCTTATATTCAGTGAGGAACAACACCTCATCTGGGGGAATAAAGGCAATTTCAGAGGAGTCAATTCAGGCATGAATCAATTCAGAGGTGGTGGAAATAGTAATGCAGGGGGAAATTCGTTGTCTAGTTCTTATAAAGGGAAGATTGACAAATCAGGATGGGTTTGTACCTTTTGTGGAAGACGTGGACACAAGATAGACACTTGTTGGACTAAGAATGGACGACCTGAACATATGATGCAGAGGTGGTCTGCGAATAATACCTCAGGTGAGCTGGAAGTTGATGAAGGGAGTCCTGTTGGGGATGATCCACTACAAGCTGTTGCAAGTAATGATACTACTGCAGCTGTTCCTTTTACACAAGTGCAACTCCAGTATCTCAGGTCAATGCATAAAGGGACAGAGAAAATTTCAGAGTTTCATTCTGCTAATATGGCAGGTATTATTCATTCTAAGAATACCATGGATTGGATAGTTGATTCTGGTGCTACAGATCACATGACTCATCATAAGGAATGATTAGTGAATTTGAGGGTCAACTCTACTGCTAATCAATTTGTACATCTCCCTAATGGTCAGCAATGCAGGGTTACACACATTGGGGATTATTTCCTTGATGACTCCTGCTGTTTGAAGAATGTCTTATTAGTCCCTGACTTCAAATATAATCTGATTGCTGTTTCTAAACTCCCAAAGCAATTAGATTGTCAGGTGATTTTTAACAATGATTCTATGATCATACAGGGCCTCTTAGATGGGAGGACTCTGGGGACTGGGATTCTGAATAAGGGATTGTATTTGCTAAGGATTCCTAGTGATGGAAGATTGAGTGGAGCTGCAGCTGTGATGAATGGAGATTCAGATGCTAGTATGATTGCTGATAAAGTAAATGATGTTAGTTCTCTTTTATGGCACCAAAGACTAGGGCATAGTTCCCATTCAAGAATGTCAATTTTATCTTCAAAAACTTTATCAGTTGATGTTGTGTCTCAAATAAAGCAGTGCACTATTTGTCCACTTGCCAAACAAACGAGACTTCCTTTTATAAAGAGTAATTCCCATGCTTCTCTACCCTTTGAACTTGTGCACCTTGATCTCTGGGGTCCATATAGAATTGCAACAATGCAGGGTTATCAGTATTTTTTAACAGTACTTGATGACTGCACGAGATGCACATGGATTTTTCTGCTAAAACATAAAAGTGAAGCTGTGCTGCACATAAAGAAGTTTCTCTTGATGATCAAGAACCAATTTGGGACAACTGTGAGGTGTTTTCGTAGTGATAATGGGGGGGAGTTCTTGAATTCTCAAACTTCTTCCTTGTTTCAGCAGCTTGGAATCTCACACCAGACCAGTTGTTCCTTCTCACCTCAGCAGAATGGACGTGTCGAACGCAAGCACAGACACCTTTTGAATGTAGCCAGGGCAGTGAGAATTCAAGCTTCTATTCCAATAAGATACTGGGGTTATTGTATACTGGTTGCTTGTTACTTGATAAATCACATTCCTTCAGCAGTTCTAGATGGGAGATCTCCTTATCAGTGCTTGTATGGCAGAATACCAAATTTGAGCCATCTTCGTGTATTTGGATGTTTGTGTTTTGCCACAAAGTTGAATAACAAAGATAAATTCAGTTCAAGATCAGAGGCTGCTGTTTTCATGGGTTATTCAATGACTCAAAAATGATATCTCGTCATGAATTTATCAGACAAAGTGTTTCATGTTTGTAGGGACGTAAAATTCCATGAAACTATTTTTCCTTTCAGTATGAGCAAGGCTGAGTTGCTTAGCAAATTTCCTTACCTGAAGAAGGATGGTGAAGGAGTTCTTAATTTGTGTATTGATGATGATACTAGTCTATCTACTGCTGCTCAAGAGAATGCTGCTGCTCATCAGGATGCTCCTCCATCATCATCTTCCAATACCACTGAAGAAATTCCTGTTGTTCCTGTTCCTCTCAGAAGATCATCAAGGCAAATAAGGGTCCCTAATCATTTCAGAGATTTTATAACTCCAACCATGGGATCTACTGTCAATGCTGCTTTTGGCTTGGAGAGATATCTCAGTTACAAAAGAATTTCACCTCAGCACCATTGCTTCTTGGTTAACATAGCCAAAATCAGGGAGCCATCTACATATGCTGAAGCAATAAAGGATTCTCATTGGATAGAAGCAATGAAAAGTGAGATTCAAGCTTTGCAGGACAATAAGACATGGACTTTGGTAGATTTGCCTCAGGGAAAGGTTGCCATAGGCTGCAAATGGATTTACAAAGTGAAATACAACTCGGATGGGAGTGTGGAAAGGTATAAAGCAAGGTTAGTGGCAAAAGGATACACACAAATTGAAGGAGCTGATTACACTGAAACGTTTTCTCCAGTAGCTAAAATGGCAACTGTGAGAACTCTACTAGCTATTGCAGCTGCTGGCAAATGGAATTTATTCCATATGGATGTAAACAATGCGTTCTTACAGGGAGATTTAGTTGAAGAAGTTTACATGGAGATACCAAGAGGTTTTGAGAGTTCTGATTCAACAAAGGTGTGTAAACTCATAAAGTCTCTTTATGGACTCAAGCAAGCATCGAGGCAATGGAATATAAAGTTAACTCAGGTGCTATTGAAACATGGGTATGTCCAAAGTAAAGCAGATTATTCACTTTTTCGAAATCAAAGGGCAAGCAGAAAGTTTTCATGCTCATATATGTAGACGATCTGATGATAACTGGCAATGATGTAGCACTCATTCAGGAATTGAAGACTGTTCTGTGTTCCAATTTCAAAATTAAAGATTTGGGCATTCTCAAATATTTCCTGGGTTTAGAGTTTGCTTATTCTTCTGGAGGATTACTTATTAATCAGAGGTAATTTGCTGTTGACCTCATTTTGGAAGCTGGGTTGGGAGCTGGTAAACCAGCTTCAACACCTATGGAGCGTAATATGAAGTTGACCACGGTGAATTATGACAAAGCTTTTGGTCTCAATGATTCAGATGGGATTTTCAATGATCCTCCATTGTACAGGAGACTTGTGGGCAAGCTGCTATATCTGACAATAACGCGTCCAGACATTGCATACTCTGTACAGCACTTGTCTCAATTTGTTCAGCTTCCAAAGGATTCTCATTACAGAGCTGCTATGCGGATCATTAGATACATTAAGTCCTCTCCTGGTCAAGGTTTATTTTAGGGTTAACAGGTCTTTTGGTCCATGATGTTTGACAACTTTTGGGTTTTGGTCAGTGATGTTTTTTTTAACATAGTTTTGGTACCATATGTTTGCAGATTTTTAATAGTTTTGGTCTAACCGTTACATTCCGTCCATTTTTGACATGTTCAAGTCACGTGATCCACTCTAAACTTTAAATTTAGTACCTCTAATACTTTCTTAACCTTTTTTTGTTCAATTTAGTCCCGAAGTTTCAAAATTGACCCAAATTGGACAATAGGTTCAATTGAGTTTTTGAAACTTCGGGACTAAATTGAACCAAAAAAAGGTTAAGAAAGTATTAGAGGGACTAAATTGAACAAAATTGAAAGTTTAGGGTGGATCACGTGACTTGTACACGTCAAAAAATGGACGGATTGTAACGGTTAGACCAAAACTAGAAAAATTTGCAAACATATGGTACCAAAACTAGGTAAAAAAAAACATCATTGACCAAAACCCAAAAGTTGTCAAACATCATGGACCAAAAGACCTGTTAACCCTTTATTTTATCCAACTCAGTCTAATCTGAATGTGAGCATGTTCTGTGATGCTGATTGGGGCTCTTGCGTGTTTTCAAGGCAATCTCTAAGTGCTTATTGTGTCAAGTTAGGATCTGCAATGGTGAATTGGAAGGTCAAGAAGGAGGATGCAGTATCTAAATCAAGCGCGGAGGCTGAGTACAGAAGTCTCAGTAGAGCAGTGGGAGAGGCTATATGGATGAAGCAGTTGTTGAAAGAAATTGATGTTCAAGGTTGTTTAGATAAAGGAATTCCAATTTTCTCAGACAGCAGAGCAGCTATTCAAATAAGCAAAAATCCCATGTTTCATGAGCGAACCAAACACATCGATATTGATTGTTATTTCATACGAAGTAAGGTAATTGATGGAACTGTGCTGCCTTGCTATGTTCCTTCAAAGGACCAGCTTGCTGATCTACTAACGAAGGCGTTGGGACGCGAAGATCATTACTTTCTTCTCAGCCAATTTGGGATAAAGAATGTTTTTCAAGAGAGTGCTCAGCTTAAAGAACGAAGGAAGAAGAAGGTGAAAGAAAAAGAAGAAGAAGAAGATGAAAGGGAATATTAGATATATATGTATTATAATGACTAGCTTAGCTTAAGTTAGTTAGTACAAATCTCCTTTACTATAAATAGATCATGGCTTGTAAACAGAACTTTATGAAATAGAAGTATACATTTCATAAAATATTTGACCAACGCAGTTTCCAATCGGTTTGAGTAATTACGGGTTAATTGCTTATTGTAACTAATTAGAAGTTCCAGTTCGGTTGGACAACACTGTTCAGAACCGCATTTACGAATTTGAAGCTAGTGGCTATAGTTGATCCAACACTCAGGATCTCTTTCCCAAATAGGTTTAAACTTTCTATTCTTTGAATCTCCTGAATATTTTTATGTAGCGTTGCAGAGATGTGTCCCCAGATGATGCAGTTGGAGCATTTTGGTTTAAAATTGATATTTCACCATCTATATTTTAAGGCTGTACTATCTTCTGGTGGAGTTACAAATTTTTATATCGGATTCCTACATACGACACCTAATGTTAGATTTTACGAGTCATGCATGATTCATATGCTATGCCTATTAACAACATCTGCAAGAAGGAATGGTGGGGTTGCCCCACAATTCATTTTAGACGCTCAAATTATTATTATAGTTTGGCCAAAAAAATTAGGGTTTTGCAGAAATGAGTATCTTAATCAATGATCGTATAAATCTTACTATTTATAGATTTATAGGGGATATTAATCACTTATGTGGGGGTTATTCCTTATTGTGAAAGGTTTTCATAATGGTGGCGACAGCTGACTCCTTATGGGCTGGAACAAGTGGTGGCCGACAACTCTTTAATTGGTTTATGATGGAAACTACTGATAACAAGTAGGTCGTCACCTGTCTTGATGATAAGTAGGTAGTAACATATATGTAACGGTTCTGGCATCACCATATATCTAAGTAGTATGAATTTTTTTTCGTTAACCCTTAGCTTCAAAGGTTCTTTGCAGCGGCGTCGCATAATATGAATATTTAAGTGTCGCTGCCCTTGAATATTATAATAATAAATAAAAACACTTTATAATGTACATTACAAAACTTACGTACAATATAATCTAATATTACACTCCACATTGTTGCACAATCAAATATTATAATCTAGAAAGTGATATAGGGTCCCATCAATAATTAATATATTTGTTCATTTACTTTCTCTTTCTTACTTTCTATTGGAATTTCACATTTTAAAGATTTATTCTATAATCTGACATTACATTCATATTGCATAATTGATTACCAACCAAACCATACCTTCACATATTAATTGTAATCTCATATATTAGTGAAACATTAGCACGCCGTGAGACAACATCTGGATCCAAATTCTTTTCTACTTGTTGAATTGATTTAGGATTTTACTTTACTATGTGCTATCTCCATATGTCGCGTTACTTCACTCGTATAACATACGTATAAATAATAAAATATTATTTTATAAAATTATAGTGTTAATTTAATACGTAGATGACGCTAACAAGGGCAGTGATGTAATTCAGGGGAAAATTGATGGCAATTATTACCTAGAAACATTCAGTGTTTTTTTCATGAGAAGATTCATAGGATGAATCATTCCTCCGCTAGAGTGATGCCTCTACACACGAAATTCCACTCTCCTCTGTCTCACTCAAGTGAATTGGTTTCGAGAGCATTCCGCCAGTTTTTGGCGACTTTCACTTTCAACCCGATTCACCCCCCCCCCCTCCCCCCCGTCTTACCGCGGCTGCTGGCACGGAGTTAGCCGGGGCTTCTTCCTACACACGCCGAAGATTGCCGTGAAAAAACTTGTGAAAGCACAAACAAGGGCAATGATGTAATTCAGGGGAAGTTTGATGGCTATTATTACATAGAGACATTCGGTGTTTTTTTTCATGGGAAGATTCGTAGAGTGAATAATGCCTCCGCTAACAGAGCTAATTACATTTCAAAATAATAATATTTGTAATAACGAAAGTTCGCCATATGTGCTTCATCCTAAATAATCAAAGAAAGTTTGGAGTAGCAATACTGCAATTTGTATTCCCATTTTAATTGCGCATTCTATTTAGTCATTGTAGAGGTGGCCACTTAGTTCGCTATGGCCTGCTTAGAGGCCACCGAAATTGGTGGCCCACTGGTTTAAAAACAAAAAAATAAAAAACAATTTGCTTTTCTTTTTATTTATTTTAGTCAAAATAAAAAATAGTCTTGTAAATTTCTTAATACACGTGTGAATTAGTCGTGCTAATGAAATACCAGTATAATTGTATTGTTTGTAATATTAATCAAACTTTTATAATATATTTTTAAAACTTAAAATATAGTTATATATTATTAAAAATATGATATTTTTATTATATAAACTAAAATTATTTGTAATAAAAATAATTTAATAGATATGTTAAGATTATGTGGGTTCTAAACTTGGGATGAAAAAAATAATATCTGCATTGAGGGATTGATGGCCAATTTTAAAAATTATTCATTTCGAATTTTATTAATTAGTTGGTGTTTATGTGACAGTAATAAAAAAGGAAAATGGGCTACTTGCATAGTAAGTGGTTTAATAATATATATATATATAATGCGTAGTTCAACCACCTAAGAGTAAAATGCAGCTATCCAGAAGTAGTAGCAATATAAGTGTGATTCGGCCATTTGAAATTGAACTACCCTAATATTGTTGACATCGATTGTGTAAAAAATAATTGCTATCAGTAAAATGAAGGAGAAAAACTAATAAGAAATTACTAGATTATTTCTTTTAAAAATAATACAACAATGAGACAAATCAAGTAAATGAACTAACCTTTTTTATTTTTGGTAAACGTGAACTAATTAACAAGAAGAAATGCTATCGTGACTTGAATGCTAATATACATGTACTAGCTACTAAACCCGCGCACCGCGCGGGTAAAATTACCAAAATAAATCTAAGTTAAAATACTTAATTATGTTTACTTTTAAATAAAAAGAACATAAAAAAATGTTTTATAAATGTAATATATTTTCTTAAATTTATTTTTTAGCTTTATGACCACATTTTCTTTCACTTTCCAATATATATAGACATATAAGTGTCTGTTATTAGCATTTAGTTTGGCATGGCCATCTAGTAGTGTGTTCAAAGGCCTTTTTCAAATTATAAAATAAAAAAAAATATATTATAGATATATTTATATTCTATATATTATTTTTTTATAAAAATATAATTAATTATTATTGTACATTAAATATCAAAATGAATATATATTAGAAGAATTGTTTATTATATGGTAAAAACGATTTCATAACCAAGTATAATTTATTCATTTATAACATAAGTAACATTCACAAATAACCTTATTCATCGATTACTTTTAATAACCAAATATAAAAATCAAGTGCTACCTTCTAAACCATAATTTGTAATGACTTAAAAGCCCTTATCAAAGAAAATAGGAAAAACATTAAGAAAGAGCTATATCAATTTTTTTTATATAAAAAAAATCATATTATTTTCTTAATTCATAACATTTTACATTACTACATAAGATAATGACACAAAGTTCTCCATATAATTATTACTGCTTTTTAATTAATAAAATAATATAATTAATTAAAGATATAGATCATTTACAAATAAATATAATTATGAGAATATATAGTTTACAAAAATTGTAGAATAAGTCGAACCTGACAATGATTATCGTTCAACAGTTAATTATAGCGTATAATGTAGTGATGTTGAACCTAGCAATAATGTGGCAATGAAAGACATCAACAGTAAACTAATTGTATAAATATGAAGAATAAAAGTTTGACTAACCTCTTTCACATCTTCATTACATAAAGATAGAGATGCTGAAAATTCTATTACACATGGCATTATGCACGTATATATATAGAGTAACGCTAGCTGGCTACACCATTTCACACATGTTATATACACAATAAGATTACTATTTGCCATCATAATAGAAAAATACTATAAGAAAATAACAAATATGTTATTTTTTTCCAAGAAAACTTCATATATAATATTACACAACCAGAACGTCAACAGTCGCGGGATGAATTCACTATCATTTAGGATCGAAGAAAAAGAGAGGGCGGGGTGTTTCAACCCAATTCACTAAACACGACATCTTTCTAGCGATCCAGTTAGCACAAACATTTGCTTGTCTTGATACAGAAGACAATACGATCTTATACAATGCCTCCGCCGTTTCCGAATGTTGGTGATCTGCGTGGAGATTCTCCACGCCAAACAGCAACCAATGCCAAGACAATTATGTTTTTTTTTTAATAACAAAATAAGATCACATTTTTACCAGCTTTCTTTATATATTTTGAGTCTTTGAGCATCCTTCAGACCTGAAAAATAATCAAAGGAAATTACTTTATCTTATAACCGAATTGAGAAGAAACCAATGTTTGTTGAATATGAAAAAGAAGATGATCTTAAGTCTTTAGATTTTCGTGACACAACAAATTGCTCAATTAACGACTTTTATTTATAAATTTAGAAATAGCTTGTTGGTCAACTCGGATAAGGTACGCTTGACCTAATATTATTATTTATATGAATAGATGAAAGTTATTTTTTTAATCAAAAAGATATTTACATATACATATGAGTTGATTAATTTAATACCTTAAATGATGTGTAAGATTGTTTTGCAATAATAAGGTCGTTGCAATGTACGGAGCTTCTCAATTACACGAAGGGCCGTTAACGCAGATAATATTGCTTTGGACTCTCTTATATATATAGTTCATTAAGTACGTACTTAAAGCAACAACATTGCCAGTGTCCAGCACCTACAACCATTATTGCTCCCTGTCCTCTCACTGCTACATCGATCCTCACCTGAGGTTAGCCCCGAGCCAAAGCGAATCCTGAATGCACATCTAAATGTGACAGCTCGGCTTTGCACACGTGAGTCAAGATGTACGTATATATGGCGGGTTCTAGAGTTAATTATCCATTACTACCAGCATCACAAATTGTTCATATCCTGCAAACAACATAAAAAATGAATGGGTCATTTATGAAAACATACTTATAATCCACCCGTAAAGAATTAGATCGCAATTTGTGTTGTTGAGTTAAGGTTCGATAGATCGATAAAATAGTCATCATCAAACCCTAGAACCATTGTTACCCTCTTTGAGCAAGAACAAAGGGAGGAGCAGCAGCAGCTTGTGCACGGATTTTTTGGCAAGACACCTATTTTCCATAAAAATTGTGATGAGAAAGAAGTCAGCCGTGTGAATTTTTTTTTTTTTTTTTAATTTATGTATGTAATACAACCTTAGATTTATTTATATAGGTAGAAAACTTAGAATAAGCGGCTAGGATTAATTTATATTTTGATCTAATAAAAACCCTAGAATTGGACGGATAGGATCTTGTAGGATTTCTTTTTATGACATGGTAAATTGATTATAAAATAGAAATAATAATTTTCTAAATTTTGACTTACCTAATATTTTATATCTAAATTTATAAAGTTGTAATAAAAGTAACTATAATAATAATAATTAATAAAAATGTATATGTGATATCCATAAAATATTTGTCAATGGAATTAATATATATTATACTATATATATATAATAGGTAACGTGTTTATATATATATATATATGTGTAAACATATTTCTAATTATTAAGTACTCGTGTCTAATGGTTAATTGTCGAATTAGATATATTAATTATATATTATTGTATTCTATAATATTCCCTAACTTATATATTGTGGTGCCGTTTTATTTATTTGATTTTTTATTATATATATATATATATATATATATATATAGCTTACGTGGCGGCCTACGGTCTTCCGGAACCAAACTGTATAGATTTGCTATTTAAAAGGAAACTTTTAATTAATTTGTTTCTTTAAATTGTGTAGAGATCAAAATAGGAAATACAAATACTTCTTAATTTTCAACCAATCAATATTATATATCTAAATTTAGAGAACCCCTATTAAATTCCGATTAAATTAGGAAACACTGACTGGACAAACTGTCCACGTGTCAATCAGAGGGCTTCCGTTGCCGAATTAATATAATATAGTAGATAAGAGTATATGAAAATCATGAAAACATCGGAAGGAAAGTGCCGAAGTTTTGGGCGGATGACTGGGAAAGTTATTATGAGACTTTATTATACGCAAGCTCTTTTCAATATAAAGTCACTGCCATAGCATAGCAACGTGTATTGTATTAAGCTTGAGAGTTTTTTGGCAAGTCATCAATGGCTTCCTTGGTTTTTATTTACTGAATAACTCTGCAAGATCATAGATCAAAGTAACAAAATTTGAATTGAATCTCCGGTGTCATTCATGTTCCCCGAAACTCGACGACCATTCTATTTAACCCAGGCATATCCAACCATCGGTTCTTAGCTAGTCCTGACTTTTCTAAGTGTATCAAACTCTCTAGACAGTTGTGCCAGTGGGACGTAACGATATTACGCATTCAAAATATTTTGTGAGAGGCAATTACGACTCCTTACTACTTAATTTATAAACCATAAGATATAAGTATTATTTTTGATCATTGTGACTTCAACAATTGCAAAAACGCAAAAATAAATTTAATTAATAACATAAGTCATTAAAATTTTACTAATACACAATCTAAATATATAACCTATGATCAGTCTAGTAAGTTAAATCTCAATTTAATTAAAAGTTTCACGTGATGAAGATTATACAACACCTTCACGTATTAGAGTTTTTTTAATATATATATATATATATATATAAAACAAAAAAAATTCTAGTAAAAGATTAACCCACTCGTGGCTCGATTGGACCCTACATGGTCAAGAGCTAAACGAGGTTAAACCCTGACCAGGTCGCTTGACCTAGTGAACCTAGTATGGGACTCATCAAGACCAAGGTTCAACCCTGGTTAAGTCAATTTGACTCTAATCTAAGTTGAATCCAGTCTAGGGCTTGACTATGATTGAGTCCAATCGAACCAAGGGTTGAGTTAACTCTTGACTCGATTTTTTTTTCAATTTTCTTTTTAAAAACCAACCTTTTTAAACATTTTTAAAGATGTAGAAATATTTTTCAAGAATTATAGAAGTTTGTTATGTTTTTGTAAAAATATTTACTTAATTTTTTTGCCATAGTATTTTTTCCAATAATTTTTAATGTCGAATATAGATATCAAAGATAAGGTTGATAATTTTTTTACACGAACAAGCACGAAAAAACCATGTTCGTGCAAGCATAAGGCAACACGATAGCACGAAATCGCTTAGCACGATATAACTTTTGTTTCGTGTTTATGTATCACAACACGACACACACGATACCACGGTAAGTTGTGCGACTAAGTTTAATTCTTGAGTATTTTTTGAACAAATATTACTTAATTACTTTTAAAACTTAAATTACTGGTTTAATTTTTAAAGGTTACCAGCTCTAAAGTACGAACTTTTAAATAATGACATATTAGTTCATGATGGATATACGCCCAATTTGAACCCGTTGACATCCGAACCGTTGTATTTTTATCATCCCATTAACGTTTGTAAATCGAAACTTCAACCCGAACACTTTGCGAGAACATCAACGGCTCGGACGAGGCCGAAGCGCTCGTCCGGCCAAGGCAAACTCACCTAGGTGAGGTTGGGTGGCCACACCCGACCTCCCCTAGGGGAGATCGGGTCAGCCAACCCGATCTCTCCTAGGAGGGATGGGGTTGGCCAACCCCATCCTCCCTAGGAGGGGTTGGGTGCCCTCACCCAACCCCTACCCTTGGGGGTCGGATTTCTCTTCCCCCCCAAGGGCCCCGGTACCATTTTTTGGACTCCCACACTCGGCTCACTCCGCCTACCTTCTCCGTATCCTAGGGTCTTAATTATGCGTTTAAAGGTCAATTAACTGTGTTTTAGGGTTAACGATGTCATTAAGCCACCTTAATGACACCGTTGCCTATAAATACCCCACCTTCACAATTCATTTGGATCATCTTGACAATTTGGATTATTTTGCTCTGACATCTCTCTAGCTTTATCTCTCTAAAAACGATACTGACTTAGGCATCGGAGAGGGTTCACCAGGCACCACCCCCCCCCCCCCCTCTCTGTGTCTGGTACTGCCCCTTCTGCAGGGCACAAGGAGAAGAGAAGCGACGGAAGGAAAGACACAAGCTAAGGCAGGGCAACCCGAGAGTATCAGATCATCCACCCCTCCAGTGAGGAACGAGATTTGAGCCGACCACCCGTTGACCCAAATCCCGGAACCTAACACTTGGCGCCGTCTGCGGGCTTCGGACAGAAAGCCTGGCTATAACACGAGCAATGACGAACAGCAGGGTGTCTAGGCACCACCGCCCACCAGGGGGCAATGGGAGAAGGAGAGAGCCTATACCCCCAGGAAGGCAGCCTAACCCTGGGAAGCAGCCAATGCAACCAGAACCACAAGAAATACCACAGCCTCCTCAACAGAACAACCAGGAGGGAGGACCCTCACGCCCAGCTGGGGCTGAGTCCTCCACAGCCTCCACACCTCGGGCAAGAAGGCCACAGAGAGAAAGAGAACAACAGGGAGTGCCGTCCCAGCACACGGCACCCCCTGAGGGGTATTATTATGAGGCGCAACCCCAAGGGTACCCGTATGGGATGCCGGCCCAAAGGGATGGCAACCGCGCCCACACAACATATGCAAGGCCGGCATACACCCAGGGGACACACACTGAAGCTCATGAAGAGGAACAGATCCCAACAGAAGGGCACCACTCGCACCCTCGAGCAGGGCAGCGAGAGGAGCAAAGAAGATACTACCAGGAGCCACCCCCAGAGGAAAGGCAACAATTCGTGCCTCCTAGGCAACAGCAGAACGCAAGGGCTTACACCCCACTGGGGGAGGACAGACAAGCAAGACCTCCAAGGAGGCAAGAATTCTATGAAGCACACCAGCAGGGACACCAAGGATACACCTACAGTCCGTATCAATACGGACAAGGGATCTCGACGAGTCCTATCTACAACCATGGAGGCTATCAGAGGAATTACACTCCAACACCGATATTGATCACTCCGGAAGAGATAGAGGCAATGATAACCCGGAAGATGAATGAGTCAAGGAAAACCAACTTGCATCGTCTAAGTGACAAAACAAACCACCCTTTCACAAGGGAACTGGAGATGAACAGGGTGCCAGACTCCCTGCACACAGTGCAAATTGCAAAGTACAATGGGAAGGGAGACCCCCTAGAGCATATCCAACAGCATGAGGCCTCCCTATTTGGGAGGACCATTGATGAAAGATACAAGGCACTCCTGTTCCCAAACACCCTATCAGGGGTGGCTTCACACTGGTTCTTCAGTCTACCCTCTGAAAGCATCCACTCATGGGAGCAGCTAAAGGCGAAGTTCCTGCAGAGATATCTAGGGGAGAGGAAACTCCTCAAAGGCACAGGCTCCATCGATGATGTGAAACAAGAATATGATGAATCTCTGGCCAGTTACTACACTAGGTTCAATCAAAATATCGCAGACATCCAGGGCGACATCACTGAGGGTGAGATAATACGAGACTTTATCAGAAACCTAGGCCGCTTCGGGTCCACACTGGCAGAAAAGATGGCCAAGAAGCCAGCAAGCACCTTAGAGGAGCTTGCAGGAAGAGTCAAAACTCATATAGACCTGGAGAGGCACAGGGCAAGTAAGAAAGCCAAGATTCAAGCAGCCAAGGAAGACAATGCAAAGCCAAACAAAGGCAAACCACCCCAGGCACCTCAGCACACAAGGCAGCAGGAATGGCGTCCGCCCCAGCAAAGAAACCAAATGGGCGAACCACTAAAGCCCAGAGAAATAAACGTCATCAAGTTCGTCCCATTGAACGCCACTCCAGCTACTGTCCTCAAAGAGATGCGGAACCAGAAGCTCTGGTCACCCCCTGCAAGGTGGAGAGCCCCAATGGTGGGGAATCACAAGGATAGATGGTGCGACAACCATGAAGCTTACGGGCACGACACGAACGAATGCTTCAGCCTAAAGCTAAGCATCAACAATGCCATCCAAATGGGAGACCTAAAGCAGTTCGTGGATCATGGGGGCAACATCATGCAGCTAGGGCCATCACACAGAGACAAGGGCTAGACTACAACCCTCCACCCAACAAGAGAGGAACCATAAATATGATACACGGAGGAGTAGCGTCAGGTGGCCCAACTGCTAATGCAAGGGAAGTCTATGCATCAAAACTGAGTTCAGTGCCGAGGTGGAGGAAAAGGCCAAGAGAAGGAGAAGAAATGAAGATCGAATTCTCAGAGAAGGACAAGAGCCACATCGTCTTCCCACATGACGATGCTCTAGTTATCACAATAGACATTGATAATTTTGATGTAAAGAGAATTTTGGTGGATGGGGGCAGCTCGGCTGACCTCCTAAGCTTGAGAGTCCTAGAAGAAATAGGGAAAACCAAGGCAGACATCAAACCAGTCAACTTCCCTCTAGTTGGCTTCTCAGGGGCAACAAGCTACCCCCTGGGAATGATAACTCTGCCGGTGCCAAGGATGGACACAGCTGAAAGTGAATGTTAACTTCTTGGTGGTTGAAAGCCTGGGAGCCTACAATGGGATCCTAGGAAGGACAACCATAAACCCATATGAAATCGTGCCATCCACTGTACACCAGAAGCTGAAGTACATCACTGAGAATGGAGTCGGAGAAGTCCTGGGTGATCAACGCACCGCAAGGCAGTGCTACGTCAACTCCATGAGGCGTGGATCACACGGGACAGACACAGTGGCTGTGGTCATGGTAGGAGCCAACCAAGATAGAAAGAAGAGGAGAAGGAGGCAAAGGCAGGGAAAGATGAAGAATGGAGTGGTACTCCGTTTGAGCAGGCAGTTTTTTCAAACAGTGCCTAAGAGGAGACAAAGGAGCAAGGCTGTGAAGGTGACAGCCATACCTTGGCAGCCAGACACCAAAGAGGGGAAAAGAACAAGGAACTCCATCTTAAGAGGCTTCCGTCACATCGATGATATCAAGCAAATGCCGCGGGAGTCAATATCAAGCTATTTCCAGAGATTCTCCAGTTATGGTGCTAACATGGACATCACAAGAGGAGAAACCGTCAGAGCATTTATTAGAAACATGCATCCAAACTCATTCGAGACCTATGGAGGGCTCTATGAGATGGTCATGACAAGCACAATGAGGGAGCTCAAGGAAAAGCTAGACAAAGCATTTGCAAATGAAATGGAGCAGCTGGATGAAGTTTTGGAGAAAGGAAGAAAGACTGACACACTGGCAGGAGGTGTAAACTTCACATTCACGCCCCTTACAGTGAGCATAGAAGAAATTTTCCACAAGCACCTCAAGCAGGAGCTACCCACATGCAGGGAGGAGGGCAAGGCCTTCCTAGGAAGGGATGCACATGGATGGTGTGAGTACCATGGGACCTGGGGCATCAAACCAACAACTGCATGGTGCTGAAGATAGAAGTGGAGGAAATGATTCACAAAGGAGGTCTGAAGGAGTACGTGGCAACAGACAAAGTGACCACCCCATATCCTTAGTTTCATATCTAGCACTTTACATGTTCAAGCTTTCCAAGTTTTTAAAAAAACAACTTTTGAGAAGGAGAACCCACGAAGTTACTCCAACTCTACAACTATCTTTGATTTCCTCCAAAGGGTGTCTTGACCCACCCAAGGCACCCCATCTGTACAAAAATCATGAATGCTCTTAAGGGAGTACGTTTTCCTTCAAAGGTATTTTCCAATGAATGTGATGATATAATCATGAAGTTATCCTTACACAGATATGACATCAAGTCAACAACAGGTTCGACGCCCCCAAGAGCGTATCTTGAGAGTAGTTCTTATACTACGACACTCGACGCCCCCAAGAGCGTATCTTGAGAGTAGTTCTTATACTACGACACTCGACGCCCCCAAGAGCGTATCTTGAGAGTAGTTTTCATACTACGACCCTCGACGCCCCCAAGAGCGTATCTTGAGAGTGGTTTCCAAAAACTACGAATTTCGACGCCCCCAGGAGCGTATCTTGAGAGTAGTGTTCATACTACGACCTTCGACGCCCCCAAGAGCGTATCTTGAGAGTAGTTATTACACTACGACCTTCGACGCACCAAGAGCGTATCTTGAGAGTGGTTTCCAAAAACTACGAATTTCGACGCCCCCAGGAGCGTATCTTGAGGTAGATTTGCAACCTACCAGATTCGACGCCACCAAGAGCGTATCTTGAGGTAGAAAAAACACTACCAGATTCGACGCCCCCAAGAGCGTATCTTGAGGTAGATTTCAAACTACCAGCTTCGACGCCCACCAGGAGCGTATCTTTGGTCTAACCTGAGCCCTCCGGGAGCCTATCCTGCGAAACGTTAAGCGCCCTCCGAGAGCCTGTCTCATGAACAGTTTTCGACGCCAACCAGGAGCATATCTTTGGTCTAACCTGCGCCCTCTGGGAGCCTATCCTGTGAAACGTTAAGTGCCCTCCGAGAGCCTGTCTCGCGAATAGTTTCGACGCCAACCAGGAGCGTATCTTTGGTTTAACCTGTGCCCTCCGGGAGCCTATCCTGCGAAACGTTAAGTGTCTTCCGAGAGCCTGTCTCGTGAACAGTTTTCGATACCAACCAAGAGTATATCTCTGGTCTAACCTGTGCCCTCCGGGAGCCTATCCTGTGAAACGTTAAGTGCCCTCCGAGAGCCTGTCTCGTGATCAGATTCGACGCCCACCAAGAGCGTATCTTTGGTTTAACAGTACCATGTATACCATTTAAAGGGTATCAGAAGAGATCATCGCACCATGCTCAGAAGGATCCAATGAGAAAGTAATCTCAAAGTAAAGTGATATGAAGAACACATAATGTTTTTTCTTGATGAAATAGCAGGTATGGCATGAAGGAAAGCACGAAAGAAGGATAAGTAAAGGAAACACACCAAGAGAAGAGTCCATAATCAAAGGGGTATATACAAAAGCATGAGAAGTACCAAGGTAAAGCCAAGTGAACCACGTAGTCAACAACACAATGCGACAAAAGAAAGCAACACCAAACACCATAACAATCTCAAAAGACACTCAACCCATTAAAGGGGAGAAGGAGTATAGTTATATACAAAGATAGCACGATGTAAACACATCAATCAGAACCTTCGGGAGAGTCACCCTCACCCCCTGAAGCTGAGCCACCGGCAGAGATGGATGAAGAGGAGGAGTCTGAAGTACCGATCTCCACAGGTGTAGCATCCACCTGTGCAGGGGCAGGCTCGTCTGCAACAGCAGCCTGACCCCTCAGAACAGCCATGTAGCCAGTGGCGTATGGCCCGAAGTCACCAAGGTCACCAACTGGAAACTGAGGATCAATGCGGAAAATATGATCAACCAGATACTCACCAAACTGGTTCATCTCCTGAGTGAGACGCGCGCTATAATCAGCAGTGAAGGCAGATGAAGCCTTGTACTCAGACACTGCGACAGTCCTCTCCTCTGTCCGGCACCTAGCCTCCAACTTCCGCAACTCCTCCGAGTGGAGCGAAGATGCAACCTCAGCCTCCCGGCGTAAACTACCCACGGTAGTCTCAAGCAAGGACACTTGGTCCCGGAGCTCCTGCATCTTCAAATCAGATAAGCGCGCCTTCTCAGCTGCAGTGGCGAGCTCCGCCTTGAGAGAGACCTGGCTGTCCTTAAGGGTCTTCTTCTCGTCAGATAACTCGAGCACGAGTGATGACATGTTCACCATGTCAGACATACCCTAACAATTCAAACAAGAGATGAGTAACTGAAAGACAACCAATATGAAGGTATAAAGAAGAAAGCAAGGAACAACTCACAGGTGCATAACGAGAGAGTACACCCTGAACAAAGCGCCGAGTCTCCCCAGGAGACTTGGGCTGAACAACACGATCGCCAGGGGGGATGGCACCGCGGAGTACGCGGATGCCAACCTCAGGAGTCCGCAAAGAGGAGCTGCTATCGAGGTGGAACTCCTTCAAACCAGCGAAAGGAGTCCACTCAGACCCAATAACATCTTCATCAGTAAGACGTGCGAAATCCTTCCGACTTAAAGTCGGAGGCCCACCTACACAAGCGAAGCAAGTCAAAGGAAAATATAAACATAGAAGGATCAGTAACAAGGTAGAGATCATACCTGAGGACCGTGCCCTCGGCTGGGGGGCAGGGGAACCACCACCAACAGGTCGCTTCCCTTTGTCAGCCAGGGAAGGCACCTCTTCGACCACCATCTCCTTATCACGAGATAGGGTCGGAGGACGAGCAATAGGCGAAGCAGGATCCGCAGCTTTCTTCCTCTTAGCAGCCGAGGCCCCGGCCTCAGAATCAGATCTCCGCGGCTTGGACTTGGAAGGTCCAGAGTCTCTGCCTACGGAGACGACCCTCTCGGTCACCAAGGGGGAACGCCCTAGCAATGTAAGAAAAACAAGATAAGGAAAACACAAGCTATACCATAAAGAAGCAAATAGGAGGAAGCATACCAGAGGCCCCAGCCTTCTTCCCAGGCATGGGGGATTTCTTCAGAGTGGAACTAGAAGGAGCCTTCCTCTTGCTCAGGTCAACAGGGGCTCCCTGCACGTTATAGGTTTTTCCATGAAACCAACCTACAAAGGAAGAGCAGAAGGTAAATAAAGATGGGAAGACCAAGTGACATACCGAACCCCCGGAGTCAGGAGTCAAACTGATCCCGGCCTCGTAAAGATCCGTCTCAGTTACTAAGGACACGGGGCAGTATGACCGAGTCCTGTTGCTCTCATGAATGATCTTCATAGTCTCTAAATCAACTGAAGAGAACTCCCCGAAAGCAGGCCAACCATCGGACCGATCCTCATTCAAGACCGACCAAGTGACGTATCGATCCGTAATGAAGAAGTAATGCTTAGCCCAGTGACTGGCCGAGTTGTCATTCCGGGCCACGAAGCGGAGAGAGGTATCCCACTCGACCCCACTCAACCCGAAATCAGCAAATCGGGGATCCTTGAAGGTCGGATGGCGAGTTACGAAACTCGCAAACCCCACCTTCGTCTGGTATTGGAACCGGTAGAAACATCAGAACAGAACGAGGGAGTACTTCCAGGAGTACCAATGGCACAACACCCGGAAGCCCACCCAGACACGGAGGGCACTGGGGGCAAGGTTCACAAGAGAAATCCTGAAGAACCTGCTCAACTCTATGAGGTCATCACAGTAAGGCAACCTCAACCCAAATCGAATCTGGGAGGGGTATACGGCGACCTTCCCTCTAGGAGGCTCCGTCACCGTCTCGCGAGCATTCCCCAAGGAGGGGAGAAAAGGATACAGAGGCTCATCTAGGGGACAGATATCTCCTAAGGTAACGTGCTCATTGTAATCGGACCTAGTGAGATGGTTCTCCGACAGGGCAGCGAGACCTAAGGCAAAGGTAGTAGAAAATCCCAAAGTTCGAATCAAGTCTCGACTAACACCCCAACGAAGATCACGATACTAAGCTAGCGACAGGAAAGGAAGTAATGCGACCTATGTAGTTAAAAACTCGTTTCTAGGTCGTAAAAACGCACGTTTTTACGTCTTTACCTTAAAAAACGAGTTAAAACGTAACAAAATCGTTGTCTGAGTAGAAACGGGTAGAAACGCGTGTAGAGTCGTAAAAACGTGTAGAAACGGGTAGAAACGGGTAGAAACGTAAGTTTCTACCGTTTCTAGAATTTTTACCATAATTTGCTAAAAAAATTCCAAATCTAATAAATTATGCAAAACCCAAAAACTTATCAACCAAACACAAGAAATTTTTGTCATGGATAGTTATTTATGTGACAAATCAATTTTTTTTACTCAGAACCTATTTATATGACATTCAAGTTCAACCTTCGTTGATCATTTAATAATAATACTCAAAAGTCTTAAACTACATTGACATCCCTTTCTATTTTATGTTTCTCAAATCCTAAAATATTAAATTCTAAATTCACTTGACCCGTATCTTTCATGCTAATCTACAAAAATTGATCATCGTGACGACTATGGTGAGTATATTTACTATTTTTGTATTACTTCTGCATAATTACATTTATAGATTTTATTTCTAATGTTATTTTAGCAAATACGTAGAAACTACGATTCTACGTTCCGTTTTTACGACCCGACTTTACCTACCCATTTCCGTCTCTACGTAGAAACTCGTTTTTGACTGCATAGAATGCGACCAAAAAGGAAGAGAAAAGGAACTCACTCATCCTTCGGAGGATGTAACGCCTCTGTAGAGTCTGTGTGCGCGGACACCACTAGGAATACAGTACCTGCCACGACACGACAAATATCAAGACAAGGAAAATTTCCGAAGAACCGGAAATACTCCGGCACTCGACCAACGACAACAACCAAAGATCCGAAAACACCCAGCAAAGATAGCCAACATGAACCAAGGACACCACGACAACCAAATCGAATAATTTTATTCGAGCCTAAAGTCGGGTTTCGGGCAAAATTACCGTTACGCCCTCCAACGAAGATTAACACACCAACGGCGGTACGACATCAAATTCAAAACCGGGATAGTTTAATCGGACAAGAAACTATATCCGGACGACCGGCAAAAACTTTTTCCCAAATCCACAACTATCGACGGTTATCCACGGCGATCCCACATTCAATCAAACATCGGCAATCAAACATCGGCAATCAAGCATCGGCAATCAAGCATCGGCAATCAAGTATCAACAATTCAAAAATCAACGTTTTACGCGGTAACGGAAAGGAAAAGAGTGGACCTTCGGAAAACCCGACCCGATGTGATAAACGGGTCCGGATTTCGAATTTGGAGACCGCCGGAAACCAGTCCCTCGCCGGAAATCAAGTCCCGTCGTCGCCGGAGCTAGTTTTGGCCGCCCCACCGTCGCCGGAAAACATCGCCCGTCGTACTGGAGTCGTCCCACCTCGCCGTCGATCGCCTTCGCCGGACCAGACGTGGCCTCCGTCAGCGGCAGCCTTGGCGTCGTCCTGGTCTGCTGGTCCGTCCCGCCTCCACGCCGCCGTCTCGAGCCGCCAATCCCCTAGCCGTCTCCGTCCCGTGCTAGTGGTCACCTTCCGCCGGAGCTGCTGGCCGGAATTTCGGGTCTCTCGCCGGAATTTGGGCCGGCCCTTACCTTGGGGGTGCTCTCAATTTTTTCTTGCTCTCCAAGGGTGAGTAAAGAGGGAAGATGGTGGCTATGGTAACTCACTAAGGTATTTTTCTAACTCTCCTCTATATTAAAAAGATGATAGGGTTTTTTAAAGAGTTTTAATCACCACCCTCTATTTATCTTTAAATGAGATCTAAGGGCCAAGGAAAAACCATCATTTTTACCCCTTTTAACTATGGCTAAGTATATCTCCATACTTAGAAAAACTATCAAGTTAGGCTTATTCTTGAGCATTCCATACTTAGGGAAAATTTTGGCCAAAATTAAATTTTTCCTCACTTAGACAGAATCCCGGCACGAAATTGAAGCGTAAGTTACTTAGTTGCGTTTGTATTGCACCCTTATGCGAGTGTGAATTTTTTAAGTATACGCCGGTAGCAAAGATAGATTTATTACTCCCACCTCAGACGGACGCGTGCTTAGGCACACGTCCGCGCTACTCTAACGTTTACAACTCCTCTATCTCATAAGGCAGGGGGCAGGGTCGAAGACATGCATCCATGGGTAAGCAAACATTCAGACAAAAGGTAAAACCCCGGTTTCAAATTGCGCGTATCATACCATCCTGAAATAGAGTCAATCAAGGGTTAAGCCATTGGTTGACTCGGGGGCATGTGATGGATATACGCCCAATTTGAACCCGTTGACTTCCGAACCGTTGTATTTTTATCATCCCATTAACGTTTGTAAATCGAAACTTCAACCCGAACACTTCGCGAGAACATCAACGGCTCGGACGAGGCCGAAGCGCTCGTCCGGCCAAGGCAAACTCACCTAGGTGAGGTTGGGTGGCCACACCCGACCTCCCCTAGGGGAGATCGGGTCAGCCAACCCGATCTCCCCTAGGGGAGATCGGGTGGACCAACCCGATCTCTCCTAGGAGGGATGGGGTCGGCCAACCCGATCTCTCCTAGGAGGGATGGGGTTGGCCAACCCCATCCTCCCTAGGAGGGGTTGGGTGCCCTCACCCAACCCCTACCCTTGGGGGTCGGATTTCTCTTCCTCCCCAAGGGCCCCGGTACCATTTTTTGGACTCCCACACTCGGCTCACTCCGCCTACCTTCTCCGTATCCTAGGGTCTTAATTATGCGTTTAAAGGTCAATTAACTGTGTTTTAGGGTTAACGATGTCATTAAGCCACCTTAATGACAATGTTGCCTATAAATACCCCACCTTCACAATTCATTTGGATCATCTTGACAATTTGGATTATTTTGCTCTGACATCTCTCTAGCTTTATCTCTCTAAAAACGATACTGACTTAGGCATCGGAGAGGGTTCACCAGGCACCACCCCCCCTCTCTGTGTCTGGTACTGCCCCTTCTGCAGGGCACAAGGAGAAGAGAAGCGACGGAAGGAAAGACACAAGCTAAGGCAGGGCAACCCGAGAGTATCAGATCATCCACCCCTCCAGTGAGGAACGAGATTTGAGCCGACCACCCGTTGACCCAAATCCCGGAACCTAACAGTTCATAATTTTTTTTTATTATCTGAAGGTCATTATTTTGATTTTTGCTTCAAAATTTTATATAGAGATATAGAACTGAATATTTTAACAGAAAGCGATAGCACAATACGAGCACGAACGAATAAATTCGTATTGTGTTCATATTTTCAAAACGTAGAAAAATAAATTTACCGTGCGTGTTCGTATTTAATAACTTTAACACGACACAATTATTAAGACACAATGCGAGTTTACGAATTGCCCCCCTAATCAAAAGTTACAAAATAAAACCTTGCAAAAAATATTACATAATTAAAAAGAAAAAAAATCAATTTAATAATAAGTGAAATCTGAACAAGTAGGAGAGGTCAAATGGAAGTTGGAGTACATCATCACCAATTTAGTGTGACATATTGCAGAGTTAACACTCCATAGAAATACAACGCCATGAAAGCAGGCAGAGCATGATCGAGGTGCACGACGGAACAAGCAAGACAAATTACTGCATTGATATCTAAACTCTGGTCAGAGACACTTGATTGCATCATAGCATTAGGGACAATCTCATGGAACCAACCGAGGACTCCATTCCATTACAATAAAATATACACAAAACTCCCTTCTCCGACAAGGAGACAATAGGCCTCAACACCCAAAAACAGAGTCTAATCATCATCATCCTCTCCGATTTATAAATTCACATCAACCCTTCACATTCAATTTTATTCTCAGAAAACACTTGAAGTGGGGTAGAGGGCAGAGTATAAATCGGGCTTTCAAACAATTTTAAAATAGAAATAAATAATTTAGTAATCAGTGTTTATTCATTCATTCAGGGTATAAATACGGAGGTAGATAGAGAGAGATGGAGACAGACATCTCTGTTCTTCGTCTTCCTCGAGCTCTGTCTTCTGTTTTTGGATGAAAGCGATTCACGGTTAACAGGAAGAGATGAATGCGTGAAACAGAGCATCTCAGAGATGTGAAAAAAAGGATCTTTATTTTTCTTTCAGATTCCGACAAGGAAACGGGGCTTCATTTGGATAGAGATTACAGTGCACTGCTACGCTAGGTTGAAGAAGAAGAAACAGCAACGTTTTTATTTTTTGTTTGCTTGAAGGAATTGTACCGTTTCGATTTTCTCTCACCTCCCCTGTTTCTGTTTCTCTCTCTTTTGTGGCGTATTGTGTGTGTTTGGAGGTTATACAGCTAAGCACCACCACCAGAATCATCATCACACACTCTGCGTCTTCCCATGAAACTTCAAATTTCGTGGCCACAGCAACGACATTTGATTTCGCCCTCGAAGCTCGTCATTATTCCATCACAGCCGCTGCCACCGCCGCCGCAGAGAGCCAGAATCTGCCACGCCAGGCCAAGGCGGTGGGCCCCGATGGCGTCCTGCCGCCAGCGGGGGAAAGAGAAAGTGATCGTAATAATGGGAGCCACCGGAACCGGAAAGTCCCGCCTTTCCGTTGACCTCGCCTCTGTTTTCCCTTCCGAAATCATCAACTCCGACAAGATGCAAGTCTACAGCGGTCTGGACATCACGACGAACAAGATCACGATGGAGGAGCGCTGCGGCGTGCCCCACCACCTGATGGGGTTCTTTGATCCGGCGAACGGCGAGCTTTCGTCGTCGGGTTTCCGGTCGCTGGGACAGTCTGTTATTACGGACATTTCGTCGAGGGCTAAGTTGCCGGTCGTCGCCGGCGGCTCCAACTCCTTCGTCCACGCTCTTTTAGCGGAGAAGTTCGACCCTGCGGCGGACGTCTTCGACGGCGCCGGCGAGATGGTGAGCTCCGAGTTGAGATATGACTGCTGCTTCATCTGGGTTGACGTGGCGTTTCCGGTGCTAAACGACTACCTCGTTAAACGCGTGGACGACATGCTCGACTCAGGGATGTTCGATGAGCTGCAGCGGTACTTTGAGTCGGAGCCCGACGCCTTAGATGACTCAGTGAGTCGAACTGGGCTGAGGAAGGCCATCGGAGTCCCCGAGTTCAGCCGCTACTTCAAGCGATTCCCGCCGTCGACGGTAACCACCTCCCTCGATTCCGACACCGTGCAGCGGCGCGCATATCGAGAAGCAGTGAGGGAGATAAAGGAACACACGATTCAGTTGGCGAAGAGGCAGATTAGGAAGATCGAACGGCTGAGGGACGCCGGGTGGGCGCTGCGGAGGCTGGACTGCACGGAGGCGCTCGTGGCGGCGTCGGATCCAGACGGCCGCCGGAGATGGGCCGAAATATGGGAGAGTCAGGTGCTGCAGCCGAGCGTGGCGATCGTGAGACGGTTTTTGGAAGAGTAGGTTGAAGAGTGTGTTGTGGTCTATTTCTCTCTCTAACATAAAAAATAACGGAGGGGCCCACAGTTTCAGCCGCCGGTGACGGAGGAGGAGCGGCCGATTTTGGGGAGCACGGCCACTGGAGAGGCCGTGCTATGGCGGCCCTGCTTGAGGCTGGAGGTATACAAACAGTAATGCGGGGTGGGTCTTAGCTCTTAATCGATCGACTCGATATGTGAAACAAAAAAAGTAGTATAAAGAAGAAGAATTTATGCAGTTTTTTGTTTGATCCGTTAAAAGAAAACAAGTTCTTATTTGGTGCATGTTTATTTTTCAACCTTATTATTTCACGATCAGTTGTTGCTAAGCAGCTAACTTATGATGGATTGGTATTATTATTATTATTATATATATATATGTATAAAACACGGTGGAGATTCGGCTAAATGAGATGAAATAACTCATATCCCATATATAAATGGACTCGTGTCCGTAGGAATGAGAAAGTCTGGGATTTTGCTTGAGAAAAAACGGCAGGAGAAATAGATTTTGTAGCAGCAGAATTTGACACTTGGATTTTGTCCTTGGATTTTGTCCTGTACTAAATCGGCCTTTTATTTAAAATGATTTTTTTCCAAGAAAATAATATAATTGACGTCCATCATAATAATACAATGCAATATATAGTTACAATTTTTTTTTGTCCAAAATATATATAGGTACAACTTAGAATATAAGAATTTTACCCAAAGAAAACTTTGAATATAAGAAAATAAATGTGAAAATCCTTAATAAACAAACGGAGATATTATGAGAATGAGATGTACTTGAAGGCCAAAATAGGATAAATTGGTTGCATATATTAAGTGAGAATAAAATGTTAAATCATAAATGGATACCTTAATTGTATTAACTAATAAGATTGTGCCGTGTCATATTAGACTAATTTCGATGTTTTTAGGATAAGAGGCTAAACCATAAATAAATATATTAACTGTATCAAACAATATAATACTACCGCGCTACGTATAAATTATAAAACTAACTCTAAAACTAAACTATTAAAATAGTTAACTCTAAAATTAATTAACCCTAATAAATATTCATGAAATTATTATAAAAATTCATTGATAAGTTATTCATATTTCACAATCTAAACTATTTAAAAATCATAATCATAATAAAATACAGATTTATTTATATTGTTAAGCATATATATTTATGAACAATTAAAACATGGAATATTCATATTTCATAAGTTAAATCATTCATATTATATCAAATTATAACAACGCATTACATATACTACAAATTAAAATTTAGTTATTCAAATCAAATCACTATCAAAATATTTAAAACCATATGGAATCACTGTATCGAACAAAATCTCTTGTGAATATCTTTCCAAACGAACTACTGACATTTATTGTTCTTACGGTACAAGTTAATCATATAAATGCTTTTGCACTACGATGATGCTGAGTGTTTAAACATTAATCTAAAGCATGCGTAAATTGATAATCTCCCTAGGAATCTACATTTTCACCCAATGCAACCATAATATTATGAAAACAATAGTTGAGACCACCAATGAGTGATGAGTCAAGCAAAATTCAAAATTCTACGTTCAAAACTGAAGAAAAAATTCATACTAGAGAGCTTAGTGTTCCTGAAAAAACTAAACAAATTATGTGTAGCGCAAGCCACAATTATAGTTGGAACAAAGTTATTATTCAACCAATAAGCATATGATTAAGGTGTCCTTAATTCTCCTAATACAGTCATGGACTCATGATAGTTGGCTTCCACATGGTATTTAACTGCAAATTGCATTTCAGGCGCCACATGAGTATTTCAGAAATGCAATTTCTAGATTGTTTTTTTTTTTTTAAGGACATTTTTCTATTAATTAATTGATCCTTAATTCATGGGCAATTTTACAAATTTGTCGCATCTTACACTGTTAAGCTCTAATGACAGTGGTACACAAATGGGATAGTAAATCCATTAAAATTTAGGTTAGTTGGTTTCATGTACTTACTAATTAATTAAGAGCGATGGACATTTCTCCAAAAAACGACCAACGTCAATTTTATTTTTCCTTTTTAAGGATCGAGCATTAATTACATGCACACTCTCTACATTGATAATATAGATTGATACGTGTCTGATCTTCCCTTTTCTTCGGGAAGGAAACTTTTACTTAAACATGCATGAGTTTGGTTTTTGGCGTTGGAAACTGAAGAATG
Source organism: Clarkia xantiana subsp. parviflora (assembly GCA_036873135.1). Classification (NCBI taxonomy): domain Eukaryota; kingdom Viridiplantae; phylum Streptophyta; class Magnoliopsida; order Myrtales; family Onagraceae; genus Clarkia; species Clarkia xantiana. The sequence goes on from JAPTYO010000009.1 coordinate 5,822,271, forward strand.
CATTATAATCATTCATCTCTCTTAGCTAGCTAGACCCGTCTTAATTAATCTGTCTCTATTTATTACGATGTTGACATTAATATATACGTTGATGGTTACAAAATAGTTAGCTGGACTTTTCATGAAAAGTGCAAATATATTTTTTATAAGTAAATAGCTAATTAGATTTTTCTTAAAGTAACAATTCAATAGTTCCGTAATTTTTTAGTTACAAACTAATAAAATTCTTCACATGAAGAGTATTTGACTGAATGAAATCGTGCCAAACATATTTTTATAGCTAAAATACACTCGTCACTTTTTCTTTTGCACCGAATTAATTCGCTTTCCAAAAACGAATTCATCTTACGAAAATTCTCAAATGAGTTGTTCTCTATCGGCTATCGGTAATGAGGATATACGACGTGTAATTTTTTTATTATTATTATGAGGATATACGACGTGTAATTTTTTTTAACATAGCTAGCTACTTTCATAAAAAATCAGCTAGCTATTTAGTATTTAACCCATGTTAATATATTAGTCGATTTTTTTTTTCTACATATATTATATTATATATAGTCGAAAAGTTGCACATGCTTCTTTATATATAACAAATATCGAGATTGAAATATTTACAGGATATGGAGTTAACAGCAAGGATGATCAAGTGGAGTTATAAATTATAATACACTGCGACGAGCTAGCAGGAAAACGTACATTCCTTACTCGTATGACTCACTAGTAATTATTCCTTTCATATTATGAATTATATATATAGTATATATAAGTATAATTATACGTTTATACTTTATTATAGTGGGTTGGATGAGGATCAAGTACTTATATATCTCAGAACTACGTTTGATTTTTCAAAAGAACAAGTGTATAATAGTTATATATAACATTTATATATATAAACTTTAAGTAATACTTAAAATTAATATATACGTAAATAATTTTGCTATCTAATATTACTTAATTATATTCCTTAAATATATATTATTATTAAAAATTTATATAACCACTGATAAACTATTAACATTAATAATCAAATGAATTAATTTTAATTAAATTTTTAGTTATATAATGATACAACAACATAGTGTACTTACCTTAAATTTAAGGAATACACATGAAAAAAACTTTTAGGTTCCACTTTCAGTGGATACTGTATAAAACAAGTATAATAACTATGTTCATATATTATATAAAATAAAATAATAAACCAACATTTGTGTAGTGCTATTTAAAACCATGGTGATGCTCTAATTTACATAAAATTAAGAAATTTTCTGTGTATTTATATATATAAGAATACATAATACAGTAACAAATAAACTAATTATTTTTTTAAAATAAAAATGAAAACTAAATTAACTAAAATATCATGCACGCCACACTTGGCTGCATTGGAGTGTACCAAATATTGGAGTTGATAAGTATGAATCGTACTGCTCATGCCGAAGCATGACGATTCGAAAGAGATGTTAATGAATAAATAAATAATACACATAATATTATATAATATATTATATATAATGTATTTATATAGATATATTGATAGAGAGAGAGGGGTAAAGATAAATATTCTTTTTTATTGTCCTTTTTGCCTACGCTACAAAGCGACATCGTGTCTTTATTAGTCTTCATCCATCCCCAAGTCTCTAAAGTTTACACTCTTTACATAATAAGATCACCTTCAAATCAAGAGGTGTGGAAAGTAAAGATCAACTTCATGATTTTCGGCCCCCCACATTAAACTTCTTTTATTCAAAAAGTCTCAATATATTATTATTAATTTAATAATACCAAAATCTTAAAGCTAGCGTGTATGACTTCAGTGCATAAATTGGTGATCACGATCTTTGAGAATTCAGATTTCACAATCGTGTAGATAGATTCTAATATCATATATTTGGTGAAACCAACCTTTTCAAAATCTTATTGTGTTAATTGAAGAAGTAATGATATTTAGGTACTTTTTTGATCATTCGGGAAAGTAACTTTAGGGACCTGTTATCATATTCTTCAATAGTTAGGGACTTAGTTGCTATAATTAAATGCAGCTATATAACAATTAGTACGGGTCTGAAAAAGACAAGTGCGCGCTATTGGGACACAATTTGATCTCACTTATAATATGAAAGGCATGCATGTATTTATCTCGGACGTCGTTGTCCGGTGTACTATCTCATGACATTTGGTAGACTGCCATTGGAGATTCCATGTTAACTAGGATATATAACGTAGATCCCGCAGAGAGGTTGAACAACCTCATACTCATTATGAGGTAGTCTTTTCTTATATACACACGATAATTTTGTATTTAAATTAATTAGAATTAATTAAGAATTTCAATATTATAATTGCTATTATTTTTATTTATGGATCTCGCGCTTCAAGCTATTATCTTCGTTAATTGATTCTTCCTCACTTACTCTTGCAATAAGGGGTAACCGGGTCGTAACTCGATACAAATCAAAATCAGTTTCCGAATGTTAAGAGAATAGAGCTCAAGCATATAGAGAAGAAAGATTAACTTAATTAGGATGATGAGTAAAGTTGAGTATTTATAGGATTTTGTACATTTATGTTTTGATATGAGTTAATCATGTACTGAATAGTATTATTCTAGGATAATTACATTGTTAATTGCGGAAAAGTTGATAAGCTGATAAGACAACAAAAGGGTTTACATGTCGATTTAGAGGTTCGAGTCATTCTCTTTGTAGATACCGATGTCGAGTTGCATAACCCGAGTTATCATCTTAAAGGGTCCCCTAAGACCCCTAAGACGTTAAAGGGTCTGGACGGGATTATCTCAATTGAGCCAGTGATCTGAGCGGAATTGGATTATTGATCTGGTGAGGGATCCAACCGCGCTGATCAATCGGTTCGAGTGGGGTAATTCCACTCGGACCATTTGTGTGTTGGTATTTCTAAGTTTTTACATCTAGTACGTACTTAGTCAAATTCCTTATTCCGTTTAGTTTGTAGTAGGGTCGTTTCACAATCAAATCGGTCAATCGATATCACAACTGGACGTATATTGTAAAAAAAATATTAATTAAACAATAGTATATTATATGAGTGGATTTATATTTATTTGAACTTATTTTGTTAGAGCGATAGCTTTTATAATGTAAGAACTGATTTTTTATGTGAAAATAAAGGGAGTTTTTGACTAATATATGCATATATGAACAACCAAATACAAATATAAACTATTTGAACAATTAATTACAAAAATAGGTCAAACCGAGATGTCATCTCGGTTAAGGTTTTTAAATCCAAACCGAGATGTCACATCTCGGTTTCGGGAAAAAAAAAAAGGATCTTTTTTTTTCCCGAAACCGAGATGAATCTCGGTTTTGATTTAAAAACAGTAACCGAGATGTCACATTTCGGTTTGACCTATTTTTGTAATTAATTATTCAAATAGTCTATTTTTTTTTTGGTTGTTCATACATGCATATATTTAATATTTATATTATTCTAACAGATTAATAAAAATTAATTTTTTTAGTTATTTTAATATTAATTTATATTAAATTAAAATTATTTTTTTGTATTAAACGTAATTTGACAACAATCATAATATATAAAAACTCTTAATTCAGTAACGTATTCCTTTCCCTAAAACAACTTAATATTCACAATTTATGTGATGCTTTAAAACAGACAAGCGCTTTTAAGAAAAGCTAATATTATAATAAAATGAATCAAGTTGGTACTTATTCTGTTACACTACGATTAGGGTTAACAATTAAATTTCTACATGAATTTTAATTTAATTACAAATTGCGATTTAGAATTTACTTTTTAAATTTTTTACTTGAAATTTTAATTTTCGAACAAATTGTTATATTTACTATATTTTTCGTCAAACTGGAAAGATAAGAAACATGGACCGGCCACGTGAGTTTTTTTTATATGTATCCAAGATGAATTTATTAAAAAATTAAAAGGACTAAAACAAAATATTTCAATTGGATGCTAGATTGAAATCCATTGTTGGAATTAGATAAATGTTTAATTGAACGTCCAATTGAAAATATTGCATTGTAATAATTAAATTTCAGTTTATTATCAAATCTATTTTGAGTACACATCAAAATATCTCTTGTTAATGGAAAATGCTTATTTTATATCCAATTTAATAGAAGCGGTAACAGGTATTTAAAGAAAATAAAATTCAGATAGCAATTTGTATTTTTTTTTTTTTTTTGCCAAAATAGCAATTTGTAGTTGAATCGAAATTTGAAGTAGCAATTTTGTCATTAAGCATTAGATTTATTTCCCTATACATACACAATTCAGTCTAATTTGGAAATGCAGTATTTTTGGAATAAAAATATCTGAATAGTGTCTGTTTTTTTTTTTTTGGCTTAGTTGTCTGTCTGGTTGGAATTCATAAATCAGCGGAATTTCTGTTCATTATCCCAATTCCCAAAGCCCGTATCGGGCAACGAGACAGAGGACTGAGCGCGTGCATCCTAGGGGCATGAAAATGAAACCAATAGGATAAAATATTTAATATTTATTTTACTTGTGTCCCTATGGGCCATCAAAACGGCGACACGATTGGGGTCGGTTCTATCCTAGCTCCACACCACACTTCGTATCACATGAGGGGTAACGTTTTAGTTATTAAATATTTTTTTTTTCCATTTATAGTGTTAGAAACTGTATCTTTTATTGAAAATACAAAGCGTGGAACTACATAATAACTAATACATTATATTACCTTCATCTTACGAACAAGAATTCATATTCCCCACATTCATATGTTTAACAATATTCATATATATTCCATTCGTTGATGCATTCGGTGGTGGATTTAAGGTGTTAATAATGGAGGGGTAAGTTACGTATAAAAATATTAGCGAAGATTTAACATATGATTGTATTTCTTTTTGGAGAAAATATATAAAACATACAAGTTTCAAAACAATAATAGTTTGGCATAAAGTTAATTGAGTAATAATTGAGTCAAATCATATAAGAACCGACTGGGGATCAATTGAGTCTCAATCGAGTCGAAATACTATTGTAACACCAGTATAAGTTATTAGATATTGATTTTGATATTTACGAAAGTATTCGGTTAATTTTGTAAATTTAAAGTGTATTTAAAGGCAATTTTAGACGGGTGTTTGAAGGAAGTATACTGGCCAATCACCATTTCTAAAACACTTTCCAAAAATCATTTTTTTTTTTAAATATAATACGTGGTTTACAACATTTTCCCTATAGAAGGTTCTATTTGTATACCATTAATTGCTTTATGTAGACAAAAAAAATATTATTATTCCAATTTTACCCTTAAATTATATTGTTTATTTTATTTTTAAAAAATAGAAAATATTTCATAAATTTATTAAAAAATGTATTACAAGAGATTTGAAATGATTATATGTATAACTATGTTAAAATTGAAAAAACAAATATTGGAAAAACCTTTCTTAAAATATAAATATAATCTTTGTGGTTTTATTTCTATAAAAAAAAATGTATATTATATATGTTTGTATAATATTTGTTAAATTTATTTTCCATTTTTTAAAAAGTTTTATCTATTTTTTTGTTATTTTTTAGAATAAAAAGTAATAAATTTAAACGGTAATTCGGTAAACTTTACAATTTAGGGTTTGTGAAAAACAATTGAAGGACTACAATAGAACTTCTCTTTCATATTAATTGGACCTCCCCTAGGTATTGGATTAGATTAACTACAATTTATAGTCTAGTAAAAAAACCTAAATGATAATAAATTTACAATTGTCTTCTTCAAGTCAAAATCCCAAAACTTAAAATTGAGAAGCTTTTTTTTTTTAATGAATTGAATGTAGTGTTCCAAAATAATAATGAGGTCTTACACGAAAATAATGTGAGTTCGATATATATTTTTCCTTATGAATAAACATATGGTTGCAAAAAAAGTATAGTACTGACGTTTGTTACCTCATTATTACATATGGATCCGCCACTGCATCATACAAATTCGTATATAACATAATCTCAAAATAATAACAATATAAAATATCCAAAACTCGAGCAGAGGGAAATGTCTAATGTCATATCTATATTCAAGTGTCAAAGGATATTCAACACAGTTTGCATATGTTTTCACTAAGACACTAGAAATTCAGCAGCATCATTTTCTGGTAAAATAGAAATGAAAAATGTATTTGCGATTGCTAAAAGTGAGGGGGAGTGATCTTCAAAAGCATTCCTTCCCTTGCATTACTTGAGGGGAAGTCTAGAATTGGGAAATTATATGCTAGAACAAATCTAAGGGCTTTATTGTTCAGTTTTAATAATTTTGAGTTTACTTTATTTCTAACAACTGCCACATGGCAATGCATTACATGATTCTCTTTCCAATTTATGTCAAATTGTTAACTGGCATGTGGCAGTTGTTAACTTTCTATGGTTTTTTCACTCTTTTTTTCACACTTTAAGGAATTACTCTTTTCCTTTTTCTTTCTTTCGGAGTTTTTTTTTTTTTTTTTTTTTTTGAAATTCATTTGGAGTTGAACCGCTAATTCTCTTACTAAGATTTCATTATATTTAAAAGTATATCGCCAAGTGAAGTAACCTAGATGTATATGATGACGCAATGTCTTCTTCTCTTATATATTCTCCTAAAACTTCAGTTTCTCTGAGATTCATTAACATATATGCATCCATAAAACGATTAACATAATTGGGCTCAAGTGGACACAGTTGTCGGGTTTCAATAACATATATACATCCATAAAACGTAATTTTCTAGCTAGAAGAGAAATAGTACAGAGAGCGTGCAGGTGCAGGCAGCTAGGGTTTGCATGCACATGATCCTATATATTATATTATTTTATACATAAAAAATGGAGGAAGACAAGCAACACTAAATTAACAAAGCAATGTTTATTTATTTATTAAAAAAACCCTAATTAAATTCACTTCACATGAACATTCTTCTGTCTGTTCCATTCATGCACATTACCACTATCACTAGCCACTAGGAAATGGCGTGCGGAGTGAGGAAGAAGAAGAGAACTGCGACTCTGACATTTATGTGCATCCAGAGACACACACCTTTGACCATACATTTTATTTATTAACCACTATATATATATATATAGTGTATAGAATGTGGAGCAAGGGTGCATTGCATGCGTTCTCGATATTCCTAAACTATTCCCATATTATTATACATATACAGACAGACACAGCAATTATATGAGGCGCAAATATTGTTAAGTCAAACTCACAACACTAGTATTCCCCATATAGTGATTGCTCTAAACATTTCATTCTACAATCCAATGTTAACAATTCATTTTCAATTTCTTTGCTAATATACTTGTATCATATTAAAAAAAATAACAATCTGCTTTTTTTTTTTTTAACCGTATCTAGAATGAGGACCTCGATAATCGGGACATGTGATACACTCGACAGACGATACCTCAACTAAGTATCATCAAACCACAAAGGTGCGAGTTAACCATAGGGGCGATGCCTCGCTAATTACACTCGTCTGAAACTAATAATGATAATCGACAGTAATCCCTCTTCGAACACTAGATGTGACGTCTAATAACACCCGAAACGCCCGGACAATGCCAAGGGTATACGCGATAGAACCTAAGAATAAGAATGTGTTCACCTTATAACGTGGAAATGTCAACTTATGTAACGATAGTTGAGTTATAAACAGAAGTTTCTATTCATAGACCATTAATTATTTTCTGCATATACCAAAATTTATGATTATTCCAACATTGCCCTTAATTGCTTATATATAAAATAATATTAAAATAATTTTAAGCATAAATTTTATAAAAAAATAACTGTAAAATATAATTAAAAATGATTTTTTTTTTTCTTAAAAGAAAACCTAAATTTTGGGGTTTTACTTTACAATATATGGTCTGTAGGTCAACTTGGGATAAGTGTCAGTGGTGGGAAACGTCAACAATGTCTGAGTATATACCCAATTTACCACTTTTAAAGTGTCGATTTCCAATACTCAAATACAACCCATTATATAGGGTAACCGCGGGCTACCTATTAAACCCAATTCATGACAACATAATTGACCCACGGATCAGTGTCATAAGTTCTTAAATCAACCATTCACTATTTCATTCAATATCTAATCCAACCATATACATCATAACTACAAATACAATCAAATTAAACTAATCTCATATGAGTAAATATTTTAAAAATATAAAGTACTTAATTGATTTATCAAATCAACCTATAAATTATGATAAATGTAGGCCCTTTTTTTTTTAATATAATTATATATGTATAGGTCAGTGGATAAATCCATTGCACTAATATGATAAACTAACCGTAGAACTAAAACCATAATGAACTCTATGAGTTTAACTACTTTAGTAGATAGAAAAATGAAAGATTTAGGCCCAAGAAAAAAAGGCTTATTCCGTCTATACTCTTTTTTATCAGTCCGTCTATAATACACATACAATTGGTTTTCAAATTAACCAGACCGGTTAGGCCCATTTGCAAGTAACATTAATAAATTGCAGTTTGTGCAAATATTGAAAAGGCGTGTCATAATAATAATATAATAAGATTAAAAAAGCAGATATCTTCGTAATGAGGATTTGACGATTTGTTTATTTTGATGATATACATTCTAATTCATTTTAAATTTTAATTCTTCAGTTTTATTATCACACTCCTTTAATTTATTAGACTAGCTGACTAACACATATTTTTTATTATGTTTTAAAGCTTCAGTTCTTTGATTTTGTCCATGCATTGTTAAATTTAATCTACAAAAATCAAGCAAAATTATAATAATACTTTAGATATGTACCACTATCATACACCAAATCAATAATTACATGGTACTGTAGGGCACAGGAGATTACATTACAGTAACAACACACTCATAACTCATAAGCACTCCACTCCACTCTCATATCATAACTCCCAGTCGGAAATAATAGATAGATAGGGTTTGTTTACACAGAGGGTGTAGCTAAGCTAGCTAGGGTTTGTTTACGACAAGGACAGGACACTAAGCATTTTGAACGCAATAGTTGCTCACGCTTCCAATAAAAGCCCTGCGAAAGCACGCAAACTGATTTAACTCGATCTATTTGTTGTAATGAAAGAATATAAGCATAATTAACTAAGAGTCGTGATAGAGAGTCCGACCAAAAGTTTCGTTTTTAAATAATGTCAATTTTTGTGGTATTTTTTTATTCTCTAACAGTTGGAACAACTTGGAAGCCAAGCATCAGATAGTTGTCAAATACGAAAATATTAACAAATGTAACATAATTATATATATAACCATTGAGACATTTTAAAAGAGCGGTGAACTCGTCACATCAGTCTGCCACGTCAGCTTGTCATATCAGCTCACCGTTCTTTCAAAGTCTGGCGAGCTGACGTGGCTTACAGGAAATATATCCCTAAATACGTGGTGCCTTGAATATGTGCAGTATTCTCAGTCAACATGTCACGTCAGTTCGTTTCTTTCAAAGTGTCTTGATGGTTACATGCGTAATTTTGTTAAATTTGTTAATATTTTAGTATTAAGCAACTATCATATGGTCAATTGAGAAAAAGAATATTCTGGAAAAAATCTGGAAAATGGAATGGAAGTGAAACCTATTGATTTTGCCTAGGCCACGGCCACCCATGACAAGAAGATCGATGTCGTAGTTTATGATGGCATCGCATATAGCCAACTTAGAGTCCCCAATCTCCATTACTGTTTCTACTACCTTCACCCCTTTATTGGTGCATATCTGCTTAGCTTTCTCCAGAAAAGCCATTCCCACCTTCTTCTGATTCTCTTGAGCCGATGTCGTGTATTCAAGATCTGAATAATTATAACAAATTAATTAGTATAAGGAGAAACCAAGGAAATAAGCCATCTAATATGGCCTTACGGTTTAATACTTTGTCTATTAATCGGCAAGTTAATGGTCTTTTGGTATAATATGTTTGACCATTTTTTACTTTTGGTGTAATAATTTTTTTTTTTTATAATTTTGGTGAATACGTTTGCAACTTGTACAGTGCATCCGTTAGTTGACCGTCAATGTTGACCGATAAATAGTCATGTGACTTACACGTGATTATCCCTAAATTTTTATTTGGGTTAAGAACCTAAAAACAGTCTGAATTTTACACCATGTGTCAGTTTGGTGTCTGAGGCTTAGAGCGACTGTCCGAATTTTCATATATGTTGCTATTTGGTGTCTCCGTCTATTTTTTAGGATTAAATTGAAAAAAAGAAAAATTAGGGCTAATCATGTACAAATCACGTACAAGTCAGGTGTGCCTATTTAATGGTTAATATTAACTTTCAACCAACAGATGAACAAAAAGTGCATAAGCTATATATGTATTTCACCAAAAATAATAGAAAATAAATATTCACCAAAAATAAAAAATATCAACCATGCAGTACCAAAAACCTATCAATATGTTGTCTCATGTTTGAGTTCTGGAAATGGAATATATCCTGCTAATACTAATAGGGGATAGATATAATTACTAGCTGAAAGGGGGCAGTAGAGGCGAGCGGTGCCGAGGGAGGCAGCGAAGGTGATGACATACTGAGGAGAAGGCTGAGCCATGAAGATGATGACGTGGCAGCTGGACAGAGACTGTCCGAGGTTGTCCAGGGCCCACATCAGTGCGTAGTAGCTATACTCGCTCTCATCGATCGCCACCATTACTTTCTTCTTCGTCTTCTCCGACGACTCATCATCTCCGGCGACGACTCTGTGCACTTTCGTAAACCCTAGCAGAAGTATTGAGAGAAAATGAAGAACTCAAGGGTTGCGGGTCACTGAGTCAGATCCTTCATCTGGTGACTCTACCCTAAAATAGGTGGAGGGTCTCCGATAATTAAATCAGAGTCCCCGTAGTGATGAAAGTTAGAAAACAGTAGGATCAAGTTTTACAAACAATACAAATTGGTCCTCAAACAAAACAACCGAGATGGGCCAACCTCAAACCACAAACACAAGGCCCTAAACCACAAATAGCACAAAAACAACTAGGCCCAGCTTGCCAGAGTCCAGTAAATCCACACTCCCCCTCAAGCTGGCAAATCTTCAACCTCGACTGACCTTCCCTGATCCCTGAACGTCTACTCTTTCTGAAGGAATACCAACCTGCAACAACAAACTCAATTTTCTTCCACAACATCATTAGCAGAAAAAATATTCTTCATATTCAACTTTCCAACCAGATAATAGTGCTCCTTTTTAGCCAGTCCTTTTGTGAATAAATCCGCAATTTGCTCATCAGTCTTGACATACATCATATGAACCGTACCATCTAAGATTTTTTGTCTAGAATAATGACAGTCAATCTCAATATGCTTAGTCCTTTCATGGAAAATAGGATTTTTAGCAATTTGAACTGCTGCTTTATTGTCACAGAAGAGTAAAGAAGGAACCTGCTGTGGGAAACCAAGTTCACTTAGTAACCCACGAAGCCAAACTACCTCAGCAATTGTATGCCCAATTGCTCTGTATTCAGCTTCTGCAGAAGATTTTGATACAGTGTCATGCTTCTTCACTTTCCAAGAAACTAGGGAATTCCCTAATTTTACACAATAACCTGTATAAAACGCCTGCTTTCTACACAATTACCCCAGTCAGAATCACCAAAAGCAGTAAGCACAGGTTCACCAAATGCTGACAAAGCAATTCCCTTCCCAGGCTCAGTTTTCAAATATTTGACAACTCTTAAGGCAGCATCTAAATGAGATTTTTTTTTGGAGAATTAAGAAATTGACTTAAGTGTTGTACAGCAAAAGCAATATTTGGCCTGGTCAAGGTAATATACAGAAGTTTTCCTATCAGTCTCCTGTAAGAGGACTCATCATCTAGGAGGTGGTCATCTTTATTAGCCCCAATAAATTCATCATATTTTCTACTGGTTAATTGAGCCTTGAACTCCATAGGAGTTGGAACAGGTTTAGCACCTCCTAATCCTGCCTCAGCAATGAGTTCAAGACAGTATTTCCTTTGACAGAGAACAAGACCCTTTTGGGATCTGGCAATCTCAATGCCAAGGAAATACTGGAGCTCTCCCAAATCCTTCATTCTGAAGCTGGACTGAAGAACATGCTTTAAATCATTTATCAAGGACTCACTATTTCCAGTTATCAAAAGATCATCTACATAGACTAATAAAGCCACCATCTCAGAACCAACTCTCTTGGTAAATAAAGAGTAATCATGCAATGATTGTTTATAACCAGCTTTTTCAAGAGAGTTAGTTAACTTGATGTTCCATTGCCTAGATGCTTGCTTAAGGCCATAAAGTGATTTTCGTAATCTACAGACAACCTTGTCACCATCCCCCCTTTGATTACGAAAACCATCAGGTAAAGACATATAAACTTCCTCAGAAAGGTCCCCTTGTAAAAAAGCATTGAAGACATCCATTTGATATAGGGGCCATTTGAAAATTGCAGCCAAAGACAAAATTGTTCTGACAGTTTTCATTTTTACAACAGGGGAAAAGGTTTCAAAGTAATCAATCCCATGTTTTTGTTTATAGCTTTTAGCAACCAATCTGGCCTTATACCTCTCAAGAGTACCATCAGCATGAAATTTAAGTTTAAAGACCCACTTACAACCAATTGCCTTCTTTCCAGAAGGTAAAGAAACAAGATCCCATGTGCCATTTGCTTCCAAAGCCTTAATCTCCTCATCCATTGCCTTAACCCAGTTAGGATCCTTCCTGGCATCATCAAATGTGGAAGGTTCCACAAACTTTGAAATTGGGTTAGATAGCATTTATATTCAGAAGAAATATTGGCATATCCAATGTAATCAGAAATAGGGTAGGGGCATTTGGAAACAGAAGCCACATAGTCATTGAGATAAGAAGGTGGCCTTCTGGTTCTAGAAGACCTCCAAACCTGGTGAGTGGTATCATCTATGGAAGTATCAGATATATGATCATCATCTACTGGACCTGCATCACTGTCAGCACTAATAGGAATAATTGCATCATTCAGTGCAGTATCATGCTCAGTGGGTGCAGATTCAGTCTCAGATGTTAATACATCATCATGGACATCATGTTGGTTGGGCTCAGAATGAACAAAGGGTTCCAGAGTAAGGTTGCTACTTGCAAAGGGAAAAATATTTTCAAAAAATTTTACATCACGGCTAACAAAAAAATTTCTGGTATTAATATCATAAAGTTTGTAGCCTTTTTTTAATTCAGAATAACCCAGAAAAACAGCAGGAATTGCCCTAGCAACAAACTTATCTGAAGCCACTAAATTCTTAGCATAAGCCAAGCAACCAAAAACTTTGAGATGAGAAATGGTTGGTTTTCTGCCCATCATAACTTCTAAAGGAGATTTGTTTTGTAAAACAGCAGTAGGCATAAGGTTTATAAGATAACAGGCACCAAGAACACATAAACCCCAGAATCTATCAGGAATAGTTGCTTGAAATTTAAGTGCCCTAGCAATGTCTAAAAGATGTCTGTGTTTCCTTTCCACCCTCCCATTTTGTTGGGGAGTGTGAGAACATGAACTTTGGTGGAGAATTCCTTTTTTTGTGAAAAAGGTAGTGATCTGCTCATTAAAGAATTCCCCACCATTGTCTGTTCGAAAAACCTTTATTGTTTTTTTAAACTGAGTTTCAACCATGACAGTAAAAGATTTCAATATATCAGAAACATTATGTTTGAATTGTAATAAATGAACTCAGGTTACTCTGGAGTGATCATCAACAATTGTTAAAAAATATCTTTTATTGTCATAGGTGGGGGTTTTGTATGGTCCCCAAACATCACAATGAACAAGATCGAAAATAGTATTTGCTCTTGAATTGGAAATATCAAAAGGAAACCTAGACAATTTTGCAAGAGGGCAAATGCTGCAACTACTAATATCATGATCTTTATTCCTGACAGACAATAGGGGTTCAATATACTTGAGACTATGAATAGAGGCATGTCCAAATCTCATATGCCAAAGAGTAACATCTCCTTTATTAACAGAGTTCAAAGCAGTAGCAGATAAAACTTGAGTGTTGAGATTGAGGATGTATAGACCTGAAACTTCTCTACCATTTGCCAAGACCCTCCCATTTGAGAGGTCCTGCAATGTAACATTGTTTGATTTAAAATTGGCAGAGCAGTTTAGGTCTTTAGTTAGTTGAGAAATGGAAATCAAGTTATATTTAAAATCTGGTACATAAAGAACATTTCTCAGCTTTCTAGTATTATCAATCTCAAAATCCCCAATACCAACAGCAGAAGATAAAAAACCATTTGGAAGTTGAACTCTGGGACCAGTAACATTTTTAAAGTTTATCAGTAAGGCTTTATTACTAGTCATATGATTACTAGCACCAGAGTCAATAATCCAACATTTAGAAAAATCAATGTTAGGAAAGGATGAAACCATACCAGCAATTTGATGGTTGTCATCTTCAGAGGTTGATTGCAGTGGCTACATTTGCTGTATTTCCAAAGCCTCCAGCCCTCTGAAGTAACTTGTCAAATTGTTCACTGGTTAGCATCATACTTCCCTGTGAAGAAGATTCAGATCCACCAGGAACATTATTAGGACAGTCAGTGTTTTCAGAAACAGCAGAGTTGGCCTTGACCATGAGAGTCTTGGCTTGAAGAAATTCTTTGTACTTAAAACAGATGTCCTTATAATGTCCCTTCCTCTGGCAAAAATCACATCCTTTGGCAAAACATCGTTCAACAGTATGGCCTTTCTTTTTGCAAAAAGTACATTCCAAATTAAGGTTGGCCAATCTTTTTCCTTTAGCATCATTTGGACCAGTAGTCTTAACAAGAAAGGTGTTGCTCTCAGTCATAGAAAAGGTAGCACTCACATCCTTCTGACTCCCTTCTTGGAGTAAAACATTATAGGCTTGGTTTAAAGTCGGAAGAGGAGTCCAAAGGAGTAAGTTGCTTCGAACATTCGAAAAAGTATCACTGAGGCCCATCAGAAATTGGAATAATCTCTCATTATCCTTTTGATCAAGATGTTTTTTAAACAGATCTCCAGGAATATGAGGCAAATCACAGGCTGAATCGTACTCAGTCCAGAGGTTCTTAAGCTTGGTGTAAAAAGAGGACACAGAATCTACACCTTGACGAATAGTAACAATCTCACGGTGCAATTGGTAGATTCTGGATCCGTTAGTTTTATCGAACCTCTCTTTGAGTTCTTTCCAAACCATAAAAGCATTTTCCAAATACATCACACCATCAGAAATCTCCTCAGAAACAGAGTTTATAATCCAACCACGCACAACAGCATCACAACGTTCCCAAAGAGGCAACAAATTCGCATCATACGATTCAGGCAAACAGGTTCCAGTAACAAAACCTAATTTGTTTTTTCCTAATAAAATGATTTGCATTCCACGGCTCCACTTCCGATAATTCTCAGATCCGGTTAGTTTTAAAGAAATCAGGCTTTGACCGGGATTATCGGAAGTGTGAAGGAAGAGAGGGTGAAATGGATGGACCTCTTTGGAGAAATCAACCACCACGGGAGGTGTGACGTTTGTGTTACCTGAATTGCTGGAATCGTCTGTCATAATGGAGAGAAAGATACCAAGGATCGAGGCGAGGTGAAGAAAAAGAACTCGGAGGAGTGCAATCGTCGCGGTGCTGGGAAGAAGAAGAACGATTCAAAGGAGGAATCGAATCACCAGTGAAGAGAAGATCCACGCATGAAGAGAAACGAAATCCCAGAATCAATCGTGAAGATCGATGGATCCATGCTCTGATACCATGTGCACTTTCGTAAACCCTAGCAGAAGTATTGAGAGAAAATGAAGAACTCAAGGGTTGCGGGTCACTGAGTCAGATCCTTCATCCGGTGACTCTACCCTAAAATAGGTGGAGGGTCTCCGATAATTAAATCAGAGTCCCCGTAGTGATGAAAGTTAGAAAACAGTAGGATCAAGTCTTACAAACAATACAAATTGGTCCTCAAACAAAACAACCGAGATGGGCCAACCTCAAACCACAAACACAAGGCCCTAAACCACAAATAGCACAAAAACAACTAGGCCCAGCTTGCCAGAGTCCAGTAAATCCACAGACTCCTCCGTGTGCTGCCATTATATGTACTTATTCACCACCAACAATAATTATCTTGTAGTTGTAGTATATTGGGGACTGATAAATTGATTTGAGAACCTTATATATAAAGAATAATAAGAAGAAAAAGAGAACGAGAGAGGATATGCATGATCTGTGGTAGATGTTGAATTAATGTAGTTGAAAACAACAGGAGGCGGGCGGTGGTCAAAACAGACAGTCTCAACTAACCTCAACTCATCTCAAAACTAATCCAATTTCTAAATAAAGTGAATTTTAATTTCGCTGAATACGGGAGAACTTAAATGCTCACATATCAAAATTGCGAGAAAAATGAGAAACTTAGATCAAAGGACATCATTGATGGGTTCCGATGTAATCGTTAGCCCCGTTAACAGCCACTGGACGGCGAGTAGGTCCAGTGGGCCTCGCGAAAAGCCTTGAAGGCCCAGAGGCCCAGCACGAAGGGTCCCGACTTCAGCGGTCCCGATGTATGAGCTGAACGCTCCCGATAAGAAGCCTCTGAGTAGGCCCCGATATGCCTTAGTAAAGGCCTCGATAATAAAGCCCCGCAGAGGCTGGACCTGTCCCGTAGAGACTGAAGGTCCTGGGTGGTGATCTAGAATGAGACAACTCTGGAGTCCCCGACAGTAGTCGAGACTTGTAATCAGAGGATAAGACCGAGAAACCCGCCTACTAGATGAGAGTAGTGGGAAGACGGTTAAGATATAGATAATCTCCCCCGAGATACGCAGGGCGTGCCCGAGATACGCGGAGGTACGGGTAAGATACGCGGAGCGTGGGGCGAGAAATATGGAATCCCAGCCGAGATATACGAAATCGTGGCTAGATACACGGAATCATGGGTATAACTGCCAAGCGCAGTAACAGGTAACAAGGTAACTCCTCCTTCTATATAAAGGAGGAGGTTACCTCAGAAAAACCCTAGACTGATACGAACATATACTCTTGCTTACCACCCATTGATTACCGTACTCATTTAAGCATCGGAGAGGGATTCTGGGTCACCACCCAGGTCATCCCCTTTTGCAGGATTACGCGGAGCCCAGGAGTCCAAGCTTTCCGTCAAGGACGTAACGGAGCTTCGCCCGTGATCCAACAATCATCATACCACCTGGATACAAATTATGTCAAACTCAATTCATTAATTCCAATCTACCATGATCGAACATGTTTGTTGAAGTGACTGAGATATTGATTGTCGTCTGTGTAGGTGCCTTTTAAAATGGTATACATTGAAAATTCATTGTCCCTACTCCCTAAATTAAACCAATCCGAGTCTTTATGTAAATTTTTTAGTTGAATTATAGATGTTGTTAGGAATCAAATCATATCATTTTATATTTTATAAAGCTTCTATCATTTGTTTGTGATCTTTACTATCGTTAGGCTGATCTTTGAGGATTACTGTTTGTATCCCTGTGTCTTTCTTTGAGGATTACTGTTTGCATGCTTGTATCTTACTTTGTTGTTCAAAATTTCCCGATTATATCGGTGAAGTGTATTGCGATGTAGTTAATATAGATGCATGTCAACTATTACTTGAATGGCCATGATTGAACAGTGTAGATGCAAAATACTAATAGCTGAGAAAAACATACACATATCCCTCAGATGATACCCGTCAATCGAATTAATATATTCGAATAGATGATAGATATGTAAATGGACAGAAATACAATATGCATCAAAACCAAACGTAGAACAAAGATCTACACAAGATGGATCATCAACTAATGAAGCAAAGCGACTAAACAAAATCACAACCAACTTGTATCGATTAATCACGAAAGACGCAGCAGCAGAATCTCATCAAGAAGAAGGTTGGGGATCAGCAGCTGCAGCGGCAGCAGCAGCAGCTCTTTTCTTGGCAAAGTATTCATCGGCACGAGCAATGTTCTTTGCAACAGACGGTTTGACCCACTTTTTACGGCCTGGTAAAACCTCGAGGGAACACCCCAAAGCCTCTAGCTTTTCTTTGGCTGACCCCGAAAAGGCTCGCGCCTTTATCTTCAGCTTCATGCTTAGTTCACCAGTACCCAGAATCTGAAATTCAACCAAATAAAACCAGAAACCCAGTATTATTATTACTTCATTCAGTCCAAACTAGGTTAATTTTTCTCACAAACATAAACTTTACCTTTAGGGGGAGCTTTCTTTCTCTTCCAGATGGGTTGATAAGACCCTTCTGCTTCAAAGTTTCCAGAGACACTTCATCACCTTCCTGAAATCCTGCATCTTCAATGTCCTTCAAATTGACTGGAAGGTACTTGGGCAATCCCGCTTTCATACCTTTTTACATTGCATTATGATAACAGAGCATCTCAGTAAACAAAACCTACTATCTCATGTAAGTATGTATGGCTTCACTCACCATATTATATATACTATGTATAAACAGATTCTCATTGCACCATGAAGAAGGTTCCAAGTGAGTTACTTTTTACCATGTTCTGAATTCAATCAAGAAGGGGTTTTTAGTTTCATTTCTTAGAGGCATTTCCTCGAACACTTTCCGTGGGACTTTTGTTTCAAAAATTCTACTACAGCATACATACATTCCAAAACTAGATAGAATCCAGATTACCATTACGGAGTTCGGAAAGAATCATCAACATTACCTCCAGCAATTCCGCGGAGTTTTGGCAATCGACGGTAGAGCGGCATCTGTCCACCTTCGAATCCCCTCATAATGCCTGGTCCTGACCTCGATTTCTGACCCCTCATTCCAAAACCACAACTTGCTCCCTGCCCAGCTGATATACCTCTCCCCTTTCTCTTCGCCTTCTTTCTAGAGCCTGGTTGCGGTCCCAAATTGTCAAGCCTGAAACGCACATTCGACCCAGATGCTGAAACTGGCGACGAAGCAGCTTTACCGACTATCGTCAAATGAGTATCCTGCTTCTTGCTCTTGGATGAAATCTTCAAGCATGGAAACTGACATTTGTATGCGCTCAAGTTCCTCGCATTTCCCTATCAAATGGATAGCTTCAAAAATAATCCTTCATTTCGTACATAGATAAAGGTGCAGAGCAAAGAATTTGTACCTTGAAGGAAGAAGATGGATAGCTAGGAGGCGGTGATGGTCTCGTTAAGGATATTGACGACAGAGAGAGGAGAGCTGCCATGGTTGAACTTTTAATTCAGCACCTTCGCTCTCTCGGTGAGCAGAGTTCAATTTTATCGGATAAGAAATCGGAGATAGACGATGATAAGAAACGACAACTTTCTGTGCCGTTTACCGTCTCTTGCACAGTTGCACTAAACTAAAAATGGCCCCTCCCACCTGTAAGGGGCTTTTCTTTTCTTCTTTTTTTGGGCCTAAATGGGAAATTAAATTAAAACAAATCGCTAGGGTTGTCAACGGGGTGGGTATCGTTTGCCCCGTACCGCCCCTCGGGTCGAGAAGGTCAATCCGTACCCGCCCCACACAGTTCGTGGGCGGGGCGGGTCGACTCACGGATCACCTATTAGTGGTACGTAATATATTATTAGCAATTTAAACACTAAATTCTATATTTATAATATACAAATTCAATTTAAAATTTAAATCACAAATAATAAATTTAACTTCAAATCCAAATACAAGTCACAAATCCTAATTATTTTAACTATGTATTATATTACCTATATAGTTTTATATAAATACGTGTAATATATATATATATATATATATATATATATATATAAATTATCCACATATGGGGCGGGGCGACCCCAAAATCGTACCTGTCCCACGGGTCACGGATCGCGGGTCAACGAGTCAAAATCGGGGAGGCCCTGCGGGTCACGGATTACCCGTGACCCGTTGCCACCCCTAGCTATAAATTATAATAGAGGATAGGAAATAAAATCGTGCTAAACAACTCTATGTCATTAAAAGTCACGAGTGATGCAGGCGGAACCGATTAGATTTCGAAGATTTTTTGTTGTGAATAGTGTTTTTTCGGGCGGACGTTCGGATTTTGGCGCGTAAATAGTGTTTTTCGAGCGGGAACAAGTTTCCGATTCAAAATCACAGCTATGCCTTGAAATACGCTGCTTTTTGGCCAAATTCCATCATCTAAGGCCTCAAAATCGCGTTTTTATGTTATTTCGAGTCATTTTTGCAGTTTTCTCGGGACTTGTTCGTTATTTTCGGTTATTTCATAGATTAGGGTTTTCTATTTAAGACACTGTTGGCCGAATTTTACATTCAGTTATTGATAAATCAGAAAATCGAGGTTTTTCCTCAATCCTGCGTTCGATTTCGTATTGCTTTTGATTACTGCACATCTATCTCACCATCACGCTGCATCAACGAGTCTTAGCATGTTATATAGCTCGAGTTGTATGTGCATAGCTAGACACGAATAGACATAGCTAGACCTTAAATATTTACTTATATGCCTAATTATTTACCAATATTGTAACAGTCTTTAAATTAATATACATGATTACCAAAAATGATTACCCATATTTGATGCACTATAAATCTATAAATACGCATTATTTAACCTTTATAAAATTATAAATAATTACAATTAATGGTTTAAAAATATATAAATTATATTATCCTAATAAAAATAATAATAGATTATGCAATATATAAAACTTATAATTTATTATTTTATTATTATATTAGAAATAGATATTTAGGTAATAGTTTATCAATTCACATATTTCATTTACCGCACGAAGTCCACTTCACCGCATCAGAACTCTCGTTCCAATATTTTATGCCAGGACCATTTTATAACTTTTTGTAAAAAAAAAAAAAAAAGTCTAAATATAAATTTAGGTATAATATTAATTAAAAAATAAAACTGGATGATTCTCGGCGGATAACGAGTTTATTAAGGGTTTAATTTGCCAACCTTTACTAAAGCTTTTTGGGCCCAACGTGGGCTGCACAACTTATTTCTGTTTCAAATCATGTTCGACAGACTGAATCTTCAAGCCCTTATAATAAAGTTTGGATTAAAATTGTTTGGATAAAACTAAAACAATTTCATCAATATTCGCATTAGGCTTTACACCAGTTTTGAGTTTTGACAAATTTGTAAGATCTTATAGTAAATGACATAGTCGTTCCGCTTATACGACACACTTGTCTAATGCTCCACTGTGGATCTGCTTATAACTTTTGTTTAGAGGATTTCATGTCACGACTGCACCTCCTAGTGTAAATACATACTCACTCGTGCAGTTTGAACTTCTCGAATCAGATATCCAATTTGCATTGTTACAGCCTTCAATTATGCTTGAATATCTCTTATAATGCAGCCAATAACTACGAGTATATCTCATGAACTTTAGTAACCTGACGATCTCGTTCCAGTGACATGTACTTGGGTTACTCGTATATCTACTCAACACGCCCACAATGTGTGTTATATCATGTCTTGTATATGTCATTTATTACATGACACTTTCAATAATCCTAATGCACTCAATTTGAGAGATACATATTTTTTTTTTTTTCGAGAAATATTGGCTCGGATCCATTGGACTGTTGATTTCCATTTTTTCGTCCTTAATTGATATATTTTTTTCAACATCTTACAAATGTAATGAGTTTGACTTAGAAAAATTTCTTCTGATGTTCTTGTGATTTTATACCGAGGATCACATCAACAAGGTCCATGTATTTCATGTCAAAACTTGAATTCAACATATGCTTTGTGGATCGAAACATTTCATCGTTACTCCCGAAGATATACACGCCATCGAAGTAAGGACACAAAATTACACTGCATTTGTCAGTTTCTTTAACGTAAATGCGCTTATCAGATTCATTTATTCTAAAGCTCTTCTCCATCATGACACTGTCAAACTTTTGATGTCATTGTTTCAGTGCTTGTTTAAGACCATACACAGATTTAACGAGTTTACACACTTTCTTCTCTTGTTCTGGGAAGAGAAAGTCCTCGGGGTGTTCCATATATCTTTCTTATTCTAAGTCTTCACTTAGGAAAGCTATATTCACATCCATTTGATATACTTTAAGATTAAGTGTTACAATTGTAAGAACTATTATGATGGATGTGATTATCTTCACTAGAGAATAAGTGTTAAAGTAATCCAGTCATTCCTTATGTTTGTAACTCTTGTTTACAAGTCATGCTTTATACTTATCAATTCATCTTCAATTTGAAAATTCACTTATAACTTAGTGGTTTGCTTCTAGAAGGAAGAACCGCTAACTACTAAGTATTATATTTACGACGAATTTTAATTTTACTGTTAACCGCATCTTTCTATAAAAGACCTTATGTAGAATTTACGACTAAGCTTCAACATATAGCATTTAGGCTAGAAGAAAGGCCACTCGATTGGAACCCTTTTGTTTTCCTCTCGCTTGACTTTAGTTTCGACTTGAACAATCAACATGTTTTTTATCTTTACTATTTTTTATAAATTGTCTCATAAGCTTGTCTTTAGGAACTTGGTTCTCATCTAGAATTAGTCGTAAATAAATTATTAACAAATTTGCATATCGTTGTTTTGTGTACATAAAAAATAATTGAATCATGCACAACACACGGATAAACATTATTATTTTGCACATTTCACATGAAAATCCAATACACCGTTTTCATTAACATTTAATCATTTACCACTAATTTATTACAACATTGGCCAGACACCTCCACGTTAGAAGCTATAGGTTTTTTTTTGCATTTCACAGAGTACCTTGCTTACAAGATAATTGCTAATCAAAATAGTTTCTCATTTCATATTATGGGGTTATAACCAAGCGGTTTGAGATTTATATAAACATATTAAAGGAATTTGAGTAAGCTCGTATACAAAACAAAATTCACAGTTTGTATTTATTATCAACTGAAGTGTAGGGATATAATTCATTTTAATTAACATTCATGTCCTAGTCTATCATATATAAATTAGGAAACTCAATTAAATAAGCATAATGAAAAAAAAATCATTCAACGTTCTTTCCGGCTTAAATCGATTATTTCACGACATATATCTATCTTATTTTTAGTCAGTACATACTTATTTAGCTTGAATACACGCCTGTATTTTTTTTCTTCCTAAAACAACACGTTGTTCAGGGTTAATAGTAAAACTACATTCTTAAAGGTTGGAAACTATGCCTTATAGCCAGTGACGAATCCAAGACCCAGATGTTATTGAGTGCACAATAATTTTTATATATCTAAAAAAATCGGTCGGATCAAATATCATTTTGGTTCAAACTAACACAATTTTTTCCTTAACTAATTTGTAAAATAAAATTATATATATACTCATAATGATTTAAAAAAAAACTTCAAATACAAATATATAAATAAAATTACAATTGTTCCGGGTCAATCAAATAAATAGACAATCAATTAGAATGAGAAAAATAAAAGTAATGATGTTTTTGTTGTTAAAAAAAAATTACAAAATGTAAAGAAATATTTTTCAATGACGTATGAAGAGAAATAAGAGGATATACAAGAAAAGAAGAGTTTGAAGAGAAAAAGAAACGACAATGTCGAACGAACTACTGACAACTATTGTTCTTCTATCGGTACAAACTGATCATATAAGCGTTTTTACACTGTGACGATGGTAAGTGTTTAATTAGTAAATAAATCATACATAAATTACAAATTCTCCCAACCATTATAACTGACAATTAAGAAAGGTTTTAAAAAACTCAAATTAAAACTTATTATAATAACATTAATAAAAATATATATTAAATGCGATAGAAACATATATATTAAACAGTAAAAAAAATAATATTTGTTAATCTAGTAAAGAGAAGAAGAAACGACAATTAATAAATAATTTTAAAAAGTTTATATTAACACATATTATAATAACATTAAGAAAATGAATATTAAATAATATAGAAAAAGAAAATTAAATAGGAAAATAATAATATGTTTTAATCTAGTTAAAAAAATATGGCAGAAAAAAGTGTGAATAGTGAGATTTTAACCACGTGGACAAGACTATTAATAAATGCGCACAAAACAAACTAACTTACTGAGCAATATTTGTTATACTTTTCATTTTGTATTTTTATATGTGGTACTTTGCAAATTTTATACGGGGCCCTTATCGGTAAATACTAATTTTTTACTTTAACTCGGTCGAGTTAAGCGATGTCTTGTGACACCGTAATGATGCATGATATGTACATGCTTATACTATTAACGATTCATGAGATAAAAGATCACGTCAGCGTCATGATTGAGGCTTTGAGATAAATAATCACATGTGCAAGTGAGAAGACGGGTCACTTCGATAGAAATTGTTGAAGACGAAATTCTTAAAAAATGTTTATAGAATCAGGTGTGTGATTCATGACCAAAATCGATCACGGTGCGAGAACAGAACCAATGCTAGGAAGGTAACTGTGTGAGTTATGTATTCATTTACACCAACGTCAGTCAATTTAAGGACATCGTGTCGATCGACCAACTAGTAAAGAAAGCATGATATCACAAGGGAATGATGTGAGAAGCTCCAAGGCGAACATGAGTTGAAGAGGGATGAATATACAAGACAAGAAGATCAAAGACACTTTCCAAGACATATATTATTTCTATTCGTTGCATTTAGTATGATGAAGTGTTTTTCTACAATTACTTAGCTGAATTTATGTGTTGGGCGTTTAGCCCATGGATTAATTATTTGTATTAGTTTAAATAGGTCAGTTAATGGTCTAATGGTTCATTAAGTTCATTAGAGTTTATTTTAGTAGTCTATTATAGGTGTCATTAGGGTTTGTTTGAATTATAGAAGTGTATTCCACACTCTATGTATGCACCTAATTACACAATGCATACACACTAGACTATGTATGCACCTGGTTCACTATGCATGCACCTGGTTCATAGTTTATTGTATAGCCTTAGTTGGTGATCCTAGTTTTTCCTAGTATATATATTATAACACTTGCTTTGTAATACCTAGTTGATTAATGAAGCATTCTCATTCATATGGTATCAGAGCACAAGGACATTCATAGCGGCGTATGCAATGGATCAAGGAACTTGAAGTTTTCCCCATTTGCTTCAATCTGCCAGCCTAGTCTTGTGTGGATTTACATCATTACGCTTCAGGATTCATCAACTCAGCTTGAATTCTCACTTTACATTCAACAATGAACTCTTAGTAAGTCTCATTTAACGCTCATTCACGCACACAAGGAACTGATGACAGTGCTAGTATTGCTCAGAGGCCATAGCACTTGATTTGCCTTGTTCAACTTGTTCTAGCTCAGATTGAGCTATTTGCGTGCTTGATTTTGGTATTCCCTGAAGTGTGTGTCATTCCTCTAGCATCATTGATGGATTCTGAGATCGTTTGAACTAGTCTCATTGATTATAACACTTGGATATTACACGTTTAGTGGATTACTTCATCCTTACTCGGCTGAGTGACCATTGTGAGTTCTTGGGTATTCTTCAGCATATTCTTTGATTCTATTGAAGAATTTCGTGCTTCCATTAATGGAGAATTGATTATTATCAAGTTTTTGATGATTGTCAATCATTGGTTTTGCTCATTTTGATGCGTAGTGGTACGGATTGTACTATCTACTAGTTGGATTTGTCCTATTCTTAACAGATTTGGTGTGCCAGTCTTATCTATATCATCAGCTATTTCCGTGGGGTTTCTTTACCATTTCTTCTAGTGATCTCTTGGGAATCAAGTTCACATTTCTTTCAACAAGCTCATTCTACTTGACTGACTTGCAAAATGGCTCATGAATCCAATGTGGATGATCTTCTCTACATACACCCATCTGACACCACTGGCCATATGCTCATACCTTTTCAGCTGCAGGGTACCTCCAACTATCATGTTTGGAGTACCTCAATCAAGGAAGGCTTGTTAGTGAAGAACAAGTTGGGCTTCATTGATGGCACATTCACAAGAACAAGTGTTGGTGTGGCAGACATGGTGAAATGGGATAGGGCCAATGCAATAGTCAAGGCTTGGTTGAGATTGTGTAGCCAAAGACTTGGTCACTAGTTTGATCTACAATCCCACTGCTTCTTCCATTTGGGATGACCTTAAGGAAATGTTTGACAAGGTGGATGGTACTCAAATCTTCCAACTGACCAGGGAGATCTACCAAACATCTCAAGGGGTTCTATCCATCACTGAATACTTTGCAAAGATGAAACAACTTTAGGATGCTCTTGCTTCGGTTGATGACTTGAATCTTCAATGTGCTGGAGACATTGCTATTGTCAATGAACACAAGGAGAAGCAAAAGTTGATGGATTTTCTCTTAGGACTAAATGAGTCTTATGGACACATTAGGAGTAGCTTGCTCATGAGGCAACCACTTCCATCTCTTAGCATTGCCTTCTCTGTTTTAGTACAAGAAGAAAGTCAAAAGACCATTTCTGGTTCTATTGGAGATGTGGGTGAGGCAACTGCCTTATACACAAGAAACAAACCATCTTATGGTGGAAGAGGTAATGGAAGAGGCTATGGAAGAGGAAGAGACTATGGAAGAGGCAATGGCAATGGCAGGGGCAGAGGCATTCCAAATGGTCCCAATGAGAGACCTCCCCCTCCTAT
Organism: Clarkia xantiana subsp. parviflora; assembly: GCA_036873135.1. NCBI lineage: Eukaryota > Viridiplantae > Streptophyta > Magnoliopsida > Myrtales > Onagraceae > Clarkia > Clarkia xantiana. The sequence continues at coordinate 5,848,911 of JAPTYO010000009.1, forward strand.
TTGCACCTATTGTGGTAAGAGATGCCACATAGAGGATCAATGTTATAGCAAGCATGGATACCCACAAGGTCATCCAATGTACAACCCAAATGCTCCTAAGAGGAATTGGAACTCAGCCAACATTGTTGTAGATGGTGGAAGCTCAAGTGCCATTGAGCATGTGGCAGCCAAGGACAAGAGGATTTTTCATGGCACAACCAACAAGAGAATCCAACATGTAGCTGCTCATGATGATTACTTTGAGCATTCACCTTTGGGATTTGAAGATGTTGAACAAGCTCATGTCAATATGGCAGGTATATCTAGTGATCCTATGGTTTGGATAGTTGACTCAGGTGCAACTAATCACATCACACATCAAATTGAGTGGTTATTTGATTTGAAGAAGTGTGACTCTGATCATCAATATGTTCATTTACCAAATGGTCACAAATGCAAAGTAACTCATATTGGTTCTTGCTCTTTCTCAAGTGGATTCACTCTGACCAACATCTTATTGGTCCCTGATTTCAAATTCAATTTGATCTCAGTATCTAGGCTTCCTAGCCAATTGAATTGTAAGGCGATCTTTACTTCTGATCATGTGTTACTCCAGGGCCAGAGTGGCAAGTCCATGGTGATTGGGGAATGGAATAGAGGTCTATACACCTTGAAGGATGTGGTGCCTTCAAACTCAAGGAAGATTGCAGCCACTTGCTTGGGGAATAAGGAAGAGGCGTTGAGATGGCATAGGCGTTTGGGCCATGTCTCTGAGACTTATCTCAACCATTTAGATGTTTTGAATTTGAATAAATCTTATGGTTGTATCAAACAATGGACAATTTGCCCTCTTGCCAAGTAATCTAGATTTTCATTTCCAATAAGTGACTATATTGCTTCTAAGCCTTTTGATCTTATTCACATGGACTTATGGGGTCCCTACAAAGTGTCAACCTTCAAGGGCAATCAATACTTCCTGACAATAGTAGATGATTGTTCAAGAGCAACTTGGGTGTACTTAATGAAGTTCAAGAGTGACACTTTCTTGCACATCAAGAACTACCTACTCATGGTGAAGAATCAGTTTGGTACTATGGTTAAGACCTTAAGGAGTGACAATGGCACTGAGTTCACTAACTCAGTATGCAAGGAGTTGCTTCTCCAATTTGGCATCCATCACCAAACTAGTTGTGTGCATACACCACAACAAAATGGAAGAGTGGAACGCAAGCATAGAGACATCCTAAACATTGCTAGAGCAATTAGGTTTCAAGCATCAATGCCTTTGAGACACTGGGGATATTGCATTCTGAATGCTTGTTACATACTCAATAGGCTACCATCCTCTATCTTGAAGTTCAAGTCACCTATGGAAGTGTTATATGGGAAGGTGCCTTCTCTTCAACATTTAAGAGTTATTGGTTGTCTTTGCTTCACAACAAAGCTAAACAACCATGACAAGTTTGGTCCAAGAGCTGAACCATGCATACTTATGGGGTACTCCACTTCACAAAAAGGGTACCTTGTAATGAATATTTCTGATTCAGCTTTTCATGTTTCAAGAGATGTACTCTTCCATGAAGATATCTTTCCATTTGGCATGTCCAAAGAGGCCCTAAGAGCCTTGATACCTTCTTGCTTGGCACCCAAGCCACCTATGCTTGACTCCTCACCAGAGTTGCCAATGCTCCTTGATGAACTTACTCCAAGCCATGCTCCTATTATTGAGACTAATGCTCCTAATACTGAACATTCACAACCTCCCCAATCAATAGAAGAAGATGTAGTCCCATTACAAGGAGCAAGATGTGCATCACCACAACAACTTGGATCTCCCCAACCAACAAAGGAAGTGGTAGAGGAAGTCCCACAGCCTCCTTCCATAAGAAGGAGTCTCAGACTTGCCCAAAGAAACTCTCCACAAATAAGGAGGAGTGCAAGGCTTGTTGTTCTTCAAAACAAGCCTAGTTCAAATGTTTCTTGACTACCATTGACAAGATTAAAGAACCAAGCACTTACAAGCAAGCCATCAAAGATCCAAACTGGATTGTGGCTATGAAGGAGGAGATACAAGCTCTCCAAGACAACAACACATGGAAGATAGTAGACCTACCTCAAGGAAAATCCTCAATTGGTTGCAAATGGGTCTTCAAAATCAAGTACAACTCTGATGGATCTATTGAAAGATACAAGGCAAGATTGGTTGCCAAAGGATTCAATCAGGTGGAAGGTACTGATTTCAATGAGACATTCTCACCTGTAGTCAAGATGGACACTGTGCGGATTGTCTTGGCATTGACAGCTGCCAAATCATGGGGATTGTATCACATGGATGTAAACAATGCATTCCTCCAAGGTGATCTATCTGAGGAAGTATATATGGACATTCCTCAAGGATTTGATCCATCTAGGTCCATTGAAGCATTCCCCAAGAGAGTATGCAAGCTCAACCAGTCTTTATATGGGCTCAAACAAGCATCAAGGCAATGGAACATCAAGCTCACCCAAACATTGTTGAAGACTGGCTACAAGCAATGTGCCTCAGATCATTCCTTGATTAGCAAGATACAAGGTAATGACAAGGTGTTCATCCTCATCTATGTTGATGATCTCCTAATCACTGGTTCAAATGCCAAGCTGATCAATCAATTGAAGTGCACACTCCAAACACACTTCAATTTAAAGGATTTGGGAGACTTGAGATATTTTTTAGGCTTGGAAGTTGCAAGATCAACACAAGGCCTTGTCATCAATCAAAGGAAGTATGCTATGGAGCTTATAGAGGATGCAGGCTTGGGAGCTGCTAGGCCAGCTGAAACTCCAATGGAATTTAACATCAAGCTCACCACACATGAGTATGACAAAGCCACCAACTCCAATCCTGATGACATACTCTTGGAAGATGCCACTTCTTATAGAAGGGTCATTGGTAAATTGCTATATCTTACCATGACAAGACCAGACATAAGTTTCTCAGTTCAAAGGCTTAGTCAATTTGTGGACAAGCCCAAGAAGTCCCATTATGAAGCAGCAATGAGGGTGGTTAGATACATCAAAGGCACTCCAGGTCAAGGTTTGATCTATCCCTCCAACAATTCTCTCAAGTTGTCTTTTGTGACTCAGATTGGGCAGCTTGCCTTTTCAGTAGAAAGTCAGTGAGTGCATATTGTGTGAAACTTGGATCAGCTATGATAGGATGGAAGGTCAAGAAACAAGACACCATTTCCCTTTCAAGTGCTGAAGCTGAATATAGATGCTTGAGGGTTTCTATTCAAGAAGCACTTTGGGTGAACAGAATCCTCAAGGAACTTGGATTGCAAGTTACCTTGCCAATCCCAATCCACACAGATAGTGAGGCAGCCTTAAAGATTGCCAAAAACCCCATGTTCCATGAGCGCACCAAGCATATTGAACTTGACTGCCACTTCACAAGACACTATATCAACTCAGGAATGATTGGTGTCTATCATATTTCTTCAAAAGTTCAAATGGCTGACTTACTCACCAAGGCATTAGTTAAGAATCAACATCTTGCCTTATTGAAGCTCTATGGAATCAAGGATGTGTTTCAAGAAGGAAAAGAAGAAGAAGAAAATGATGGGAGAATATAGAAGTGTATTCCACACTCTATGTATGCACCTAATTACACAATGCATACACACTAGACTATGTATGCACCTGGTTCACTATGCATGCACCTGGTTCATAGTTTATTGTATAGCCTTAGTTGGTGATCCTAGTTTTGCCTAGTATATATATTGTAACACTTGCTTTGTAATACCTAGTTGATTAATGAAGCATTCTCATTCATATGAATACTTTAAATAGCCATTTTAAGAGTTGGCCGAATTTTATGAATGAAGTTTGAATTCAGTTTTTTGTGAAGAATGTTTCTTCTCCTTCTGAACTTATCAAGGCTCCCTTGTGGCGTTCAACCCCGACTTATCGAACAGATTATCCATCCCCGTTTGTGGCGTCTTCGAAATAACCCCTAAACCTGAACTGGAAACGATCCGCGACATTGATTCAATTGAATTCCATCAACCCGACGGAAAAATCATATCAGGGAAGATTCAAACAGTAATACCTAATCTTATGCAGATATTGACCGTTGAACTCAATTATCCTCGAATCTAGAAGTTCGTCTAGGTACTATCTCAATTTTCATTCATGTGGAGGATTGTTGGAAAAATGTGTTAATGACATTACAATTTATCTAATCGGGTGAATGAGAAATTGTCGTTCTTAGTGCACCCAATCAACATAGTCTCTACTTCGTCGAGATCGATAAATCTGACGTATCAGTGACCTGTAACGATCTCATTATTAATATTTATTAGGACGTTTCATTTATGTTAACATCAGTGTCATTAATACATGTTCTCTAATCCTCATTAAATAGAGAAGTTATATTATCCATTACGTACACTCAAGTTAAGAAGACCAAGATCAATATCACAATCACAATACTTTATAGATTCTCAACTTTTCCTTGATTTTTTTTATTTGATGTATGTTTGCGTCTGTATAACTGGATCCCTATTTTATAATAGAACCAGATCAATAATAGATATATTAACAGATATAATCTCCTAAATAATAACCGATAATGATATGAGATAAATATCATATAGATAAATGCCTAAATATTAATGAATAACTATTACATATATATTTTTAAAATATATTCTAAAGATTTTACAAGTATAATTATTTTTCTATCTTAATATGTGTACAAGTATTTTTGAAAACTTCGTAACTTGACATATTTAGAAATAACGTGTCATGTGTAGAGATCTTGAATTTGTTAAGTCCGGATCAAAATCGAGTGTTTACATATTTAATATTAAAAATGATAAATTACAGATTGTGTTATTATCTGATTTAATTAAAATAATTATACATATATAATAATCAAATAAAAGCAAAATAATTAAATAAAAATATTAAAAAATTGACAATGACATGAACAAGTTAACAATAGCCCACCAAGACAAAGCTACCAAGGGTTAAGTTGGCATTAGCCCATCTCAACTTTTTGTGAATGACAATTTTTACCATAAAACTTGTAACTATTGTTAACTTAAATTTGATTGTCCTTGATTTTTTTTATTTTGGGTATAAAAAATTGGAAATCCGAGTAAAATCGTTCTCGTATAGGGTTAAAACTCGAGCTCGTTATGGAAAATTCGAAATAACCGACCCGCTTACTTATAACAAATAATAATAATAATTATAACTCTTAAAAAATTAAAATTTGAGACAAATGATAAAATTAATAACATGAAACTTTTTTTAGCAAAAAAAAAAAAAAAAAACATGAAACTTTTTGAATGAGATTTTCTCTTTGTAAAATCAATATAAATTTATATAATTGTGCGGTGACAAAAAATTATTCCCCACCTACACTAGTTTCGTGGTTTATTCTGATCGAAACTTCAGTAGAGAGTCAAGAACAAATCAAATTGTTACTGATTATCTGTGTTTTTTTAATGCCAATTTTCCATAAAGCACGAAGACCTACATAGAAGCTCAAGAGCCCTCCCAGCCGCATCAGAGCTACACCGGGTCGTAACTGGCCGTTGCAGCGCCGCCAATTCTATGGGAACGGCACTAGGCTAGGCGAGGAATCTCCGCAGGATGCCGTGGACCTAGAACGCCTGCATGTTTGCAACCTTTGTGGCTTCCTTCAACAGCTTCAACAAGCAGTCACGGTGACTTCAGAGGGCTCAGTAAGGGTCTTGTTAGAATAAATAAATTCATATATATTTTACTGAAAAAAAGGATAAATTTATTTGATTACAAGAAGACATTCATCAAAGACCTCTCAATTTGACCTTTTCTGCAGGACTCAATTCCGAAGACAGCGGAAGAAAATCCAACCAGTTCAAAATCCACTCTCTTCGTCATCAACCCTATCAGTAGAGAGAAGTTTCCGTTGCAATCAGACTCTGCTTTTGGCCACGCCTCTTCAGTTCTCTATCGCAGCTAACGTCGGTGGCTGAACAGCAAGGTAAGAAACCACTGAGTTAAAGTTGAATCCGTTGAATAATTTGCTTTACAGTGGTCTTGGCTGTTCATTTTTTTTTCTTCTGCGATCAGTATTCCGTTTTCTCCAATTTATATATATCGTAAATCTGAAATATTAATTGATATTTGATATCTTTTGTGTAAGAAGCTTCAGCTAAATGCCTTTCATAGATTTAATGTTCTTTAGGTCATAGTAGTTATGGAGGCGAATTTCCGACCATTAGAGATACTGTATATATCAGGATTTGTTGTGATTAGGTCAACCTTGAAACCTACCTAAGCTTATATTTTATTAGGACTTTTAGGTGTTGCAATTAAATATTATGGAGGGCTATCGTGACTCACTATTTAATAGGTCTCTGAGCATGCAAAAATAGAACAAATTAGGTGATAAACAAGCATTTGGATTGTGGAATCCCAAAACTAGTCGAAGACTGTGTAATGTGAAGGTTATTGCAAACTGTTCAAAAGATTAAGCTTTTTACATGAATTCTATTGCTTGTTTTCTTATGCTGGAATTGGATGGAAATTGAGTTAGTCATAATAACTGGAAAGTTAAGGAATGCTCTATATGGGTATTTCTCTTCTCTGCATATACCAAATTTAGAGGCATATTTCCTGAATACAATAGCTTCTTCTTAATTCAGTAAATCTAACTTGTAGATGTAACCGGTTGCTTATCTGATCAGTTGCATTATCTTCTTATTAGGGTTGGCTGGGTCAGTCACTGCCCCTGTTGCTATTCATGTTTCTGGGTCTTAGAATTGGAAAGATGTCCATAATTTGATGATTAGCTACACGTTTTTAGTGATGCGTGCTTCACTTGTTGTTGCTTAAGCTTAGATTCATAAACTGATGAACTTGCATTAGCTAAGGAGGTTCACGGCATGATATTTGAAGTCCAACTTGCCAAGGCGGTGAACTTACATAGGATATTTTCCTGATTTATATCTGGATCTTCTGTTTGTTTGCTGTTAAGCTTTACTTGTGCCTGCATAGTGAGTTCTTTGGCCTGATGTTTGTGAAAAATGAGTATGTGTTGGTCTATCAGCTAAGCATTCAGTGTACTTGGTTTTAACTTTTAACCTCTTCAGTTTTTGCCCTTTCAATGAACTGATGCATTATACTTGGTCAGCATCCTAATATGATCTGTCATCTTAAAAAGATATTAATCATAGATAGGGTATGTTCAGTTTTTTTCTTTTCAACTAAATGATGCATTATATTTGGTCACCATCCTCATATGGTTACTTTTTCGTAATTAGAAAGTAGTTCATACTTCAATAGGGTATGAATAAATTGAACCTGCCTCCTGTTTACCTCAAAACAGATTTTGTTTATCTAACTTTTATTTTTGGATGGCAATGTTAGTATCATTGCCCTACGGCATCAAGACCATCCAAAATGTACAAAATGTGGGATGAGAAACTTTTCCTGCTGCCTAGGGATACATTAATGTGGTAGTAATTAACTCATAACTAAAAAGAACTTCTATTTTGTACCTCGTGGTAGTATTTGTTGAAAACTGGCTTGGCATAAGGTAGAGGCCTTGACTTTATAGTTTATGCGGATAAAGAACAAATAAACCCATGTAAATTGACTGCAATACCCTAAGCCATATTTGTAATTTTGTATCAATAGAATAAATGCATAAACCCTAGAGAAAGGGCTTTAACCTTCAACCTGGTGGTTAACAATAACCAACTGAGCTACTTTAGCTGATGATGTCCATTAGTAATATGAATTCTGAGACTTGTCCATGTTCTTTTTCTTCTCTCTGCTACAATTTTTTGAAACTCCTATTAGCCATCATTATATATGTGTGACAGGATTTTCTGAGAGGTAAAACAGTGTAAGTGGAACTACCTTTTTTACAAAATAGAAGTATTTGGGGTGAGATGATCAATACCTAGCTTCCTCAAATGGTAATGTATCAGTTTACTTCCGGTTACATACCTTCTATAGTTGCTCTTTCTAGAAAGCAATATGATATAGGCTCTTTCCATGGTTGTGCTTAATATTGTAGTTCTGTTATATAGTAAATATCAGGTTTTTCGATAAGAGAATATGCGATGACTAAGCTTCTATTTGTGATATGGTCAGTCCTCTAGATCTGCCGAGTTTGACTATGGATAAAAAAGTAGTCAACTAGGTTAATCCCATATAGGAAAGTGAGCTTACAGAATAAAATGATCTGGGGCATTCCGAGAATCGGACTCGGGACCTCTCGCACCCAAAGCGAGAATCATACCACTTGATCAAATGCCCGGTTGTTATATCTTTCGGTATTTTGATATGCTCTTAAGTTCTAGAGCCCGAGCAGTGAGTTGTTCACCTGTTTTTGCTGCATTTTCATTTTAGATAGGTATGTCCGAGTCAGAACTTCCGACATGAAGTTTTAACTTTATTTGTGGAGGAATGATACTTTACAGTGAGTGGCTTCTTATTTTTGGCAGCTGGGTTCTTTTGGGGAAGTGAAAATGAAATGTTTACTATTCTTCCCTTTTACGCGAATTGAATTGGGAGAATTGAATTGGGATCTTGTTCATTAGTCTTACTTCAAGTTACATACTTTCTGAAGTTGCTCTCTCTAGAAAGCAATATGAGATAGCCTTTTTCCATGGACATGCTGAATTTTGTAGTTCTGTTACTTAAAAGATATTAGCAATTTCAATAGGACAATATGCGATAAATAAGTGTCTGTTTGTTTTCTGTTCAACCTCTAGATCTACTGAGTTGGACTTTGGATATAAAAAGTCAACCAGGTTAAGCCCAAAAAGAAAGTTAGCTTATACAAATGAAGATCTGGGGCATTCCGAGAATCGAACTCGGGACCTCTCGCACCCGAAGCGAGAATCATACCACTAGACCAAATGCCCGGTCTTGTTAAATGCTTTTAGTTATATGATTGAATATCAGATAGGGCGTTATTAGTTTAATTCATTTCACCTGTTCTTGCTGCATTTTCATTTTAGGTAGGTATATTTTCAGCTGAAGTCATGCATTTTCATTTTAGGTAGGTATATTTCCCATCGATTAATTGTTTCGAAAATCTTTACTGAGTTACTTGTTATTTGAGGCACATTTCCTGATTGAGTGGAAAAGATTATAACAGAAAAAGATTGGGGCATTCTGAGAGTTGAAGCATGGACCTTTTTCATTACTTTTAATTTCAAGTTACATATACTTTATAAAGAGCAATATAGATGTGCAATACGTAGGTTTCTGTTTGTCATCATCAGTCCTCCAGATCTGCTAAGTTTGACTTTGAATAAACAAAAGTGGTCAACTAGGTTAAGCCCATAGAAAAAAGTGAGCTTACACAACCAGAACACGTGGGGCATTCCGAGAATCGAACTCGGGACCTCTCGCACCCAAAGCGAGAATCATACCACTAGACCAAATGCCTGGTTGTTGAGATTCTATATATTTTGGTACTTTTAGTTCTAGAGCCGGAGTAATTTAGTTGTTCATATGTTTGAATTTCAAAAAGGTAACCCTTTTTGTTTGGTGTGTTGTTAATTTAATAAATGCTACCTGTTCTTTCTCTATTTTCAATTTAGATAGTCATTAAAAAGAATTTGCTCAGTGTGGGGGTATGATTCTTACCATATGCTATCTGTTCTAAAAATCCTTACTGAGTGACTTCTTTTTGAGGCAGCTGAATTCTTTTAAGGGAAAAATTTGCTTGTCCTCCATTTTTTGCTAGGCTTCTTGGAAAGTAAGTTCACGGAACTTGACTGAGTGAAAAAAAAAAGATAACAGAAAAAGAAGGGTATTCTGAGAGTTGAGCTGAGAAGATTTCATTTGTTTTATTTCAAGTCACATACTCTTTAGAATTTCACTTTCCTGAAAGCAATTTATTCCATGAAAGTGCTGAATTTATAGTTCTATTATGTATGAAGTATCTGGAATTATGACTGAACCTGTCATCTGTTCTTTTTTTTTTTTTTGGGTTAAATCTTGTCATCTGTTCAGTCCTCCAGATCTCTACTAAGTTTGACTTTTGATTAAAAAAGGTCAACTAGGTTAACCCCATAGAGATCGAGCTTAGATAATAAAATTGATGTGCAATACGTAGGTTTCTGTTTGTCATCATCAGTCCTCCAGATCTGCTAAGTTTGACTTTGAATAAACAAAAGTGGTCAACTAGTTTAAGCCCATAGAAAAAAGTGAGCTTACACAACCAAAACATGTGGGGCATTCCGAGAATCGAACTCGGGACCTCTCGCACCCAAAGCGAGAATCATACCACTAGACCAAATGCCCTATTGTTAAGACTAAGTATTTTTCATTTGACACTCTTTTAGTTCTGGAGCTCGAGCAAAGTAGTTGTTCACATACTTGGAAAGTAATTTCACATACACATTATTTGACTCAGTGGAAAAGAAAAATAGAAGATGGTTGGTGCATTCCGAGAATTCAACTCGGGACCTTTTTCTTTAGTTTTACTTCAAGTTACGCGCTTGCTAGAAAGAAATATGAGATAGTATCTTTCATGGAAGTGCTGAATTTTGTAGTTCTGTAATGTAAGAGGATATGCAATAAATAGTTGTCTGTGATCTGTTCAATCCTCTAGATCTGCTGAGTTTGACTATGGATAAAAAAAGTGGTCAACTAGCATGTAGAGGAAAGTGAGCTTACATAAAATAGGAATATCTAGGGCATTCTGAGAATCAAACTCGGGACCTCTCGCACCCAAATGTCCGGTTGTTGTGATCCAGTATCTTTTGGTTTTGTGATATGCTTTTAGCTCGAGCCCGAGTAATTTAGTTGTTCATTTGTTTGAATGTTAGATAGTCTGCTCAGCAAGGAGAAAAGGTAGTAGTACGTAATCCTTTTTGTTTGGTGTGTAGTTAATTAATTAATTTCACATGTTCTTTCTTCATTTTCATTTTAGATAGGTATATGTTATCAACTGAAGTCATAATTTTATTTGTGCGGGGTATGGTGCTTTTTTTTTTTTGCTCAGTGTGGGGTATGATGCTTAACATAGGTTAATTGTTCTAAAAATCCTTACTGAGTGACTTCTTATTGAGGCAGCTGAATTCTTTTGAGGAAGTGAAAATTTGCTCTTCCTCGATTTTTTGCTAGGCTTATTGGAAAGAAAATTCACAGAACATGACTGATTGAAAAAGATAACAGAAAACGGGCATTCTGAGAGTTGAGCTGAGGACCATTTCATCTGTTTTACTTCAGGTCACATACTGTTTAGTGTTGCTCTTTCTTGAAGGTGGTTTAGTTGCCCTTTCCATGAAATTGTTGGACTTTATAGTTCTGTTATTAATGAGATATCATGAGTTTCAATAAGAGAGTATGCATTAAATAGGTGTCTGTTTGTCATCTGTCCAGTCCTCCGGATCTACTAAGTTTGACTTTGGATAAAAAGAAATGGTCAACTAGGTTAAGCCCATAGAGATAGAGCGTACATAACAAAAAGGAAAGGGGCATTCCGAGAATCGAACTCGGGACCTCTCGCACCCAAAGCGAGAATCATACCACTAGACCAAATGCCCTGTTGTGAAGATATTTATTTTTCATTTGACATGTTTTTAGTTCTAGAGCCAGAGCTAAGTTGTTGTTCCTATGATGGAATTTTAGATTACCCGCTCAGCAAAAAAGGAAGAAAACAGTAAATGGTAACTCTTTTTGTTGTGTGGTGTTGGTTTAATTCATTCCTGCTACGAGAAGACAGGAAAAAAAAGTAAATACACCGATTGAAGCTGGGTCACCAACTGACCAAAGCAAGAGTTTTACAGCCAAGCTTGACCCCAAATGGTGACTTTTTTTGTTAGATGTTTTGGTTTGTTTGTTCATTTCAACTAAGAGCATTCAGTCACTGCAATTTTTTTTAATCTATAGGATCAATATTGATGATATTTGCCAACACAATTAATTTTTTTCTGACCAACTGATTGTTTCACTTAGTTTGGTATAGTATATACCAAAATAAGCAGGAACTGGAGCTCAATGTTTCTGAGCACTGTGTGTGTGCCCCAATAAGTTTATAACCTACGTGGCTTTAACCGGATTGTTTAGCAAGAAACTTTGAACTTTTTGTATCTGATGGCGAATGTTTTGCAATTTATTCTCCTCCATAGGATTCCTTTCATTGACTGCCCAGATTAGCTGAGGTCCCATGGTCGTCCAGAAGAGCTACTCTATCGGATAAAGATCGTGTCTTGAAGACTGAAATGGGTAATATCTTAGTATATGGTCCATTGAACTTTTGTTATTGTTTGTTCTTGACAGTAACACTTGTAATGTGTTCCGTAAAATGTCGAATCTTTTGATAAAACAAAGATGGCCTTCTAATTTCTAGTGCTTAGTCTCTACTTTTTAAATAAAATGTCTGAAAAATTTGACAAACGTGGAACTCTTTGGGATTAACTAATCGACTCTAGCAGGATACTGAACAAGCTGACTCCAGAGAAATTTGATCTTCTCAAGGGTCAACTAATCGACTCTAGCATACAACATCAGATATTCTAAACGTTTTTTTTTCAAACTTCTGAATCTTGGGTATGAGACTTTAATAGGTTCCAGAATTTGTTTTGCCATTTTTCTGATTTCTTTTTAATACATGGTGTGATTCAGCTGATTTTTTAACAAGCTGCTTTGGAACCCATGTTATGTCATATGTATGCTCTGATCTGAATGAAAAGCTGCCCAACTACCCTCCCGAAGAACCTGATGAGAAAGAAATAACATTCAGGAATTTTGATAAGAGAATATGCAATACATAAGCCGTAGGTTTCTGTTTGTCATCTTCTGTCCTCCAGAGTACAAATCAGTAAAAAGATCTGGGGCATTCCGGGAATCGAACTCGGGACCTCTCGCACCCGAAGCGAGAATCATACCACTAGACCAAATGCCCACTTGTTGAGAATATATATCTTTTGATATTCTTATATGCTTTTTGTTCTAGAGCCAGAGTAATCTTGTTGTTCATGTGAACAAATTTCAGATTATCTGCTCAGCAAAAAGGGAAGGAAGTAGTAAGGGCAGCCCTTTCTGCTTGTTGTGTCGTTAGTTTAATTGCCATAATTTTATTTGTGGGGCTATGATGCGTAACATAGGTTAACTGTTCTAAAAATCCTTATTGATTGACTTCTTATTTGAGTCAGCTTAATTCTTTTGGGGAAGGGAAAATTTGCTCTTCCTCCTTTTTTGCAATGCTTATGGGAAAATAAATTCACGGAAATTGACTGAGTGAAGAAGATAACAGAAAAAGACGGGCATTCTGAGAGTTGTGCTGAGACCTTTTCTTTTGTTTTACTTCAAGTCACATACTTTCTAGAGTTGCTCTTTCTTGAAAGCGATTTAGTAGCTCTTTCCGTGAATTGCTGAACTTTATAGTTCTGTTATGTATGAGATATCCAGGAATTTCAATAAGAGAGAAGCATTAAATCGGTGTCTGTTTGTCATCTGTTCAGTTCTCCAGACCTTCTTTTGTTTTACTTCAAGTCACATACTTTCTAGAGTTGCTCTTTCTTGAAAGCGATTTAGTAGCTCTTTCCGTGAATTGCTGAACTTTATAGTTCTGTTATGTATGAGATATCCAGGAATTTCAATAAGAGAGAAGCATTAAATCGGTGTCTGTTTGTCATCTGTTCAGTTCTCCAGACCTACTTTTGTTTTACTTCAAGTCACATACTTTCTAGAGTTGCTCTTTCTTGAAAGCGATTTAGTAGCTCTTTCCGTGAATTGCTGAACTTTATAGTTCTGTTATGTATGAGATATCCAGGAATTTCAATAAGAGAGAAGCATTAAATCGGTCTGTTTGTCATCTGTTCAGTTCTCCAGACCTACTAAGTTTGACTTTTGATTAAAAAAAAATGGTCAAGAAGGCTGAAAACATTAATGTTAGGGGCATTCCGAGAATCGAACTCGGGACCTCTCGCACCCAAAGCGAGAATCATACCACTAGACCAAATGCCCTTTTGTTGAAATACTTATTTTCCAGTATTGTCATATTCTTTTAGTTCTAGAGCCTGAGCAAAGTTGTTGTCATATGATGGAATTTTAGATTACCCGCTCAGCGAAAAAGGAAGAGTGCAGTTAATGGTAACTCCTTTTGTTGTATGTTGTTGGTTTAAGTCATTCCACATGTTCTTGCTGCATTTTCATCATTTTAGATAACTATGTTCTTATGCTGAAGTCATAATTTATTTGTGGAGGAAAGATAATTAACATTTATTTATTGTTTGAAAAATACTTGCAGTGAGTGACTTCTTGTTTGAGACATCTAGTTTCTTTTGAGGAAGTTTCCTTTCTTCCTTTTTTAGCTGTGTTTCTTGAAGAGTAAATTTTCATTATTTGACTTAATGGAAAAGAAAAACATAACAAGATTGGGGCATTCCGATAATTGAATTTGGGACCTTTGTCATTAGTTTTACTTCAAGTTACATGCTTTCTAGAAAGAAATACAGGTATCCTCTTTTCCTGGAATTGCTGAATTTTATTGTTCTGTTGTGTATATGTTATATCAAGAATTTCAAAAAGAGAATCTGCAATAAATAGGTTTATGTTTGTCATCTGTTCAGTTCTCCTAATCTACCAAGTTTGTCTTTAGATAAAAAGTTGTCAACTAGGTTAAAGTCCATAGAGAGGAAACTCTGTGATCTGTTCTATCCTCTAGATCTGCTGAGTTTGACTTGGATAATACAAGTGGTCCTCTAGCCCGTAGAGGATCACTATAGAAGGATTTGGGGGCATAATAAAAGTGGTCCTCTACCAAGTTTGTTTAGATAAAAAAGTGGTCAACTTGCTAGGTAGGTATAGAGGAAGTTCTGTGATCTGCTCTATCCTCTATATCTGCTGAGTTTGACTTTGGATAATAAAAGTGGTCACTATAAAATTGATTTAGGGGCATTCCGAGAATTGAACTCGGGACCTCTCGCACCCTAAGCGAGAATCATACCACTAGACCAAATGCCCACTTGTTGAGAGTCAATATCTTTTATTACAGTGATGTTCTTTTAGTTCTAGAGCCCAGGCAATGAAGTATGATGGTATTTATGATTGTCTGCTTAGTTTAATTCATTTTCGCTGCATTTTCATTTAAGATAGGTATGTTCTCAGCTGAAGGTCTAATTTTTTTGTGGATGAATGATAAATAACATAGGCTAATTGTTTGGAACATCATTTCTGAGTTACCTCTTATGTGAGGCAGCTGGTAAAAGTTTGCTCGTCTTCCGTTTTAGTTTTTAGTTGGGTTTTTTCAAAAGTAAATTTACATTACTTGACTGACTAAAATACAAAACAGAAGATTGTGGCATATTGTCTGCTCTGTAAAATGATGTTTCAATGCAAAAAGGAAAGGAAGCAGTTAAAGGTAACTCTTTTTGTTCAGTGCGTCGTTGACTTATGCCTCATAGGCTAAAGGACACAGGCCGACAAGCAAGATCATCAGGGGAGGTAAGAACCACTCCTTAGTTTAATTCATTTCATCTGTTCTTGCTGCATTTTGATTTCGATAAATATGTTCTTAGCTGAAGGCATACATAATTATATTCGTGGATAAATGATACTTAACATAGATTAGTTGTTTGAAAAATCATTACTGAGTTACTTCTTATTTGAGTTAGTTGAGTTCTTTTCGGTCTTGCTTGACCGACTGCCACTAGACCAAATGCTCAAGCTCAGTTGTTGTTGCTATCCTATCCTTGGTACGTTTGTATTCAAATTCTTCACATATACAACTGGGATCTGTTGTTTAAGTCTAGTTACTGTTCTTTTCTTTCCCTTATTATAGTGACCATTTTCTAACACGAGGCACTTTTTTTAGGAAGTTGACTAAATTTGGGAATCTTTCCTGTGAATCTATCCAATAAAAGAGTTGACTAATAATCTAGTAGAAAAGATAAAGTAAATGAGAGTCAATATTTTAAATATTGGACCATGTTGTTCAACTAGAAAATCATTAATTAGTTTGAATCTAAAAAAAATGCATTAGTTAAAATCAACTTGTCGTGCATTGCACGTATGCTTATACCCTTCGAAAGTAAGTAATGCAGTTGTAGTTATAACTTACAATTGACTTTCAGATTGTATGCTCAATAATGATGCTTCTGCTAGCAAACAGGAAAAAAATGTAAGTACAACGTATACTGATTGAATTTGGGTCACCAACTGTCAACTGACCATAGCAAGAGTTTTACATCCCAGCTCAATCCCAAATGGTAACCTTTTTTGTTCGATGTTTGGGTTTGTTCAAATCAACTAAGAGCATTCAGTGCTTGCTGCATTTAAAAAAAAAAAAAAATCTATAGGATTAATAATGATAACATTCGCCAGCACAGTTTTTTTTTCTGACCAACTGATTATTTCAGTTAGTTTGGGTATATACCAAAATTAGCAGGAACTGGAGCTCAATGTTTTCTGTACACTGTGTGCCTTAGTAACTTTCCAATATAAAATGAACATTTCTTGCTTTTTAGTGGGAGTATTTTTTGAAATCTAGAGCTTGCTGCACTCAAGCTGTTTCTTATAATGTTAAGATCTGCCTCCTGCTAGCTTGTTTCATAATAATAAACTTAAAGAAACAATTACATTTGTAGATAGCTTGACGCTAGAGGAAGGGGTTGAACCTTCGACCTTGTGGTTAACAGCCACACGCTCTAACCAACTGAGCTACTCCAGCAGATGGCGTCTGTTTGCAATGTGGAGTCTTGACCTTGCCAGGGTGGTTTTCCTTCACATTGTTACTATGTACAAGTTTGTCATGAAACCCATCTCTTAGAAAAAACATATATTTCTACATGGAGAATTCTACAACAGGTGAAATTGTGTGCAAAGAGCCTTGTAAGAAAGGGTTTGGGTTTGGTAATCAATCAATTGGTCCTCAAAACTGCGGTTTCCTCATTTTTCATTAGGTTTTACTGCAAGTTGCATACTTCGTAACTGTTGGTCTTTCAAGAAAGCAAGCAATATGAGATTGCCACATTCCATTTAAGTGCATAAATTTATACTTTTCTTATCTATTTTCACATAAATGAGAAATTAAGGAAAGTAACTTTGTTGACCAGTTGTTGAGATTTAATACCTTTAGGTAATGCAGTATTCTTTTTAGTACTAGAACCCAAGTATTGTACTTGTTCGTATGTATGATGGAATTTCAGATTGTCTGCTCAACTTAATAACGTTGATAAAAAAGTGTAAATGAATGACAAAGTATAAGGAAACCCTTTTTGGTTGGTGTCGGTAGTAGTTAGGTTCACACACAGGTCATAGTTTTCTATTTCTGGAGGAATGATGCACTGCCTTAGAGGCAATATGACCATTAATTTCTCAAAAATGATTGTTTAGTTACTTCTTGCTTGTTTGAGGGAAGAAACAGTTTTGCTCCTAGCCCCCCATCTTCCCCATTTTAGCTGGGATTTCTGGAAAGTAAATAATACACATCATTTGACTGATTGGAAAGGAAAAACAGAAAAGATTGGGGTATTCCGCGAATTCAACTCGGGACCTCTCACACCCTTGACCAAATGCCCAGATACTAATGCTACAATTTTACCATGTGAGTACAGTTGGTACCTTTGTATTCAAAGTCCGACCATATCAATTGAGTTATTAAGTCCAGTTTGTTTTATTTTCTTTCTCTTGTTGTAGTTTCTAACGGGAATATGCTTTTTCTAGCTAATAGATTTATTCTATATGAAAAGTTCACAAGACTTGTGAATTTATTGTGTTAATCTGTCCAATCAAAAAGTGTTATAGACGAGATGGTCAAGGCAGTAACTGTATTTAACGCCTGGGTCAGAATTGCCTTTGTCATTAGATATTGAGCATTGTGTTCAACTATTAAATTATTAATTAGATTGAGCGATAAAAAAGTCATTAATTAGTTAATGAAAGCATCATATTGATTCTCAACGGCCAGTATGCTTCTGGTCTTCGAGACCGATTAATTCTGTTGTTGATACAGTGGGCTTTCATAAAGCAAAGGTTTCTGCTGCAAATCAAAAAGGAAGGATAGCACTAGACGTACAGAGTGCTGGCCGGTCACTAAAGCAAGAATTCTACTGCCCAGCTGGTAAACCTTTTTTGTTCAATATTTGAGGTTAGTTCATTTCAACCAAGAGCATTTAGTTACTGCACTTTTGTGAAATTCGACACGATTAATATTAAGTGAATTCTCCAACTTATTAGCCGTGTTTCTTGAAAAGTAAATTTTTATTACTTGACTGAATGGAAAAGAAAAACATAAAAAGATGGAGGCATTCCAAGATTGAATTCGGGACCATGTTCATTAGTTTTACTTCAAGTTACATACTTTCAAGAAAGGAATATGAGTATCTTTTTTTTTTTTTGGCCAACTATGAGTATCCTCTTTTCCTGGAATTGCTGAATTTTATAGTTCTGCTTTGTATATGGTATATCAAGAATTTCAATAAGAGAATCCGCAGTAAATAGGTGTATGTTTGTCATCTGTTCAGTTCTCCTGATCTACCTACCAAGTTTGTCTTTAGATGGTCAAGTAGGTTAAAGTCCATTGAGAGGAAAGTCGGCTAACATAAGGTGTATGTTATCTTGTTGAGTTTGACTTTGGATAGTAAAAATTGTCATCTAGCCTGTAGAAGGATTTGGGGGCATTCCGAGAATTGAACTCGGGACCTCTCGCACCCTAAGCGAGAATCATACCACTAGACCAAATGCCCACTTGTTTAGATTCAATATCATTTGGTATAATGATCTTCTTTAGTTGTAGAGCCCAGGCAATGAAGTATGATGGAATTTATGATTGTCTGTTTAGTTTAATTTATTTTCGCTGCATTTTCATTTTGTTCTCAGCTGAAGGATTAATTTTTTGTGGATGAATGATAATTAACATAGGCTAATTGTTTGAAACATCATTACTGAGTTACATCTTATTTGAGGCAGCTGGGAAAATTTTGCTTGTCTTCCGTTTTTAGTTGACTTTTTTTTTAAAAGTAAATTTACATTACTTGACTGACTTGGAAAAGCAAAACAGAAAAGATTGCGTCATATTCCAGATTTTATGCTCTGTAGAATGAGTTTTATAATGTAAAAAGGGAAGGAAGCAGTAAAAGGTAACACTTCTCGTTCAGTGTATCATTAACTCCTTAGTTTAATTTATTTCACTTGTTTTAGCTGCATTTCGATTTTAGACAGGTATGTTCTCAGCTGAAAGCATAATTTTATTTGTGGATGAATGATACTTAACATAACATAGGTTAATTGTTTCAAAAAATATTACTTCTGATAAGAAGTAGTTGGGTTCTTTTGGGTATAATTTTGTTTGATCGTCTTACTTGAGAATGAATATCTTTAGCTATTCGACCATTTTGTTCAACTAAAAAATCATTAATTAGTTTGAATTAAAAAAGTGCGATAGTTAGTTAACATAAAATTGTTGTACACTTGACGCTAGAGGAAGGGATTGTACCTTTGACCTTGTGGTTAATAACAGCCACACGCTCTAATCAACAGAGCTACTCTAGCTGATGATGTCTGGAGTCTTGACCTTGCTGAGGTGGTTTTCCTTCTCTTCGTTACAACTTACAAGTTCGTCATGAAACCCTTCTCTTCGTTGCCAGCCCGATCTCACCTATGTGAGTTCGAAGGATGGGTCTGGGCGAGTATTTTGGCTCGTCCGGACCGTTAGCGTTGCGGGTGAAGTGTTTGGGTCAAAGTTTCGATTTGCAATCGTAAGTGGGGTGATCAAAATAAGACAGTCTGAACTAAAACGGGTTCAAATTGGGCGTATATCCATAAGATAGCCTAACCTTTGAATGGGGGAAATGAAAGAGTATTTACAGGGATTTGTACTTAATCCCGTTTAAGATAGAGTTATCTCGGTTTAATCGATGATAGGTTACATTAATCATGTTTGACAACGAGGTATCGTGGGTGTCACGTTTGGGGTAGGGGTCGACTGGTTTAGACTAGTCGACCCTTTTTGGTCGGTGGGTCGACTCGTTGTCAACAAGTCGACTGGTCCGACTTGTCTATGACAAGTCAGCCCATTTTGGGGGTGAATACCCTTGTGTGATGTTCGAGGTTTTGAGGTCAAATGTGATCCATCCCGTGATCAGGTAGTGGGTTATTCGTATAAATTGAGCGTATATCCAGGACCGAACAAATTAAATTTAGTATTAAAAAAAAAAAACTGAAGAAAGGTCTCTCGTTGTGAAGCTCTTACCTCCCGCCTGCTCATGTGTACAATAAGGCATAAGCCCATCTTTCATTTTAAGAAAGATATAATCAATTTGATTTTTTTGAAAGAAAAAAAAAATAGTGATTAAAAAAACAATTCTTATCGGTCTTATAGGTCATGACAGGGACCGAAGAGATCGGGACCGTGCAAATATTTTTTTAAAAAATTAGAAAACAAACTTTTATAATTATTGGAAAAAATTTACATTAAAAAAAATAAAATAAAAATATTATTTTTTAATTGAGGCAAGTGTTAACCTAACATTTTAAATATTAAATTAACTTTTGATAGTTACTTTTAAAAGATTAATTATTTTTTTAAAAAAATGAAACAAAAATATTTTACATACGTATTTTTAATGATAAATTCTTTCCTAACTCGGTCTAACCTGCTGTCATCCAGCTGATGGACCTGCAAGCATCCGGCTGATGGACCATCAACCAATCAAATAAAGACAAGTGGAAAATTTCTAACAAAAATGTACATTCCACTGCCATATGTCATTGTTTGATTGGTTGATGGTCAACCAGCTGGATGACCAGCCTCACTCACTGGTATCTGAGCAATTCTTCCAGGCCTTCCACCTAAGCTGCGCAGGAAAGGCTGGCTGCGGTGGTATTTGCCCTAAAGAAGCGGGGGGCCCAATACGTTGTTGTAGTCCGGCAGATATTTCCCTTTTGCGCATTTTCGTTAATCCATGAACAGATGATTTCTATAGACACATAGACCGTGGATCCATATATCTCGACATATTGGATAGAACAAGATTGAGTAATCTAATAAAACCCTTCGCGGGCACGCTTCCTTTGTTGAAGTAAGGGCAAAAGGTCTGATTCGAGATTTCTTAAGAATCGACTTAGTGAAATCCCATATTTTGTATCCGAGAAAAATGAATGATAAAGATATTTTTTTTTCTTTGGTTTAGGTTTGTAAATATTTGTTTTATACACTTTTTCTTTATTAGGTCTCTAATGCATTACAAAATTTCGCTTGAGACAACGACCCAATCAAAATTGGAACTGTTGTTTTGAGCTTCTTCATAGCATTATTTATTAGAAATGAATTCTCTAGGGTTTGATTTCGTACCACTGAAGACTTTAGTTGCACGTTTGAAAAATACCGCTGGTAGGACCAGGGTAAGAAAAAATTTCTCATTTTAAATCGACCGCAGGACCGGTGCAGGATCACTCCTCAAAGACCTCAGTTTGACCTTTCCTGCAGGACTTCAATTCCGAAGACAGCGGAAGAAAATCCAATCAGTTAGTTCAAAATCCACTCTCTTCGTCATCAACTCTATCCGTAGAGAGAAGATTCCGTTGCAATCCTCTTCGATCTAATCAGACTCGTTTGGCCACGCCTCTTCAGTTCTCTATCGCAGCTAACGTCGATGGCCGAACAGCAAGGTAAGAAACCAATGAATTAAAGTTGAATCCGTTGATTAATTTGCTTTACAGTAGTCTTCACTGTTCATTTCTTTTCTTCTGCGATCAGGTAGAATATTCCGTTTTCTCCAATTTATATGTTGTAAATCTGAAATATTGATTGATATTTGATATCTTTTGTGTAAGAAGCTTCAGCTACATGTCTTTCATAGATTTAATGTTATTTAGTTCATAGTAGTTATGGAGGCGAACTTCCGACCATTAGATACTGTTATCAGGATTTGTTGTGATTAGGTCAACCTTGAAACCTACCTAAGCTTATATTTAATTAGGGTTTTTGGGTATTGCAATTAAATATTATGGAGGGCTATCGTGACTCACTATTTAATAGGTCTCTGAGCATGCAAAAATAGAACAAATTAGGTGATAAATAAGCATTTGGATCGTGGAATCCTAAAACTAGTTGAAGACTGTGAAATCTGAAGGTCATTGTAACTGTTCAAAAGATTAAGCTTTTTACATGAATGATGAATTCTATTGCTTGTTTTCTTATGCTGGAATTGGATGGAAATCAAGTTAGTCATAATAACTGGAAAGTTAAGGAATGCTCTATATGGGTATTTCTCTTCTCTGCATATACCCAATTTAGAGGCATATTTCCTGAATACAATAGCTTCTTCTAAATTCAGTAAATTAACTTGTAGATGTAACTGGTTGCTTATCTGATCAGTTGCATTATCTTCTTATTACGCTTGGCTGGGTCAGTCACTGCCCCTGTTTCTATTAATGTTTCTGGGTCTTAGATTTGGAAAGATGTCCATAATTTGATGATTAGCTACACGTTTTTAGTGATGCGTGCTTCACTTGGTGTTGCTTAAGCTTAGATTCATCAAATGATGAACTTGCATTAGCTAAGGAGGTTCATGGCATGATATTTGAAGTCCAACTTGCCAAGGCGGTGAACTTCCACGGGAAAAATCCTTATCATATGGGGGGTATGATTCTTAACATATGCTATCTGTTCTAAAAATCCTTACTGAGTGACTTCTGTTTGAGGCAGCTGAATTCTTTTAAGGGAAAAATTTGCTTGTCCTCCATTTTTTGCTAGGCTCCTTGGAAGTAAATTCACGGAACTTGACTGAGTGAAAACAAAATAACAGAAAAGAAGGGTATTCTGAGAGTTGAGCTGAGAGGATTTCATTTGTTTTGCTTCAAGTCACATACTCTTTAGAATTTCACTTTCTTGAAAGCAATTTATTCCATTAAAGTGCTGAATTTATAGTTCTATTATGTATGAGGTATCTGGAATTATGACTGAACCTGTCAACTGTTCTTTTTTTTTTCTGGGTAAAATCTTGTCATCTGTTCAGTCCTCCAGATATACTAAGTTTGACTTTTGATTAAAAAAAATGGTCAACTAGGTTAAGACCATAGAGATCGAGCTTAGATAATAATAAAATTGAAAGGGGCATTCCGAGAATCGAACTCGGGACCTCTCGCACCCAAAGCGAGAATCATACCACTAGACCAAATGCCCGCCCGGTTGTTGTGATCCAACATCTTTTGGTTTTGGTATATGCTTTTAGCTCTAGAGCCCGAGTAATTTAGTTGTTCATATGTTTAAATTTTAGATAGTCTGCTCAGCAAGGAGAAAAGGTAGTAGTGCGTAATCCTTTTTGTTTGGTGTGTAGTTAATTAATTAATTTACATGTTCTTTCTTCATTTACATTTTAGATAGGTATGTTATCAACTGAAGTCATAATTTTATTTGTCCGGGGTATGACGCTTTTTATTTTTCTCAGTGTGGGGTATGATGCTTAACATAGGTTAACTGTTCTAAAAATCTTTACTGAGTGACTTCTTATTAAGGCAGCTGAATTCTTTTGAGAAAGGGAAAAATTTGCTTTTCCTCTATTTTTTGCTATGCTTATTGGAAAGTAAATTCACAGAACATGACTGAGTGAAAAAAGATAGCAGAAAAGGACGGGCATTCTGAGAGTTGAGCTCAGACCTTTTCATTTGTTTTACTTCAGGTCACATACTTTCTAGAGTTGCTCTTTGTTGAAGGTGATTTAGTTGCCCTTTCCATGAAATTGTTGAACTTTATAGTTCTGTTATTAAAGAGATATCACGAGTTTCAATAAGAGAGTATGCATTAAATAGGTGTCTGTTTGTCATCTGTTCAGTCCTCCGGATGTACTAATTTTTACTTTGGATAAAAAGAAATGGTCAACTAGGTTAAGTCCATAGAGATCGGTCGTACATAACAAAATGAATGGGGCATTCCGAGAATCGAACTCGGGACCTCTCGCACCCAAAGCGAGAATCATACCACTAGACCAAATGCCCTATTGTTAAGATACTTATTTGACATGGTTTTAGTTCTAGAACCAGAGCTAAGTAGTTGTTCCTATGATGGCATTTTAGATTACCCGCTCAGCAAAAAGGGAAGAAAGCAGTAAATGGTAACTCTTTTTGTTGTGTGTTGTTGGTTTAATTCATTCCTGCTTCACGTGGACAGGAAAAAGAGTAAATACAACGGATACCGATTGAAGCTGGGTCACCAACTGACCAAACCAAGAGTTTTACAGCAAACCTTGACCCCAAATGGTAACCTTTTTTGTTCGATGTTTGGGTTTGCTCATATCAACTAAGTGCATTCAGTGCTTACTGCAATATTTTTTTTTTAAAAAAAATCTATAGGATTAATATTTTTGACATTCACCAACGCAATTAATTTTTTTTCCGACTGTTTCTGAACACTGTGTGTGTGGCTGTGCCCCAATAAGTTTATAACCTACGTGGCTTTAACCGGATTGTTTAGCAAGAAAATTTATCTTATTGTATCTGATGGCGAATGTTTTGCAATTTATTCTCCTCCATAGGCTTCCTTTCATCGACTGCCAAGATTGTTAGGAAACCGGAAATTTAAAGTTTGGCTTCCTTTTCTTATTGTACAGGGAGGTCCTTCTCCAGCTCTTGCTAAGGCTGAGATCTCATGGTCGGCCAGAAGAGCTACTCTATTGGATAAAGACCGTGTCTTGGAGATTCTAAAGGGGTAATCTTTCGGATAAAGATCATATATGGTCCATTGAAATTTTGGTATTGTTTGTTCTTTGACAGTAACACTTATAATGTGTTCTGTAAAATGTCGAATATTTTGACAAAACAAAGATAGCGTTCTAATTTCTAGTGCTTAGTCTCTATTTTTTTTAAAAATAAAAGGTCTGAAACATTTGAAAAATGTGGAGCTCATTGTGATTCTTTGGCTTCATCTTTAACAAGATACTGAACAAGCCGACTCCAGAGAAATTTGATCTTCTCAAGGGTCAACTAATCGACTCTAGCATACAACATCAGATATTCTAAAGTTTTTTTTTCAAAATTCTGAATCTTGGGTATGAAACTTTAATACGTTCCAGAATTTTTTTTGCCATTTTCTGATTTCTTTTTAATGCAGGGTGTGATTCAGCTGATTTTTGAAAAAGCTGTTTTGGAACCCATGTTATGTCAGATGTATGCTCTTCTTTGCTCTGATCTGAATGAAAAGCTGCTCAACTTCCCTCCCGAAGAACCTGGTGAGAAAGAAATAACATTCAAGTGAGTTCTTCTAAATATCTGCCAAGAGGCATTCGAAGGGGCTGATAATCTCAGAGAAGAAGTGAGGCATTTGAACAAACCAGAACAGGTGCTTGAGCAAACAGACAAAAAAATGGCCAAACTTCGAACTTCAGGAAACATTGTTTAATCGGAGAGCTGCTAAAGCAAAAGATGGTCTATGAGAAGATTGTGCACCACATTGTTCAGGTTTGATCAGTCCTCCCTAAAAAAAATTCTTCAAAAACACATTTTTATTTTTTTTTTCAACAAAAATGTTTTTTTCCTTTACTCATGGGTGCTATTTGGTTTAAATAGGAACTTCTAAGACCTGAAGATTAAACTTGTACGGCTTATGTATGAACTCACCCCGCGCAAAGAGTGAGTCAGCACCCTGTATATACTAAATCTCTATACTAATTGTTTGATGATGTATAATACATAATACATAATACAAACAAACAATAAATATTTATTTATTTAATAAAAAAAAACTCTAATTATGTTACCATATAATTTAAATCGTAAGTCGAAACTTTGTAAATTCTAAAATACACAATTTTTTCATGAAAAGTTTAAATCATACAATTATTTAAAAAATGTATTAACTGTATCAATGATTTGTTGTTATACTTATAACTTATTCAGTAACCAATAAATTATGATAACTCGTTT